>OZ034969.1:44119200-44719200 GCA_964030785.1 Siderastrea siderea | reverse complement strand
GTTGAGGTGGCGTTGAGAAGAAAGGATATTTATTACAAACAGACATATCTTTCAAGTGAAATAAATATTCGTCGCTCAAGTTGACCAACTCAATTTCTGCGCGTTTATATGGAAAAGGACAATAAAGCGCTCGAGAACGAATCAGTGATACAGTGAAGTGGATTTCCGCGCATTTTTATTGAATGGATAATGGCGCCAAAGCTAGTGAGCACCGAACTAATGGCGGGAAAAGCTTGAGAACCAATCAGTGTGAGAAGAGAACAGGCAAACGACGCTCACTGGGTATGGGAGCAATCCAAGTCGTGACGTCAGCTTTTTCACAACGTAATGTGTGAACTAGTTATACCACAATCAGCGTAGGGGAATGCAAAGGGAGTGCAAGGGGAATACAGTAACGGGGCCCAAAAATAACATATATCACTACTAATGTAATTTGCATGGCTAATTAACTCCTATTTGGCTTTTTTCTTTTTGTTTCGTTATTGCCATTAGGTGTGTTTAATGTCCAAAACCCTATTGAAAATTGCCATTGCCATCATTTTTCAAATTCCTCCAAATAACCGTACCTGGCCCTGTCCCCATGAATACCACGGTCAAAATATCACCCTCGTCCTTCCCACCCATATCCCCATATACTATTAACATACCAATCAATCGTCCGTGACCTTGAAAAACCTACGACGAGGGAAGGAATTTCAATTCGTAAGCCTATAAGACAATGTTCCATAAGGCACGTCTTAAACAGTTCTTAATGAGCAGCAGCTAATGTTGGTGCAGGTAGTTGTTAGCAACAGTTCAGTGGTTTGTTGTTAAGTTAGTAAACCAGCTTTCCAGAGTGATTCCTTGATAGCAATCCGCACTGTAGGTAACGCATTTAGCAGAGTCCCAGTCGATTCTTTCGGTTTGTTTTGAAAATGGTGAGAAACAGCTGCGGCAATTACACAAACATAATATTTTGAAGCCGAAATCTAATTATCAACTGTGCAGAAATGTCTACCCAGCCGATTTTGTAGAAACTTGCTCACAGCAAACCTTGAAGTCTTAGAACGTATTGAGCGTAATTAGAAAAAATCTATCGTTAATTAATGGAAATATTTGTGTTTTCCTGAAAAGGCTGGCCCTCAAATAGCGCTTGTATTTCTTAATCGTTGAACTTGCTTGGCCTAAAACTAGCGGTGATGGGTATTTTTATATTTATAAACGTGCTTAATTCTCTCAATTGCATGGTGACCCCATTCTTTTGTTCGATAAATCACTCCCTTTACTGGTTCTTTGCATTTTGTCCAAAAACAAAAAAATCTGAACGGGAGAAGTTTTAATTTCATTGCTATTTCTGCTCAAACATGATCGAATTTCTCTACGAATGCATTTACACACGACTTACAATTATCCTTCTGTGAGGCTAATTTTGCCTGAAGAAACGATATTACCTGCAAAAGTGTACTAAATAGGCCTATTTGCGATGAAATCAACAGATCAGCATTATCTAGAGTCCTCCACGTAACTCATATTATTCCTTGTAGCAAGAAAGCCGATTTCGCCTTACATAACCAAAGCTTCTAAAAACACAACGTTTCCAATACGCTTTACCTCCGAAACGAGCCCGGTGACCCCCATTTTTTGGCGTTTCTGACGTGAGTTGGTCATTATCTAATTACAGCAAAAGTTTGAAATAAAACCTGAACATGGGAAGATTTTGGGCGAGAACGTCCTCAAATCCTCGCCATAAAAAGTGGCTTTTCAATGTTGCTGATACGTTAGGAATCTTTACAATACCTAAGGAATGTGTCCGTCAGTTTTCTGACTGTTTGGTCGCAGGGACGTCTCCCACGAACAGTTCACACGAAGGGAGCTAGTATAGTTTGTGAGACTTGTCCTACAAGTTCCCACGGATTAAAATAAGTTTGAATTCGTGAAACTAGTCGCAGGGACCAAATTTTTGCCCCTGCAAGTACATTTTTTTAAACAAAATGGGTAGTTTCACTGGACTAGACGCAGGGACTAGGGTGTGCCAACCTTAAAAGGATCCGATAAATATTGAAATATGGAGAAAACGGGCGCTCTAATCATTACTGATCAGCGATTGGTTTATTGACCTTTGTGGAAAATCTAGGTCTTAAAAGGAACGAAGTTTGTCGCTTTCTACGTTTGTTTGTTTGTATGTATATATGTATGTATGTATTTTTATCCGGGGGGAGTCCCATGTGAGACGGGGGGAATGCTCGTCGGAAAATTTGACTAAAGGCCATTCTAAAACAGAGGGCAAGCGCGAGACGATGAGCATCCATGCACCTTTCAGATGGGAGTGCAACCCCGGGGAATTTATGTGGCACTATGTGACACCAATCAGATTAAGGCTACTATGCTAAGAGAACATTCTACCAACGAAAAAGCTGGAGAGAATCCGCTCACTGAAGCTGAAGGTTTAAGCTTACCGGCCAGGTCGAATGTACATGGGGACGGAACCGATGAGCGCAAATGTGCTTTTATCTACTTTTTCCTCTCGAATATTATAATTTGAGTAAAAGCTTGGTGTGGGATTGATGGTGATTTCCAAAAACTATTGTTAGGGCAGGTAAAATTGAACTTTGCCGTGGCCAACAGTGGAACGTGAAAAAAACAAGCTCGTTCCAAAAATAGACTTGTTGACAAGAAACTGTAATTTAATTTGTTCTTTTACGATTTGAGTTATGAAACAGCTGTTTTAGTTATGTATCTTTGAGCAAGATGTTGGTTGAAAAGATTGTATCTGTGCTTGAAGTGGATAATTTTGATTGTACTTTGCAAGGTTTTCGAAACAGCTTTGTTTGGTAAATTGAAATTTATAGAGACGTGTTTAAGATAATTTAATTAATTGTGAAGAAGTTGACCTTTGGTCGGAGCAGAGCGTGAATTTGCACAGAGTAAAAAGAGGCTCAGTGAAGACTGTGCTTGTGGATATGAACTTCCATGGGTAACATTATGTTGAGAAACGTGGCTAATTTTGACCAATTTTGGTTAATTTTGAGGCATGTGTGATTTGTGGTCCACGTGATTGGCGCATGAAACAAAAGTCAGTATAATCTTGAAACGTTAAGTCTCCAATCTGCATAAATTAGTTTGTTCATTCAAGCGTGTCCGTAGGTTTTTAAACCTGTTTTCTCTTCCCATAATAAGGTTAAGTTTGGTTTATGATGTGGTTTCCAGATTTTCCAGCCGACATAGAAATGTTTTCTTTCTTGAATTTATCATATACAGGAACATATGGCATGAAAATGTGTTTGAGAAACGACCTTTTCCCTCTTTCAGTCTTCAATTTGCATAAACAAGTTTGTGCAACTGTGAGTGCCAATGGCTGTCCTCTCCTCAAATTATTATCTACCACACTTGTTTCTTTCACATCTTGTTGTGACCTCGATTTATATGTGGACAATTATTAGTTGACCTTAACTGAGGTTTCAGTTTTAGATTTAATTTGAAATTTTTATGCATTTGTTTTGTTCTAGAGTCAGTCTGACTTTCCAGCCTGTGGCCTACTAGCCCGATGATTGCACTATCTCCCAATTTTGGTCCGACTGGGTTTTTAGCAGGATTTTGTTTTGCATTCCAAGGGTATAGCTGAGTAAAAGATAAAGCTGTGTTCAAAACAGTTACTTTCCATCAGCGTTCATATGACCAGCATGTGAGTTGAGAAGAGCGTAGTGCAACAGTTACAACAATATGCACTCAGTGAACTATAGTGGAGAGGGAAATACGAGAATGATAGCGTGTGTTGTTTTGTCCTCAGATTATGTCTTAAAAATCGCAAATAAGCTAGAATGAGACTCGTCATTTCAACATAGGTCAAGCACGCAATGCGTGCCTATGTTTTTCATTTGGTCACAGGGACTTGTCCCAAGAACAGTTCACGCGAAGGGATCAAGCATAGCCTTGTGGGAAAACCTACCAATGAAAACCAGCTAGGTGGGCACACAAGAAGTGACTAGTCCCTGTGACTAGTCTCGGGGACCAAAGAAAGAAATAGAAATATCGTAGAAATATCGTCTTCTTCCCAAAATTAAGGCTTGAAATTTCGCTTGGGGAGTGTTTAGTAAACAAAGTTTCAAAGTGATTTTTTTTATCGTAGTACCACTTTAATTACACGTAGAATCAGCAAGATTTTTATCCATTGCTCATTTAATAACGATCTTGACGATGCTCTCTCACATGGTTTAAGTGTAATCCTTGGCAAAAGGTCAACACATAGCTTTTTGGCCTTTAAACTTCGCTTAAATCTTCGCCATAAAAAGTGGCTTTTTAATGTCGCTGAAACGTTAGGAATCTTAACAATACCTGAGGAATGTGTCCGTCAGTTTTCTGATTGCGATGAACGTGTTGCTCTTGAGAAGGGTCATTCTGGGAAGCACCGTGCCGAGAAATGCCCTCTTGGTGATGGTCCTGTTCTCCTTGATGATCTGCTGCTTCTTGAGAAACCGAACTTTGAGCTACATTTCCTTCGGGAGGCGCAATTAAGGGATCCCCCTG
The DNA here is from genome assembly GCA_964030785.1 of Siderastrea siderea. Lineage (NCBI taxonomy): Eukaryota > Metazoa > Cnidaria > Anthozoa > Scleractinia > Rhizangiidae > Siderastrea > Siderastrea siderea. The sequence goes on along the minus strand of OZ034969.1, from coordinate 44,714,697 downwards.
AGGAAAATTATGTGCAATTAAATCGCTTGGTCTGTTGCAATAACATTTAAGATCTAAAGAATGGACATAGGTTGATGCATTAATGAACACACAAGACAATGCTAAGACAATAAACGGCCATACATGGTCATGTTCTGAACAATGTTAATTTCATGCATCGATAAACGGAGAAAACCGGTGGAACCGAATTTACCAAGTTAACCGTAAAGCAATGAAATAAATCAGCTAAATAAAGCCGCACTCTGTTCATCTATTTGCAATTTCCATAAAGGTTTGTTTTTCCCGTGTCTTATATTCATGATGCAGAAGCAAAAAAGAGCGACTGCTCGATCAAGACCTCCAATACAGACAAATACACGTTTTATTCTCAAGGCAGGCCAACTGGCAAATAAAGATCCCAATGGAATAAATATTTTCAATTGGTCGCAGGGACTTCTCCCACGAACAGTTCACACGAAAGGAGCTACAATCTGTGACACAAGGCGTTGGAACACCCTCCCCTCCTACCCCTATCCAATGTTGTATAGTGTTGTGAGCGTTTGTCTTCATCTATTTGGTTGAAACGCTTTTACAACATTGCCTTGTGGGAGAGGGAGGGAGACACTATTGTACCAACAGTTTTCCAACAAAGCGATACTTGTTTTCTCGAACGGAAAAAAGCTTGAATTACGTGTCACGGCATACAGGTCTTTAAACCCAAAATTACTTCTTGAAAATTGTCAAGCATATATGGCTGGGGAAAGATGCGTGGTGTTTCAGACGGCTCTGAAGTTTTCCAAAATGGAGAGAGGAGAAGCCAAACCTTTCGTTTACGGCTAAAACACAGAAAACCGGCATTGGCCACAGACTAACATGTACCGGTGTAAGAATCATCCCCTACAACTGCGTTAAACCAATTTGCTACACTTCCAAGTCTTGAGACAATAAACAACGCTTGTCATTTGAGTGATGCGAAGTGAGTCAGAGAGGTAGCGGTAATTTTAGCTTTATGCACGTTTGGGAAACTTCCCTGACCTTGGCCAAAATCCACCATGAATGGTTAACGTTGGGTCGAATTCTGGATCTTACTGATTTGCTCCCCAGTTCTAGGTTATGGCTAGTACTTTATCCTAAGGGTATCCAGTCTTCTTCCCAAAATTAAGGCTTGAAATTCCTTTTGGGGAGTGTTTAGTAAACAAAGTTTCAAAGTGATTTTTTTTATCGTAGTACCACTTTAAAAGAATAGCACACGATTTAATTACACGTAGAATCAGCAAGATTTTTATCCATTGCTCATTTAATAACGATCTTGACGATGCTCTCTCACATGGTTTAAGTGTAATCCTTGGCAAATGGTCAACACATAGCTTTTTGGCCTTTAAACTTCGCTTAAATCTTCGCCATAAAAAGTGGCTTTTTAATGTCGCTGAAACGTTAGGAATCTTAACAATACCTGAGGAATGTGTCCGTCAGTTTTCTGATTGCGATGAACGTGTTGCTCTTGAGAAGGGTCATTCTGGGAAGCACCGTGCCGAGAAATGCCCTCTTGGTGATGGTCCTGTTCTCCTTGATGATCTGCTGCTTCTTGAGAAACCGAACTTTGAGCTGCATTTCCTTCGGGAGGCGCAATTAAGGGATCCCCCTGAGGAAAATTATGTGCAATTAAATCGCTTGGTCTGTTGCAATAACATTTAAGATCTAAAGAATGGACATAGGTTGATGCATTAATGAACACACAAGACAATGCTAAGACAATAAACGGCCATACATGGTCATGTTCTGAACAATGTTAATTTCATGCATCGATAAACGGAGAAAACCGGTGGAACCGAATTTACCAAGTTAACCGTAAAGCAATGAAATAAATCAGCTAAATAAAGCCGCACTCTGTTCATCTATTTGCAATTTCCATAAAGGTTTGTTTTTCCCGTGTCTTATATTCATGATGCAGAAGCAAAAAAGAGCGACTGCTCGATCAAGACCTCCAATACAGACAAATACACGTTTTATTCTCAAGGCAGGCCAACTGGCAAATAAAGATCCCAATGGAATAAATATTTTCAATTGGTCGCAGGGACTTCTCCCACGAACAGTTCACACGAAAGGAGCTACAATCTGTGACACAAGGCGTTGGAACACCCTCCCCTCCTACCCCTATCCAATGTTGTATAGTGTTGTGAGCGTTTGTCTTCATCTATTTGGTTGAAACGCTTTTACAACATTGCCTTGTGGGAGAGGGAGGGAGACACTATTGTACCAACAGTTTTCCAACAAAGCGACACTTGTTTTCTCGAACGGAAAAAAGCTTGAATTACGTGTCACGGCATACAGGTCTTTAAACCCAAAATTACTTCTTGAAAATTGTCAAGCATATATGGCTGGGGAAAGATGCGTGGTGTTTCAGACGGCTCTGAAGTTTTCCAAAATGGAGAGAGGAGAAGCCAAACCTTTCGTTTACGGCTAAAACACAGAAAACCGGCACTGGCCACAGACTAACATGTACCGGTGTAAGAATCATCCCCTACAACTGCGTTAAACCAATTTGCTACACTTCCAAGTCTTGAGACAATAAACAACGCTTGTCATTTGAGTGATGCGAAGTGAGTCAGAGAGGTAGCGGTAATTTTAGCTTTATGCACGTTTGGGAAACTTCCCTGACCTTGGCCAAAATCCACCATGAATGGTTAACGTTGGGTCGAATTCTGGATCTTACTGATTTGCTCCCCAGTTCTAGGTTATGGCTAGTACTTTATCCTAAAGGTATCCAGTCTTCTTCCCAAAATTAAGGCTTGAAATTCCTTTTGGGGAGTGTTTAGTAAACAAAGTTTCAAAGTGATTTTTTTTATCGTAGTACCACTTTAAAAGAATAGCACACGATTTAATTACACGTAGAATCAGCAAGATTTTTATCCATTGCTCATTTAATAACGATCTTGACGATGCTCTCTCACATGGTTTAAGTGTAATCCTTGGCAAATGGTCAACACATAGCTTTTTGGCCTTTAAACTTCGCTTAAATCTTCGCCATAAAAAGCGGCTTTTTAATGTCGCTGAAACGTTAGGAATCTTAACAATACCTGAGGAATGTGTCCGTCAGTTTTCTGATTGCGATGAACGTGTTGCTCTTGAGAAGGGTCATTCTGGGAAGCACCGTGCCGAGAAATGCCCTCTTGGTGATGGTCCTGTTCTCCTTGATGATCTGCTGCTTCTTGAGAAACCGAACTTTGAGCTGCATTTCCTTCGGGAGGCGCAATTAAGGGATCCCCCTGAGGAAAATTATGTGCAATTAAATCGCTTGGTCTGTTGCAATAACATTTAAGATCTAAAGAATGGACATAGGTTGATGCATTAATGAACACACAAGACAATGCTAAGACAATAAACGGCCATACATGGTCATGTTCTGAACAATGTTAATTTCATGCATCGATAAACGGAGAAAACCGGTGGAACCGAATTTACCAAGTTAACCGTAAAGCAATGAAATAAATCAGCTAAATAAAGCCGCACTCTGTTCATCTATTTGCAATTTCCATAAAGGTTTGTTTTTCCCGTGTCTTATATTCATGATGCAGAAGCAAAAAAGAGCGACTGCTCGATCAAGACCTCCAATACAGACAAATACACGTTTTATTCTCAAGGCAGGCCAACTGGCAAATAAAGATCCCAATGGAATAAATATTTTCAATTGGTCGCAGGGACTTCTCCCACGAACAGTTCACACGAAAGGAGCTACAATCTGTGACACAAGGCGTTGGAACACCCTCCCCTCCTACCCCTATCCAATGTTGTATAGTGTTGTGAGCGTTTGTCTTCATCTATTTGGTTGAAACGCTTTTACAACATTGCCTTGTGGGAGAGGGAGGGAGACACTATTGTACCAACAGTTTTCCAACAAAGCGACACTTGTTTTCTCGAACGGAAAAAAGCTTGAATTACGTGTCACGGCATACAGGTCTTTAAACCCAAAATTACTTCTTGAAAATTGTCAAGCATATATGGCTGGGGAAAGATGCGTGGTGTTTCAGACGGCTCTGAAGTTTTCCAAAATGGAGAGAGGAGAAGCCAAACCTTTCGTTTACGGCTAAAACACAGAAAACCGGCATTGGCCACAGACTAACATGTACCGGTGTAAGAATCATCCCCTACAACTGCGTTAAACCAATTTGCTACACTTCCAAGTCTTGAGACAATAAACAACGCTTGTCATTTGAGTGATGCGAAGTGAGTCAGAGAGGTAGCGGTAATTTTAGCTTTATGCACGTTTGGGAAACTTCCCTGACCTTGGCCAAAATCCACCATGAATGGTTAACGTTGGGTCGAATTCTGGATCTTACTGATTTGCTCCCCAGTTCTAGGTTATGGCTAGTACTTTATCCTAAGGGTATCCAGTCTTCTTCCCAAAATTAAGGCTTGAAATTCCTTTTGGGGAGTGTTTAGTAAACAAAGTTTCAAAGTGATTTTTTTTATCGTAGTACCACTTTAAAAGAATAGCACACGATTTAATTACACGTAGAATCAGCAAGATTTTTATCCATTGCTCATTTAATAACGATCTTGACGATGCTCTCTCACATGGTTTAAGTGTAATCCTTGGCAAAAGGTCAACACATAGCTTTTTGGCCTTTAAACTTCGCTTAAATCTTCGCCATAAAAAGTGGCTTTTTAATGTTGCTGAAACGTTAGGAATCTTAACAATACCTGAGGAATGTGTCCGTCAGTTTTCTGATTGTGATGAACGTTTTGCTCTTGAGAAGGGTCATTCTGGGAAGCACCGTGCCGAGAAATGCTCTCTTGGTGATGGTCCTGTTCTCCTTGATGATCTGCTGCTTCTTGAGAAACCGAACTTTGAGCTGCATTTCCTTCGGGAGGCGCAATTAAGGGATCCCCCTGAGAAAATTATGTGCAATTAAATCGCTTGGTCTGTTGCAATAACATTTAAGATCTAAAGAATGGACATAGGTTGATGCATTAATGAACACACAAGACAATGCTAAGACAATAAACGGCCATACATGGTCATGTTCTGAACAATGTTAATTTCATGCATCGATAAACGGAGAAAACCGGTGGAACCGAATTTACCAAGTTAACCGTAAAGCAATGAAATAAATCAGCTAAATAAAACCGCACTCTGTTCATCTATTTGCAATTTCCATAAAGGTTTGTTTTTCCCGTGTCTTATATTCATGATGCAGAAGCAAAAAAGAGCGACTGCTCGATCAAGACCTCCAATACAGACAAATACACGTTTTATTCTCAAGGCAGGCCAACTGGCAAATAAAGATCCCAATGGAATAAATATTTTCAATTGGTCGCAGGGACTTCTCCCACGAACAGTTCACACGAAAGGAGCTACAATCTGTGACACAAGGCTTTGGAACACCCTCCCCTCCTACCCCTATCCAATGTTGTATAGTGTTGTGAGCGTTTGTCTTCATCTATTTGGTTGAAACGCTTTTACAACATTGCCTTGTGGGAGAGGGAGGGAGACACTTTTGTACCGACAGTGTTCCAACAAAGTGACAGTGATTGTAGCATAGTTCGTAGGACAAGTCCTTAAAACATGTCGTGCGAATTAAAATCAGTTTGAATGCGTTTGACTAGTCGCAGGGACCAAATTTGTACCCTTTCGTCTACATTTTTTTTTTACCAAAATGGGTAGTTCACACGAAAGGGACTTGTTCTTCTGGGCTAGTCGCAGGGACTGGTCGCCTTGTCTGTGCTGACCTTAAAAGGATCCGATAAAATATTGAAATATGGGGAAAATGGGAGCTTATATTACTGAAAAGCGATTGGTTTATTTTCATTTGGTGACAGACACTTGTATCACGAACAGTTCACACGAAGGGAACCAGCATAGCTCGTGGGAAAACCTACCAATTCAAGCCATCTTAAGGTTGGCGCACGAGAGGTGACTATCCCTGTGATAAGTCCCTTCGTGTGAATTGCCCATTTTCGTCAAAATGTGGAGTCGCAGTTACCAAAATTTGGTCCCTGCAACTTATCCCACACATTCAAACATACCTGTAGCTGTTTTCTAAAGTTGAACTTTGGTTGAACAATGTACGCATATTAAATAAGACGGGCCTGTAGGGCACCGTCTTATAGCCATACGTAGTAGGTTGTTTCGAAAACAGGAAAATGTTATGTCTAGCTTGTAAGGGCCCGTCTTTGATAAAGGCAGGTTTTCTTGTTTGTCATAGAGAACCGCTCTAAACCGTTGTGGCAGGTCTGCGTGTCTTCCATACAACGCAACTGAATTAAACAAATAACTGGAATCAAAACTACTTAAATATGGCCCATTACTTAAGTCTACATTGAACTTTTTGTTATCGTTATTGAAATATCATCCTACAGACATACGTGTAAGCTTACAGATACTAATTAGCGTAGGGATATATACTAAAATGTGAAAAATGGAATGTAAATTAAATTAGTAGACAAAGTTAAAAGACATCTATTGATGAAACACCACTTGAACCTTTCAGTCCTAACAGGCGGCAAAACGTAACCGTGACTCCTGTCCCGCAGTCTCCTCGTACGCTTCATGGGGAAACGATCGTTCAAACGGTGGTTGTATGTGGTCACCTTATTCCACAGTTTCAAATGTCTTTCTCGAATCAAGTCGGCTATAGGTGTAAACTTGGCAGTATAGCTATATTTTAGCGCACGCTTGCAAAACCTATCTATCTGAGAAAGGTATTTGCTATCATAGGCACAGGCCGAGACTTCAATAGCATAGTTGAACAAAGACATAATAAGACTATCGAATAACAGTGTTAGGTCCTGTAAATAGTATCCGTAATATTACAAACTCTTAAGATATATAATCTAGAGCTAGCGTTAGTAATCATATGATCAAAATGAGTATCCCAGTTGCATGGTTGCTCGTTGAATGCCACTCCTAATCAATTGAGTTTCCCCTTCCTCTCAATATCTTTCATGGGTTCTGGAAGTAGTTTCTTAGTCGGTCCTCTAACCACCATTTCCCACGTCTTTTGGAAGTTCAAGGTCATTCTATTTTTAGTAGACCAGCGTTGGATGTTTTGGACCTCAACTAAAGATAAATCTGGAGAATTAGATCTCATAGGGACACTCAATGTGATGTCGTCAGCGTAGTTCACGAGAGGGTTCTTGTTTGGACTTACAGCCATGAAGTCATTCACCATAATAGAAAACAGGACAGAACCTAAAACAGTTCACTGCGGGATTCCTCTGTTGATGTCCACAAACTTTGTTGACATTTCATCAACAACCACCCTTTGCTTTCGGTTACTTAAGAAGCTTATTATCCAGTTGATTCATGTTGTACGATTTCAGCTTGTTTCACACTATTTCAGGCGAGACCGAGTCAAAGGCTTTTCTAAAATCAAAAGAATATACCCTGACAAAGTCAGCTTCCTTGTCTAACCAGCTTAACCAGTGATGTTGACATTTAATAAGGGCCATAGCAGTATTATGACCCTCCTTGTAGGTGAACTGGTCAGATCTGATGTGTGACGTTAGAGTAAGAGATAGTCCTTGTTTACAGACAAGCCTTTCAAATATTCTCATGGTCATTTTGGTCAGTGAGATAGGTCTTAACTGATTGCATTCAGTCAGTGGTGACTCGTTAGGAATAGGTGAAACGTCAGCCAGTTTCTACAACGAAGGGACTATTTTGACATCTAAGGGAGCTGTTGAAGATCTTGGTAATAACAGGAGCAAGGTGGTGAGCGTAATCCCGCCAGAGTCAATATGGGAATTCATCCGGCCCCGCTGCTGTTCGCTTCAGATGAGTCAAGAAATTCCTAACTGAGTGTTCGTCAATTATAGGAGCTTGGCATCCGTCAGGTATCTGCAAAGGCTCTGGAGCTTTATACGCCTCGTCAGTATTGATGAACTGGAAGTACGTGTTGATAACATCAAGGCTGATCACCGTACTAACTGGAATACCTTTTTTTTTCTTCCTGCAATCCTGTTGGCGATATCCCACCAGCCCTTTTAGCCTCTAGCCTTTAGAGTGTTCCTTGCTTTCTTCATTGACAGACTTCACTTGATTCCAGCGAATACATGTAAGAGAATTGATTCTTTCCTGTCGCATGATGTTTTCTGCCACATTACCAGTACGCGAGCTCTTTTCCCTACTATTGCGAAGGTATTTGACGAGTGGAGATATGAAAGGTGGGTCCCTGGACGACACCTTGACTCTGTTGAGGGGGAAATTTTCAGCAAACATTTTCCATAGTCTATCATTCAACGCCCTTACACACTCTTCAGGGTCATCAATTCAGTGATATCTGTCCAGTTGCACAACTCTAGCTTCTTATCCATAGCAATTTTGTGATGGTCACAGGGATCTCTGAAGCTGACAAATTTCCTACTGGGTTTGGCAGGTACCAAGGGCGATACTGTTCCTTGTTTCCAAAGGAATGGGCAGTTGGTGAGAAAAACATCCAAGATGTGCTCCCTCTGGTAAGGATCTTGACCAGTGGCTGCAAAGCATGCTGCCGCATAAATTCCTTGATGTTCAACTGATTAATGTCACCAGCGAATCATCGGTAAGGATCTGATCACATGTGTCCGACATAAAGACAAGGAGATCAGCCGGGTCATAAACAGGATCTGGGAGATGATAAATACTCGCCATATAGTATTCTGAATTTGGTGTTGTTATTTTGTACCATACAGACTCAGATTCCAAGCTTTCAGTGACGTTATGCGCTTTAATCCTCCAATCATTCCGACAAATAATAGCAACTTCTTCACCCGCTCGCGAACCAACTCGATCTTTCCTCACCATAACATAGCCCTCTGGACAAATCAAGTGTGACAGGATTTTCCTATTCAACCATGATTCCGAGACCAAACAGGCATCGATCTTGTTGTTACTGAGCTCGGCATAAAGAGCCGGAGCTGCATGAGGTTTCGCCAGGGTTCGAGATTTAAGGTCATTCCCCTGTATTGCATTATGCATCCTTATTATATGGCAAGCAATTCTCCAGTGTAAATCGAGTGCTCCGATTGGTTACTTTTCGGTCGGGATTTTACAGTACGGACCATTACCATGGAAACGGTCCTTTTGGATATTTTTTTCGTGCTCCCGCAAAATTCAAACTGCGAAAACGCAAGAAGATAAAAAAGGAAAGGTTTGGAACTGGTACAAAACAAATGAACGAGGTAAGCACGTCTGTTAAGAAAAAGTGCTCTTCAATTGAATTAACCGACTTTTTGATATAACCAAAAAACTCGTCAGCAGTGACTGTGTGTATGTCTTTATTGTTTTTTTGTACTGTAAGCTGTAAATCGGCCAAGACTTAAACAATAATTATTGAAATTCAGCATTAACAAAACAGTACGTTTCCCACAAGAAAATCTCTTGGCGAAAAAAATGAAATCTGCAAAACAACTAGCAAACAGCTTTCATCGGCAACTGTAAATCGAAAGGAAACGATCACGTTCTTGTCTAGTGTAACAATGGCCATCGCTTCAGTCAGCGCTTTCCACAAGAACAACTTAAAGCTACACGTACATGTATTAAACTAACTGAGTGTACCTTGATTCCTCAGCGAGATGTTTGCTCTTGTGGTGGACATCCTTGAAAATAATTTTAGCTTGTTTACAAGTCCGCTCTTGCTGTAGCTCGCGTTAAAACAACTTTGTTAGGTGCGACGAAAATTTGCACTCAGCATCCACAAAGTTCTCCAATCTCCATAAACAAAAAGCCATTGAAGCAAACAACTTGCAGTATTTGATGGACCTAGAGAAGATCTCCAGTGTCTTTTTTTAAGTTCGATTTCTTGCGCACGATTTCTTGCGTCATTTCGCAGGCACGTCCAGGGAGTAATAGGTTTCCTATGAGGCTAAGCTCACCAGAGAAAAGAATAGTTATTTACTCTTAAACAATCTTGGGGACCTATCTTTTTTTCAAATATTTTTGACCTACCATTCATCCTCTTTTTGTTCAAAGAGTTAGAAAAAAAACACATGTTCGATAAAAAAAAATATTACTGGAAACGCGTTGCTCACGGAGATGAAATCACGACCTCGAGAACACGCACGTAAGGAAGGTTTTAAGGACGTTCGCGCAAAAATTCTACAACACAGATTTTTTTCTTAGTTTGGCTACAGTCAGATAATGAGTTACCTATGTCAGAAATGCAAAAAAACTGGGGGTCACCAACTTCGCTTTCGAAATAAAGGGCGAGGAAAACTACCCCAGTTTTGACACATCGGTCCTCGTAACTGGACATGGCCTCAGTGCTTGTTGGTTGAAAAATATTAAAAATGATTCGCTGTAGACCCGCTTTCTTAGTCAAATTATATTTAAGTGGGTGTGTCAAGTAAATAATTTGAACCGGTGTCATCCTTTTAGTTAAACAAAACCTCTAAGATGGACTTTTGGGAACACCGTGCAGCTACAACAATAGCAGAATTCGATGATGCGAGGGCAAAAAAGTTGAAAAAAACTCAAACTTCCACAACACAGATTTTCTTTAATTTTTTACAAAACGTAGATAATTGACAAAGAAAGTGACCTATCAAAAGAAAATAGGGGTCACCGAACATTTAAGAGAGTTAAACCCGTGCATAGATATTAAAGTGCCCACTAGCGCTATATATCTCCACATTTCTTCAACAGCGAGTGCGCTCAATGCATGACGTGGCATGACGTCGCGAAGTGAACTGCGTACACAGTAAGGATGCGCAGAAACAATTGGCGCGAACGTCCTTAAGTCAATTTCGTCTGATGCTTTGAGTACCTGCCATAAAACTTCTAGTAAATTGTTCCTTGTTATCGATATTTTACATCTAGTACATTGTTTCAAGGTTTGCTTTAATCATGTGCTTCATCTGCCTACGGAAAGTAGCGTAAACTGATCAAATAAACATGTGTTCGTTAGGCGAAATTGCAAGGCATTATGGGGTAACTTGAGACGATGATATCTCGTAAACGATCATGGGAACCTATTCTTTTTATTTTATTTTTCAAAACACTGACCGATAGATAACAACTTGTGAAAGTTTGACAAAAATCCTATGTTAAATTTTATTTCGGGGGAATGACCTTAAAAACATACACTTTGGCACTATCTTTGGTGCTATAGGCCCTTTGTTGATTTTAACAGTTGAGAGTGTTCGCGGCCGCTCGTTCCAGTTGTGTGATTTAGGTTCAACCTTGTGACGACGGGATATTCGGAATTCGAAATGTTGCTTTGACTAACTGTGTACGCTTAGTAGAGCCACAGAAACCTTTCTTGCCGTTCTTCCCTCTATACTTAGGGATATCTACCTCTTTCAAATGGTGCAGGGCAACAGGAGGCAGACATCTCGCCGAGAAACCACCGGGTGAAGGGACAAGAGTTGATCACGTGAATAACTCCGTGTCGCACTATTCCAAGAAGAGTTGAAAATTGGTTCTTTCCTCAAAAAGTCCAAAAAAGCTTCAGTTACAGGCACGGTAGTTGGACCAGGATTAATCTGGACATCCATGTGGATTGTAAGATCGAGATACAACTCCTTTCCAGGCAGATGAAGGCAAACTGTTCCATGTCTTGGTCACAGCAAGGTCACAGCGTAGCTGAAACCGTGAAACCACGTTGTCGACAGACCAGGAATATTATCCGACCGTTCCACCACAAGGGGCAATAAAATCCGTGACGTTAAGTACACTCTTGGTAAAGAAAACATTGTTAGACACCCTATGGTGACTTCTTATATCTTATAACGGCCGTGAAAAGGCCGAAAAAGCAATAAAAATCAAGAGCAATTTAAAAGCTGCAATACGCGCTAATGACATGCATAGCGCAAGAATCGGTTGACCCCTTTTTAATGCTTTGGAACACTTTCTCAGACAATGCCATTGAACAAACTTTTAACCTTTCCTCAGAGACTTCCATTTTATTCACAGTAGAGATCAAAAGAATGAAATAACACGTAGAATCGACGACTCGTCCCTAGTCGTCTTTCCTAGTCGCTGTAGAATGCAGTGTGTGAACACAGCTTATTAATTATACAAAAGAGGAGTTTAATTATATAAGAGTCTGAAAGCCAAAAAACTCGCCTGCAAAATACTAAATAAGCCACTTTCACACACACTGCATTCTAAAAATGTTGAATTGTTGAATTGTATTCTTTCTGGTGTAATATGGCAGACTATAAAATCGGAAAAATTGCAGTTTAAATAAGCAGCCTTCTTCCCAAAATTAAGGCTTCAAATTTCGCTTGGGAGTGACAAGTAAACAAAGATTCGAAGTGGTTTTTTGATCGAAGTATTACTTTAGAGGAATGGCACATGATTTAATTGCACGAAGAATCAGCAAGATTTTTTTTACTGGTTTTTTTATAACGTTCTTCACGATGATCTCTCACATAGTTTTATGGCTTTCAACCTTCGCTTAAATCCTCGCCATAAAAAGTGGCTTTTTAATGTAACTGGAACGTTAGGAAACTTCACAATACCTGTGGAATGTGTCCGTCAGTTTTGTAATTGTGATGAATGTGTTGCTCCTGAGGAGGGCCATCCTGGAAAGCACTGTCCCGAGAAATGCCTTCTTGTTGATGGTTCTGTTGTCCTTGGTGATCTGCTTCTTTTTCAGAAACGGAACTTTGCGCTGCATTTCCTTCGGGAGGCGCAATTAAGGGATCCCCCTGAGGAATATTATGTGGAATTAGATAGCTTGCTCTGTTGCGATAACATTTAAGATCTAAAGAATGGATAAAGAGTGATGCACTAATAAACACCCAAGACAATGCTAAGACAGTAAACGCCATACCTGGTCCTGTTCTGAACAATGTTTATTTCACGCATCGATCAACCAGGAGAAATAGAGCGCTTCTGAACAGTAAACCGAATTTACCAAGTTAACCGTAAAACATTGACATAAATCAGCTCAATAAAACCGCACACTGTTAACCTGTTCGCAATTTCGATAAACGTCTTTTCCTGTGCCTTATATTGCTGATGCAGAAGCGAAAAATTAAACAGCGACTGCTCCATCAAGACCACGAATACAAACAAATACAAGATTTATTCTTCAGGCCAACTGGCAAAAAAGTGAACTATCTGAACAAGTATTTTAATTTGGTCGTAGTTAAACTGTGGTTGAACAATGTGCGCATAATTGTTAAGACGGGCCCGTAGGGCACCGTCTTATAGCAATACGTAGTAGGTTGTCAAGTTTCGAAAACAGAAAAAGGTTATCTTTAGCTTGTAAGAGTCAGTCTTTGATTAACGACAGCTTTTCTTGTTTGCCATAGAGAACCGCTCTAAACCTTTGTGGCAGGTATGTGTGTCTTACATACAACACAGCTGAATTTGACAAATAATTGGACTCAAAGCCGCTTAAATATGCCCCATAACTTAAAAGTGTACATTCAACTTTGCCCTAAGAATCGGTTGACCCTTTTTAAACTTTTGGAACACTTTCTCAGACAATGTCAGGGAACAAAGTCTTTACATTCCCTCGGCGACTTGCATTTTATTCACAGTAGAGAACAAAACAATGAAATAATACGTAGAATCAACGACTCGTGCCCAGTCGTCTCTCCTAGTCACTTTAGAATGCAGTGTGCGGACACAGGTTATTAATTATACAAAACACGAGTTTGAAAGTCTAAAAGCTCAAAGCTCGCCTGCAGCATACTAAATACTGAAGCCACTTTCACACAAGCTACATTCTGAAGCTGTTGAGTGAATGACGTCATTTTATCCTTTCTGTGTAATAATGGCGGACCATTAAATCGGAAAAATTGCAGTTTAAATAAACAGTCTTCTTCCCAAAATTAAGGCTTAAAATCTCCCTTGGGAGTGTTCAGTAAACAAAGTTTCGAGGTGATATTTTGATCGTAGTACCACTTTAAAGGAATGGCACACGATTTAATGACATAAGAATCAGGAAGATTTTTTCCATTGGTTTTTTAATAACGTTCTTCACGATGATCTCTCTCATGGTTTAAGTGTAATCCTTGGCAAAAGGTCAACACATAGTTTTATTACTTTTAAACTTCGTTTAAATCCTCGCCATAAAAAGTGGCCTTTTAATGTTCCTGAAACGTTAGGAAACTTCATAATACCTGGGGAATGTGTCCGTCAGTTTTCTGATTGTGATGAAATTGTTGCTCTTGAGGAGGGTCATTCTGGAAAGCACTGTCCCGAGAAATGCCCTCTTGATGATGGCCCTGTTGTCCTTGGTGATCTGCTGGTTCTTGAGAAACGGAACTTTGAGCTGCATTTCCTTCGGGGAACGCAACTGAAGGATCCCCCTAAGGAAAATTATGTGCAATTAAATCGCTTGGTCTGTTGCAATACCATTTAAGATCTAAAGAATGGACATAGGTTGATCCATTAATAAACACTCAGGACAATGCTAACACAATACACGGCCATATATGGTCCTGTTGTAAACAATGTTAATTTCACGCATCGATCAACCGGGAAAAATAGAGCGCTCCTGAGGGGTAAGCCGAATTTACCATGTTAACCGTAAAACATTGACACAAATCAGCCCTATAAAACCGCACACTGCTTATCTATGAGCAATTTCGATAAAGGTTTTTCCGTGAACCTTATATTGAATTTACCAAGTTACTGACCAAAATGGGTAGTTCGCAAGAACGGACTTGTTCCTCTGGACTAGTCGCAGGGACTGGTCGCCTTGTGTGTGCTGACCTTCAAATGAGCCGATGAAATATTTAAATATGGCGAAAATTGGTGCTCATATTTACTGATCGGGGATTAATTTATTAGGCGGCCGTCGTGCGCATGCGCACGTCTCTCCGACTCGTAAAATGGACGGTGTTTGTTTTTCATGTTCGTCGTCGTCGTCGTCCGTCAGTTGAATTAGTCCCCTTGGGGTCGCGCGGCCAACAGACACAGCTGCACATCATAGCTTGTTTTGCTAGCTTTGAACCTTCAAGACGATTTTCTCTTTTTATTATAGTGTCCATTTTCTCGATTTCGGAAAACAAGGCACTGGATCCCCGTGAATATCTGAATTTCGCTGTCTTCAGTGATGAAGCTAATTAAATATTCAAAATGAAAATTGACCCTTGAACGACAATTGCATCGCTGTTATAACAATAAATTCTAGATTGCAAGTAGCCTGTACTCGTGTCGTTGGGCTCCAAATGAAGCCCTTGCCTGAAGGCTGAAACATTTGTCGTAAATGCCTAGGGGCTGTACTTCACGATATCACGGTTTAAGAACGATTTATTTCTCCAGGTAAAGCTACAGGGTTTTCTCTCTCTCTGAAAAGCGTATCACTAAAACTGGTACAAAGGTCACCGATTACAAACAAAGTTCTTAAGTTACTATTTGCTTAATGAATTTAAAGGTCACTGAACAAACTTGGAATGTTTCTATCATTAATTGAAAGCTATGACAAAGCAAACACTAAAAGAAAGAGGCCTGCCGAACGAAAACACGGTTTATCTTTTAAGTCTTAAAAATTTCATACGTTTAAATACATTTAATTCCTTACATACCGAAAGTGCAAATTGTCCATAACAAGTAACCCAAAACCAAGAACTACTAAATATTTTTTACATTTATTTTGTTAGGAAAAGCGGAGGGGGGGGGGGGGGTAGAGAGACTATCCGCCGCCTGTAAATTCTTCTGAATTTCTTGTTATCATTTCGTGACAGGAACTTGTTCCACGATCAGTTCACACGATGGGAGAGAAAACAAACCAATTCAAATCAGCTAGGTTGGCACACAAAGAGGTGACTCGTCCCTGTGACTAGTCTCAGGGACCAAGTCCCTTCGTGTGAACTGCCCAATTTCGTCAAAAAGTGTAGTCGCAGTTACCAAAATGTGGTCCCTGCGACTAATCCCACACATTTAACTGTAGCTGTTTGCTATAGTTAAACTGTGGTTGAATAATGTACGCATATTTATCAAGACGGGCTTGTAGGGCACCGTCTTATAGCAATACGTAGTAGGTTGTTTCGAAAACAAAAAAATGTTATGTTTAGCTTGTAAGGGCCCGTCTTTGATAAACGACAGGTTTTCTTGTTTGTCATAAGGAACCGCTCTAAACCTTTGTGGCAGAATTTAACAAATATTTGGACTCGAAGCCACTTCAATATATATGCCCCATATCCTAAAAGTTTACATTCAACTTTACCCTAAGAATCGTTTGACCTATTTTCAACGGTTTTGGAACACTTTCTCAGACAATGTCAGTGATAAAACCTTTTACATTTCCTCAGCAACTTGCTTTTTATTCACAGTAGAGATCAGAAGAATAAAATAACACGCAGAATCGACGACTCGTGCCCAGTCGTCTCTCCTAGTCGCTTTAGAATGCGGATACTAAATAAGCCACTTTCACACGCACTGTTTCCTAAAGCTGTTGAGTGAATTACGTGAATGTATCCTTTCTGGTGTAACAATGGCGGACTATTAAATCGGAAAAATTGCAGTTTAAATAAACAGTCTTCTTCCCAAAATTAAGGCTGGAAATTACGCATGGAAAGTGTTTAGTAAACACAGTTTCGAACTGATTATTTGATTGAGGTACAATTTAAAGGAATGGGACACGATTTAATAACACGTAGAATAAGCAAGATTTTTTCCATTGGTTTTTTAATAACGTTCTTCACAATGATCTCTCACATGGTTTAAGTGTAATCCTTGGCGGAAGGTCAACACATAGTTTTATGGCTTTAAACCTCGCTTAAATCCTCGCCATAAATAATGGCTTTTTAATGTTACTGAAGCATTACGAAACTTCACAATACCTGAGGAATGTGTCCCTCAGTTTTGTGATTGTGATGAAATTGTTGCTCTTGAGGAGGGTCATTCTGGAAAGCACTATCCCGAGAAATGCCCTCTTGGTGATAGTCCTGTTCCCCTTGGTGATCAGCTGCGTCTTGAGAAACAGAACTTTGAGCTGCATTTCCTTCGGGAAGCGCAATTAAGGGATCCCCCTGAGGAAAATTATGTGCAATTAAATCGCTTGGTCTGTTGCAATAACATTCAAGATCTAAAGAATGGACTTAGGTTGATGCATTAATAAACACTCAGGACAACGCTAAGACAATAAACGGCCATACATGGTCCTGTTGTAAACAATGTCAATTTCACGGATAGATCAACCGGGAAAAATAGAGCGCTCCTGAACAGAAAACCAAATTTACCAAGTTAACCGTAAAACATTGACATAAATCAGCTCAATAAAACTGCACACTGTTTATCTATTTGCAATTTCGATAAAGGTTTTTTACTGTGCATTGTACTGCTGATGCAGAAGTGAAAACTTAAACAGCGACTGCTCGATCAAGACCACAAATACAGACAAATACAAGATTTATTCTTCAGGCCAACTGGCAAAAAAGTGAACGATCTGAACAAGTATTTTAATTTAGTCGCACTGGACTTCTCCCACGAACAGTTCACACGAAAGGAGCTAGCACAGTTTGTGGGACTTGACTTGTCCAACGAATTGAAATCAGATTGAATTTCGTGGGACCAGTCCCAGGGACCATATTTTTGCCGCTGCGGTTTCATTGTTTTTTGACCAAAATGGGTAGTTCACACGAAAGGACTTGTTCCTCTTGAGTAGTCGTAGGGAGTGGTCGCCATAACGTAATGTATCGTTGTTGTTTGTTTATTTTTATGCTCGTCGTGTTTGTGTTTGTCGATCTGCTGCTTCTTGAGAAACGGAACTTTGAGCTGCATTTACTTCGGGAGGCGCACTTAAGGGATCCCCCTGAAGAAAATTATGTGCAATTAAATCGCTTGCTCTTTTGCGATAACATTAAGATCTATAAGATAGATATAGATTGATGCATTAAGAGCGGCTTTCCACAAATATCAACCAAGCAGTGGTACAAGTGGAAAAATCGATTTCGCTCACACTTTGCTCATAGATAGGCAGGGTTCAAAATAGCAGCCGGCTGCCGGCGAGAGCCGACACTTTGGCCACCCATGCCGGCGATTTTTCACCTAAAATGGAAGAAAATGACATCCCATCCCTTGATCGGCAACATCAACGTCCCTAGAACGTCATAGTAAACGTTTCATATCAGAAAGTAATGTAGCCGTGAAACACTTACACACATACCAAAAGTGAATTGGATGACGTTTTAAAAGCTTTCTAAATAAAAAACAACAACAAATTTCAGAACGCTCAATTATTGTCTCGATTCTTGTAAATGAAGTCTTCGCTCTAACGACTATCTCTATTTGCCGGCACTCTTTTTTTTCCTGATCAACAACGCGACTTTTGAGGAAATAGGCCAGACACGGGGTAGCAGTGCCACAACAAATTCAGTTCTCTTTTAGGAACCAGGCAAATTTTCATTCACGATTTTTTTTGTTACCAAAGCGTCTTCGATCCTGTTCCACTCAGCACCTTGTCGCTTTTTTGTGTGCTTTCGCCTTCTCGTCTGATTAAATTTGCTGGAGACCAAAGGAAATATACCGTCGCACTGAAAATCAGTGTCACTGTTGCGGCATTTATCATTTTCAAAGGCCTGATCTAATTTGTCAAACGCCAGCAAGCAACCCTGCCAGTCCGCCGTCGACGAGATTTCCATGCTCAAGAGAAAAATCGAGCAGTCAGAAACGTCGATAGTTAAAATTTCAGGCCCACAAAGAAAAATGCACATGCCCAAGAGTACTTGTGCTATGTTGCAAAAGCAAACATCACTCCTGACAAGGAGTTTAAGACAGAAATACACTTCATAAAGAGGGAGGCCGAGCGAAAAATTCATAGACGCACTGACCAAGTTTCATTATCACCGCGTTGAACGCAACAATGAAAACTGATACATGTAGGTCAAAGAGAGACACTGATCGGGCTTAGCATAACGCCATGGGCTCAGTCAAACATTAGTACAAATGTCCTGCACTCTTCTACCACTTGAGTGGAAAAGATACATCGATGACTTATTCTCGCTGTGAAATGTTGACAGAACGGAGATAAAAGAGTTTATTGTCCTAGAAAACAGTCACCACCCCATCCAATTAAATTTACGGCTGAAATCTCAGACAAGGAAATAAACTTCCTAGATACTACTCTTTTTAAAGGCGAAAGATTTAACAAACAAGCAATCCTTGATATCCGCACACATTTTAAGCCCAGGGAAACTTTCGAGTACACTCACTTCTCTTCCTGCCACCCACCAGGGGTTAGAAAAGGGTTTATCAAAGGTGAAGCCCTACGTCTTCTTAGAACAAACTCTTCAGCGAAATCTTTCGTTGAGAATATCACCTAATTCAAAACACGCCTTCGTGCGAGAGACTACCCCAACAGTCGAGTAGAAAGAATAAAGAATAACGTCCGAAGTCAAATAAAAGGAGGTCGGCACTTCAACAAAGAGAGACAGTGCGGAAAAAATTCTGCCTTTCGTAACAACGTACCACCCAGCTCTGCCTAATTTTAAGAACATCCTTATGAGAAAATGGCACTTAATTAAAAATCAACGATTACTAAGAGAAATATATAAACACATTAGCACGAGCATGTGAGCTGCGTTTGGCCTGTCAACACTTTATTCTCTACTTGGGATAGGTGCTGGTTCATTCATGTTGAAAGCCGGCTAAAAATCAGCCTTGAGAAAAAAGCCGTCAAATTCAGGCTGAAAGCTCTGATTTTATTTTGAACCCTGGATAGGCCCCAGCGAGAAACTAAACGAGCTGTAGCCAGTTTTTCCAAACAAGGCTTCCTTTCGTGAAAATTCGAGAAAAACTGTTTTGCCCGAGTTGAGTTCAAAATCCACTTCTGCTGAAATGCAATTGTCCTAAACTTTGATCGGTTCGCATATCAAAACCAGGACTAGATACGAAACTTCAAATAACATGTGTGGTTTTCGAAAGTATTCTTGTACTGATTAACAAAGAAATTTGTAAAATTTAAGTTACTTTTATGCCCGAAACAGATTTACAAAAACACGCTATAATTGACAGTTTTTTTGCTACCAATTTTCTAGCTCTAAAATATAGGTATTTTTGACTATGGGTGATAACTTAGAATTTCATAAAATGACTTTCCGTGGCTTATTTATACACTGCTTTATTAGAATGTGGAAAGAAATCCGTGGGTAAATCGTTTTAAGTGACCCGCAGGGCCTCGGGTTCAACCCCTATTTTGTCGAAAATATGGCTTTCGCATTGTAAACAATTGCGTGACACCGCTAGTCACCGAGACTTACGAGAGCCAAAAGGAACACTAAAAAAATATTTTAGAGACAGAAATATAAAAATGTGTAGGAAGAATTTCGCTAGAGAGGCATTTCTTATCTTTTGGCTTTTTTTCCTCTTGCTTCTCCTTCTCAGTTTTAAGATACTTGTAAGTATATGTTTGTTTGGCAACGCCGAGTTCGAGAACTTATAATCGGGATCGTCGTCGACCTGTGCTAAAAAGGTACTGCATGCCTGTCTCAATCAAAAGCGAACTTTCGGAAATCAATACAATTTACCTGAAGTTGCTTGTCCTATCGTATTGTGAGCCGGTCACCGGAAGTGTCACTGGAGAAAGTCTGAAACACCCGCAGTTTACATTCTTTGTATTAACAGAATGGTTTTAGACCAGACTATCTCATTGTGATAGACAGAGAAAATTGCAGCTTAGCACAATATCGGGGGTAGAATAAACATGACTTTAGTGCTTGATTAACTAGTTTTAATTTTAACTGATTTCAAAACGTTTTTTATGCGTTGAGCCTTCTCTTTTTACCTCCTAAGGAATGTTTTACTCAGTCTGAATAAACTAGTAATGCTTAATGTCCCTTTAAACTGATGACTGATGTAATTTTCTGGCTTTCGTCGATTTATTTCCCGTTTAATCATTTACACCATACAATTTACATGTTCGCTGACAGCTGTCCAAAAAAAAAAAGGAAATTAAAAAAAAAATGCGGTGACCACTCCTCGGTGTCTTAGCTGATAATATAAGTCAAGAAAAAGTAATTCTGGTATATTTTCTTATGCATTTCAAAAGCTTGTGTAACACATAGTTAACACATTTGTTCAGAATAGGACTGGCGGTCGTAATGCTTGCACTAAATGGCAATTTGGTCTGTCGTGCGTTTATAATATGGGCGACCCCAAGAGGTGTTCTCCAGCAAGAGAAAGTCGAAGCAACAGACGAGAAGGCATTAGGGATTCGTCATGATTCATCGAGCGTTTCGTGTGCATGTGCCATAAATTAAGAAGTTGAATCACTTCTTTTCACGAGCTACTGCCCTACACATCGTAGCCGAGAAAGATAGCATTCTACTTCTCTGCTTGTATCCTCAAACCATCACCATCATTGCGGCTTAAAAGAAGGACGGTTCGCAACCCAAACCCATCTCTTCTGCTCCTTGGGCTTAGCTTACCTCGTTGGTAGGCTCGAAATGGATCTCTTGCGCAGGCTCCTCTCTGGCCTATCAAATAATCAGTGTGCAAAGCAATAGCGCGTACCCGAGTAACTTGCACTGCATCTGAGAAGCAACTTGTATAGCCAAGAAAAAAGGTTTATTGTCTCAATATGTGTACAATACTTTTGCAAAAAAATGTGCTTTTGTTTGCTCATTGTTTTCGAGTTGCTCTTGGAGGTGCCTGTTATCATTTAATAAATTGTAGTGAGTGTCCAATGGCCTTATTAAAGTGGCTCTGGAATCTCGAACCCTCACGGAAAGCGGAAGTTGACGATAGTTCGAGTTATCTCTTTACTAAAATGAGGGAAGCAAGCGAAACTGACTTTTGTCAGAGTCCGTTGTTGGTTAAACAATGCGTTTTGCTCCCAAAGGTGACTATAGCTATTGTTTGGCCTATTGCAAAAGAAGCACTCTCGGAGACTTCTATTTCTTTCTATCTCACAGTTTGATTTTGCAAACTTTCCAACCGTTACTTCAAATAAGCAAGAAAAACGCTTTACAAAAAACGGAGAGAAATCTTGGTTACATTTACTCCTGCTTAAGTGTAAATCATGGAAGAATGGAACAATGGCTTCAAAAGAAAGACGGCGTTTTCGCTTCCATCGTCCTGTCCAAAAACAACAAAACAACACAGCCTCTGGAAATAAGATTGCCACTAGGGGGCGGGGGGGGGCTTCTGGGAACCTCACCCCTCAAATGTACTCGTCACTTAGCATTGAAATTTTTGGCTAAAAAACGCGAGGTTCTCTCAAAAGTGCACTTTCGTTTTGCATATTTGGTCAATTGCTAAAGGAGGAGCCTACGCAAATAAAATCCGGTATTAGTCAGCAGCCTTCACTTTTAGTTTGCCCAGCGATAATAGGGATGGTTTGAGGGTAAAAGTGTAGACATACAGTGCTACCTTTCTTGAGAGATATCATGCAAAGTCCAACACTGAATTTTGACGCACATAACCAATTGTCATTTCGTGCACGAATTACTAGCGCTACTGCCACCACGAGCAATGTGTTTGATTTTGTTACATTACCATAAGCATGGAGAATGCAAAAGAAAATATGCCAGAATTGCTCTCTCTTGACTAAAAAACACTTAGACACTACGATTAAAGAAATGCTATGCCAGCAACTTTTTTTGGTTAGGTGTCAACGACCATGTAAATGGATAAGACGTATTTGATTTAACGCAGGAGCGGATCCAGCGGGGATGGGGGGGGGAGGGGGGTTGCGTGACTAGCCACCCCGTCTGTGGATCCGCAAACGGGAACCTCTAAAGTCCACAGAGAGCCTAAAATGACGCCAGTGTAAAAGATCGTGATACATTATTTGTACTGAGTAAAACGTCCCTAAAGGGTGCCTTCTGTTGTCGGTACATCCTACATGCGGACGTAAGAGGCAAAGGCCCAACGCAAGAAACAGAAAAACTTTGTAAACAAAGAAATTCGAAAAAGTAAATCTGCGTATTTCTGTAATCTCATTGATGAAAATAAGAAGAATCCAAGCGCCCTTTGGGGAACTCTCAACGAAGCTGCCTCCCGCAAGAACAACCCTCAAATCTCTTGTTTGGAGTCAGATGGAGTAATCTCCTCAGATGCTGAATCCAGGCAGGCATCCTGAACAATCATTTTGCCACCATTGGCGTAAAGCTTGCAAGCAAACTGAGTCAGTTTACGTCTTTGTTTACCCCAGGCTCTACTTCTGCGTTTACTTCCACAAGTAAGTTCAGGTTGAAGCCAATCAGCAGGGAATTTGTATTGAGTCAGTTAAAAAAATTGAAAGCAAACAAGGCAACTGGTGTCGATAATATTTGTGCTCGTCTACTTAAGGATGCTTCCTTTGTCATCGCGGACAGTCTCACCAAACTTTTTAACCGTTCACTGGCCTCCAATGTTTTTCCACTTATTTGGAAATTTGGAAAAGTTATTCCTCTCTTTAAATCCGGTGTCCGCTCCGATCCTAACAACTATCGGCCTATCACTGTTTTACCCACAATCAGCAAGATATTTGAGAAAGCTGTCCACTTACAACTGTATAGCTACATGAACGAACATAAACTGATTACGCCCAAGCAATTTGGGTTTCGCCCTAAGCTATCTACAGGCATTGCACTCACACACTTTACTGGTTGCATCTTGGGTAATATGGACAGTGGAAACATCACCGGTGCTGTATTCCTGGATCTCGCTAAGGCTTTCGACACCGTCGATCATGCCTTACTACTGCATAAACTTAAAGCACTCGGGGTCGATCATGATTCTGTCGCGTGGTTTAACTCCTATTTAACGGAGAGAACGCAAACCACGACAGTTGCTGATGCCACCTCTGCTACTGCACCTATGACAGTTGGAGTGCCACAGGGCAGTATTTTGGTTCCCCTGCTTTTTGTAGTCTATATGAATGACCTACCATCGTGCAACCTTCACAGTAATATTACACTATATGCAGATGACACTGTTTTGTATTATTCCTCCAAAAACGCCGAAGGTCTGGAGAACAAGCTAAATGAGGATCTTCAAACAGTTTCAGCATCATTTCATAAAAACCTGCTAACCCTCAACACTTCAAAGTGTAAATTCATGGTATTTTGTAGCCCCAGGAAGTTAACAAAGATCAGAGATCTGGATATTTATGCCAATGCTCAGTCGTTAGGAGGAGTGGAGGCATTTAAATATCTCGGAGTAACTGTTCAGCAGAACAAGTCATGGTATGATCATGTCGACGCCATCGGTACCAAGATCAATCAAAGGCTTGGCATTTTACGGCGAATTAAACATCTTCTTCCAACACACGCCCGCATTAACTTTTACAACAGTTTAATCAGACCCCTTTTTGACTATGCGGACTTTGTCTGGGGAGACAAGAACAACACGAGTCTTATGCACCAACTCCAGGTTTTACAGAATAGGGCAGCTAAAGTTATCCTTGATACCCAGATGAGCTCATCTGTTACTGAAGCCCTTAACGAACTTGGATGGCACTCTTTAACAAAGCAGCGCATGTTTCACCGAGTCATGATGGCTTTCAAATATCTTCATGGCCAAATTGATTTTAGTTTTAATATTAAATCTAGCAAAGATGTACATGATTGTAACACTAGAAGAAAGATGGACGTTAGATTGCCCTTGGCTAAACGAAACTGGGGTCAACAGAAATTTGTTTACTCTATTTTTAGAGACTGGAACACTTTGGATCCGTCTATAAGGGATGTTACGTCATTTTCCCTTTTTAGAAGTAAGGCTAAAAATGTGATCTTAATAGAATTTCTTAATCATTTTTATCTCTTTTTATTGACATTATCACTATTAGGCACATTTCACGTATAAATTTTCAGTGAATTTTTATATTTATTTTGTCTTCGGAGGACCTCCCTGAAAACCACGCATTGTGACGGGAGCTTCTTCGATAAAGATTATTTATTATTATTATTATTATTATTATTATTGTTATTATTATTATTATTGTTATCATTATTAACGCGTCAAAAGCATTTTATGATTTTAAAATCACTTAAAATTGACAGTAGTTTATCAAACTGACCAAAAATGATTTTCATTCTACCCCCGACATTGCGTAAAGCTGTAATTTCCCTGCATGCCTATCACAATGAGATAGCACAGCCTAAAACGTTCTGTACAAATAGTAAGAATGTGAACTGAGGGCATTTCAGACATTCTCCAGTGACACATCCACAAACCAAATTGCCATTTAGTGTAAGCATTACTACCGCCAGTCCCATTCTGAACAAACGTGCTAACTTTGTGTTGCACAAGCTTTTGAGTGCATAAGAAAATGTGCCAGAATTACTTCTCCTTAACTTATATAATAAGCTAAGTAAGGCACTGTGGAGTGGTCAGAGTCTTTTTCTGTAATTTTTTTTTGGTTTTTGGCCAGGTGTCAGCGACCATGTAACTAGTAATGTACCGGTCAAATAGAACCTTCAACATCCACCCCCCGCGCATACCCCGGGCATTTGACTGTGCATCGTGCCCGGGGAGGGGGGAATTTGAACGTTGCCTTGGAAGGGTGGGGAATTTGAACCGGATTTATCTCTTGTTCTGACGTAATACGCTCGTGAGGTTTTTTCGGTTTTTGCTGGCTTTGACAGATTTTCAAGGTAGAATTTCGCCTTTGTTAGTGAATAACTCTTTCAAAAGGGTATTTAAAAGACAAAAAACCAATTGCAAGGTTGATCGGACAGCTAAGAAGGGTAATAAATTTTATTGCCCAATATTTCGGTGAGACAAAACTCACCTCCATCAGGGGCTGTAAAAGCTAAGTAAAAATCGAATGAAACGGTTACAAGATTTAAAATGATTAAAATGAAAAGATTAAACATGATTGGTTGACAAACATAGAAAGCGCAAACGTGACTAACAGCTTTTTTTAAAAATAGAAAAGACGTAAAAAACGTTTGAAGGTGTCATTACGGCATTTCTCTCTCTGAAAGCATTTAAGTGTTTCATTTAAGACGAAATTGGACTTTGAGGAGAGGTATTTCACTACTAATTGGTAGGGCATTTGAACGGCTTTGTTGCCCCGAGGGGAGGGAATTTGAACAAGCTGGTCTTCAAAAGTTCAAATGCCCGGGTATTTGCCCGAGGGGGGGGGGGCAAAGCTTCAGATTTGACTGGTATTTAAGGTTTAAATGATTAAACGGGAAATAAATGGACGAAGAGCCCAATACGACATCAGTTTAAATGGACATGAAGCATTACAGTGTATTAAGACTGAGAAAAACATTCCTTAGGAGGTTAAAAGAGAAGGCTCAACGCATAACAAACGTTTTGAAATCAGTTAAAATTAAAACTAGTTAATCAAGCACTAAAGTCATGTTTGTTCTACCCCCGATTTTGTGTTAAGCTGCAATTTTCTCTGTCTATCACAGTGAGATAGTCTGGTCTAAAACCATTCTGTTAATACAAAGAAAGTAAACTGCGGGTGTTTCAGACATTCTCCAGTGACACTTCCGGTGACCGGCTCACAATACGATAGGTCACGCAACTCTTAGTTGTCTAGCAAACAAATAAAACAAACATATTTACTTAAGGTAAATTGTATTGATTTCCGAAAGTTCCCTTTTGATTGAGACAGGCATGCAGTACCTTTTTAGCACAGGTCAACGACGATCCCGATTATAAATTCTCAAACTCGCCGCCGCCAAACAAACATATACTTACGGAAAACTGAGAAGGAGAAGCAAGAGGGAAAAAGCCAGAAGATAAGAAATGCCTCTCTAGCGAAATTCTTCCTACACATTTTCATATTTCTGTCTCTAAATTATTTTTCTAGTGTTCCTTTTGGCTCTCGTAAGTCTCGGTGACTAGCGGTGTCACGCAATTGTTTACAATGCGAAAGCCATATTTTCGACAAAATAGGGGTTGAACCCGAGGCCCTGCGGGTCACTTAAAACGATTTACCCACGGATTTCTTTTCACATTCTAATAAAGCAGCATATAAATATGCCACGAAAAGTCATTTTATGAAATTCTAAGTTATCACCCATAGTCAAAATTTCCTATAGTTTAGAGCTAGAATTTGGTTGCAAAAAAACTCTCAATTATAGCGTGTTTTTGTAAATCTGTTTCGGGCATGAAGGTAACTTAGATTTAATCAATACAAGAAGACTTAGAAAAACCACACATGTTATTTGAAGTTTCGTATCTAGTCCTGGTTTGATATGCGAACCGATCAAATGTTGGGAAGATTGCGTTTCATCAGAAGTAGATTTTGAGCTCAACTCGGGAAAAACGGTTTTTCTGGAATTTTCACGAAAGGAAGCCGTATTTGGAAAAACTAACTACAGCCCCTTTAGCTTCTCACTAGAGCCTATCTATGAGTAAAATATGAGCGAAATCGATTTTTCCACTTGTGCCACCAAAAGTCGGTATTGGTCGATATTTGTGGGAAGTCGCTCTTAAGAGCCATTTTCTGAGAATATCGAGAATCGAAAGACACTCACAAAAAATCGAATTTTTTTTTATTTTGCCAAAACATCCCTTTGGGTAAGCTAACTCAAGAAAAACTTTAAGTTATTTAACGGACGAAAATTTAAAAAGTTCGAAAAATGCATAAAATGGCGGTTTTAGGGTCTCTAAACGGCTCAAATTCTCACTCAACTTTAGGAAGCCGGTGAGAGCGTAAAAAAGATTCTTTGAAAACGAAACAAACCACGAACCTTTCTACTACTATTTAACCTTTCTACTTTAAAACTGTGTAATAAATTTACCAATGTTTGGTTTCGAACATTTTCAAGCGGCGTTTTTATCGAGCCGCTCTTAACCTTGTTTATCACAAGGTAAAATGAAGGCCAACTTCGGCCGCTTAAAACGGCATCTGGTATGTATCGTTCAATAATTAAGACTACATAGAAAGAAAGCTCTGTCATTGTACTTTTCGCCAGGAAAGTTACAGCTTTGGGAATCAAGTACTTCCCCGTCAGTAAATTTTTACTGTTTAGTGATCTGAACGGGTAGAATTATATGTAAATTACAGATTTAATTCCTGGAATACTGCTAACAATTACAAAGGTCGTTTAAGATAGGCTCACCATTAGTTAAACATGCACACACAATGTTTTTCCTGATCTTTGAAAGAGAGTTCTACTTTCTTGAGTCTTGCTGAGTCTTATTATGTTAAGGTGGCTCCATATAGTTTTTCAGCGCGCGAGGAATGGGAACTAAATTGGCACAAGCGCGCGCGTGAGGAGCGCGACAGTCCAAGTCAGATGACATGTGCCAATCAACCTCCCAGGCGAACTTTTCCAAAGTCTGATTGAGGCATCTTTATGGCTTACCTTTTCAAAACCTGTCGAGCACATAGCAGTGAAATTATGAAAAACCTTTAGTTTAATCGCTTTTGTAGCTGACAGTTGCAGTCCTACGATTGTTCTGGATTGATTGCGATCTTTAAGTTCAAGCAACACAGAGAGGACTGAAAACGTTGCACGAATTATTACGCGCCTTCAAGAATTATGCGTGAAGAACTTCTTTCCGTTCTCAACTTGAAATATCAGTGCTGTCCAGGTCAGCTGTCGAGAATCTCTGGGATGAGAAGCTTACGTTTGTTTGGATCGAGCCTAAGTGTAAGTAATTTTTTCGAAAAGTGCTTTAGTTTTTGCCTTTCTAACAAGCCGTCTATTTTTTGTCGGGTAAGTTGTCTCTACGGCCGTTCTCATGCGGTTTCAGTAAAATACAGCTGACTTGTGAATTTTATTGAGCGATGAATAGATTACACACTTGTAACGAGGTAACAGTTGTCATTGAATTTTGATAGAAGTTGAAACTCAAAAGAACACTTATATTTCAGTGTCTATTTATCAGTCACCAGTAGCTTTTGATCTAAGTTTCACTTGTGTTGACAATGTGCGACTTCAAAAACTTCGGTGGTCTAAAATAAAACCGAAAATTGAAAAAAGTTCAATTATACCTAAGCTCAAATACAATTTTTATTTTTACGAAAAATTATGCCTAGAATGACGGCATTCAGTGAACGAATAAAGGATGAGTATCGAGTTGACGGCCGGTTCTAAAACAGTCGGCGTTTCGCAGGCGTTCTGTTGACTTGTTGAACCTTGCAGAAAAATAATGTAGCCTTTTTCAAAACGTTTAATATCTTGTGGACATTTTTGTTCCCTTTCTCCAACGTCTGCCTTTAAATATAAATTGAAAGCTTATTTATATACTATTTGCTATTCCATGCAGTTATCAAACACGCAAGTAGCCGATAAGAAACAACGCGGGTCTCGGCAGACAAAATATTGAGCTTACAACATAAAAAGAACGAGCTTCCCTGCTTTTCTCGGGTAGCATACCAAAAGGTGTTCTAAGAGCAAACATGACCGCTTTAGGTTTTTTCTTGAAGAACGGTTGTAATCAGTTAATGGTAAAAATAAAACTGAAAGTGGTTTAATGATTCCGCGTTCTGGAAACTTTAAAGGAAATGTTTTGCTGCTGGCAATAAAGTGGCGGCTTCGTTCGAGTTTTTATATCGCGAATCGGTATAAATTTGCTTCTTTTTTGTTTGTTTGTTCGTTTCTTTCTTTATTTTTGCGAATTTTTTGGTCATATGGATCCTTTACAGTAAAGGAAAGCAGTTGTCCAGAAAAATGTTGTTCTTTGGAAAGAAAAGCTTTAGAAAAGCTTTTCTACCGCTTACCCGCGTGCTGTCCACGCTCGTCCACGCAAAAGGAATCATGAGCATGCGCAACCCCGTAACTTGAAGAATTTTTATTTTGGTAACGTGAAGGAAAAAGGTGGGTTTTGAGGCATTTTCAAACGCTAATTGCGCGTGTTCCACTCGGTGAAATTTTTTTAAAATTGGAACATTTGTAGGATTTTTGTGTTTTTCAGTCATACTAAAGTAAGAGTAATTTTTGTACATGCACTTTTGCATTAATCGTCGAAAACGGAAATTTACTATTCTGACAAAACTTATGTACAAATTTCTCACAGCTTTGCCAGCTGAGACTTCTCAAACGACAACATCTTTACAACAAAGATAGCCAAAATTCACCGTGTAAAAACCAAGAAATGACGTGAAGAAACTGGGTAAGCTTAAAAAATGAGCCAAACAACTATATCAGTGGTTGCCATGGAAACGGGCCAGGCCCAGAAATTGTGACTTTTTTGAAAAGTATAAAAGCTAGGCTAGTTGCTTTTGTAGCTTTTCCCCAGTGAAATGTAAATCAATTTCCTGAAAATCATCAAAAAAGTTATGTATATTTGTCTGTTGAAACTGATGAGAAACTGTATGGAGCCACCTTAACACAAAGGAGATTTTTAACGGCATTTCAACAAGACAGGAATCCACTCATTCAACTTAACCAAGATAACATCGAAAACACAGAGAAACGACGTACTATGCCGCCTACCTTGCCAACCGAAAACGCAACAATACAACAGAAAAACATTCCAAACTGTAAACAAACGAATTTTTTCAGTTTCCTGATTGAGCGAAGATATTTTAAACTCATCGCCTAGAGGAATACGCGGAAAGACAGGTGACCTCTGCACTGACCCGCACGTGTCACACCACACTAACAGAGAGAGTCACGTATTCGATTTCTGTTGTGATTTGGGATAAAAACTAGGTGGAAAGTTAAAAAGAAAAAAAAAACTTGTAACAGATAGCTAGTACTTTGTTGGATTACATGTTAGCACAAGCTCCACAAAGGAGTTTTTACGGTCACGACTCTCTCTATTAAGCGCGGTAATTTCGCAATGTACGTTCTGTTGTAATTTTACTACTAATTTAATTACAGCTCACGAAATAAAATAAATATTGCAGTAAGTTACATTCACAGTGTGTAAGTACTGATATATGGCGTCGTGTAGTTTTTCCACTCTTCTGGAGAGGGTTACTGCCTGTGGATTAAGCAGTTGTTACCCAGGCCACGTTGAAGTTGTTTTCCTAAAAGAATGTACAAGACACATCTCCACATCTCGCGGCATCTTCAATTGCACGGACTAAGTGCAGATAAAGCGGTTGACAGTGAATTCAAGTTGTTGTTAGCCCGAGCAGGTAATGTTAATGCATTTTGTTCTGGAATTACTGTGTTCCATAATTTTGGCCACAGATGCTTCATAGCACTCGGCGTCCCTTAATCTAGGTTCTGCAGAGTCGCGCTACTCCTGTGCCCTCCGGCTCCCGGGGATGGGGGGGGGGGGGGGGGGGCGGCAGAGAGAAAGGGTCTTTTGATCAATGTTTGGGTGCAGGGGTGGCGCTGCGGGTTTGACACCCTGGCCCTGTTTAGGACAGAAAAACGAAATGGAATGTCGATCGTACTGACCATACCCGGTTGGGGAAGATGCGCATAAAATAATTTACCATGTTTACGGGTTTAGGGACAGAGACCAAAACCATATCCTGTCCAGCGGCACACCCCAGTATAGACCACATTAGGCAGTAACCCTCCCTTCCGGGAGGGGGGGGGGAAGAGTGCCGTGCTTAGCCTTAACTCGCTCAACTGTAGCACAATATTCATCGACGATAGCACGATGTGATTATTGAACGTCCCTTGATGTAATCTTCCTTGGCAGCAGTTTGAGCGAGCGAGACGCGGAAGCCACGCGGGCCCATGTGAGAACTCGCCCACATGATACCCTTTCTCGCTTTGCTATCTGGTTTTTGCGTCATGAGGTTGGAAGCCTAGAGTTCAAAGTATATTTATCTTTGATTTTTGGTTATTTAGGCATTTTTTCAGTAGAAGAGTCTAAGCTTTCAACCCCATGACGCAAAAACCAAAAAAAAAAGCTAGCTAAAATGGCAAACCGAGAAAAGGTATCATGTGGGCGAGTTCTCGCATGGGCCTGCGTGGCTCCCGCGTCTCGCTCGCTCGAACTGCTACCAGGAAGATTGCATTGAAGTTCAATTTTCGGGGTCTGAAATTACATCGTGCTATCGTCATGCTAAACACGGCACCATCACCCCCCACCCCCCTCCCGGAAGGGAGGGTTACTCCATTATGTGGACTATACTGGGGTTTGCCGCTAGACAGGATACGGTTTTTGGTCTCTGTCCCTAAGCATGGTATATAATTTTATGCCCGTCTTCCCCAACCGGGTATGGTCAGTACGATCGACATTCCATTTCGGTTTTCTGTCCTAAACAGGGCCAGGGTGTCAAACCCGCAGCGTCACCCCTACACCCAAACATTGGTTAAAAAAAAAATTAAATTAAATAAATACACTTTATTTCAGTATGGTGCATAATTACAGTAAAACTGTAGTCTCCCTTATGGCCCTACGTCCAGGTTGACTTGGAATTTGGAAATGTTAGTTTTTATGGAGGGAGGAAAACCGGAGTACCCGTAGAAAAACCCTTGGAGCAAGGACGAGAACCAACAACAAACTCAACCCACATTTGACACCGGGACCGGGAATCGAACCCAGGCCATATTGGTGGAAGGCGAGTGCTCTCACCACTGCACCATCCCTGCCACCCCCCCCCCCCCCCCCCTCGGGCGCCCGTGGACACGGGAGTGGCGCGACTCTGCAGAACCGAGATTAAGGGACGCCGAGTGCCATGAAGTATCTGTGGCCAAAATTATGGAACACAGTAATTCCAGAACAAAATGCATTAACATTACCTGCTCGGGCTAACAACAACTTGAATTCACTGTCAACCGCTTTATCTGCACTTAGTCCGTGCAATTGAAGATGCCGCGAGATGTGTCTTGTGCATTCTTTTAGGGAAACAACTTCAACGTGGCCTGGGTAACAACTGCTTAATCCACAGGCAGTAACCCTCTCCAGAAGAGTGGAAAAACTACACGACGCCATATATCAGTACTTACACACTGTGAATGTAACTTACTGCAATATTTATTTTATTTCGTGAGCTGTAATTAAATTAGTAGTAAAATTACAACAGCACGTACATTGCGAAATTACCGCGCTTAATAGAGAGAGTCGTGACCGTAAAAACTCCTTTGTGGAGCTTGTGCTAACATGTAATCCAACAAAGTACTAGCTATCTGTTGCAAGTTTTTTTTTCTTTTTAACTTTCCACCTAGTTTTTATCCCAAATCACATAATAGAAATCGAATACGTGACTCTCTCTGTTAGTGTGGTGTGACACGTGCGGGTCAGTGCAGAGGTCACCTGTCTTTCCGCGTATTCCTCTAGGCGGTGAGTTTAAAATATCTTCGCTCAATCAGGAAACTGAAAAAATTCGTTTGTTTACAGTTTGGAATGTTTTTCTGTTGTATTGTTGCGTTTTCGGTTGGCAAGGTAGGCGGCATAGTACGTCGTTTCTCTGTGTTTTCGATGTTATCTTGGTTAAGTTGAATGAGTGGATTCCTGTCTTGTTGAAATGCCGTTAAAAATCTGCTTTGTTTTAACATAATAAGACTCATCAAGACTCAAGAAAGTAGAACTTTCTTTCAAAGATCAGGAAAAACATTGTGTGTGCATGTTTAACTAATGGTGAGCCTATCTTAAACGACCTTTGTAATTGTTAGCAGTATTCCAGGAATTAAATCTGTAATTTGCATATAATTCTACCCGCTCAGATCACTAAACAGTAAAATTTACTGACGGGGAAGTACTTGATTCCCAAAGCTGTAACTTTCCTGGTGAAAAGTACAATGACAGAGCTTTCTTTCTATGTAGTCTTAATCATTGAACGATACATACCAGATGCCGTTTTAAGCGGCCGAAGTTGGACTTCATTTTACCTTGTGATAAACAAGGTTAAGAGCGGCTCGATAAAAACGCCGCTTGAAAATGTTCGAAACCAAACATTGGTAAATTTATTACACAGTTTTAAAGTAGAAAGGTTAAATAATGTTCGTGGTTTGTTTCGTTTTCAAAGAATCTTTTTTACCCTCTCACCGGCTTCCTAAAGTTGAGTGAGAATTTGAGCCGTTTAGAGACCCTAAAACCGCCATTTTATGCATTTTTCGAACTTTTTAAATTTTCGTCCGTTAAATAACTCGTTGGAACTTTGGATTATTTTTTCTTGAATTAGCTTACCCAAAGGGTTGTTTTGGCAAAATAAAAAAAAATTCGATTTCTTGTGAGTGTCTTTCGATTCTCGATATTCTCAGAAAATGGCTCTTAATTACACTCAGGACAATGCTAAGATAATAAACGGCCATACACGGTCCTGTTCTGAATAATGTTAATTTCACGCATCCATCAACCGGGAGAAATAGAGCGCTCCTGAACAGTAAAACAAATTTACCAGGTTTACCGTAAAACATTGACATAACTCAGCCCAATAAAACCGCACTCTGTTCATCTATTTGCAATTTCGATAAAGGTTTTTTTTCCTGTGTCTTATATTTCTGATGTAGAAACGAAAAACAGCGACTGCTCGATCCAGACCTCCAATGCAGACAAATACAAGATTTATTCTCCAGGTCAACTGGCAAAAATGTAAAAGATCCCAATGGAATAAATATTTTCAATTGCTCGCAGGGACTTCTCCAACGAACAGTTCACATGAAGGGAGCTGGCATAGTTCTTGGGACAAGTCCCGAAAACTTGTCCTACGAATTAAAATCAGTAAATGGTTTGAACCCAGGAGTCATATCATAATTCGGTAAATTGTGATCGTCCGGGTGAGTGTAGTCCTGAGAAGGACTGTTTGAGGTGACATTGACTGACGTTCCGACAACCTGAGCGGAAGCCATCATCAGAGTCAAGTGAACTGTGAATCGTCAGTAGATGTTATAAGTCTCTGGTCGTTGTCCTGATTGGTTGACGATCTCGTGATGTTATTGGTCGTCTGTCAGTTAAGCCGTGATGTTATTAATCTCACCGCTCTAAACCTTTGTGGCAGATCTGCGTGTCTTTCATACAACGCAACTGAATTAAACAAATAATTGGACTCAAAGCCACTTAAATATGGCCCATAACTTTAACGTCTTCGTTCGACTATGCCCTAAGAATCGGTTGATCCCTTTTCAAAGTTTTGGAACACTTTCTCAGACAATGTCAGTGAACAAACTTTTACATTTCCTCAGCGACTTGCATTTTATTCACAGTAGAGATCAAAAGAACGAATTAACACGTAGAATCGACGACTCGTCCCTAGTCGTCTCTCCTAATCGCTTTAGAATGCAGTGTGTGAACACAGCTTATTAATTATGCAAAACACGAGTTGGAGAGTCTGAAAGCTCAAAACTCGCCTGCAGCATACTAAATAAGCCACTTTCAAACACGCTGCATTCTAAAGTTGTTGAGTGAATGACGCCATTGTATCCTTTCTGGTGTAATAATGGCGGACCATTAAATCAGAACAATTGCAGTTCAAATAAACAGTCTTCTTTCCAGATTAAGCCTTGAAATTTCGTTTGGGAAGTGTTTAGTAAACAAAGTTTCGAAGTGATTTTTGATCGTACTGCCACTTTATACAACTTTAAAGGAATGGCACACGATTTAATTACACGTAGAATCAGCAAGATTTTTTTCCATAGCTTTTTTTGTAACGACGTTCTTCACGATGATCTCTCACATGATTCAAGTGTAATCCTTGGCAGAAAGTCAACACATAGTTTTATGGCTTTAATGTGGCTTTTTAATGCTGCTGAAACGTTAGGAAACTTCACAATACCTGGGAAATGTGCTCGTCAGTTCTCTGATTGTACTGAGCGTGTTGCTCTCGAGGAGGGTCATTCTGGAAAGCACTGTCCCGAGAAGTGCCCTCTTGATGATGGTCCTGTTGTCCTTGGTGATCTGCTGCTTCTTGAGAAACGGACCTTTGAGCTACATTTCCTTCGGGAGGCGCAATTGAAGGATCCCCCTGAAGAAAATTATGTGCAATTAAATCGCTTGCTCTGTTGCGATAACATTCAAGATCTAAAGGATGGACATAGGTTGATGCATTAATGAACATACAAGACAATGCTAAGACAATAAACGGCCACACGTGGTCCTGTTCTGAACAATGTTAATTTCATGCATCGATCAACGGGGAAAACCGGAGAAAACCGAATTTACCAAGTTAACTGTAAAGCATTGAAATAAATCAGCTCAATAAAACCGCACTTTGTTCATCTATTTGCAATTTCGATAAAGGTTTTTTCCCGTGTCTTATATTCAGGATGCAGAAGCGGAAATTAGCGACTTCTCAATCAAGACCTCTAATACAGACAAATACAAGTTTTATTCTCCAGGCCAACCGGCAAAAAAGTAAAAGATCCCAATCGAATAAATGTTTTCAATTGGTCGCAGTGCTTTTCCCACGTACAGTTTACACGAAGGGAGCTAGCACAGTTCGTGGGACAAGTCCCCAAAATTTGTCCTACGAATTAAAATCGTGGGACCAGTCGCAGGAACCAAATTTTTGCCCCTGCGACTACAATTTTTTTTTTACCAAAATGGGTAGTCCTCACGAAAGGGACTTGTTCCTCTTGACTAGTCGCTTTAAAAGGACCTTAAAAGGAACGGATAAAATATTTTATTATCCAACTGTATTAGTTATTGTACAGAAAGCGCGAGAAACGAGTACAAATATCCTACGATATTGTACAGTTTGTTATTGTACAGTTTGTTATTGTACAGCTGGTTATTGTACAGTACAGTGTGTTGCCCAGTTTTCGTACGTGCGCAGTTTTCGTACAAGAAGAACTTTATTTGACTATTTTCGTCGGTCATTTAAATCTTCGTCAACCGAAGAATTACAAAAATATAAAAGGAACATTTCAGCTATAAATTGCCGGTTTTGCCGGGCTTTTCAACGAAGAAGCAGGTGAGTGCGGACAATTTCTTTCGAGGTGAGTAAAAGTTTAGCGGTTAATATTTGCACTTTTCACTGCACAGTAAAGGTATTGTAGATTAACAAATAGCGCGTTTTGTAGGTATTTTTGCAAGGAACTTCATGATTTTTGGACAGATGATAGATAAAAGATAAAAAGTGAATGGAAGAACTTTCAACGCCAGCTTAAATTTATCTGCTCCCGAATTTTAGCCAGTTTTCGTACACTTAGTGCCACTTCGTGCGCCTTTCTCAAAACCTATTTTTAAATAAGTTAAAGAACTGAATTCTAAACTTTACTGTTCGAAAACTAATAAGTCGCAAGTGCAGCAAAGATTATACAACAATCCTTGCAAAGTACGATACAGTACATGTATTTGTTGTGGTGTAACAGCGACGCGTTACATCCAGGTCACCTGAAAGGTCACGAATATTTAATAAACTTAATCCCACGCAAACAATCTAAATCGTCAAATAATTAACTAAGGTAGATGTTTATGCATAGAATGTTGACCTACACCTTGATATATCGTTAGTTTACCGGTTTTACTGATTTTTTTCACACCGTTGCGATTCTAATGAACATTTACAAAAGTAGCTAAGAAAAGCAAGCGTAAGCGGAAACGGAAGTAAAGCGTTTGCTATTCTAAAGGCGTAAGCGGAAACGGAAGGAAAACGTCGAATCTTATACAGGCCTTTTCTTAACAGTTGTAATACGCAGAATAGTAACCTGTCAACTACCCCTTGCCAAGGCAGTAAATGACGTACGAGACAGTGGGTTGAGCGTAAGAAAAGGCGCCCAAAAGTGAGGGACCAAAAAAAATCAACACTGCATGATCGATGAAACATCCACCCCCCGAATAACCATTTGCTTTGTACACTAAACATTGGTCGCTAAGCCGATATTTATTCACAAATCGAAGAGAAAACACGATAAGCACTTAGCAGGGTGGCTGACACATCAGTTTGCGTCGAGCGTTTTCGTGGAGAAATGTTTTTGTCGATGTACGAAAACGGGGCCAGGTGTACGAAGACTGGGCAACTTAGGAGTTTTGGGAAAAATGGCATAATTTTGAACATACGTCGATCAAGCGGCCAATCGTTTTATATATTGAAGGTAAGTAAATGGGCTATCTCTGAAAGAAATTTCAGAATTTTTCATCTCACAGACGAAAAGATATAGCGATTACAAACTAAAGTGTACGAAAACTGGGCAACACACTGTACCGTGCGCGCGCTCATCCTGTTACTCTTGTAATTTTCTTTCAAGTTACTGAAAAAGGATGAAAAATGTTTGTATTTTGACTCGCCCTGCGGGCTCGTCAAAATACAGCACAACTCGTAAAAATATACGGCGAAGCATCTAATAAGATGTATGAAATATGGGGAAATTGGGCGCTTGTATTTGTGAACAGCGATTGGTTTATTTTCATCTGGTGACAAATGTGGGGAAACCTACCAATTTAAACCAGCTAGAGGTGACTATATCCCTGCAACTAGTCTCGGGGACCAAGTCCCTTCTTGTGAACTGCCCTTTTTCGTCAAAAAGTGTTGTCGCAGTTACCAGTATTTGGTCACTGCGACTAATCCCACGCATTCAAACATGCCTGTAGCTGTTTGTTTGCTGTAGTTAGAGACGTAGCCTATTCCAGGCGTTCAGATAGTGCAGCGCGAGCGAAAAATAAAGCGAGTGAAAGAGCGGAAAAAAACGAGGGGAGACTGGGGAAGAGGACGAGGGAACGCCTGTGAAATTAATTTTAAAAAGCTCATGACGGTATACCAGAATCTGGTATACCAATATTGGCCAAATTTGACACCTCCTGTCAACACCAGAGGGTTGTTGACGCAGACAAGAAATGCGATATGGCGTGCCCGTGCGAAGGTCATCCTCTATCGAGTCACGCACGGTTGAATAACTGCACGGCAAGCGCTTGACGATTTCCCAAATGTGGATACTTTACAAATGGAATAAAAAGATTGTCTTCAAAACGTGTTTCTGGGAAGAGGTCTCATCGCCATTCTTCCAACAGGATTTGGAAATAGCTTGATCTTTCAACTTTTTCCAAGGTTAATCAACGCATTGCAAAGAAACACTGTTTCTAAGATAATTGTGGTCACTCCGCTGGTCGCAATCATGAAAGACCAAGTAGAACAGCTTCAAAGCATCGGAATTAGGGCGCTGGCTATCGGAGTAGACGAAGAAGAAGACGAAGAAGGAGCAGGAAAAATGGATCGGCTAGATTGTTTATGAAAGTCCTGAAAGCCTGCTGTCTAAGGAATGGAGAAAAGAACAACAACAAACATATCGTAGCCATCACAATCGATGAAGACGACGAAGTTCATTCCATCACAGAGTGAAAAGCTTTCTATTCATCAATTTGATAAACCGATGTGTATATAAAGTCGTCTGTGATTCTCGTTACCTTTATCGGTCCAGTAGTGGAGATGACATTTGCGTTTCCGTATCGCAGAAAATTTTGCAATGTTCATTCGGCATGTCAGATTTCTTAAAGCATCCCAACGCTTCAAACTCGGGTGAAACCTATTTCGTTCAGCATAATTACATAACCTTCTTGTTTACTTTGACCTGACCCTGGGTTCATGTTTCTCTGCCGCTGTCGGCGGTCTAAAGGGGGCGGCATGGGCTTTTTAAAATTAATTTCACCGGCGTTCTCTCGTCCTCTTCCCCAGTCTCCCCTCGTTTTTTTCCCGCTCTTACGCTCGCTTTCTTTTTCGCTCGCGTTCCACTATCTGAACGCCTGGAACAGGCTATTAGAGACGTGCCTGAAGGGCCTTTCAATTAAGTTTAACCTTTTTTTTCACTCCATAGGCACTCTAATTTGTCGACAGTTTGCGCTATGTTGTATTTAAGACGGGCCTGTAGGGAACTGTCTTATAGCAATACGGAATTTTGGTCGCAGTAGGTTGTTGAGGCTCACCGGATGATTAATTGGTTGCTTAATGATGTATGGCGGTGGGACCGTGGGCTTCCTGGGAGCATGGGTAGAGTAATGCCCAGTGCCTTCATGACGCTTAGGGGAACCCTTTGAAAAATGGTGACTCGGCCAACTGTTGTACGCAACAATTTTTTTGTGCTTTTCAATCTGTGAGAAAGTCTTGTTTAACCAGTAGAGATAAAGTACTGTCTATGAAAGTGCTCATGACATTCCATTCGTTGCAATGCTCTTCTAAAGAGCTGTGTTGTATGGTTAAACCAGTGTTTAATGTAGCATATGCCAGGTGCTACTTTGGCAGTGATGATCTTTTTTACTTTGTTGGATTTATTTGGGCCCGTTCCTTGCACATTTTTTCTTGTGCAGTTGCACATCTATCATGTTGGCCTGTGTTTGTTATTTGCGTGACAATCGAAACTTGTTTTCCCGGACTTGCGAGTAGGATTTAAATTTGATCACAGGACAGTAGAGTAAGTAGATATGGCTGTTTAAGAGGCATTCCTTGTAAAAACCGACCGGTCGATTTTCGATTGAAAGTAGATTTCTTTCATTTTCTGTGCAGAAGCACAACAATATAAGTAAAGTACAAAAATCGCATTTGTTTGGCTTCATTTGATTTCCTACCTGTTTTAGGCCGATAGATCCGATGCGACCTCTGAACAAGGAAATCCTTCGTCCGGAACCCTGATTTTAATACTAAACTCGAGATAGCATAAAACAACACAGAGTCGACAAAAGCAGCTTATATTTATTCCATAACTTAAAAAGGCCATATTTATTATTTTCATTGCTAGAATAACTTGTTCTGTCTTGTAGGAATTTTGTTAGAATTGTTTTAGTACACCAACCTAAAGCCATTGATAAGGTGCCTCCATTAAAAACAAGATTTCTTAAAAGTGGGCCCTGAGCTACAGTTCATTCTTTGATCGGACAATAGACTAAGGACTGGTCTAAAAGTAACTGTAACAAAATTTGTCGGCACTTAATGGAATAGCCCTCTTGGTGTGTTTAGGATGACATGAAGATTGTAGTAAGTACTGCTGTTTGTCGGCGGGTTTAGTGATTTTACCGCTAATGAGAGACACGTTGACGTCAAGAAATGGTATGGATGTGAAAAAATAGATGTAAATTTGATGGTGGGGTGAATGTTGTTGAGGTACG
Organism: Siderastrea siderea; assembly: GCA_964030785.1. Lineage (NCBI taxonomy): Eukaryota > Metazoa > Cnidaria > Anthozoa > Scleractinia > Rhizangiidae > Siderastrea > Siderastrea siderea. The sequence continues at coordinate 44,674,055 of OZ034969.1, read as the reverse complement.
TAGTGAAGGTCTGGAGGTCGTCTACTGAGTGTGTCCATATCATGAAGATGTCATCTATGAAACGCCACCACGTGTGAGGCTGGTAAGGAGCATGTGAAATAGCGTCTGTTTCAAACTTTGCGAGAAACAGATTAGCATAAGAAGGTGCCATTCTGGATCCCATGGCAGTTCCGCGTATTTGTAAATAATTCTTGTCGTTGAATGTAAAGTTGTTCATAGTAAGTATTATGCGTACGAGGTCACATAGAGTTTCAGTATACTGATAGTAGAAGGGTTGCGAATGCGTGTATCAAGGAAGTGTCGACCTGCGTCAATGCCTTCGTTATGGGGTATGTTTGTGTAGAGAGAAGAGACGTCAAGAGTGACAAGAAAAGCATTGTCGGGCAGTTGTCCAAGTCGTTCGAGTTTGTTGAGAAAGTGTGTAGTGTCTTTTATGAAGGACTGTGTAGTCTGTACAAGAGGTTTGAAGTCAACAAAATGTGAGATGCGTTCCGAAGGGTGAGAGTTACTAGAGACAATAGGTCGTCCAGGGTTACCCTGTTTATGTACTTTAGGCAAAATGTAAAACCGCCCAGGTTTAGGATCAGTCTTTATCAAGAAACGTTTAGTGTCATCGTCAATAATTTTGTTACGGTGCATGCGTTCTACGTATATGCGTAGCCGTTTTTGGATGTCGTTGGTAATGTCGTTGTCTAATGTTTGTCTAATGTAGAATTTGGTATCGTTGAGTTGTCGTAGACATCCGTTAATATACCATTCACGGTCCGCCAGCACTGTTCCAGAGCCCTTGTCCGCGGATTTTATGACAATGTCACTTCGTCTGCTAGTAGCTTACAAGCGTGTCGTTCACGTGCGGTTAAGTTGTCACGTACAGGGGCTGGTGTGACGTTGAGGAGGTCGTGTTCGACAGCGTCAAGAAAAGTGTCAAGGGCAGGGTCCCTCTAGGGTGGAGGGGTCCAGTTGCTTTTGGGACGTAATGGGTTGGGATTGGTTTGAGGAGGATGGTCATGAAAGTATTCGAGGGGTCTCATGCGTCGGCTGAATTCTTTGAAATCAGCTCTAACTTCAGTCCAGTCAATGTTACGTGGAGTGGGACAAAAGGAAAGACCCCTTGCAAGCATGAGTAAGAGTGACAGTACCTAAGTTCATAACGGCGTTGGGGTCTAGTTGAATGTTATGGTTATCGCGTCTCCGGTATCTCTTAGTTGTGGACTTACGTTTACGGCGACGTCTGTGTTTGCTTGTGGGAGAAGAATGGTTGATAGCGGTAACGACAGGATCGTGCGTAGGTTGGACGTGAACGTGATTAGCGGATGTTGTGACTGGTGAATGTGGGTGGTTGACAGTAGATTGCTCTAGGTTAAACTTAAATCTACATGCTCTGCTTCTACTTTTAGACAAATCAAACACTTTCTTCATGATCTGCAGCTGAACAATTTTGTGAACTATACTCAGCTGGTGAGTGTGCCTCTCTTACTTCTGCTTGTACACGTCATAATAAGTCTAACCAACTTAACCGTTCTCGTAACCTAGAGCAATCTGCTGTCAACCGTTTCGATGCGGACAAAACTGCTTGACATTGAACTATATAACAGACGGGCTCACTAGCTATACATTTCATCCTACGGGCGAAACAAGACCCATTCACCATCACATTGACTGTAACTCTAAAAACGTTATTTACATGGTACAATGCAATCGCTGTCACAAACAATACATAGGAGAAACCAAACGACGACTCAAGGACCGCTTCAACGAACATCGTAGACCTGTTGACAAACAAACTAACATTTCTAAACCTACTGCAGTCTCAGAACATTTTCTTTCACACGACCATAATGCTAATGACATGCAACTTATTCCTCTTGAACTAATGAAATCTAACCGTGACAGTGTACAAAAAGCTAGAGAGGCATACCTCATCGATAGAGGTCAAACCTTGGAACACTTTAAATAGGAGAGATGGAACTTGACACTTTTTCCGATTTTTCATCTCCGTGTTTGTTCGTATTTTTTTTTGGGGGGGGGGGGGGTTATTTGTTTAGTATTTTCCACTTTCTTATCTCGAATTGTAACATATTTAGAGTTTAACGCGGTACGTTATCCCTATCACTTAAGCTTATGTTATTATAGTATCACGTATCCAGCTTATGTTTTATGTTTTTCAAATTTTAAATCGTAACGTTTTCAGTTTTTACGCCAGTTTTTTGACGTTGTAATATAAGCTTCGTTAAATATGAATTTCAAATCGTAACGTTTTTAGTTTTTACGCCAGTTTTTAAACGTTGTAATATAAGCTGTTATATGTTGTTATTGTAGTATCATATTTTATACCCTTAGTTTAAATTGTAACGTTTTTGCCCTTAGAGTCATTCTCTGTAAGACCCTGAAGAAGAAAGGCTGTGCCCAGGGGGGGGATAGAAGTGAGGCCTGGGACCGAGAAACGATGTTCTCACAACTTGCAAAGCGGTCCAGTCAAAACGTGGACAGCGGTGTTCGTAATACACCTTTTGCTGTTCATTAGCGCAAAACGTACATTCATTTGTGCCAAGCGATGCATCAATAACTTGTATTGTACTTTCTTGAACACCGCAAGCAACATCATTGGTGCGAAACGACTTTCAATAGCGATATTTAAATACGCGCGAGCATTCAACAGTATCAATAGACAATCAACTAAACGACGGGACAATCATTTGGGTGGAACGTTATTTCATGTGCGCGCAATGAAAATTCAATAGCACCAATTGACAAACGGTTGCATTTATTGACAATCATTCAACCAAAAATGAAACTTCATTAGTGTTATTAGCATAAACAAGGCAATCTATAGCGCGTTTGGACAATCGTAGCCATTCGAGATTATATTCTTTAGTGCGTTTTGACAATCATTTGAGCGGTTCAAAATACAATAACACAAAAGAAAAAATCAATACTACTTTTGTATTTTTCTATGTTCATGGATCAAAAAATAGCTAAAACAAAAAAGATTGCTCAAGATTCAGCATGAAATTGCAGTATAAAAGCAAGTTTTCGTCAGTTCAATTTCTCTGTCGCTCCAGAAACAGCCAAAATGCCTCGTAGAAATCGCATCATCCTAGAGCAACGCGAAAGGATTATTCAAGCTTTTGAAAACACAAATGAAGATTATCTCATGGTGGCCGATACAATCGGTGTTAATCGTTCCACAGCCAGGAGTATAGTTGCCAGATATGTACGGGAAGGTAGAATTGCAGAGAGACCAAGGGGAGGACCAAATAATGTACGTGTCGATAACCAGATGAGGGACACTCTCAATGACATTGTAAATGAGAATTGTCAACTAACGCTGGCCCAGATAAACCAAGAATTACGGCAACGTCTTCCCGCCAAACCACAAATCCACGACCGTACTGTGGCAAGGACCTTAGACGGAATGCTTTTTCGTGTGAAACTAAGCAGACCACTCCCAGCAGAAAGAAACAGACCCGATGTCATCGAGAAACGATATGCTTATGCCAATTGGTTTATGGGCCATGCCATAGTAAATCATTCTGTTTTTATAGATGAATGCGGATATAACACTGTACTGTATTTGGACTTCTCGAAGCCAAGGTAGAGCGAGAAGAGGAGAAAGGGCCTACAGGCAAGTCTGTGGTCAAAGAGGAAGAAACGTGACGGTTGCACTCGCTATTTCACCGACTAATGGCCTTGTCTTCCACTCTTCAATCATTGGAGGAATGAATGCGCAGAAATTTAACGACTTCCTGGCACAGACGCGTTTAAATCTTGACCCAGATGAAAACGTCATTTTCATTTACGATGGTGCCCCAGCCCATCACAATCCAGTCAATCCAGGTGCAAACACTGAGCTGAAAAAATTGCCGCCTTACAGTCCATTTCTAAACATCGTGGAACAAGCAATAAGCTCCTTGAAAGCAGCGGTAAAAGCAGATATAAGTCGTCCCGCAATACAACAAGAAATGAATAATCGAGATGAAGCAAGAAATCGGGGCCTTGCTCTGGGCCATTACCGCACACAGCTGCTTTTGGAAGCTTTGAATCGAAATATTGGAACAATCACTCCAGCTAAAAGTGGGCAATGGTTCCGTTTTATGCAAACATATCTACCCCGTTGTATTAACAGAGAGTTTATCGAAGGCTGAAATTTAAATAGAAATGACAGGTAGTATTGATTTTTTCTTTTGTGTTATTGTATTTTGAGCCGCTCAAATGATTGTCAAAACGCACTAAAGAATATAATCTCGAATGGCTATGATTGTCCAAACGCGCTATAGATTGCCTATGTTTATGCTAATAACACTAATGAAGTTTCATTTTTGGTTGAATGATTGTCAATAAATGCAACCGTTTGTCAATTGGTGCTATTGAATTTTCATTAGGGTTTTCCGATTTAGCGGAATCGGAAAGACTTTTTCCGCCTTGCTAGCTAATTGAGGATGAAAATGTGCTGTTGGTTCAATTTGCACGATGCATTTTGAGTTATTCTTGTCTATCTTCTATTGAGATATTTGACAATAATAAAGACTTTCTAAAGCAAATGCAACAGGCTGCCTCTATTTCAAAACAATTCAAAAACTCATTAATAATTCACACGCCCATGAACCTATCAAATGAGCTTACGTGCAGTGACTTTATATCTAATTGAAAACACTCCTAATTAGTATGCGGTGTTTATCAGATATAAGGTTAGTGCATGTGACTTAATTATGAATATTAATTATCAAAACATAAACTGACACAAAAAATGGTGACTGAATATTTAATCTGATTCTTTCAAGTAATTCAATTGCATTACACAGTGGATTTACTTTTGCACAAAATCAACGTTTATTGTCCGTTTTCAGTAGTCATTAAACGGCTTTCTCTATTCTCTTTGAAAACATCGTAACTAAACAAAAGTGAAGCGACTATAACGTAACTTCAGTATCCAAGTGTTGAATTTTTGCCTTCAACTGAGACCACGTGGGTTCATTGCAGGCAATTTACTTCTCGTACGCGTCGTTCTCTGTCGCTCAACAGAAAAATCATACACCACTTACTCACTAACCAAGCGAGTTGTCTTTAGAATTGCTCTGTTTGGCGGGTTCCCCTTTTCTTCTTCAGAATTTTCGGCTCTCAAAACGTTCGCCAAAAAGAGGCGATGTTGACTCCTTCGAAGCCAGAGCACGTATGAGACAAAAGATGTTTTTGTCGTATAAAAATTTCTTCCTTTTTAAAAGCGCATTTGTTTGAACTCACTGGGGACACGCCCTTTCGGCAAGTTTCGTGTGAGACAAAAGATATGTTTTTGTCGTATGCTAATTTCCAACTTTAACAAAAGCATCATTGTTATAAACTTATATAGTGGGTGTTTGTTCCGAAGTAAGGCAGAGGAATTTTAGACCCGATAAAACACTGCTGCTCGTTTATTTAACATTACTTAGTTTCAAAAACTACGCAAATGAATTGCAAAACTGTACTTGTATGCATGTATTACTCTTTAAAATATCACCACCCTTCAGTGTCAACGAAATGCACGTGGACCATGTTAGCAAGCCATCAGAAAAAGGTCGCCTCGCATTCTTAATTAATTTTGTTTATTTTTCTTCACAATTAGCATCTATAATAATCTAATTCAAGACATTTTTAAACATTTTTTCAATTTTGAAAAACTCTGTTGGAACCCACATGTGCACACAACTAAAGGTAAAAATGGTCTCTGGTGTCGAAATACACTAGAACTAGATATTTTTCGAAATCCAATAGAATGATCTATGTGTACTCGCAATGACCGCGATGCACGATTGGCCGAACGTTGCCTCCTGTTGGGTGAGATGGAGTATATTGTACCTTCATATAGTTTTTTTTCTACGTCTACCTTGGTTATCTTGCCCCGTGAAAACAGTGTGTCAAATAAATGAGGTCAAGTTATCAGACCACAGTTAGAAGAAACCTTTGTAGAACTCTCTCGTGAAAACAAGGCATTAGTCCCCATACTGCATACTTATCCCAATTAAAATTATTTCTAAAAAGAACTTTCGAAATACCGAACGAATATAGGCTAGAGATCTGCATCCCTGCAAAGCTCTGACTGAACGACTTCTTCAGTATCTTCAGAGGTATTGAGATACCTCTGCCGCGAAACCGGGAACAGAAATAATACTGATTGACTTAACGTATGCAATTTGTGCAGGCTCCCTGTTATGCAACAATGGGCAAACTAAGTGATATCAATGACATTTTCAATAGGCGGAAAAATGTGTGCCATTTAAGTGAATTTTCCGCTAAATCGGAAAACCCTATTGCGCGCACATGAAATAACGTTCCACCCAAATGATTGTCCCGTCGTTTAGTTGATTGTCTATTGATACTGTTGAATGCTCGCGCGTATTTAAATATCGCTATTGAAAGTCGTTTCGCACCAATGATGTTGCTTGCGGTGTTCAAGAAAGTACAATACAAGTTATTGATGCATCGCTTGGCACAAATGAATGTACGTTTTGCGCTAATGAACAGCAAAAGGTGTAATAAATATTTCCGATCGACACGGATCGACATAGCGATCGACTCATTTGGAATAGTTTTTAAAATTTAGGTGTATTTTGTCGGGAGAAAGTAAGCGGTGAGCGGCTAATCTCTCATGGAACTTACTGTCACTTTCGGACAAGAGAATATTCGATGGAAGCGACATCGATGAAGACACTTCTGTTTTCGCACTGTCTTGTTGTTGCAGTGGCGAGTGGATCAGCTGCGAGCTGTACGGCAGTCACGTTTCGCTTGTTTATACTTGGAAAACAGGTTTGCGACAAACGTTTCAAAGTTGAATGCTAGAATTAGATAATTCAACGTAAATAAAATTCTCACCGAGGCAAAGCGCTTGAACTATTCAGGATTTTATTTCTTGTACTCCGCGGGGTAATTTTGGTCTTTGTCTACCGCTGAACTGATGCATGTGATAAATAAAAATACTGTCAGCCGAGTGTTTCTTTTTACATCTCATTCTGTAACGAATTGATAGCACGAGATGAGACAGTTATGGCTGTACTGTGTTTGCATGTTTTCCTCCAGCGTGGTCTAAATAAATTGCTACGAGAAATGTGCCAAAAACATCGATGGAAATAAGTTGAATCAAAGCTGCTAATAACCTAATGGAAACAATACCTACGCACAAAATACGACTTTTATTATCAATAATCCAGTTATGTGTTAACAAGATCATTTCACAGTTCAGTACTTTGAACCCGATCCCAGTTTTTAACCCAACTTCAGAAAATTCTAGCTGATTCTATACAGTCGATCAACGCAGACTGGATTGATCGAAGCGCTACTGTTCTACTTTGCGACTAAACAACTCCAAGAGTAAACTTTTATCTTCATAAAAAGCAAAAAGCACGAAAACATGATAAAAGTGTAAAATAAGATCCATTCGTACGGTGGCCCACAAGTATCACGGCAAAAGTTTCAAGTCAATACTGCACAATTAAAAAAAATACGTCAACAATTACTTTCGTTTAGTCCCTTAAGTTTTAGGTAACTAACTCTATTTTGAAATTGACGATAAAACGATTTGGTAAACACGGAAAAAGATTTTAATCGCCACGGCAAAAGTTTGAAAACTCCACGGTAAAAGTTTGTTAACACCACGGCAAAAGTTTGTGAACATCACGGCAAGAGTTTGTGAACACCACGGCAAAAGTTTGAAAACGCCACGGCAAAAGTTTGAAAACGCCACGGCAAAAGTTTGTTAACACCACGGCAAAAGTTTGTGAGCATCACGGCAAAAGTTTGTGAACACCACGGCAAAAGTTTGAAAACGCCACGGCAAAAGTTTGAAAACGCCACGGCAAAAGTTTGTGAACACCACGGCAAAAGTCTGTGAACACCACGGCAAAAGTTTGTGAACGTCACGGCAAAAGTTTGTCGGCACCACGGCGGAAGTGAAATTTAAAGCGGAAATAAAGTCTCGTGCCATGATTAACAATGGCCAGTGACAGACCTACGCGACTGTCCAAAGCTTTTACAGTTTGGCTTTTACAAGCATGTCTTTAAGGGACTTTCCTTTCCTGTAAGAGATCAAGGGAGGTTCCTTGAATATCTCTCTGAGTAATGGCTTGTTTTGTAGTTAAATGCCATTTATTGGAGGGTTTATTATTGAACCAAAAAACAATCTGCCACCTGGGGAGCGCCGAGCGCTCGCAGAGCGTATTCAAAACAGGGAAATAATTAATCCTAAGGAAAGCAGATAAATCCACAACAACCGTCCTAATGAACAGAGAAGACAAAACACCGAATCTTTGTTCAAAACTACAGTACATAGCGTGTACATTTATCTGTCGGAAAATGTTCTTCTTCAGTGGGGAGCAGGAAGGAGAAACTGATGAGAGTACATTCTTGGCACCCCGCTTCACTGACGCTTTAAGCTAGCAGACATTGACTAATTTTGTCTCGACGGAAGGCTCATATATATTTTTCCTCCACTAGCCCACTAGGGACAAAGAAAATGGACACTTTTCTCTGACCCGAGTGACATTAGCTCCCATAAAAATTTACCTAGCTCAGCTTACTATTAATTTACGGAGAGTGGTTATCTGTGTACAGTCCCGGTGTACAGTGTACTGAATATTTTCATTTTAGTCCGTCTGGCTGAGCTGAAAGTGAAAATGTTAGTGCAAAGTAAAGTTACAGACTATTTAAATAGACTATGTTGTGCCATAAACCAGCATATTTAAATAATTATTCCAATTGATTTATTTATTCCATATTTAATAAAAAGTATAAACCAACAACCGACGATAACAATATTCTCCATGCAGTCACGCAATCTGATTTGTACCATCACAATAATACGACGTCACTGTAGGCTTTCTTGTCGTTGTTCTTCTTCAAGCAGTAGATACGTTAACCCGCGTGCAGATGTCTCAGGCTATAGATACGTAAGCTAATAATTTTTACGCAACTAATACTCATATACAAGGTTCACTCTTATGTTTAAGAGCCAAAATATACATAATTTGTATTTTTGCTGTAGTAGGTGCAATTCCCTCACATTTATGCTTGATTATGAGGATGTTAAGAGATTCAAGAGTAAATTGTTTACGAAATTGACCACGGGTAGGCCATAGGATAGGCCATGGCCAGTACCCCACGTTTTGTCGCTACCCAAAATGCATGGAGAATATTGTTATCGTCGGTTGTTGGTTTCTACTTTTTATTAAATATGGAATAAATAAATCAATTGGAATAATTATTTAAATATGCTGGTTTATGGCACAACATAGTCTATTTAAATAGTCTGTAACTTTGCTTTGCACTAACATTTTCACTTTCAGCTCACTGTTAAGCGTCTGTGAAGCGGGGTGCCAAGAATGTACCCTCATCAGTTTCTCCTTCCTGCTCCCCACTGAAGAAGAACATTTTCCGACAGTTACATGTAGGCGCTATGTACTGTAGTTTTGAACAAAGATTCGGTGTTTTGTCTTCTCTGTTCATTAGGACGGTTGTTGTGGATTTATCTGCTTTCCTTAGGATTAATTATTTCCCCGTTTTGAATACGCTCTGCGAGCGCTCGGCGCTCCCCAGGTGGCAGATTGTCTTTTGGTTTGATAAATGGAATTTCACGGACTTAGAAACTCGCGGATCCTTTCAGAAAACATTACTCTTTTAAGCGGTTTTAAAGAATCTTGCAATTAAACTGAGCGAAAAAACCTAACTAATTGCCAAAGAGCTAGCACACACAATGGCACAAAGATTTTAAAAGGCTCTAAGAACGTTAAGCCCTCCAATAAATGGCATTTAACAACAAAACAAGCCATTACTCAGAGAGATATTCAAGGAACCTCCCTTGATCTCTTACAGGAAAGGAAAGTCCCTTAAAGACATGCTTGTAAAAGCCAAACTGTAAAAGCTTTGGACAGTCGCTTAGGTCTGTCACTGGCCATTGTTAATCATGGCACGAGACTTTATTTCCGCTTTAAATTTCACTTCCGCCGTGGTGCCGACAAACTTTTGCCGTGATGTTCACAAACTTTTGCCGTGGTGTTCACAGACTTTTGCCGTGGTGTTCACAAACTTTTGCCGTGGCGTTTTCAAACTTTTGCCGTGGTGTTCGCAAACTTTTGCCGTGATGTTCACAAACTTTTGCCGTGGTGTTAACAAACTTTTGCCGTAGCGTTTTCAAACTTTTGCCGTGATGTTCACAAACTTTTGCCGTGGTGTTAACAAACTTTTGCCGTAGCGTTTTCAAACTTTTGCCGTGGTGTTCGCAAACTTTTGCCGTGATGTTCACAAACTTTTGCCGTGGTGTTAACAAACTTTTGCCGCGGCGTTTTCAAACTTTTGCCGTGGAGTTTTCAAACTTTTGCCGTGGCGATTAAAATCTTTTTTCGTGTTTACCAAATCGTTTTTTCGTCAATTTCAAAATAAAGTTAGTTACCTAAAAGTTAAGGGACTAAACTAAAGTAATTGTTGATGTATTTTTTTTAATTGTGCAGTGTTGACTTGAAACTTTTGCCGTGATACTTGTGGGCCACCGTACATTCGTCAATTACCTAAACGAAAGGACAAAACTGAATCCGCCTCGTTTGGTCGCCATAATTTTTCCCTTCAGTGTCCGAGTTTCGTTGGAGCATGCAACATCTGCGGGAGGCATATCCGCTGACTAGAACCTCACAGATTGCTTTGCAAGTTGTGAGAACATCGTTTGGATTTCATTTAAGAGAATGTATGGGAAGTTGCTTCCCCCCCCCCGCGGGCTGTGCCTTTTGAAATATTGGTTAAAATATCTACAGTTTCACTTCCATTGAATCAGCATTGCTTTTTTATCGTATTTGGTTCTTTATTTTTTGCTGATTAGATCCTTTACTACAGGGTCCGATACTTTTATTTTGTTACGGTGGTCCATGCAAAGTTAATTGTTTCCGAAAGCAACAATGTTGTTCTTCCTTTAGCAACACTCGAGGAGTACTTTGGCTTCCGTAACCGCAGGCGCCCCAAGCTCAAGATGAGAGAAGACGATCGAGTTGCGAAACACGACCTTTGCTATCAGGCGTGTTGCGTTAGAAGGCTCTCGATTTATAGACTTTGTATGGGAAATTCACTTTTCGTTTTTAAATGCTAAAATAAAGTTATGAATGTGGAAATGAACTTCGCTTTACTCCACATGGGGTTGCTTTTGTGTCTTGGGTGTAATTTGGGCCCAATTCGTGGCCGTTTTAGGCAAGTTTTTGGTTCGGTGTTGTTCGCGGTGTTGTTACAACACATAAAACGAAGGAAGGCGGGTAACTGCAGACGACCGAGTCCCACAAAACGCTATCGTATCACAAAGCAATGCAGAGAATCGCCATAAAAGCACCATAATATTATTCATAGAGCCCCATAATTTCGACATCCTATTCAGCCTTCACAGTGATCGCACGGTAATTCTGGTCTGAAAAAATTCGAAAAACATTCTGCTATCGGCGATCTTCCCGTGCGCTAGGCTTTTGGCGTGGACATGGCCGGTAGACAAATGATGAACAAAAGTTCACAGTACTGCGTGGCACTAATTCAGATGAAAATATTAAAAACAAAAGGTAGTGAAGTGCCAAAAAAGTTTTTTCCAATGCCAAACATTTCGGGCTTAGCCCTTCATCAGTGGCAAATAAACGATTTTCAAATTACCGTTGCGTCAGAGAAAATATATAACGTTGGTTGAAGAAAAAGAGCACGCGCAATGATAGACGCGCGAGCGTGTAAGTTTCAAATGAAAGAAAAGTTAATGTTCATCCCGCGTGGTCGCGCAGTTCCAAGCCTGGAGATTAGCCGCATTTCCAGTGTTTTCCGGTGGATGTTATTACCGGTGCACAGCTCAAGAGCGCCTTTTTTTTTCTGACTGGGTGAGGAGTAGCACATCAGTGGAAAATCAGGGTTCTTCACATTTTGTCTAAAGATAACCTATGGTATGCCACTTAACCCGGTATATTTATTTTGTTCAAATTATTCTTTAATTTAGTGAAAAATTTGGAAAACCGTTAGGGCTCTACATTGCCTCAAAATACCTAAAATAAAAGCGATTTTCACCTCCACAAAACCCTTCGCTCGCAAAAGCGCAACGGAAAACTAGACTTAAATGAGCTCGGATAATGACTAAGGACATAATTACGAGCAATTTGAGCCTAAAAGTAGGATTATAGCTGTAATCCTAAATTTCTCGTGGTGGAGCAAAGACAGCCAATATTCTGATGTTTGAAAATCTCAATCTAGAGCTCTTTTTCAAAACATCACTTCTATGTCCGGTATAACTCAGATTGACTCAAATATTCGGTTGCAATATCTGGAAGTGTTATCCTTACGGAGAATATAAAAATTAGTTTGGTACTTTTCATCGCTCGCAAGAAAGAGTGAGAGTCATTTTGGCAAAATCACAACGCTAACATGTCAACAACTTCCAACGATCATTTCAACGTCCTGGATAAATAGTGCCCAAACTCGAACATAAACTTCACAAGTTACCTCAAACTGGCCCAGAAACTCTGTAAGAACCTTATGATAAGCTTACCTTTCAAAAATAGTGGTTGACGATTGATTTATAGCCTATTTTCCTATCAAATTGGCTCTTCAGCTCCAAAGGTCAACAAGATGTGGCGCCTAGGTCCCGAACATCACTTCTGTTGCCACTTCATGTCTCATTTCAGCTTCGACACTGCTCTAATGTACAACAAATATATATTTGTGAATGTCCCTGCTATATTGACGGCCTTTCTTGTGAGCTGGCAATCTCAAGCAAAGATCGCGAACGGAGACTGTTTATGTCAATGATGTCACGCAATCCTAAAGGTCAGCGGGCTGCAAGCCATTCTTCTCAATATCTCTCCCAATACCGTGTCCAAAGAAAGTGAGATTGTTGGCCAAATAACACTATAAATGTCTCAGACCGATAATAGAAAAGCCATTGGTAAAGGGAAGCGTGTAAGCCGAGGAGCAGGCTATGGACTGACTGAAAGGAAGGGGACAACAACACTTCTGCTCCGTGGCTTAATTTTCCACAGTGTTGCGTAAATTTTACGTGCGTACGGGCGTGAATTTAACTGGCTTTACGTGCGTAAATAAAATTATAGACGATGTATGAACGGCTTACGTAAACGAAAAAGTTGAAAGTTTTCAAACTTTTTACGTTTACGTGAGCCGTTCATACATCGTCTCTAATTTTATTTTATACGCACGTAAAGCGAATTAAATTCACGCCCGTACTTGCGTAAAATTTACGCAACAGTGGAAATCAGCCTTTAGGGGAACAGTTTAAACGCACTGGCCCAGTTTCACGTCGAATACCAAGTTGTTATCGTTTACCTGTCAAATTTTGTATAACATTATTCAATACTGTGGAGCAGAGCAACAATTCCTGTTTATCCACAGATCAAGCCGTCGTTGTTCAGTACGTTGTGAACTCGCTGTCCAAAATTGGCTGAACTCTTGTGACATCTGAAAAATTCGGATTTTCTAACAATCCTCTTGGGTGGTCGCTCATCGAAAACAGAAAACAAAAGAATATGTCAAATTTCTGGCCTAAAAAGTGGTCAGGGTCGCTTGGTACCTTACAAGAGAGTAACACAGCAAAAAGCCTCGGGAGGAGTTTTATCACCCCTCCCCCCAAACCCTTGCACCATGGTGGGGGGATGATTTGCTTGTATTCCTCATCAGATCACAAAACAAAAACAACAAAACACACACACACACTCTAATTTGATCTGTAACTTAAAAACATTTGTTTCCAGTTTCCGTTTGATATGAGTCGTACATTTATATCAGCCAGTGCAAATCATTTAGTTCTCTTTTACATTTGATTTAAAAAAATCTGAATCTCAGCCTTGGTGGTGTTTATAGTAAGTTTTAAAAATTTTGGTTAAATAAAAGAGGTTTCCAGAAAACAAACTGAGTGGTGGAGAGGTTTTTTGCTGACAAACTCCTGTCCAATTGCACTGTAGTTCTTTACACGGATTTCGTTTTCTACCAACCAAAAGTCCTTTTATCTTGGGCAGAGTAACGAACTTCGAAGAAATAATGAAGAGATCGGTTCTGAGGTTTGCAGTATCTTGGCAGTTTCAGAAAAGGTTTGTGTGCGCTGGTCTTAGCAAGACTTTCGCGGATGCGATACAAGGAGTCGATGGACATAAATTGCTCATTCCAGCGATTAGTTGGTGGCACTGCGCCCTAGACGAAATTGCTCATTCCAGCGATTAGTTGGGGGCACTGCGCCCTAGACGAGCGAGATCAAGTGTCAGACAGAAGTGTAACATAATTCCCCTTCTTTCCTGTAAGAGGGACATTTCGGGGCACAAAAAGGCGGTGGGGATCAGTGATGTTGGATCCGAAGTTGAATTAATATTAGCACGTGCGTCGATCTTTACTCCACTATGGGCTATGGCATTAAACATATGCAACTCCCCCCCTCCTCCAGCCCTGTTGAAGAACAATGGATTCTTCAGGAGAAAGGTGGAAACACAGTGGAATACTAGTGGGGTAAGGTTGAAAACAGACAGGAATTAAAGAAAAGGAAGCTACGGTAAATATCGGAAGAGTTTCTTTCGTTTTTTGGCTTTTTTTGAGTACTTTAGTAACAGACCTCTCTAAGATAAGATGGTCTCCGAATGAAAGCCCTTTTAGCAATAAACTGTTTACAGCCTCTCAGTTTCCTCGACGGAAAGGAAAGAACGTAATGGAAACCGCAAGCCAAAGGGAGCTTTAAGGTGGTTGGGGCGTGGAGAGGGGTCGAACGAGAAAATATATATATATTTTATTTTTCTCGCTCCATGCCCACACCCCCACGCGCTGCACTGTCGCGCTCTCTTCTAGTCCTCCTATTTCGCGCGACCAACGATCTTAGCAAGATCTTACAAAAATAGAGGACTGCGAGCAGTACATGTTAGCAAAGTACATTTCAGCTGTGGCCTTCGATCAAGCCATCAGGAGAAAAAAACACCGCTGACCTTTTAGATTGCGTGACATTCAATAAGTCGGCGAGCTTGTCTTGAGTCTTTTGAATATACCACGTACTTCGTTCTTCCGTCAGAACGTTTCGATTTTCTAAAAGGAAAAGGCGTCACAACGACAGGAGGATTCATGGACACGCATTTCTCGTCTTTTGGAGTAGTGTTAAGGTTGAAATGGGGCATGAAGCTATAAAGTGGCAACAGAAGTGATGTTCGTGACGCAGCGTGCAATAACCGCTTGTTGACCTGTGGAGTTGAAGAGGCAATTTGATAGGAAAATGGACTATAATTCAATCGTCAACCATTATCTTTGAGAGGTAAGCTGACAATGAGGTTTCTTACAGAGTTTTTGAGCCAGTTCAAGGTAACTTGTGAAGTTTATGTTCGAGTTTGGGTCTTATTTACCCAGGACGTTGCAAGTTGTTGACATGTTAGCGTTGTGATTTTGCCAAAATAACTCTCGCTCTTTCTTGCGAGCGATGAAAAGTACCAAACTAACTTTTATATTCTAGGTAAGGACAACACTTCCAGATATTGCAACCGAATATTTGAATCAATCTGAGTTATACCGGCCATAGAACTGATGCTTTGAAAAAGTACTCTAGATTGAGATTTTCACACATCAAAATATTAGCTATCTTTGCTCCATCACAACAAATTTAGGATTACGTCTATAATCCTACTTTTAGGCTCAAAGTTTTCGTTAATATGTCCTAAGTCAATATCCGAATTCGTTCAAGTCTAGTTTCCCGTTGCGCTTTGGCAAGCCAAGGTTTTAATGGTCCTGGAAATCGCTTTTATTTGAAGCATTTTGAGGCAATGTACGGCCGTAACGGTTTTTCAAAATTTTCACGATATTTAAAAAATAATTTGAACAAAATAACTATACCACGACAAATGAATTTCCATGGTCTATCTATGGACAAAATATGAAGGACCTTGATTTTTGACTGATGTGCCACAATTTCGTAATTTCACCCGGCGTTAAGAAAAAGTCCCTCTTAATACCACGAATCTCGGCGTCGGACAAAGTGTGGTTTAAGCCATTAAAGTGCTCAGCAACGGGGAAACCAGGAGATTTTTTTCTCTATGCTTCTGAGGTGTTCTCCGAAACGTTCTCGGAGGGGTCGACCGGTTTCCCCGATGTAGAGAGCAGAGCAGCGACGGCACGAGATGCAGTAAACTAAGTTGCTGGAATGGCAGCTGAAACGTTCTTTGATGTTGATGGTACAATTAGGGCCGTTAGCAGTTAGTGAGGAGCTAACATGTTGACAAGTACGGCATCGTGGATGGTTGCAAGGAACGGTACCAGCGGGATCTGCGGATTGACTTCCAACGGTGGTGTGAACCAACACGTTTCTAATGTTGCGATCTCGACGATATGCTAGGAGCGGGGCGTCAGTAAAGATCCGCCAGGTCTCTGGGTCGCTGTTAAGGATCTGGAAACAGACACACACAGCTATTTACATCATCAGTCCTCACACCCTAGTCATTCTAAGAACAATCTTCCTTACAGCCAACTTCTGCGTCTCCACCGCCTTTGTTCTGATGACCACGATTTCACCACTAGAGCGCAAGAGATGTGTGGCTTCTTTCAAGAGCGGGGCTATCCCTGTGACTTACTCCGTGAAGATCTGAGGAAAATAAGCATCATCAACAGGCACGACACCATCTATAGCCACAGAGAGGAAAACAGCCAAACTGGGAGGGTACCATTGGTACTTACTTACCAACCCCTCAATGAAAAACTCAAGAAAATCCTACTTAACAACTTCCGGATCCTTAACAACGACCCAGAGACCGGGCGGATCTTTACTGACGCCCCGCTCCTAGCATATCGTCGAGATCGCAACATTAGAAACGTGTTGGTTCACACCACCGTTGGAAGTCAATCCGCAGATCCCGCTGGTACCGTTCCTTGCAACCATCCACGATGCCGTACTCAATTATTCGAATCTATTAGCAGTAATGAAAACCACAGATTATATAAGCTTTTACCCTCGCGAAATAAATGTCATTTTAACTTGAGACATAAAAGAAATTTTAATATTCCCATGGCCAAGACTAAGAGACTCATGAACACTTTTATATATAGTAATTGTAATTAGACGATTTTATAGTTTTTATTCTTATAATTAATAGATTTTATTCTTTCTTGTAAAAATTAATATAATTCAGCCTCTGGCTGCAATTTTAATTTTAATAAACTATCTATCTATCTATCTATCTCAACATGTTAACTCCTCACTAACTGTTAACGGCCCTAATTGAACCATCAACATCAAAGAACGTTTCAGCTGCCATTCCAGCAACTTAGTTTACTGCATCTCGTGCCGTCGCTGCTCTGCTCTCTACATCGGGGAAACCAGTGGAACCCTCCGAGAACGCTTCGGAGAAACGTTTCCTTTCACCTCAGAAGCATAGAGAAAAAATATCCTGGTTTCCCTGTTGCTGAGCACTTTAATGGCTTAAACCACACTTTGTCCGACGCCGAGATTCGTGGTATTAAGCTGTGCACTGGCAATAACATCCACCGGAAAAGACTGGAAATGCGGCTAATCTTCAGGCTTGGAACTGCGCGACCACGCGGGATGAACATTAACTTTTCTTTCATTTGAAACTTACACGCTCGCGCGTCTATCATTGCGCGTGCTCTTTTTCTTCAACCAACGTTATATATTTTCTCTGACGCAGCGGTAATTTGAAAATCGTTCATTTGCCACTGATGAAGGGCTAAGCCCGAAACGTTTGGCTTTGGAAAGAACTTTTTTGGCACTTCACTACTTTTGTTTTTAATATTTTAATGGCCGGTAGACAGTCCGTTATGTTGACACGCGCGTGACTGGAAGTTTGAATTAACCAATGAAAGTGCAGAATGTAATTAGGGCTCGTGCAGCCTACAACGACTGTATTCCGGCCGTGTCCACGCGAGAAGCCTAGCGCACGGAAAGATCTCCGATGGCAGAATGTTTTTCGAATTTTGCTCAGACCAGAATTACCGTGCGATCACTGTGAAGGCTGAATAGGATGTCAAAATTATGGGGCTTTATGAATGTGGTGTTTTTATGGCGATTCTCTGCGTTGCTTTGTGATACGATAGCGATTTGTGGGACTCGCTCGTCTCGAGTCACCCGCCTTCCTTCGTTTTATGTGTTGTAACAACACCGCGAACAACCCCGAACCAAAAACTCGCCTAAAACGGCCTCGAATTGCCCCTACACACAAGACACAAAAACAACCCCATGTCGAGTCAAGTGAAGTTCTTTTCTACATTCATAACTTTATTTTAGCATTTTGATAAAGAAAGTGAATTTCCCATACAAAGTCTATAAATCGAGAGCCTTGTAACACGACGCACAACACGCAACTCGATCGTATTCTCTCATCTTGAGCTTGGGGTGCCTGTGCCGTAACCTCACTTACTGAACGCAGTAATCTGGCAAAACAGCTGATGAACACAAGGTTATTGTATTTATTTCTTCCATGACTCCATGTCAATGAGTGTTTGGCCTTTTTAAGCGGTAATCCGTATGCTTCGAGTATGCTGCTGGACCACATGTAGAGTGTTGCGTGACAACAAACTGACCGTTACCGCTCATCGATTTGAACTTCGAAAAGCTTGGGATAATTCCGAGGTAATTCAAGTAAAATTGATCCAGTTTTTCACGAAAACTGTTGTATGGTCTATTTTTGAATACTCTTTGAGGTTAAAATGCTTTTAGTTGTAATGTAGGCAAATCAAAATGTCTTTGAATTGACCGAGTCATATTAATTCAAGTTGTGAATGTTGCAGTTTTGGTGAATTTTGCTTAGGTTTTTCCATAACCATATGACGAGTGCCGACAAATTTTGTTACAGTTACTTTTAGACCAGTCCTTAATCTATTGTCTGATCGGAGAATGAGCTGTAGGTCAGGTCCCACCTTTAAGAAATCTTGATTTTAATGCACCTTATCAATGGCGTTCGCAGTGCCTTCAGGTTGGTGTACTAAAACAGTTCTAGCAAAATTCCTACAAGACAGAACAAGTTATTTTGGCAGTGAAAATAATAAATATGGCCTAATTAAGGTAGGAATAAATGTAAGCTGCTTTTGTCGACTCCGTGTTGCTTTATGCTATCTCGAGTTTAGTGTTAAAATCAGGGTTCCAGACGAAGGATTTCCTTGTTCAGGAGTCGCATCGGAACTATCGGTCTAAGACAGGTAGGAATCAAATGAAGCCAAACAAATGCGATTTTTGTACTTTACTTATAATGTCGTACTTCTGCACAGAAAAAGAAAGAAATATATTTTTCATGGAAAATCGACCGGTCGGTTCTTACAGGGAATGCCTCTTAAGCGTTCATCCGAAGGAAGCCACTATTGTTTTAGTGCGAATTGCACAAAAGAATGTGTTCCGCTGAAACACAAAACAGTATAGTTCGCGTTTTAAATTTGGTTTCTTAGGAAATGTTTTGGTGTCCAACTAAATTTACCGCTTAGGTTCTTAGTTCGTATGCAAAGACACTTCGCCTACGAAAAAGTTCCTGCGCTTCTGTTTTAGCTTTCTACGCGTCAGTTTTTATTGTTTTTTTTTCTGTTATGCAGTTCAATTCAAATGAAACAAGTCTAAGAAAACTTTGGGATGAGTTTGCGTTTAGTCAGAAGGCCTATGGGTGCGTAACTGTTGGATACTCAGAACATTGGAAATTGAGCACTGTTGTTTGAGTATAAGGAGCAACTGATGAGTACTCTCTAAGTAAACGACCCCCCTGAGAAACAGTTTTGAAAATATAGACTCTCGCTGATATTACGAATAATTAAATCGCGTGCTTTGTTCCGATAACGTTAAAGATCTCATAACAGATATGGCTTGCTGTATTGACAAACACCCAAGATGATGCTGAGAAAATAAACGGCCATACAATGTCCTGTTCTGGGTAATGATAATTTCATGAAGGGATCAACCTGTCTTGACTCGTGCAATTTAAATCATTCTTACATGTACATCCAGTTGCCTTAAGAAAACATAAACACACAATGCGTCCAGAGCCGATGACGTTTTGTTTCACAATATAAGCAGCGAGGGCTGCTGAACGGAGCACCATTGGTAAGCAAATTTGGTAACCTATTGATCCGAGAAAAAAATTTGGTTCTGACATCAGCGTGCGTACGTCCGCCCGCACAGACTCTTGGGGAGGGAAAGGGGAGTCCCAAGGCAACCCGACCGGAAGGAGGAGAATGTCAACTTTTCTTGGCGGGAAGTTGCACGGTGCCATTTGGGCAACCAGCGTTTGAAGTTTTAAACTTGAGAAAAAATATCTAATATCTTTATATGGAAAAAGTGCAAAAGAATACTCAGTTGTCTTTTTGGTGAAAGGAGAAAAGTTCAAGTTACGAGAATTCCTTCGAGGAGTCATCTTTGTTGTGTTCAGTGCTGCGAACTCGGTCGGTACATCGCTAGAGTTAGCAGCATTTGACAGCAGTCCCGACGCCAAATATAGCAGAGCTAGTGCCTCCTAGTTTTTTCTGTCCATAACCATGGTTTTTGCGGCGGTCCGAACACATTTTCCCAGGAAAAACACTCGCATGTTTATCTCAATCGAGCTAAGGATTAAGTATTAAAATGAAGACCGCATTTGTTGACATAGCAGTCGTGGGCGAGTGGTCATCTCTATTTCTAGCGGCCCGGGTTCGAATCCTAGAGAGAGGAAAAGTGTTTTTTTCCTTTTTTTGTAATTGCTTTAGGAAATTGGTAAGTTCCAGCCAAAAAAGGAAATAATAATGATAATGAGCATGAATATATGAAATAATCATATATTTGAACTGCGGATAAAGGTAGGATTATATAAAGATCATCCCAGTGAAGGTGTTTCAACTTAAGCAGTTGAAAGAAGAAACCTGAAACATTCAGGCTTGAACGGGAATCGAACCCATGACCTCTGCGATACCAGTGCAGCGCTCTAACTAACTGAGCTATCAAGCCAACTGGGAGCTGGTCAATTGAGAGTTCGTATTTATCCCGTAGATGGAGAAATGAACATGAATATATGAAATAATCATATATTTGAACTGCGGATAAAGATAGGGTTCGATTCCCGTTCAAGCCTGAATTTCTTCAGGTTTCTTCTTTTCAACTGCTTAAGTTGAAACACCTTCACTGCGATGATCTTCATATAATTCAATAGTAATAATGATATTGATAATGATAATGATAATAATAATAATAATAATGATAATAATAATAATAATAATAATAATAATAATAATAATAATAATAATGTGGGGCTCCGCTTTTAGGCTTAGCTAAATCTATATATTACTTAATTATAACGCTCTCAGTAAAATTAAGCTCTTCAAATGAATTTATCGGCCCCACCCTGACCGCCTTAACCCCACTTCCCTCGTCCCGCCCCCACCACCTTGAGGTTAAATAGTCGGGTATCGAGCGTGACAGTTTATTATAGCGTGACAATAAAATTGGGACCCCAAAATGAGACGTAGCTAGCGAAGTAAATGAAGCTCTTCGTTTCTTTTTTCTTCAAATGAGAAAAGATAAACTAAAAGAAGTATTTCTTAAACATGCAGTCGAATAATGTTGCAAACAATGTTTTAGGCGATGGTCAGATAACAGTTAACAACGTAACTTCAGAAAATGAAATTTAAACTGGAGTTGACCCTTTTATTTTCTTACTTCCACCGGTAAATCTCCAATAAAGTTTCATGGCCAGTCAACTTTCGATAGGGATTTGTGACGTTCCGCATAATTTGCGTGACAGGTGACTTGCGTCACGAATTTCTCGGCCTACGTTTTCCTATATGCACAACGACCTTCTTCGTATTGTAACTATTATCTGTTTGTTAATACAGGAGTGCTTCAAATGTACGTTTCCTGTAACCATAAAGATTTCATTCGAAATCGATTGCAATAATTTTATTACCGTATTTATTTTTCCTGAAGACTGAAGTTCCGCTTAATATAGCAGAGAACAAAAGGTATACAAAATCGTTCATAAATGTCTTCTTCGCTTTATAGCCAGTTCAGCTACAGTAATTGTCGTCTGCATCTTCATCACACTTAAAGCGAAGTGATCAAAGCGTGCCTATTTGCTTAAATTCACTTTGTCAGGTGCGGTGCTAATAAATTCCAATGGCTGAATCTATGTTTGGAAACAAGCTTGCGTGTTTGTTCAGGGTTTGGTCTTCTAGCCGAATAAATACAATCTTCAGGACTCGTTTGCTTCGCTTTCGAACAGTACGAAAATGTTTAAATTCATCTCGCTATGTCAAAACCTGCTCGCTTCCTATTCTCAGTAAACATTTGTCTCGTATTCGAATTGACTCGGAGAAGCCAGTTGGAATTCAAAATATTTTCCTACAAAAACGAATAATTCCGGTTGGAAATTAAAGAGGAAAACAGAAACAATCTTCATATGCGTGGGAATTCGCGAAGCAAGTCGAGTTGCGTTCGTTGCGGCCCTGAGTCCTTCTTGTGTATAATTTCTAATGTGCTTGTTACGGAAATTTGTATCACGGCGAAGTAAACGCAGCACTGCAACGCAAATGAAATCCTGCCACACTTCAATTCACAAATAGCACATTCGAAGCAAAATCAAATATTTCCTAGTTTCTCGAAATCGAATGGAAACACCCTTTGCCGCAGCCTACGGTACAAGGGAGTGTTTCAGAGTCCCGAGGGCACGACTCGACTAAAAACTCACACAGTTCCCCCCAGACTTCACGGCGACCAGCGTCGATGTTTTAAGCTCTAGCATTAGCCTATGACGTCATTGACGCCATTGGCCACAAATATTGAACAGAGAAAATAATTTCACTTAAGAATTGTTGCATCAATTTTGAAATTGAACAAACTCTTAGTGTAAATGTCGAGGGGTAAGTGGTCAACCGATAGAATTTATAAGGAAACTCTGCAGAAGTAAACAGAATGCAGTGTAGCATTCCATCAGGACAGAACCGTATTCAGTATTCCGGTATTCGACGCTCAAGTCTAACTATCCGACGCTTTGTAAGCCTCCCAAATATTCAAGTATCCAAGTATTGGTAGCTCTTTAATCGCCCCCCTTGCCTCCCCTTTTCAATGTTGACAGCAGAACTCTTTGAACACCATCCTTTCCTTCTCCGATCAATGTTAATAGCGATGAGTACGTTTGAGGCTGTAAAAGAATCCAGAAATCAACATTGCGTAGGGGGAGGGAAGGGTCCGTGCCTGCGTTATAAAGTTTTGTCAGTGTTACAAGATTAACTATCACGATTTTAGTTCCCCTCGGGATTTTACTTTATTTTTAACTGATGCTCGATTGGAAAGTTTTGTTATGCAAAATATAACAGTCGCTTATTTGTTAAAAAAGATTCACTAACCTGAGTAAAGTGACCTTGAATAACAGGGTTAACACGGCTTCCTGGTGTCAGTTCTTCTTGACGAGAATATTCCACTTGCGTTTGGCCTGATGGATTTTTCTCTTGCAAGGAGTGTTCTGGTTGACGACTGGCTTGTAAAGGGTACTTCCTATCAAGGGAACGCTGAGGTTGCGTTTCTCCACAAACCTGATCTTCAGGGACCTGATTGTATTCCTCCATGGTCTGTTGGCAAGGGCCTTTAGCTGTAGGATTTTTTCGAAACAAAGCAAAATCCTCTTTATAGCTGCCAGGACATGCAGACGCAATTTCTGTATAAGTTTTTTGGCTGAAGTCTTCCCACTTATCTCGAAGCCTAGACGTTGTATTCTCCTCTGAAGCAGTTTCATTTGAGGTTTCTAACAGTTGGTTTTGTACTGCAGGCGACCCACTGAGCAAAAGATCTGTATGACTACTCGTTTCAGCCACAGCTGCACAATCTCCTTCAAGCACAGTCGAAGGTGCAGGACTACCAGAATTGGCTTCATCTGATACAGGTCCTGTAGCGATATAAAAAAATGGATACATGACTATGGATTTGAGTAGGTTTTATTTTCACTGTAAATGGTTTGAACCCAGGATTCATGTCATAAGTCGGTAAAGTATGATCGTCCGGGTGAATGTAGTCCTGAGAAGGACTGTTTTGACGGCATTGACTGAAGTTTCGACAACCTGAGCGGAAGTCATTCTCAGAGTCAAGTGAATTGTGAATTCTTCAGTAGATGTTTTAAGTCTCTGGTCGTTGTTCTGATTGGTCGACGAACTCGCGATGTTATTGGTCGTCTGTCAGTTAAGGCCGTGATGTTATTGGCTGTGAAGACTGTAAAACGTGATTCGTGCGTTTCGATCCGTCTTTTGTTAACCAAATGTCCGTTGGTGTATTGTTAGTAAAATAAGTCGTTTTGTCTATTGTTTGTATATCTTGTTGTTGTAGCCAATAAGTCGTTTGTAAGGTGCAGGTAGTTGTTGGCAACGGTTTGGTGAAGTAAAGCAGCTTTCCATAGGGATTCGTTGTGAGGAAACGCATTTAGCAGAGTCCCAGTCGAGTCTGTGGTTTGTTTTTAGATTGTTTTCAGCAACTTGGTTGTTGATATCACCATTTCTGGTCGCTCGTTTGTGTTCAGTGAGTCATATGTTCAAATTTCTGGAGGTCTCACCAATACAACTGGCCTAGCAGTCGCAGCATTTGATCTTAAAAACTGCTCCCTGTCTGTCGCTCGGTTCATCTTTGTCTTAACGTTCGTCAGTTGTTGTCGGAAAGTAGTGATAGGTTTGTAAACAACTATACTGTAGGGTGATATTGTAGTGTTGTAGGATCCGTGCGGTAGTTTCAGAAGTCCCTTTGATGTAAGGTATAGTTGCAGTAGTGACAGGTGTCGCATTAGTGTCCCTAGCGTTCGGTTCGGGGTTTCTGTAAGTGTTGTGTCTTATAAAGACCCGTTTGTAATTGTTATTGTTGAGTACGTTGTCCAAGTATTGATTTCGTCCGTTAAGCTGTCAGGTGAATCACAAACCAGTTGCACCCGTCTTGTCAAGGTCTGTATAGGCGTGGCTTTGTGAGAAATAGGGCTGTAACATGAGTGGTCGTGTTCACTGGTGGTCTGTGTTGGTTTTCTGTAAATTTTCGTCTGTAGTTTGTTATTGACACGGACAACTAAGCAGTGTAGAAAAGAGATTTTACCATTTTCCTCGATCTCCTTAGTAAACTGTATGTCGGCGTTTTGTCTGTTGAAGTGTTCCCAAAAATCGTCGATCTCGTCTCTCTGTGCAGCTGTAAAGGTAGCCAGACTGGTAGTGTTCGTTTGTAAGTTGCCAGGGCTCGTTCCCTGATGTTTTGCACAATCGAAAACAAAAACATCATTTTACAGAACTTTAAATTACTCCAAAATGACAATGAGACGGATAAAATCTTTTGACAGCCTCCATTGACTTCATTAAAACGCGACAGAAACATATGGAACTTTCTAGTCAAAAGTGTGCTTAAATCTGATGATCACCCAACAGGTAATTTTTAATGCAAGCGATGCAACACTTGTCCTTTCATTCGCAATAGGGACAAAATAACAGGACCAAGGCAATCGATAACAATTACGGATCGCTTTACATGCACCTCCGCAAATGTTATCGTTTGCTTAACAGGTAAGTTTTGCAAAAAGATATACATTGGCGAAACAGGGAGGAGACTAGGCGACCGTGTCCGCCAACACCTCCGAGACGATGAAATGACAGGACGCATCCAAACCAGTCTCCCGATATTTCAATCTCCTGATCATTCTAGCCAACACATGACTATCTGCGGCCTTTCCCTACACCAGGGTAACACGGAAAGCCGTAAAAATCTAGAACAAAAATGTATTTTTCAAATCGGCGCACTTAGTCCCCACGGTATTAAGGAACGCTTTTCATTCAACTAATTTATTCTTACAATCAAAAATATTGTTTTCCTGCTCTGGAAACATGATTTTAAAAAAATTATAAAATATTTCCTGACTCAGAGCGCAATAAAAAAAGTTTTAAACTGTTAAAATGGAATATTTCGTTCGGACCAACCGAACCCCATCAGCCACGATAGAAATGTGAATATTAAGAAGGGTTATATCACTTCATAAGGGTCTCAAGGGGCCTAAAATAGTGTTATAGATGTTGGCTAATTCGAAGCCATCGTCTCTATTCAAAGAGGGCTTTCGTAACCGGATCTCAATTGCTTCCCTTATGCTACCACAACAAAGTGAAGGCCTTACTAGAAGACACCAACACGTATGACAAATTGACATCCGACCCAACCAGATCCCTCAAGAACAAACTCTTCCAAACCTTGAGAGATTGGCGTAAAGAGAGCAGAATTCCTGACTATCTTTATAACCAACTGTACCCCACAGCGGAGAACGTTCCTAAATTCTACGGGCTTCCTAAGATTCATAAGAAAGATGCTGCGCTACGGCCAATAGTTTCGAGCATTGGTAGCGTAATGTATAACACGGCCAAGTTCCTTGCCAAGATAATAAGACCTCTTGTTGGTCATAACGGTCACCACATCATTAACAGCGAAGATTACACCAACAAAATCGCAGACCTTGAAGTACCCCCGGGGCAGAAACCAGTATCATACGATGTGTCTGTGCTATTTACAAGCATCCCGATTAACGAAGCTATCCCAGTTGTCAGGGCAAAACTGGAAGACGACCTAGGTCTACCGGACAGATGTCCTCCGGATGTACCACAATTGAGCACCTTACTTAAGATGTGTCTTTCAAGTACGTACTTCACATACCAGAATGAGTTCTACAAACAGAAACAAGGAGCCGCCATGGGGTCTCCAATTTCACCCATTGTGGCCAATCTTTAAATGGAAAATTTTGAGAGCAGAGCATTAGACACCGCCCCCACCCCTCCAGCTATGTGGTATCGATATGTTGATGACACGATGACTAAAATTCATGAATACGCAGTGCGCTCTTTTTCTGAGCACCTCAATTCCATTGATCAGAGGAAGAAAAGAATGGCACAATCCCATTCCTTGACACTTGCTTACACGTGAACCAAGATGACTCAATAAAAGTCACAGTGTACCGGAAACCGACCCATACGGATCAGTACCTGAATTTCTACTCTAACCACCACCTACAACATAAAAGAGCTGTGGTTAACACTCTGCTACTTCGAGCTAAGACCTTGGTTTCTGAAGAAGATGACAGAGTACAGGAAATTCAGCATGTTAAGCAAGCTTTGAAAGGTAACAACTATCCAGGTTGGATGCTAACAATACCGAACACTGAATCCGGCACGAGAGAGTCCGAAGAATCCCGCAACGAGAAGAGAGTACACGCCTCAGTACCATACACCAAAGGCATTTCGGAACGCCTAAAAAGAGCATTTAAATCACACGAGGTCACAATCGTCCACAAGCCTGTCAATTCTCATACATCGCTACTGGTACAGGTTAAAGACAAAACTGAAAAGCTAAAGAAGTGTGCTACAGTTTATCACGTTCAGTGTGATAAATGCAACAAACAATCACGTTGGCGAAACTTCTCGCGCGCTTGAAACTAGAATTAAGGAACATCTTTCAAGGGATTCACCAGCCGTTCACGAACATTGCCAGCTCACGGGACATTCGGTGGATTCTAGCAAAACAAAAGTTCTCTCCACGGAAAAAAGTTCTCAACACGTTCAAACGCCGCATAAGGGAAGCAATTAAGATCCGGTTACGAAAGCCCTCTTTGAATATAGAGAAAATGGCTTCGATTCGAATTAGCCAACATCTATAACACTATTTTAGGCCCCTTGAGACCCTTATGAAGTGATATAACCTTCTTAATATTCACATTTCTATCGTGGCTGATGAAGTTCGGTTGGTCCGAACGAAATATTCCATTTTAACAGTTTAAAACTTTTTTATTGCGCTCTGAGTCAGGAAGTACTTTATTATTTTTTAAATAATTTATTCTTGTTTTTCACGTTGCGGTGTCCCTACCAATAGCGTAGCTCTCTCGCTCTCCATATAAACCAAGTTCAACCCACAATTCCTTCTGACGAAGGGCTAACGCTCAAAATGTCAGCTGTTAATCTCTTTACGGTAGTCAATTGACCTTATCAACTCAGTTTATAAATCTAAAGTTTTGCTTTCCCACCAATGCAGCACCACAGTTTCTTTAGAAACTAACCCCTCTGTCCAGTACCCTATGCACTACGTCAAAAAGTCGAGAGAGAATTAGATTTCCGAGTCAGGGTGTGGTTAAGAAGTGGAACGTAACATGGTGGGCTTCCCCAATTGTCTGTTTGCCCAAGAAAGATGGGAGTAAACGCATTCGTGGTGACTTTAAAGTGTCTGTGAACCAGGTTCTGTTAGACAACCCGTATCCATTGCCAGACAGAACAGAACCCCATGAACACTTGCAACTATAGGTGTGAGGTGTTGACCAGGCTGGAACAGCATGGCATGGTAGCTAAATGGTCGAAGTGTGAGTTAATGGTGCCAAGTGTTGAGTTTTTGGGCTACCGTGCGGATGCAGAAGGTCGACATCCCACAGATGAGAAAATTGCAGCCATTAATGAAGATAGAAGGCCAAAAAATGTGATAAAACGTCACTCCTATTTAGGATTGCACGATTATTATGGAACTTCATACCCAACCTCTTCACATTGCTGCAACCGTTACATGAACTGCTTCGAAAGGTAGTGAAATGAAAGTGGACTGAAGAATGTGAGCAAGCATTTGTACGCAGCAAATTTCAACTCACCGCTGGCACAGAGGAAAGTTAGTGCTATTTATTGGTCAACGGTTTGTATGTTGTCGGCATGCGCATTAAACAGTTGAGTTGAGTCCACCATATTGAAAACACGTGCAGTCTTTTGACTCCTCCCAGCCATCCACTGTTTCCTCCCGTATTTAACACAGTAAAAAGAAGGCGAACACATGGTAAAAAGAAGGAGAACAGAGAAAAAAAGGAAGGAGAACACAGGGTAAAACGAAAGCGAACACATGGGAAAAAGAAGGGGAAAACAGTGTAAAAATAGAGGAACGCAGGGCAAAAGAGGCGAAAACAAAGAACAAAGAATAGAAACACAGGGTAAAAGAGGTAACAAGGTAAAACAAAGTTGACGAAAGGGTAAAGTGAAGGGAGCACTATAACGTTAAAAAGAGGGGAACACAGAGTAAAGCGAAGTGGAAAACAGAGTACAAAGAAGAGTAACACGGAATAAACAGTGAACTGGAACACAGAGTACAAAGAAGGATAGAGGGAGTGAACAGAAGGATAAGACAGAGTAAAAAGAAGTGGAACACAGTGTAAAAAGAAGGAAACACAAAGTAAAATGAAGGGAAAACATAATATAGTCCATGGGCCAGAGCAAAGTTTCTTACCAGTTTTAGGGACAAATTGTAAGTAGTGTCATTTTGAAAAATGTACGGAAGTATTGAAAAAAATTATGACAGTCATCCCCACTGCGTAGCTTAAGGGTTTATTTTTATAACTAAAAATCTCCAAAATTATCCTCCGACATGAAAACGAGGCTCAGAAAACATCCGTCCCAAATACGGATTAATATCGAGGTCAAGAAATACAGACAGAAGATGTGGTCATTAATATTTTTGCAGTGTCTAATTTGAAAACATGCTATTTAGCGCTTTTTTGTAAAAACAAAATCAGCTGCATGATTTGCTATCTATTATGGGTAACTAATATGGCGGCGTACATGTCAGGTACTGTAATTCTTTTGTTTCGCCCGATTCTTGCATTTCTTATTAGCAAAAGACCTCGATAAACACTCTTTACATACAATGATTCCAAGAACATTTTGAAGGGATTTTGTTAGCAGAGATTGAGCGAATACTGCCAGTGATTCTGATTCTGCCAGTAATCGAGGACCGTGAGATTGAATTAGGCCCATATGGTTTGCCGCTATCCTTCGCAACTAAAAAGATGGATTATTCGGTCCTCTAAAACCTAAAGTAATATTCTGACAATATTTTTTCTGTAAATCAGCTAAACTTTCATATGAAAATGCAGCCTGAGATTGCAAGAGATGAAGTCGATTTACAGTCTTTACTGTCAAAACTGGAGGGCTGGGTGAACCCGTTTCAGGCCAAGGGCAAGACCGCATCTGTTTGTCCACAGGAAAGGTGGCCACTGAGGATGTTGCTCGTGATCTACAAGCCAAAGATCTGGGCGAAAGAGCCTACCGCAAGTTCAGCGAGGAAAGGCTGGAGGCTAATCCCCCGAAAGTGAGATTTCACGATACAATGTCAAAGGCAAAGCTAAAGACCTTCAGCCACATGAACAAGAGCGGAGCGCGAAAAGGAACCGCCAAAGAGATTGTACTTAAGGCCGACTTTGCACTGTTTGCACAGTTGACTGTTATTGCAGAGGCAAGGCAACTCAGCATGAGAGAGGTACTCTCTCATCCACTGGGTCCGCTACCTTGGTCTCTAGCCGCTTCTGATGGCTACCTGAAGAAAACAGCGAAATCCTCATTGGCAAAAGAGTTACAGAAAGATGCCCCGGCGGTTGAAAATCTAGCACCCCAGTCGGCTTACATAATCGATGGTATGGCAATGGTCCAAAGGACCATTTAGAGAAGTTGCAGATATGCTGCTTTCCATCGTTCTATTTGAAGGCGCTAGCAGCGCAAGGATCGATGCTGTGTTTGATGACTACCCGAAGATATCGATAAAGAATGCAGAAAAGGACGAAAGGGAGAAGAGAGGAGTTGAGATGGGCAATGAATACAGAAACACTCGGCCTGATCATCGAGTATAGCAGTGGAGAGGATCTCTGTCGAACCCAGAGAACAAGTAGAAACTGATACACTTCATCGTTAACAAATGGCGGAAGGAATGTTGCAGTGTCAAGCTTGCAAGGAAGAAGCTGTACGCCACAGGAGGAGAAGAGTGCTATGAAATCTCGTCAGATAGTTTATGATCAGTACTGTGAAGAAGAGCTAAGGTCTACACAAGAGAAGGTAGACACAAGGCTGCTACTACACACATGTGATGCAGGAAGAAATGGCTGCGCTACAGTCGTGATTTCATCTGACGATACTGATGTGTTCGTGCTTTGCCTTGCGTTGAAGAGTCTCATTCCCTCTACAGTGTATATGAAGTGCGGAACACAGGCCCGAATTAGGTATATCGACATCACACATGTTGTTCAGCGCCACGGTTCAGAGCTGTGCAGATGTCTTGCTGGGTTACACTCTTTTACTTGTTGTGACAGCGTCAGTGCCTTTTCATTAGGTAAGGAAAACTGTCTGCATTGAGTATAACGAAGCGACACGTGAAATTCAGAGAGCTATTCCAAGCGCTTGGTACTGAGTGGGAAGTATCGGATGAGCTGTTTACACGCCTCCAAGAGTTCACCTGCTTCATGTTCAGTTCAAATCCGGGAACCAGTGACGTAAATGACCTGCGGTACCGTCTCTTTTGCACCAAGAAAGGAGACCTCGAATCCAACCACCTACCACCATGCGTCGACACTCTGCGCAAGCAGTGCTATCGGGCCATCTACCAGGCTGCGATATGGCGCCGAAGCCTCCAGAGCTGCCGCAGATATCCTCTCCAGTTGGCCATGGGTGGAGTCTTGAGGAAGGGAGGCTGATAGTTAACTGGATGAGTGGAGAGCCAGCGTCCATGGCTGTGTTGGAGTTGTTATCCTGCCAGTGTAAGAGGCGCTGAGAGCTGCCAAAATGCACTTGTCTTTCAAATGGTTTACAGTGCACGGATTTGTGTAGATTGCAAGACTGTGTCAATCGGCATGAGGACCCGACGGAGGCTATCGCCGAGACTGACGACGACGATGATGATTATAGGTATTAACATCAAGAAGAAAAGTAATAAACACGACTTAAGTAAAGCAGAACAGATCTTGTACTGAAAGTTTGTCGTGTAGTGAAGGATTCCCTTCCTAGTATAACCGTTGCCATGGTAATGAGGAGAAAATTACGATTTTGAGGATATATTCTATTCATAAATCACATTTCTAGCTGAAAGCTTTATTTAACACGTTATGAAATGTGACCAAAGAAATTTCCTACATGGCTTGCACAAAAGTAGTTTTTTTCACGATGACGTCATTTCATTCTAACTTTCAAATGCTAAAGAAGCTGAAGTTTAGTTAGTTACAGGCTAGAATACGACTAGAACTGTGAACAATTCTTGCCAAAAGGCCGTAGAGAGTACATTTAGAGAGCGAATTAAAAAATTAATAAAAACTCGAAAAAAATATGGAGAAACCTTTCTTATAAAGGAAATGAGGCTTCGCTGCCATAGCAACCAAACCGAAACGTCTTTGTAAAGAAATCTCGAACTCGAAACAACCTCTGGCATTTATTTATCGTATTTAAGCCAGAGCCTGTTTACAATTTACAAAGTAAAACATTTTATATTGCAATAGTCAGTCAAGAAAAGTAATATTCCATAATATTAGTGACGTCATTTGATCACGTGATTTAAACAAGAAAGCTATGCCGTTAGTACGGCTATCATACATGAAATTAAAGTAGAGGCAACGAGGTTTCTAAAAAGGTATAATAGCCTTTGTCCCTAACAGTGGTACGAAATTCGAAATTTTGGGGTCCTGGCCCATGAACTAATAAAACGAAGTAGAACATAAAGTACAAAAAAGGGAAAGACAGAAAAAAGAAGGGGAAGAGGCAGTGGAAAGAAGAGGATCACAGGGTAAAAAGAAGGGGAACACAGGGTAGAAAGGAGGGGATCACAGGGTAAAGAGAAGGGAAACACAGGGTAAACAGAAGTGAACACAGGGTAAAAAGGAGGGGAACAGAGAGTGAACAGTTGCGAAAGACAGGGTAGAAAGAAGGGGAACACAGGGTAGAAAGAAGGGGAACACAGGGTAGAAAGAAGGGGAACACAGGGTAGAAAGAAGGGGAACACAGGGTAAACAGAAGGGGAACACAGGGTAAAAAGAAGGGGAACACAGGGTAAAAAGAAGGGGAACACAGGGTAAAAAGAAGGGGAACACAGGGTAAAAAGAAGGGGAACACAGGGTAGAAAGAAGGGGAACACAGGGTAGAAAGAAGGGGAACACAGGGTAAACAGAAGGGGAACACAGGGTAAAAAGAAGGGGAACACAGGGTAAAAAGAAGGGGAACACAGGGTAAAAAGAAGGGGAACACAGGGTAAAAAGAAGGGGAACACAGGGTAGAAAGGAGGGGATCACAGGGTAAAGAGAAGGGAAACACAGGGTAAACAGAAGTGAACACAGGGTAAAAAGGAGGGGAACAGAGAGTGAACAGTTGCGAAAGACAGGGTAGAAAGAAGGGGAACACAGGGTAGAAAGAAGGGGAACACAGGGTAGAAAGAAGGGGAACACAGGGTAGAAAGAAGGGGAACACAGGGTAAACAGAAGGGGAACACAGGGTAAAAAGAAGGGGAACACAGGGTAAAAAGAAGGGGAACACAGGGTAAAAAGAAGGGGAACACAGGGTAAAAAGAAGGGGAACACAGAGTAGAAAGAAGGGGAACACAGGGTAGAAAGAAGGGGAACACAGGGTAAACAGAAGGGGAACACAGGGTAAAAAGAAGGGGAACAATGGGTAAAAAGAAGGGGAACACAGGGTAAAAAGAAGGGGAACACAGGGTAAAAAGAAGGGGAACACAGGGTAGAAAGAAGGGGAACACAGGGTAAAAAGAAGAGGAACAGAGAGAAAACAGTTGGGGAACACAGAGCAGAAAGAAGGGGAACAGAGAGAAAACAGTTGGGGAACACAGAGCAGAAAGAAGGGGAACACAGAGTAGAAAGAAGGGGAACACAGGGTAAAAAGAAGGGGAACACAGGGTAAAAAGAAGTGAACACAGGGTAAAAAGAAGAGGGACAGAGAAAAAACAGTTGGGGAACACAGGGCAGAAAGAAGGGGAACAGAGAGAAAACAGTTGGGGAACACAGGGTAAAAAGAAGGGGAACAGAGACAAAACAGTTGGGGAACACAGGGTAAAAAGAAGGGGAACAGAGACAAAACAGTTGCGGAACACAGGATAGAAAGAAGAGGAACAGAGAGAAAACAGTTGGGGAACACAGGGTAGAAAGAAGGGGAACACAGGGTAAAAAGAAAAAGAACAGAGAGAAAACAGTTGGGAACACAGGGTAAAAAGAAGAGGAACAGAGAAAAAAAAGTTGGGGAACACAGGGGAAAAAGAAGAGGAACAGAGAGAAAACAGTTGCGAACTTAGGGTAAAAAGAAGGGGAACACAGGGTAAACATAAGTGAACACAGGGTAAGGAGAACGGGAACAGAGAGAAAACAGTTGGGGAACACAGAGAAGAAAGAAGGGGAACAGAGGTAAACAGAAGTGAACACAGGGTAAAAAGAAGGGGAACAGAGAGAAAACAGTTGGGGAACACAGAGTAGAAAGAAGGGGAACACAGGGCAAACAGAAGGGGAACACAGGGTAGAAAGAAGAGAAAGAGAGAGAAAACAGTTGAGGAACACAGGGTAAAAAGAAGAGGAACACAGGGTAAAGAGAAGGGGAACACAGGGTAAACAGAAGGGGAACACAGGGTAAAAAGAAGGGGAACACAGGGTAAAAAGAAGAGGAACACAGGGTAAAAAGAAGGGGAACACAGGGTAAAAAGAAGGGGAACACAGGGTAAACAGAAGGGGAACACAGGGCAAACAGAAGGGGAAAACAGGGTAGAAAGAAGAGAAACAGAGAGAAAACATTTGAGGAACACAGGGTAAAAAGAAGGAGAACACAGGGTAAAGAGAAGGGGAACACAGGGTAAACAGAAGGGGAACACAGAGAAGAAAGAAGGGGAACACAGGGTAAAAAGAAGGGGAACACAGAGAAGAAAGAAGGGGAACATAGGGTAAAAAAAAGGGGAACACAAGGTAAAAAGAAGGGGAACACAGGGTAAAAAGAAGGGGAACACAGGGTAAACAGAAGTGAACACAGGGTAAAAAGAAGGGGAACACAGGGTAAAAAGAAGGGGAACACAGGGTAAAAAGAAGAGGAACAGAGAGAAAACAGTTGGGGAACACAGAGCAGAAAGAAGGGGAACACAGGGTAAAAAGAAGTGAACACAGGGCAAAAAGAAGGGGAACAGAGAGAAAACAGTTGGGGAACACAGGGTAGAAAGAAGGGGAACACAGGGTAAACAGAAGTGAACACAGGGCAAAAAGAAGGGGAACAGAGAGAAAACAGTTGGGGAACACAGAGTAGAAAGAAGGGGAACACAGGGTACACAGAAGTGAACACAGGGCAAAAAGAAGGGGAACAGAGAGAAAACAGTTGGGGAACACAGGGTAGAAAGAAGGGGAACACAGGGTAAACAGAAGTGAACACAGGGCAAAAAGAAGGGGAACAGAGAGAAAACAGTTGGGGAACACAGAGAAGAAAGAAGGGGAACACAGAGTGGAAAGAAGGGGAACAGAGAGAAAACAGTTGGGGAACACAGAGTAGAAAGAAGGGGAACACAGGGTAAACAGAAGTGAACACAGGGTAAAAAGAAGGGGAACAGAGAGAAAACAGTTGGGGAACACAGGGTAAAGAGAAGGGGAACAATGGGTAAAGAGAAGGGGAACAGAGAGAAAACAGTTGGCGAACACAGGGTAAACAGAAGGGGAACAGAGAGAAAACAGTTGGGGAACACAGGGTAAACAGAAGGGGAACAGAGAGAAAACAGTTGGGGAACACAGGGGAAACAGAAGGGGAACAGAGAGAAAACAGTTGGGAACACAGGGTAAACAGAAGGTGAACAGAAAGAAACCAGTTGGGAACACAGGGTAAAAAGAAGAGGAACAGAGAAAAAAAAGTTGGGGAACACAGGGTAAGAAGAAGGGGAACAGAGAGAAAGCAGTTGGGGAACACAGGGTAAAAAGAAGGGCAACACAGGGTAAACAGAAGTGGAACACAGGGTAAAACGAAGAGGAACAGAGAGAAAACAGTTGGGGAACACAGAGAAGAAAGAAGGGGAACACAGGGTAGAAAGAAGGGGAACACAGGGTAAACAGAAGTGAACACAGGGCAAAAAGAAGGGGAACAGAGAGTGAACAGTTGGGGAACACAGAGCAGAAAGAAGGGGAACAGAGAGGAAACAGTTGGGGAACACAGAGCAGAAAGAAGGGGAACAGAGAGAAAACAGTTGGGGAACACAGAGCAGAAAGAAGGGGAACAGAGAGAAAACAGGTGGGGAACACAGAGCAGAAAGAAGGGGAACACAGGGTAAACAGAAGTGGAACACAGGGTAAAACGAAGAGGAACAGAGAGAAAACAGTTGGGGAAAAGAGAAGAAAGAAGGGGAACACAGGGTAAAAAGAAGGGGAACAGAGAGAAAACAGTTGGGGAACACAGAGTAGAAAGAAGGGGAACACAGAGTGGAAAGAAGGGGAACACAGGGCAAACAGAAGTGAACACAGGGTAAAACGAAGAGGAACAGAGAGAAAACAGTTGGGGAACACAGAGTAGAAAGAAGGGGAACACAGAGTGGAAAGAAGGGGAACACAGGGCAAACAGAAGTGAACACAGGGTAAAACGAAGAGGAACAGAGAGAAAACAGTTGGGGAACACAGAGTAGAAAGAAGGGGAACACAGAGTGGAAAGAAGGGGAACACAGGGCAAACAGAAGTGAACGCAGGGTAAAACGAAGAGGAACAGAGAGAAAACAGTTGGGGAACACAGAGAAGAAAGAAGGGGATCACAGGGCAAACAGAAGTGGAACACAGGGTAAAACGAAGAGGAACAGAGAGAAAACAGTTGGGGAACACAGGGTAAAACGAAGAGGAACAGAGAGAAAGCAGTTGGGGAACACAGAGAAGAAAGAAGGGGATCACAGGGTAAACAGAAGTGAACACAGGGTAAAAAGAAGGGGAACACAGGGTAAAAAGAAGGGGAACAGAGAGAAAACAGTTGGGGAACACAGGGTAAAAAGAAGGGGAACAGAGAGAAAACAGTTGGGGAACACAGAGCAGAAAGAAGGGGATCACAGGGTAAAAAGAAGGGGAACACAGGGTAAAAAGAAGAGGAACAGAGAGAAAACAGTTGGGGAACACAGGGTAAAAAGAAGGGGAACACAGGGTAAAAAGAAGAGGAACAGAGAGAAAACAGTTGGGGAACACAGGGTAAAACGAAGAGGAACAGAGAGAAAACAGTTGGGGAACACAGGGTAAAACGAAGAGGAACAGAGAGAAAACAGTTGGGGAACACAGAGAAGAAAGAAGGGGATCACAGGGTAAACAGAAGTGAACACAGGGTAAAAAGAAGGGGAACACAGGGTAAAAAGAAGGGGAACAGAGAGAAAACAGTTGGGGAACACAGGGTAAAAAGAAGGGGAACAGAGAGAAAACAGTTGGGGAACAGAGAGAAAACAGTTGGGGAACACAGGGCAAACAGAAGGGGAACACAGGGTAAAAAGAAGAGGAACAGAGAGAAAACAGTTGGGGAACACTGAGAAGAAAGAAGGGGATCACAGGGTAAACAGAAGTGGAACACAGGGTAAAACGAAGAGGAACAGAGAGAAAACAGTTGGGGAACACAGGGTAAAAAGAAGGGGAACACAGGGTAAAAAGAAGAGGAACAGAGAGAAAACAGTTGGGGAACACAGGGTAAAAAGAAGGGGAACACAGGGTAAAAAGAAGGGGAACACAGGGTAAAAAGAAGGGGAACAGAGAGAAAACAGTTGGGGAACACAGGGTAAAAAGAAGGGGAACAGAGAGAAAACAGTTGGGGAACAGAGAGAAAACAGTTGGGGAACACAGGGCAAACAGAAGGGGAACACAGGGTAAAAAGAAGAGGAACAGAGAGAAAACAGTTGGGGAACACTGAGAAGAAAGAAGGGGATCACAGGGTAAACAGAAGTGGAACACAGGGTAAAACGAAGAGGAACAGAGAGAAAACAGTTGGGGAACAGAGAAGAAAGAAGGGGAACACAGGGTAAAAAGAAGAGGAACAGAGAGAAAACAGTTGGGGAACAGAGAAGAAAGAAGGGGAACACAGGGTAAACAGAAGGGGAACACAGGGTAAGAAGAAGGGGAACAGAGAGAAAGCAGTTGGGGAACACAGGGTAAAAAGAAGGGGAACACAGGGTAAACAGAAGTGGAACACAGGGTAAAACGAAGAGGAACAGAGAGAAAACAGTTGGGGAACACAGAGAAGAAAGAAGGGGAACACAGGGTAGAAAGAAGGGGAACACAGGGTAAAAAGAAGAGGAACAGAGAGAAAACAGTTGGGGAACACAGGGTAAAACGAAGAGGAACAGAGAGAAAACAGTTGGGGAACACAGGGTAAAACGAAGAGGAACAGAGAGAAAACAGTTGGGGAACACAGAGAAGAAAGAAGGGGATCACAGGGTAAACAGAAGTGAACACAGGGTAAAAAGAAGGGGAACACAGGGTAAAAAGAAGGGGAACAGAGAGAAAACAGTTGGGGAACACAGGGTAAAAAGAAGGGGAACAGAGAGAAAACAGTTGGGGAACACAGAGCAGAAAGAAGGGGATCACAGGGTAAAAAGAAGGGGAACACAGGGTAAAAAGAAGAGGAACAGAGAGAAAACAGTTGGGGAACACAGGGTAAAAAGAAGGGGAACACAGGGTAAAAAGAAGAGGAACAGAGAGAAAACAGTTGGGGAACACAGGGTAAAAAGAAGGGGAACACAGGGTAAAAAGAAGGGGAACAGAGAGAAAACAGTTGGGGAACACAGGGTAAAAAGAAGGGGAACAGAGAGAAAACAGTTGGGGAACAGAGAGAAAACAGTTGGGGAACACAGGGCAAACAGAAGGGGAACACAGGGTAAAAAGAAGAGGAACAGAGAGAAAACAGTTGGGGAACACTGAGAAGAAAGAAGGGGATCACAGGGTAAACAGAAGTGGAACACAGGGTAAAACGAAGAGGAACAGAGAGAAAACAGTTGGGGAACAGAGAAGAAAGAAGGGGAACACAGGGTAAAAAGAAGAGGAACAGAGAGAAAACAGTTGGGGAACAGAGAAGAAAGAAGGGGAACACAGGGTAAACAGAAGGGGAACACAGGGTAAGAAGAAGGGGAACAGAGAGAAAGCAGTTGGGGAACACAGGGTAAAAAGAAGGGGAACACAGGGTAAACAGAAGTGGAACACAGGGTAAAACGAAGAGGAACAGAGAGAAAACAGTTGGGGAACACAGAGAAGAAAGAAGGGGAACACAGGGTAGAAAGAAGGGGAACACAGGGTAAAACGAAGAGGAACAGAGAGAAAACAGTTGGGGAACACAGAGAAGAAAGAAGGGGAACACAGGGTAGAAAGAAGGGGAACACAGGGTAAAACGAAGGGGAACACAGGGTAAGAAGAAGGGGAACAGAGAGAAAGCAGTTGGGGAACACAGGGTAAAAAGAAGGGCAACACAGGGTAAAAAGAAGGGCAACACAGGGTAAAAAGAAGGGCAACACAGGGTAAACAGAAGTGGAACACAGGGTAAAACGAAGAGGAACAGAGAGAAAACAGTTGGGGAACACAGAGAAGAAAGAAGGGGAACACAGGGTAGAAAGAAGGGGAACACAGGGTAAACAGAAGTGAACACAGGGCAAAAAGAAGGGGAACAGAGAGTGAACAGTTGGGGAACACAGAGCAGAAAGAAGGGGAACAGAGAGAAAACAGTTGGGGAACACAGAGCAGAAAGAAGGGGAACACAGGGTAAACAGAAGTGGAACACAGGGTGAAACGAAGAGGAACAGAGAGAAAACAGTTGGGGAACAGAGAAGAAAGAAGGGGAACACAGGGTAAACAGAAGTGAACACAGGGTAAAACGAAGAGGAACAGAGAGAAAACAGTTGGGGAACACAGAGAAGAAAGAAGGGGATCACAGGGTAAACAGAAGTGGAACACAGGGTAAAACGAAGAGAATCAGAGAGAAAACAGTTGGGGAACACAGGGTAAAAAGAAGGGGAACAGAGAGAAAACAGTTGGGGAACACAGAGAAGAAAGAAGGGGATCACAGGGTAAACAGAAGTGGACACAGGGTAAAAAGAAGAGAATCAGAGAGTGAACAGAAGGGGAACACAGGGTAAACAGAAGGGGATCACAGGGTAAACAGAAGTGGAACACAGGGTAAAACGAAGAGAATCAGAGAGTGAACAGAAGGGGAACACAGGGCAAACAGAAGTGGAACACAGGGTAAAACGAAGAGGAACAGAGAGTGAACAGAAGGGGATCACAGGGCAAACAGAAGTGGAACACAGGGTAAAACGAAGAGAATCAGAGAGTGAACAGAAGGGGAACACAGGGCAAACAGAAGTGGAACACAGGGTAAAACGAAGAGAATCAGAGAGTGAACAGAAGGGGATCACAGGGCAAACAGAAGTGGAACACAGGGTAAAACGAAGAGGAACAGAGAGAGAACAGTTGGGGAACACAGAGCACAAAGAAGAAGAACACAGGCTAAAAAGCACACGGTAAGAAGAAGAGGAACAGAGAGAAAACAGTTGGGGAACACAGGGTAAAAAGATGGGGAACAGAGAGAAAACACTGGGGACACAGAGCAGAAAGAAGGGGGACGCAGAGTCAAGAGAAGATAAACACAGGCCAGGGTTTAAAGAAGAAGAAGACAGGGTAAAAAGAATGACAACATGGGATTGAAGGGGAACACAAGGCAAAGAGAAGGGGAACACAGAGTAAACAGAAGTGAACACAGGGTAAACAGAAGAGGAACAGAGAAAAAATGTTGGGGAACACAGAGTAAACAGAAGGGGAGCATAGGGTAAAATGAACGAGAAGACAGGATAAAAGAAATGGAAGAGAAGGTGAAAGGAAGGGTACACAGGGTAAACGGAGTGCGAAAACAGGGTAAAAAGAAGGGGAACATACATGTAGGGTTAAAAGAAGGATATTACAGGCCAAAAAGGAGAGGAACACAGAGTAAAACGAAGTGGAATACATTTGGAAAAAAAGCAAAAGGAATGTAACACAGGGTAAAATAAAGGGAACAAAGTATAAAGAGAAAAGGAACTCAGAGTAAAAGCGAGGTAATACGGGGGGGAAATAAGGGGAACAGGGTAAAATGAAGTATATCACCAGGCAAAAAGGAGGGGAACACAGTAAATCGTGGGGGAACTAAAGGTGAAAAGAATTGGAGCCGAGAGTGAAATAAATGGGAACCCGGAGTAAAATAGGTCCACAGTAGAATTGTTTTGAGATCCCCGAGTCTTAGAGGATGAGAACCACTGTAAAATTAGTGAATAAGCTCCGCTTCTGGCTTGGGATAGTTGTATAAAGAGTACTGTACCACTAACCTCCAGCATCATCCTTTACACTCTGACTTCTGGAGATGTTTTCCTCCAGCTTTTTCACTCTCTGTTTTACTCCATCAAGATCTTCCTCTACTCCTTTAACTCGCATTAGTAACTCTTCATTGAGAGTTTTTTCAAGCATCTCAAGTTTGTCTAATATTTCGTTATTCTCTTTTATCTGCTGTTCTTTCCACTGAAGTAGTTGCCCAAACTGCTCATCATCTCCTTCCTGCTTAACTCCTGTTGACGACTGGCGAACTTGAAGGGCGATAATGCTGGTTTCCATTTCACTTTGCTTTGTTCTCTGCTGATCCAGTGATTTTCGGATGTCTAAATGTTCCGCTTCAGCTTTCTTGTACTTTTGAATAAGATCTCTGACATCTTGTTGAACTAAAGAGAATAGATTCTGATCCACAGGAAGTCCCATACAAAGCTGGCAGCCTAGAACATGACAAGGAATTAATGGATTTTCAAAACATAGGGCCATATTTGGCTTTTAAGGGGTGTAAGGTGTTTTAAGAGGTGAAGTACGGGTGGGGGGGGGGGGGGGGCATGTTGGGGCATGTTGAGATAAGGTTTGGTGCATGGTATGATACAATACAATATAATACAATACAATGCAATGCAATAGTATATTTATCCACGTAACACTGAGAAGCTTACAAAAACTCGTTAAAACGTGTACATGCACAATAAGTTATACTACATACAGTGGAATTCCGATTTTTCGAACCTCCAAGGGAAATGGAAATTGGTTCGAAAAATCGAGAGTTCGAAAAATCTAAGGTGGCATCAAATCAGACCTGTTTTACCGTGGAATGGTTTTATAAGATCCAAGAAGGCAGACAACAACGGTATATCACTCTTGTTAATGTGTGAACCATCTTTATTTACCAACAAAACGTGCATTTAAAACAAAACGAAAATTTAAGGATGTAAGCCAGTTTCGGCAGAAAAAACCCAGTACTGTACTGATACATGTGTCTGTAATTTTGCGAGGACTCTTGATTACATTTCCTTCTCCTTACTGTATCAGAAAAAAGTACCCTGTACTCCACGGTTTAAAGGAACAACAAAATTTATTAATGTGCTACGGCAAGAGCTTGGAAAATGCAACTAAACGAAGAAACTTTGATCATGTACAGTAATTCAAGACCCTCGATTGTGTAACAACGGCGTTGTAGTTTCTTCAAGATGACTTCAATGACAGATTTGTCACTTGCTTTGTAATAAAAATGCATGAAAACACCTTCTCGACCGGAACTTGTTAATTGCATTCAGGTGTGTATGTGGCTAAAACCGGTTTTTGTTGGTTCCTGAGTTTTCAAAGTTCGAGAAATCGAATGTAAATTTCTGAAAGGAAGAAAGAAGTAGTTGGAAATATCGGGAGTTTCGAAAAATCGAGCATTCGAAAAATCGGGGGTAAAATTACAGTGTTTGACTGAAGCAAATCCAAAGGAAACGACTTTTGGTTCGAAGAATCGGGAGTTTCGAATAATCGAGTATTCGAAAACTCGGGATTCCACTGTACAACAAACAATAAAACTATAATTGGCAAGTTGGTTACGATTGGTATCTTAGAATAGCCATGGTATTGTGAGGGATGGTACAAAACGGTACAATTGTGGACTGATTCTGCTGTAGGATGAGGATGGAGAGCGGGAAACGTGGTCTGTCATATAAGGTGTGGATGATTGTCAGTGGTTATCGAGGGTGCGTGTACGATGTGTATGTGCTGATGAGGTCAAGGGGTTGGTGAGTGATGAGGAAGATTGAGGAGAGAGGATAGTATAAGATTGGGGTGCGATAAGTGTGGGTGACATCGTGGTGCATCAACCACAAGCGACCCAAGCTCAAGATAAGAGAATACGCTAGAACCGTGACTCTCACCCAACAGCATATCCGGAGGCCTTGTGTTACAACGGTATGAATTATAAAGATTTTTATGGTAATGCAACAGATTTGTTTTCATTGGTAGAAATTAACGTTGTTTCATCATTAAAATCAAGTGACCTTGTTGCTTTGTTACATTCTTTGTCGTTTACTAGCTTCTCAGGAAGAGCCACCCTGTGGATTTCGTTAATAAACCATTAGTATTATTATTATTATTATTATTATTATTATTCAGTTAAAGTGATTTCTTCGATGAGTTAGCGTTTCAAATCGGCCTGAGAAGCTAGCAAATGACAAGGAATACAACAAAGCAACAACGTCACTTTACTTTAATGGTGAAACAACGTTAACTTCTACCATTTAAAACAAAAAATCTGTTTTATTCCCATACAAATCTTTATAATTCAAACCCATGTAAGGCAACACCTTCAGATGTGCTGTTAGGCAGTTTCTCGCGTTTTCTTTTATCTTGAGCTTGGGCCGCCTGTGCATCAACCCGTGTTGATTTACTTAAACTGCATTTGAGAGGAGGGCCTGAGTAGACTATAGTGAATCTTCCAGTAGAACAAATAAATTTATCCAGCTGGGAGTACCTTTTCTATGCCAGTCATCAAGTTGATCTAAAGTTTTTTTCTCCACA
This sequence comes from Siderastrea siderea, assembly GCA_964030785.1. Taxonomy (NCBI): domain Eukaryota; kingdom Metazoa; phylum Cnidaria; class Anthozoa; order Scleractinia; family Rhizangiidae; genus Siderastrea; species Siderastrea siderea. The sequence goes on along the minus strand of OZ034969.1, from coordinate 44,630,475 downwards.
TCAGCAGTCAGCCCCAAACTCTTCACTAAGGCCTGAAGATTTGTAACACAATCAGCAAAGAAGACATCGCTCCATTTAGTGATATCAAAGTGACCCCACTGGTTTCTGACCTTCTCTCTCACATCCTCTGCTAAAAACTGGATAGAAATGAATGGATTTGGAGAGTGAAAGATAGGTGCAGGCTTGCTGGATCCCAACAGGTGAAGAATGGCCGTCATGTCCAGCGACTCATCAAAGGCTGAAAACTCAGCAAGGTAATCTGGCAGATATAACTTAGCCAAGGCTACTGGAGTGTTAATATTGTAGTTGTAGCGTTGTTTAGATCTACCATGCCAAAGGAAATTGTTGTTTACATTTTGAAATTTCAGGTGTCTAAGGATGGGATCAGTATTGACTTGATGATAAGTCAGTGTCTTTAGAGTGCCGGGTGTGGTCAGACCTTTGCAGTACGCATCCAGGTTTGCATAATGGGTGTCCATTCCTTGTTTGACAAAATCCCGCAAAACTGGAGCAGCAACTTTGTACATAATAATTCCCACAACGATCCATCTCTTTTCCTCCTCAGAGACCATCATCCTGGCCATTATCTTATGAAGAAAAGAAACAAAATTAATAAATGAGGGCTCACCCGCATTAGGCATAAAAACTTGTTCGCTTTGCGAACGTTTTGAATAAAACGTGTTTATCAGGTGTCAAAGCTTACATAACATCAACACGCTATCTTCTTGCCTTGGAGCTTGAAGTATTATTGTCAACTTTTTTTTAAGGTTGCAAAACAGAAGGAGTGTCTGTGCGAATCAGGTAAATTTAATCTCGGTTTCTAGTGCTTTTTAAAGATGGGTGATCTATTTCACCTTGTTTGATCATGATCATAGTGCATAACAAATGAAAAAGGCAAAATCAAGTGGTATATGACGAGCATTTGAGAGAGTAAGAGAAATGTAGAAAGCACAAGTGCGTTGGCAAGTTCTTTCCTATTCCTGGAAATCTGACAAAGCATTGCTGATTTGCCTTTCAGAACGCTCGCAACTCCTCCTGTGCCCTTAATTGCAAGACTATTATGGAATAACCTATTTGAAAGCTCATGAAACTGTACATTATCATTAAAGATGTGTTTATTGTTCATCGTGGTGTAAGATAGGTAAGATGAACGTTTATTCGTTTGTCTCACGATAGAATCGCTTTGAGTTGTTGATCGCGACGTTTCGACTGCAATACTGCTAGTCTTCATCAGGCGATGAGGTCAATTGTTTACGTGTCGCTATTTGTAGCATGATGGTTCGCTGCTATTGGTGCATTTCGATCCTCATTATTATTCCGACTATTAGATGTTGTTCCCTCACAGGTCCGTTTTGTGGTTGGTCGGCTGTTGTGCTTTCTGATCGTAGGTATCCAAGCTTCTGGAATTTCGATTCCGCTATCTCTATTGATGTTATTAGGATGAAGTCTTATATGGATAGCCTCTTTGACCCTACGTGTGTACCAGTGAGGGTCACGATCAATAAACTTAACTTGTTTCCAAATAGGAAGATGCCCCGTTTCGTTAGCGTGTTCCGAAACTGCGGAGGTTTGCGTACGAGCAAGCCGTATATCTCTGTCGTGTTCTTTTATCCTGTCTTGCATCGCTCTCCCTGTTTCCCCGATGTATACTTTGCCGCACTCACATGGAATTTTCTGGACAGTTTCTGAAAGATGTCCACTTCGTTTTAAGCTAAGAAGCTTAAGTAAGTTTTAAGGAGTTGATATGGACCTGTTTCAATGAGTGTTTTCATTTTATCATGGTATGTGTCGGTGTTCAAGACAACACTGGCGCGACCTTTGTCCGCTGGTAGAACCATAACAGAGTCGTCTTGTTTCAAGTTATTAAGGGCTTCTTGCATTTCCTTCGTGATGTTAGGCTTGGGCGGTTCAGCCTGTTGAAGGATATTGTTAACAGATCTCCTTACGGTGTCTGCTTGTTCTGAGTCAAGCGTTCTTATGGCTGATTCAACTTTCGCGACTATTTCAGGAATATTGGTTGGTGTTACTGCGAAATTGAACCCTTTCTCTAGTAATGATACCTCAGCATCTACTGCGGTTCTACCCTACATAAAAGGTGTATCAGAGGTTCTTCGCCGCTGCCTACAACAACAAGGCGTACGCACTGTCTTCAAATCAGACACAACTCTTAGGTCTCACTTAGTGCGACCAAAAAACACCCTTGAACCAACTAAACAAGACGGTGTCGTCTATAAAATTCCATGTGAGTGCGGCAAAGTATACATCGGGGAAACAGGGAGAGCGATGCAAGACAGGATAAAAGAACACGACAGAGATATACGGCTTGCTCGTACGCAAACCTCCGCAGTTTCGGAACACGCTAACGAAACGGGGCATCTTCCTATTTGGAAACAAGTTAAGTTTATTGATCGTGACCCTCACTGGTACACACGTAGGGTCAAAGAGGCTATCCATATAAGACTTCATCCTAATAACATCAATAGAGATAGCGGAATCGAAATTCCAGAAGCTTGGATACCTACGATCAGAAAGCACAACAGCCGACCAACCACAAAACGGACCTGTGAGGGAACAACATCTAATAGTCGGAATAATAATGAGGATCGAAATGCACCAATAGCAGCGAACCATCATGCTACAAATAGCGACACGTAAACAACTGACCTCATCGCCTGATGAAGACTAGCAGTATTGCAGTCGAAACGTCGCGATCAACAACTCAAAGCGATTCCATCGTGAGACAAACGAATAAACGTTCATCTTACCTAACTGTACATTAGTGGTGATAGAAGGTTGCTGTTTATAGTTTTTAATGAGGCAAGAGCATGTAAGATAGTTGTGAAGAGAATGATATAGCTGGCCGCATGACGGGCTTTGATCGCTTCAGGATTTGTTATGCAAATTAGCTGAAGGGGGATTGAATCCCCCCTCAGTTAATATTAACAGTAACTTGACGCCATGATTTGTCACCTTAAGGATTCATAAGAATGAAACGAGGTGTTAGCTTCTTACTGCAAAATATGACGATGTTGACAGATAATTACTGTTGACAAACAGAGAAGAGAAAAAAAAAAGAAAATAAAGCGCGCAATATAATCTTCTATCGGGCCCAATTTTAGCAGCGTTCTTTATATTTCCTCTTATTTGGTCGTCCGCTAGAAAACTTTTCTTGCTCTGCGGTTACCGCGGGCCCGTTTAACCGAACGGAAATAGAGTCTGGCCGCAGGTCACGCGTAATTTTTCGCATAAGATCGAGAAATTTGTTCGCTTTTAACATCCTTTGCCAGGCACTTCAGTTTGCCCTACAACGTGAAAGCCGGCGTGGATCAAGTGTTCGCAAGACATTTCTTGGCTTGGTTTCGTTCTTTTGTCTGTCCCTTTGTATGACTAATGAAAACAAGATCGCAGTGAAATTTTAACCTGATTGCAGCTTATTTTTTATCAAGTAACTAAACTGATTTCTACTAAAAAAACAAACAAACAAAGAGGGTAGTTACTTCGAGGGCACAGGCGGGACAAGTACCCCGGCTTTTGTCGCTTGCATAAGACATAAGCCAAAGAGGAAGCCTGCTTGCGAGATAAATTTCACCGCAATCTCTGCTACTGTTTATTCGACCTTGTTGACGTGACTGGACATCGAAGGCCATCGGGGCATCGCTTCTCTGGATCCTGGGCATACATCAAAGTAGCATTAACCTGGGCACTGAGTATTTCCGCTGCTTTACGTGGTTCTCGATTTGTTCTGTGTAAATTTCCCTGGACCACCAGCGTGAATGATTCCGAGATGTTAATACTGATTCAAGCCGGCGCGCGTTGGGTGAGATGTGTACATCACCTGGGTTTATATTTCACGCCGGGTGACCCTTTAGAAAACAAAGTTACCGCAAGAGCGGAGTTATCAAGACGGCGCCTTAACCGTAACGTCAGAGGAAGAATGAAAGTCTTCCATAACACCTTTGCGTAACCTAACCTCTGCCGTAACGTTAACTATTATTTACATTCTAGCGTCTCCGATAAAAAAGGGGTTGCTTGTTGATTCTGATTAGGTTCGGCTCATGTACACATTACGAGCAATCTCTGTTTTCACTTAGGGACCGTTCATTTGTTATGAGGTGGGGGGGGGGGGGGGGGGGGGGCTGGTGGGATTTGATGAGTAGTACCAGTGCAAAATATAATGACCCTCCCTCTACATTAGATATTTTTTACCTGGCCCCCCCTTGTAGTCCTAAATATTTGAGATGACCCCCCTCCCCCCCCCCAAAAAAGACAAAAGACAAAGTGATAAAAAAATCTAAAACTTATCAAGCTTAAATTAAACATTCAATTTTAACACTCAAGTCTTACAGGAGTAAATGTCTTTATTGACAAGCACTAAAAGTAATTTTCTGGTAGGGGTTCCAGGGGTATCTTCCCCTGGAAAAGTTCAGTTGAAAATCTAGAGATGCTCTAATGCAATTTGCTGCATTCTGAAGTACATAAACAAAAATTCATGCCGATTTAAAGCATTATTTTGGACACTGTTATCACTGAGTTGTTTAAGAATCAGACCAGCCTAGGCCAAAAAAGAAATTCAAATTCCCCTGGCTGCATTTTGTAATGAAACAGTTGGTGAGGTAGAGTTGCCGTTAGGTGAATAGTAAAATAGGGGGGTATGGGGCATTCTCCCCCGGGAAAATTTGAATTTCCAGAACCTTAGAAACGCTATTTTTGGCCTTCTGGCACTGTTGTTTGCATTATTACAGACGCTGTCACTACTAAACTTAAAGGCCATGTTTTTGGTGAGCCCTCCCTTACACACCATATTTTTTTGGCTGACCCCCCCCCCTTTGAAGCCATATTTTTTTGCATGGCCCCCTCAAATCCCACCAGCCCCCCCTACCTCATAAAAAATGAACGGTCGACCAATTTAAAAAGAACGCGAGCCAGCGCGAAAATCGCCCGCTGCGTAGAATCGTGACGCGCGCGCGATTGATTCCCTTGCGTATTTATATGCTGCGAAAGCAAAATTAGCCGTACAGAGCAGATTAATTTCAGCCGTACCCTTGGGTATATGCCTTGTAAAAGAGCACAGAGCAGATTAACACAAAGGCAAAATAAACCATATCCTTGGGTATGTGCTACCTAAAGGGGCACAGAGCAGATCAACGCAAAGGCAAAATTAACCGTACCCTTGGGTATGTGCTACCTAAAAAGGCACAGCGGATTAACGCAAAGGCAAATTCACTTGTGTCCTTGGGTATGTGCTACCTAAAAGGGCACAGAGCAGATTAATGCGAAGGTAAATTAACTGAACCCTTGGGTATGTGCTACCTAAAAGGGCACAGAGCAGATTAACGCGAAGGCAAAATTACTTGTGTCCTTGGGTATGTGCTACCTAAAAGGGCACAGAGCAGATTAATGCGAAGGCAAAATTACCTTTATCTATGTGTATATGCTTCCTAAAAGGGCACAGAGCAGATTAATGCGAAGGCAAATTACTTTTATCTATGTGTATATGCTTCCTAAAAGGGCACTGTGATTCAACTCGAAGTTTTTCCCGCCAAAACTACACGGTGAGTCACAGTCCAAAGCAATTCCTTTTACCGCTTCCACAACAGGGCCAAATTTTGAGGAGCGAGCCAACCCGTCTTTCGCACACTCTCGCTGCCGAGGCAATCTGGCATAAAGCTCAAACAACGAGACAACAAAACTATGGCTTGGTTGTCTGTTGAAGTCACAACCTCGCTTGGCGGGCTTCCGATGTATTGATGCTAAAGTGTATTTCGTCAGGAAAGTGGTGAAAATGTCGCTCTTAGCAAATTCATCTTATGCCTTAAGCCGTACGCAAGTTTAGTGACTACATACCAGTGCTTTCCTGGGTCCCGATTATAGCCAGTAACTCTGGAAACATGCGGAAAGCTACCAAGGATACTCGGACGACGCGCGATCGACGCCATAGCTCTATTTTATCGAGCTTACCAGTGACACAGTAAACTCATTGTCCTCTGTAGATTGTTATTTCCGCTCAAGTAGAACATTAGTGATTATGTAGCCTTTTAACTTATTAGTCTTCAACACCAATCAGATCTACGAATTGAGTCTCTTCCTGTGTGAAAGCTTTGTATATGTTGTACATTGAAGTGTGGTACAGTGTAGACAATTGATTGTGGCCCGGAGGGATAATCGATGAGAGAACGTCATCAAACAGATCAAACTCAGGTCAAACTGATTGGGGAGCCCGGTTTACGAGTACATTATTAGTGTTCGGTGTACCCCAGGAAAAAAGGCCAAATTTCAATTTCACATGAAAGTTGAAATGCATCGCAAAATAATACCTTGTCACAAACAGAAATGTATGCCAGGTTCTATTTGACTTATCCCCGTACTAAATACAGTATTCTGTTTCCCAATTTCCCAATGTATAGTCATTTCAAACTATAAATGATGCGTACATCAAGGCATAGATTTTGTCGTTCGTTATGTAGACTGTCAATCAAAACGGACAAGTTTTGGTTTCAAAATACAGTGGAATTCCGATTTTTCGAACCTCCAAGGGAAATGGAAATTGGTTCGAAAAATCGGGAGTTCGAAAAATCGAAGGTGGCATCAAATCACACCTGTTTTACAGTGGAGTTGTCTTATGAGATCCAAGAAGGCAGACAACAACGGTATATCACTCTTGTTAATGTGTGAACCATCTTTATTTACCAACAAACGTACATTTAAAACAAAACGAAAATTTAAGGATTTAAGCCAATTTCGGCAGAACAAAAACCAGTACTGTACTGATACATGTGTCTGTAATTTTGCGCGGACTCTTGACTGCATTTCGTTCCCCTTACTGTATAAGAAAAAAGTACCCTGTACTCCACGGTTTAAAGGAACTGCAAAATAATAATGTGCTACGGCAAGAGCTTGAAAAATGCAAGTAAACAAAGGAACTCTGATCATGTACAGTAATTCAAGACCCTCGATTGTGCAACAACGGCGTTGTAGTTTCTTATGACTTCACTTGCTTTGTAATTAAAAAAAACGCATGAAAACACCTTCTCCGGAATTTGTTAATTGCATTCAGGTGTGTATAGGCTAAAACCGGTTTCTGTTGGTTCCTGAGCTTTCAGAGTTCGAGAAATCGAATGTAAATTTTTGAACGGAAGAAAGAATTAGTTCGAAATATCGGGAGTTTCGAAAAATCGAGCATTCGAAAAATCGAGGGTAAAATTACAGTGTTTGACTGAATTAAATCCAAGGGAAACGACTTTTGGTTCGAAGAATCGGGAGTTTCGAATAACCGAGTATTCGAAAAATCGGGATTCCACTGTGTACCCGCACGCATCTAAATCATGCGTTTTACGGGGGTCCCAACTCTAAGAATATCTGTTTCGGGAGAACCGCAAAATTTATTCGTGAATCTGAAGATATTGCAAATAATATTGGGATATTACATAATATATTTGGGGCTTGCATCTAACTTTGTTTTATTTTCAGGAGACGTCTCCTTTTGTCTGAGCATGGTTAATTGTAAATTGTAAAACTAATTTAACCCTCTAGCTAAAAATATCCGCTGCATTATCTTGGAAAAATCTCTTCTAAGTACTGAGAAATCAATGACGCGAGATTTTAATCAGACAAACATGTAAACTTGGGTTAAACTGTGCACATCAACGGTGCACAACAGGATCTCCAAATACTCTACTCGGCTCTGTCGCTCATGAATTAGTCTGACGATACAGGAATCTTAACCTTTATGGGCCGGTTATTTAAACAAGGTCTGACTGAAACTGCGGCTTAAGACAATGACTGTACCTCCCAAATCTGTTCATAGGCGGGTCATTTTGAGGACATAAAAGTTATTATTCTCTGTGCTATATGCCTTCTTTACCCTGTTTACTGTGAGCAACGTTGAAATATCAGAGCTGACCACTCTGAAATTGGTTTAGATCGGGGCCGGCTATTTTTAAAGTTTAAGTAGTGAAAAATATTAAACAATAGTTTCAATCTACCCTTGAGGGATAATTTAAATGCTGTCGCCTAGCTGTCTGCCAAAGACAATACAGAGATACCTCCTAGAACTCGGCTTTTCTTTGTGAACACTTTTCTTATTAGGTAATCACTGAGGCACTAACAATCTGAAATAGCCAGAATTATTTTCGCCCCTTCTAAGATAGAATCCGGGAAAAATACTACTGGAGTCATAACTGCCCACAAAACGAGATGCTGGCCCCTCTTAAGGATACCTTGTAAAATATTTTCTTTCCTTTTCTTAATAGAGGAGCCCCCCCCAGGCATACACGTTGCATCCGAAAAATACTTTAATTAGGCAACCCACTGAATCGAAGCACTAAACTTTGAATGCTATTTGTCACTAGCGTCAAAATGACAATAGATCGATTGCTATTTTAGTCTCGACAAGGCCAACTGAAAAATACGATTTCATTCCAGTTCCAAAATGATGAAATATGCCAACCTTTTGTCTAAAAGAAGCAGCGCGTGCAAAAAATGGACCCGTTTATTTGCTTCAGCTTGTCTTGACGAAAATATATGCATAGAAATGTCGAAAGTAAGTCTACTCTTGCTTTAAGTTTTCACGACTTACAGGTGTTTACACCTGACCCCGATCAAAGAAAAGAAACATCCTGAAGAATTTTATTCTGTCTGCGGCCTTGGTCTCTCAAAAGATGTGCACAAAACACACGCTGGACCTTGAGTGAGGCAGGGGCATCCAACCAGTTATTTCTGTAGAATACCAGTTCGGAAAATAAAAAACCGCCTCACAAATTCGGGTTCAATCGTGGGAAGATGTTTGCCTGCATGTCATCTCAAACCCTAACCTTTGTAACATAGGAAAATTAATTCCTTTTGTTTTTGGAGGGGCAAATAAAATACGTCGTACATAATACGAAATTAAGTCAGGTAGCACTTTTGAAGAGCAAACAGCTGCTCGGTTAAATTCGGCCGATAAGATTTTGTTTCCTATAACGCTCTGCGACTTAAAAAAAGTTTAAGCTACAGAATCCGAACAGATCAACCTGTGTTATCGTATTTAAATTAATATCCATTTTGAAGGCCCTGAAACAATCGGAGAAAACAGAAAATGACATTTCATGTATTTTGCTTACATTTTCCTGTCTGGTGCCCATGTTGAGCGTGCTGCAGATTTACAACAACTGACAAAGATCAAAAGTGTTTGAATTTCCTTACAGTGGCCAATTTACCTTATTTTAACTGAAGCTGTTATCAATTTGAAAAGATACCTTCCCGGAACCACCGAACCAGCATCACAGCATCTTTAGAAACTAATTCCTGACATTTTAGTTTTCAATGTGGCTATCTGATTAACCATATTTTCTGAAAGCCTTTACTTTGCAACAGCATCGTTTAGAACTGCTGGCCGTTGCTAATACAGTCAGTAAACACAATGCAATTGGCTCTCCTCTTTAAGCTTCCCACAGTCTATTCTAGTAGGAACGTGGCCTAAATTTCAGCTGTCACCTCTGCTTACCTCTAAGAGTAAGCGACCAGAAGAGACATAGGAAATGCAAGCTGCGTAAAGGCCCGTTTACACATGCGATTTTTGGTGCAATTTTTGTCGCGCTCTCCAATGCAACTTTTGTCGCAAGAGTAAACTAGCAGCGATTTCGCTGCGATTCCAGTGCAATATTTGCTGCAATTTCCCCCAAACTGCCGCCAAGTTGCATCAATCGAAACCTCTGCGATATCGCGGCGACAAATCGCACACAAATCGCCGCTACTTTACACTCACTTGCAATTTTTATCGCGAGCTTGAGCGCGACAAAAATTGCACTGAAATGTGCGACAAAAATTGCACAAAAAATCGCATGTTTAAACGGGCCCTAAGATCGGCGAAATGTGGAAGCGAACGAAAAGATAAAGCGGGTTGATATTGAGGAGAGACAGAGCTCCCTTTTGTCGCCTTCTCCGTCTCTTTTTCCAACTATAAGTTTTGATATCGTTTGTTATTTTTGTGGGATCTTCATAAAAAAATCGGGAGGTTTTCCAGATTTTCGGGACGACCCTCATTACTGTGTAGTGCTGTTCAAACAGCAAGTGTTAGAGTTGACACCCCTCGTCGTTTTGTTACTGACCGAAGAACATAGTTGGCGAAATGTATTTACGACAGTGATTGCACAGGCATATGCTTGATGTGTAAATTAACACGTTACAGTAGAATGTCAATTTATTATACCACCCGTGGAACCGAACTAACCGCAAGATCATTAGTAGATTGACAGAACTTCGCGCCTTGAATTACTTCTTGCTGTGAAATCCTGAGCTCACCAAAGCTCCCCATGGCTTTATCAGGAAACTAACACCCGATCAAAGAAACAATCTTTACGAGGCCAGAAGGTCAGATCAGTCAGCACAGTAAATCAAAATGTGTGCCACGACCGTGCAAAATGTTACCAAGTTTACCCAACAGTCAGTTAGCCGTTTGTGTACATAAGGGGTCGTTTGAAAGAGTTTTCTATGAACGAATTACGTCCAAAAAGAATGATGTTGGCCAGAAGACAGATTAATTGATATGTCGTGAATTTGTTTAATCTGGCATCATACGTGATCTCCGTATGTTGACAGTTTTGGAGTATCAAAATTCCTTTCCCTCTTTTCGTGGAATATGACACTGAGTGACTGAGAATCCTTTTGTTTACTCTTGTACTCAGGCTGAAGTCACAGACTGCATTTCATTTTCAAGGTACAATTTGCCGCGGAGTGAGATTCTTCATAAGATAACGGTTGCTGCAGCTTTAAAAATTCCCGATTATTTCCGAGAACCGCACTTCAACGACCACGTGTGTTTGCACCAGTTTATGTAATGCGACCAGATATCAGCTTCCACTAGCACTGGTGGGAACGTCGGCTTTTATCGATTTCCTTGTGTCGATATATACAATGAGGTTTCCGAGAATTAAAAATGAGTCTTCCTCCTCTGCAAAAACCGGCTTTAGAGCTCTCTTCGTATCATGGCAGCCTAGGTCACGTTGAAAGGATAGGGGAGATTTTATTTCATTGACCCCCCAAATAATAGAATTTTATCATCAAAGACTATAGTATAGCTGGATTTTAAGACAAAACAGTCAAAATGTGATTAGGAAGTACCACATATGTAGCAAGCTGAACCAGATATAGTATGAGCATTTACAAGCTGATCCAAGATGCTATGTCCGACATGAAATTTAATTGCTGTAAGACAGAGTTTGATGTGTATGTTTCGGGATATAATGATTTGTGATTCGATTCAGTGAAATAGACACAAAAAGTGAAGGCAGTATTTCGGCCACCAGGAATTCGGTTCACCAGCAATAGTTGGTGATTACAGAAAGGCTACAGTGCTTTCAGGAACTGACATTTGGACAAAATATTTTGCTGGCTGCACCTGGAAAGGTCAGTCGAATGTTTTTTTTTTTGCTCCGTTGCTATTCTATGCAGTCTCGAATGCACTTAGAAGCTGTTGCCTCTGCCAACTTTGCGTACCTTTCACTCTCACCACATTTGTGAAATGGCTGAACATTTTAGATCAGTGATGTAGACCTTTGATGTAGACTTCTCCTTATTATATATTTATAATTAATATATTATTTTTGTTACTATAGACTGCCCCCTTGCCACCCCTTTACAACTTATTGGAAATACATGGTTAAACTTTTGATTTTCGTAGTGGCAGTAAGCGGAGCTACCCACCTAATGTTCCTGGGTATTTTCTGGAAAGGAAACTGGAAACTGAATAGACCCATGATCCCAGTTGTTGTTACAATTATGACTGATTTATGCCACTGGGCATAACTGGGAAGAACTGCTTAGAAATTCCATAAAACGTTACAGAAAAATCAATATCACGTATACCTTGTGCAGGAAATCATGCTAGTTTTCGATCCAGAACAGGCCGGTAAGAAATAAGAAAAGACGGACATGCCCGAAACGTGCAAGATCACACACACTCTACTAGGTTTTGTTTTGTTCTCGGTTAAGTAAAGATATTTCGTTCTTACCTCGCTCCCCTCAAGAAATCAAAGTTGATTATGCATCACGGTCTAAAAGGGATCACCTTTATGAAATTTGAACAACCAGGTGTCATTCTCATGTGAAATCAACAGCTATGATCAAGCAACGAGTCTAGATCGCCGAAGCCATAACGCAAATAGAACGGCACTCCTAGTTTCGTTTCCACGAAAACCGAATATAATAGGTCATATAGAATTTCCATACTCTTTCATTTCCGGCCGACTTAATTTTCCAGGGAAGAGTGCCTAGAGGAGGCTGAAGCTCTTGTTTCATTGATGAAGAATAAATTCAAAGAATCGAATGTCACTTGTAAATTTTCACGTATTGTTATTGTATTCTTTAGTGACATAATTCAATATTTAACAGATTTAATTTTCTATTAGAATAGATGGGCAGCAGGTTAAAAGATATAACACCCTTCTTTGTCTCTCCCTACCCTGAACAGATGATTTGCACCTGGTAAGGCCTGTAAACCGAGTTAAGGGTTTAGCTAGAACCGGTTTTCGAAAAATGCACACGACCTCAAAACATTTGCCACTGGTTATTCGCATGAGTTCACCGAATCATTTGCGAATTTTGCTCCCCTTAAATGACAGGTAAGCTTTCTTCGAGTCCATTTAGAATCAATTTGGTAGATAGAATGTAGTTTTAAAGTTTTGTCTTCGAAATACTGTTTCGTCCGATATAATGCATATGGTTGCTGCTATTATTATAAGTCAAGCGACTCGTTTCGTCATCAACAACAGAAAATTGCGTTTTGGTCATTAAACTGAGGAGGAATAGCATACCTAAAGTTTATCCAGTCTCGTTGGTTACCAGACTGCATCACTTCTGAAAAAGTGGAACACAGGCAACCTAAATAAAGAAAGGTGAGAGTTTATTCAAAATGACACAAGGTGATCATTGAAACTTAAATTTACTTGGGAATAAACTTGGGAATTTAGTGCGATTGGGAACCTAAGGGACGAAGTAAAAGTGATTTTTGGATTTGATTTCGTGAAAACCAACAAAAATTTATTTATCGTCAGGCTGAAGTGTTATACTTGATAGTTACAAAACGGTTGCATTTCTTTTGATGACACTCAAGATCACTGGATAATTTAACACAGCCGACAAAATCAAATGTTTGTTGCTCAGTTTGGACTCACTTAATCGGTGGTGCCACCCGAACCACCAGAGTGCTCTGAAAAGCTCGTAAAGCTTTATTTGCAAGGGTTTCTTTAATCAGTTCTCTATCAGCTAGTGTTGTTTGAAGGAAACATTAACCTTCATGAACGTAACATTAATCAGGTTTAACTCTAACATGGGAACTGTTTAATAATTAGAGAAACAATTCAGTTTATCAAGTGAAATTCTCTGTTAGGCTAGGTGGTCTCATCGTAAGATCTCTCCCTACCCAGAACAGTTAATTTGTACCCTGGTGGGGCGTACACGTTCTAAAACCTTTCCGAGAAATGCATTCGACCTTACAAAATTAGTTATTCAGGTTATTCAAGCGAGTTCGGCGGCATGTTCATTTCCTGCGTTTGCAGTCCCCCGTGAAAAGGTTAACTTTTATCGTATCCATTTAGAATCATTTTCTATGCAGTGTAGTCCTTAAGTTTCGTTGTAGAGGTGCTCCTTTCTCCGACATAATGGTAAATGTGGTCAAAAATGAAAGTTAATAAAATCACAACAGGGTATTATCATTTGCTCAGTAAACTGAGGCATAGCATACCCAAAGACAAAGCACACGAAATCTGATTTAATTGTGTTAGTCTAATCTGGTCAGTGCTTCCGACTGCACAGTTTCCGACTGAAACAGGGGAACACTAGAAAGAAGAAATTGAAAAACAAGAGAAAGATGGAAATTTCTTTCATACATGTTAATCAGGAATGTAGTGTGACGACGGGGTCATGACAAACCGGAAATATGCCTATTTATAATATAGAGATTTCAGATTTGATTTCGTGAAATCTATACATAAAACTTGAAGAAATTCTTTAGCTACCAATTCGTTCACGGTCAGTCTGAAGTACGTAATAGTTATAAAACAGTTGCAATTTCGTGCCACTTAAACCACTGAATAAGACAGCCCACAAAATTCTTGTTTTTGTTACGTACGACAAGTGTTTGTTGCTCAGTTTGGACTGATTTATTCGCGTTCAGTCACAGCAACTGAACTATCCAGCTATCACTTCCTTCAAAAAATTGACCTATTGAATTTACCGTATTTAAACGCTGGGCCTCGAATAAACGCCGGCTTCAAACAAGCGCCGGGTCTACACAGTCAAATTTGAAATAAACGCCCCCCCGGCGTTTATTTGAAACTGAACCTTTATGTAACTGATTCTCATTGAAAGTCGGTTGTAGCAATTGCAGCACATTATTTGAATTTACTTCGCTCATTCCTTGGGGTAACAAGAAATTCTGAAGAATTTACAGGCGGCCGATGGTAACTCTGCCCGCTTCTTAAAATTCCAAGGAGGCCCAGCACGTGAATCTGTGACCAAGACAGTGACTATTTGAAGCAATATTTTGACTAATGTTGTGACACTATCGAGAAAGATATTTTGGGTATTCTGAGGAATTTAGAGGTATTCTGAAGAATTTATTCGCGTTGCATTCTCGGTCTCGAATGTGTGACCTTAGCACTAACTTATAGTATTGATAACGTAATAGATATAAAGGAAATATAATCCGAATCACGTGCAAGGAATACAAATTACGTTTATCGGTAGCACTATACAACGAACACTATATCCCTCCCCAAGTTGAGATAAGAAATCTAAATCAATCACTCGACGAGAAGGTCATCATTACTTCAAGCTAAAATTTCCGGCTAAAATCAGATATGTCTAAATGTCTATGAGAAATAACAAAAGCGACTTTTATTGAAAAGTTCAAAGTTCGCTCAACCATAACAATCAAATAATATACATGCAGTCAGAAACGGTTATGTTTTTCGCTACAGTCACCAACAATATTTCTCAGCACTAATGTAAGTTCAGTTCAGGTGAGAACATAGTCTTCGAAGATAGTCCGGGGGATGTCCGGGGGTCGTCGCAACCTCTGAGGCCTGTTTCCTACAGGTGTCGCTGCTCTTACTGAGCGGACACGCGAACCGTCAGCGTTTTGCTTTTTTTTTGGAGGGGCGGGGGGGGGGGGGGGCTTTTTTCGGCAAGCGGTTACCAAGACTAAAAACAGACTGGGCTTTTTTTCCATGCTCTCCACATGAAAACGGTATGAAAACAATAAAATTCGACATTTATGCAACGACAAGGTGTCAATTTCATGGCACGAAAAATAAATCCGTTTTTCAACGGCAACTGAGACGTGAGGATCAGTACTGAGTTTTTTATGAAATGGCCTACGCACCAGCAAATTTCACTGGTAGGTCCAACTTTTCGTCCAAGATGCATTTTTGTGCTTTGTGCACTGATTTATGCAATTTTGAGGAGCAAAAAATGGTGTTCTTGTTCTGATAAATGCTTTGAAATTCTAGGTCGGTGCAATCTCAGGATCAATCGGCAACAAGGGATTTATGATAATGGCAGAGCATTGCCACAGATTTATCGAGAGAGAATTCTCGATCTGTATCATCAAGGTTTTTCTCAAAGAGATATTTCCGAAACTACACGAGTCAGTGTTGGTTACATAAACAAAGTTGTACATAACTACGAAGACAACACAGGGCCGTAGCTAGCATGAGGCAAGACGAGGCGCTTGCCTCGTCTAGGTTTTATGCCAAAATAAAAAAAATGCCGTTGAAAAAATAATCCCTAGAAAGCATTTGCCGCTGAGTGAGAAACAATTAACCCTAGTAAGGAGTACGAAGAAGGCTTTGAAAAGACTCAAGTGGTTTTTATTCCACCCATCAGCTTCATTTGTGTCGTAATCCACATTCATAGGCAACTAATCGACCCTAATCCACAGGCAGCCCATCCGAAGAATCTCTTACAAAAGTCAAACCTTTCAGAGAATCAGTGCCCATGTTTTCTTAAGCTACATTCTCACACTTTTTGATATACGTTGCTTAAAAACTGCATAAATCAATAATTCATAAGTTAAAATAAAGATTACAAAGCCGGTGCTGGTCAAGACTTTCACTTTTGTGATGGCTACCAGAAGAGCTCTTTGGTTGGCTCAAAGTTTTTTACCGAGCGTAGTTTTCGTAAAAGGTCTTTCTTTGGAACATCCGTGCTGTTTACTGGTGAGATCGGGAAATGAAGTTTTCTCTCAGGCCACAGTAGAGTTCTACAGTTCGCAACTGAATTTGATAATCTCAAAGCAGCACGGTATTTGCATGAGTTAGAAATTGGAAACCAGCCATTGCTAGCGAGGGAGCAGGAAGGTGGAGGTGGGGGTGTATAAGAACAATGCGAAATTCGGGATAGCCATCTACTTGGAGCTTGGTGCCACTCAGGTACACGCCCTAACTGGGTATAAAAAATATTGAAAGTACAAAAAAATCTTGCCGTTTTACACTTCAACGATACTGAATTTTGAAGAGAAATCTCACGAAAAGATGCTGAAAATAGCATTCCAGAGAGAGTAGATTCTAAAATTTTCCGGGGGGAGCATGCCCCCAGACCCCCCCCAGAAGCTCGCACCTTTGGCGCTCACAACACCTGCCTCGTCTGTTCTGAAAGTCTGGCTACGGCCTAGCAACAACACGTCTCTTCCTCCGACGAAAAAACTCCAGCCCGAAATGTTTTCACGGAAGATGTTGTAGATTACATTGAATCCGAGAAGTTATGTAAACCAAGTATATACACATCTGAGATTCAACAGCGCTTGTTACTCGATGGAGTTGTACCACCTCATCATTTACCTTCCCAAAGTGGAATCAAAAAGTGTGTTCGCGATGAAGTCATATGACAAAGAAAAAAATAACGCAAGTAGCGACAGAGTCTCTATCAGAAGCAAATGTCCACTATACTGATTATTTCCTTGATCGAATTTCGCAATTAGACTGTACTACACTTCATTTTTGATGAGTCCGGTGTTATCATTACTTCAGGGAACCGTGTGTATGGCAATTCATATCTCGGCGAGCCTGCCATTGAACTCCAGAAGCACGCCTCAAACGCAAACTACACGCTAAACTTGCTTCACTCAATGCACGGAGTTGATTATTATAACATTTTACGGGGCCCTTCTAACGGAATGGAGACGCTTAATTTTTTTGACGAGGCGTTAGCAGTAGATAGAGTCGATGTTTCACCAATTCTAGAACATGGTGATTGTGTAGTTATGGATAATTGCGGATTCCACCACGGAAGCGTTGCCGAACCTTTACTGAGAGATATTTTGCAAGAACACGACATCAATCTACTTTTCCAGCCTGCGTATTCACTGCATCTAAACACCTGTGAGTTTTGTTTCAACCAGGTAAAATGCTACCTGAAACAAAACACAGCGCTTACTGTCAATGAAACTGAAATTGCAATTGGCGAAGCTGTTTCCAAAATAAGCGCTTCAAATTCAGTGGGGTATTTTCGAAACTGTGGTTACCTGTAACGTGATTGACGGCTTGTAGCATGTGTTGTGGTTGCATGCAAGCTATTTATAGTTCAGACGTGGGAAAAACATTTGCGTGCTGAGTGTTGAGATGGAGGGATCCGCGCTGGATCATTCAGAGGTTTATAACTGGTTAAAGTCTTTATCTCCAGGCCTAAAACTTGAACGCTTGTCGGCGCAGTTTGAAAGTAGAGGATTTAGGTCTAGAAGGTCGCTTTCCTATGTCAAATCCGAGGACCTCGATTCCTTCTTTCCCTCGCCAGACAAGTTGCTGTTAGCTGAGAGACGTGTGTTGGAAGCCGAACGCGAGAAAATAAGAACAGGCACGGTACGCCGGTCGCCAGGCCTTGAACCTAGACGATTAAGCATGAGCCAGCATTTGGACAGGAACGTTTACGACAATTTCACCGAACAAACACCTGAGTCGAGCACATATGAATATGCCGGGTGGATAAACAAAGCTTCGTCACCTGCTAGTCGCCAGTCGGAAGCAACACAGTTGAAAACACACAGTCCCCTCGACCGAAGAGCGCTCGAACATTCAGAAAATCTCCAAATACTTGCCGTGCAGGTGGAAGTGCTAAAGAACAACTAGAGAAGAAACGAAAAGCATTGGAAGAATTCCCTGACGGTCACGAGCGACGCGGGAAAGTGTGTGGCATATGCCACAAATCAGGGCACAACAAAGCAAAGTGCAAAAACAATCCGTGCTGTGATGTGAGTTTGTGCAGGTTGAAAGACAAGCACCCTGAGCTTCTAAATGATATCCGAACCTTACAGCGTGACCTCAAGGAACTTGAGCAGAAGTATGGAAAAGCCAAAAACGACAACGATGTATTTCAAGCCGCACGCCAGCGCGAGAAATCGAGCTTCTTCGCCATCATGAGGCCGCGACTGAAATGTCAAAACCCAGCTAAGTACGTAGATTGTGGTGCGTTAGATAGAGATCTAATGGTGTTACAGAGAGCGTTGCAAAATAAAGCTCCCGTAGATAAGGCTGACGACTGGAGATTGCTGAGCATAATTGAGGAATATAAGCGAGGAAATGTTCATCCCTACCTAAACACGAGAACTGTAGCGGAGACACCAACGGATTTGCAGCAACCTGCACCCAGTTTTAGTTTTGACAGTGTTTGGCCGTATAATCGGTCTGACTCTTATTGACTTTCTGAATGTTATGTATTTTACTATACAACTGCTTTGATGTTGTGTTCCCAGAGTCAAGTTTTGAAATTTGTAATTGCACGTGGATATTACGCCGAAATAAACGTGTTGCGTTACTCAAGTACTCGCGATCCGTTTCCCTTTTCTTCAACGAGAAAATTTTCACTGGCAAATATCGTAACTTATCCTTCTTCTTTATTCTGCCATTGCAGGAGCTCCTGGCCATTGTTAGGAATAGGGAAAAAATGTCAAACCACTTCTGAAAAAAAACGTCGAAAAAATGTAAAAAAAAAAGGAAAAAAAAAAACTATTAAGAGCGAATGTTACCAACGGTCAAACATTTGGTGGCAACAGGTCAAAAATCAATTCCGCTCATATTCTTAAGTTAGGTAGACCTTAATGTGAAACAAATCACTGCATAGTTCGTTTGGTTGAATATCGATTTATTTTCAAGAAAATCGATATTAACGGAATTCGCTCAAAAGACCGCTTTTGAAGCTCAAAATTTAAGGCAAATCTCGAAGCTTCGCGTGACAAAATGAAGCATTCAAGAGCAATAAAAATTGACCAAACTTGTAGAACGATGTTTAAATATATGTCAAAAGCACTTTTAGCAATTTCTGCTCATTTATTTACGAGCTCTAATTAAATTTATCCGACATACTTTTGACTAGATAAAAAGTATATCAAGTTTGACCCCTAAAAAAAGTATGTGGTACCGAATATTATTCGCCAAGAATCTGGATTTCAAGAGGGGAAGGGATGCTCTTTTTCCTCCTAAAGGGATTTTTTGGGGAAATTTATTGACGCGATGTTATAGAATTTTAAAGTTGGACAAAATGCGTTGATTCAAGCGATCAGAAAAGTCAGCCTAATTAACTCAGTGTACACATACACAAACAACTTCACGTTTACCGCAGGTTCAGATCATCCAACAACCGATTTTAACACAAAATCCTCTCACCTTCATGTTGCTGTATCACATATAAGAGCTGTGGTCCTTGTTCATGGTAAAATTCAAGCAAATTGCAAGGAAACTTGACAGGATATCGCAACTTGCCATGCCATTTCACCGAACATCCGCCGTTTTTGATGTGAGGATTCTCTTCCTATTTTCGTTGGAAAGCAGGCTTAAGGTGTTGTACATAAGATGCCTTTCCTTTCAAACTAGCTCTGAACTGAACAGCGAAACAAGAAGTCGTTAATACAAAAACATCTGTTACGTGCTTTGGGTGATGCCGCTAATTAATTTAGAACGAGTTTTAGTGAAATCGACTACTGCATGCATGTACCGCGGTAACGAAATTTTGGGTGCATCGGGTGACTTTGGGGAATTAGGTTTAATTTTTTTTTTCAAATAAGCTATTTCTGTCTTCCTACGTTTACTAATTTAAGGACTGAGCGAAGATTCTCAGTAGATTGGGTTCGATGAGTACTTTGAAATCTGTGCAACTGAAAAAAGCGCGCGTTGGTTGCGTGACATACCTGAGACTGAGCTTTTACCTGATGGGCAGGGCGAAGGGGTCTTAAAAATATATTCTCTGTTGGTTTTCCAAGAAGTCCGACAGTTAATGAACGCTATATTACATAGTATGGCTAGATTAAAACACAAAGTCAGGCATCAAAATTTCCTGTTCGGTGTTAAAATTCTTTTTTCGTTTTGTTGGGGTGAGGGTGGGGAGGGGCTGGGGATATAGGTTTCGAGGAAAGAAGTTTTAGAAAACACTGAATCGACTGATTGTATCGATTCCTGGCATTCAAAGACTTTCAAATAAGGCAGTGGTGATACCTTAAACCTCCTGTTTATTTATACCTGGTTCTTGTTCATATTTACGTGCTAGTGTACATTTAACGCTCAAATACTTATTTACGGAGAATAGACCGATTAATAAGAAATCAAAACTCGTACTGGTTCTCAGGGAATAAATTTAATGATCTGCAAGATTGTTAAGAGCTTCGTCCTGTGGCAGAAAATACAACCCACTACGGGCTTAACTTGGATGACTTTTTATGAGTCTTGGGTTTCCGCTTTCGATGCTCAACAGGCACCAACGAAAAACGACTCTACTCGACTGACACTGTAGTGTGTGCAGTCTTTTTTGAAAGCTTCCAACAGTGGAGAAAACTACAAAACGGTTAACTGGGGGGGTTCAACGTTCTATTCAACACCGATCAACGCTGTTGAATTTTTAAAACAAGTTTGCCCTTCCAGCTTAATGATGTTTCACAATTTTGCCGACTTTTCTTTTGTTCTCTGGTGTGCCACCCTGTGCAATGATGTTCTGTAATATTGATTCAACTCTTTCTATGTTCTCAGGTGTGATCAAAAGTAATGAATTCGTTTGCCCACCTTGTTCAACATTGCACAACAAAGTTGCGTTCAAGATTGTTGAATAATGTTGAATGAAATAAATGTAAAGAAGATCCTCGCAGTTATTAACGCAACTTATGCAGTTGCGAAAAGAAAGCCTTGAAAAAATCAGGCTTGCCGGGATTCGAACCCTGACCTCTGCTTTCTTTTCGCAACTGCATAAGTTGCGTTAATAACTGCAAGGATCTTCTTTACATTTATTTCTTCATTCCGCAGTTCAAATATATGAATTTCATACATTCATAATTTCATCTTCATCTTTCCCGGGTATATTACGAACCAATTTAATGACCAGCTCCCAGTTGGCTTGATAGCTCAATTGGTTAGAGCGCTGCACCGGTATCGCAGAGGTCAGGGTTCGAATCCCGGCAAGCCTGATTTTTTTCAGGCTTTCTTTTCGCAACTGCATAAGTTGCGTTAATAACTGCGAGGATCTTCTTTACATTTATTTCTTCATTCCGCAGTTCAAATATATGAACTTCATATATTCATAATTTAATGTTGAATGAGTTTGGCCGAGTCATAAAGTTTGCAAACGAAAAACGCAAAGAGCGTGAGCCAGCAAAATGAGGGCGCAGCCGTTGTTGAAGGCTAAGAGAAGGGGGAAGTTTGAACCCTTAATCCCCCAACATGAAAAGGTTTCCCCTTAAGTAGGTTTCCAACCACCCCCCCCCCCTCCCCTCTCCCCACCCATCGCCCTCATCCTCGCGAAAGTGAGTCGGTCGGTCGGTTGATCGGTTAACAACAAAAGCTTTATCACATGCAGGTGGCTGGCTTGAATGTTGTGTGATGTTGTAAAGCAAAAGGTTTCACTTCTGCATAATTGATGCATTAAAGGTGGGATTAGGTGAGTTCTGAAACAAGAAATGGAAAAGCTCCGCTTTATTTGAAAATCCTTTAATGCCAAGAATCGTTTTCTTATACTATCACTTTCACCCGGGCACTTACAATCAGCCGATTTAGTATTCTCTTAAACGCCTTTTCAAACACCTTTAGCCCAAACCCCGCCCCACCCTAAACAAAAAGAAAGAAAACATTCTCAGACCGAAAAGGAGATTTTCATGTCCAACTTTGTATTTTAATCCAGCCATGCTTCATTAACTGTGCTACCTCTTGGAAAACCAACAGAGAATATATTTTTTAAATCCCTTCGCCCTGCCCACCAGGAAAAATCTCTAGGGTTAATGTCACGCAACCAACGTACGTTTTTTTCAGTTTCACGCATTTTTAAGTGCTCATCTGAAACCAATCTACTGAGAATCTTTGCTCAGTCCTTAAATTAATAAACGTAGGATGAAAATAGCAATTTAACCTTATTCCCCAAAGTCACCCGATGCACCCAAAATTTCGTTACCACGGTACATGAATGCAGTTGTCGATTTCACTAAAACTCGTTCTGACTGAATTAATTAGCGGCATCACCCAAAGCACGTAACAGATGTTTTTGTATTAACGACTTCTTGTGCCGCTGTTCAGTTCAGATCTAGTTTCAAAGGAAAGGCATCTTTTGTACAACACCTTAAGCCTAACGAAAATAGAAAGAGAATCCTCACATCAAAAACGGCGGATGTTCGGTGAAACGGCATGGCAAGTTGCGATATCCTGTCAAGTTTCCTTGCAATTTGCTTGAATTTTATCATGAATACGGACCACAGCTCTCATCTGTGATACAGCAACATGAAGGTTAGAGGATTTTGTGTTAAAATCGGTTGTTGGATGATCAAAACCTGCGGTAAACGTGAAGTTGTTTGTGTTATGTGTACGCTGAGTTAATTAGGCTGACTTTTCTGATCGCTTGAATCAACGCATTTTGTCCAACTTTAAAATTCTATAACATCGCGTCAATACATTTCCCAAAAAATCCTTTTAGGAGGCAAAAGAACATCCCTTCTCCTCTTGAAATCCAGATTCTAGACGAATAATATTCGGTACCACATATTTTTTTAAAGGTCAAACTTGATATACTTTTTATCTAGTCAAAAGTATGTCGGATAAATTTAATTAGAGCTCGTAAATAAATGAGCAGAAATTGCTGAAATTGCTTTTGACATATATTTAAACATCGTTCTACAAGTTTGGTCAATTTTTATTGCTCTGGAATGCTTCATTTTGTCACGCGAAGCTTCGAGATTTGCCTTAAATTTTGAGCTTCAAAAGCGGTCTTTTGAGCGAATTCCGTTAATATCGATTTTCTTGAAAATAAATCGATATTCAGCCAAACGAACTATGCAGTGATTTGTTTCACATTAAGGTCTACCTAACTTAAGAATATGAGCGGAATTGATTTTTGAGCTGTTGCCACAATATTTTGAAAATGTTCGATTTTTGGCAACATTTGCTCTTAACGCTCACGGTTCGAGTGTCCGCGCAGTAATGTAAATAGTTTTAATTCTATTCTTAGAAAATATTGTAATTTATTTTAAATGAGTGTGCAATTACTGATTGATGTAAATAGTTTTTAGTTTATTTTTGTTTTAGTTGATTTTGTTTTTTATCCGGAGTCTCTGTTAGCCGCGCCACACCAAGAGGACTAAGTTCCAGTGACGGACGACGACGAAGAACGATGAAAGGAATGCAACTTCCATTTTATGAGACGACGACGTGCGCTAGCGCACGACGGCTGCCTAATAAAATATATACTCTACTTAGCACCAAATTGTCCCGTCTTGTTTTGAATTTTATCGTCTAAGAACAAAATCGGTGACATTTTGTTCCTGTTTTTCTTATGTTTTTCCCATATCTTGCTGATTTTGTGGTTCACTTACAGTAGTAAAGACCACAAGAATTAACGCTGTCAAAAATGATGAAAATATTCAAATTTATAAACGCTGGGCCCCGAATAAACGCCGGGCCTACGAGGTCAAGCTTTAAATAAACGCTAATAAACCCCCTGGACTGGACTGGACCCTGAGCCTGAGTGTTAGCTAGCCGTGCTGACGAGACCTAAGAAGGTCGAAACAGCTGTCCACGACTGCTAACACTCAGGCTCACTATTATCTTTTTTTGGTAGATCAAGGGGTAATGCCCGCTACCTACGTGGCCAAAGTGCCCATTTGTGGCTACAAGCTTACCCAGAGCACGCATGTGCGGGACTTGTGACTGGACGTAATATTAGTCTGGTTAAGCCTTAATACAGGAACTGTTCAGTAACTACAAAAACCGTTCGAGCAAAACCAATATCACTTGAGCCTCACCACCCTTTCTATGAAAGTACCCTTGGCCTAGGCGAGCTGTCAGCCACTTTATTCTAGACATCAAGCTGGTATCAGCAGTGTACGGTGCAAACGAGGGGATAGAATTTATTCGAAATTTTGAGTGAAATTGTCCAAATACAGAAGGTATTTTTCCCATTTCAAAACGTTTCCCTTTCTCTTCTTTCTAGAAATTCAACGCAATTATTTGGATACATGTCCGTTGCGAATTCAAATTCAATACCGTGGAATTAGAAATGGCCCTGTAGCTGTTACGGAAATCTATCAAATTGTGATATTTTCAGAGTCCGATAAGTTCAAATTCCACCCCACCCCCAGTGTTCAATAATGTAATTCGTCTCGCGTTTCTATTGAACTTGATGTTTTTCCTTTTCCCTTCCAAAACACACTGTCATCTGCGGAGAGGAGCTTCCAAGGAATAAGCTGGTGTTTGTTTCTCAAGAATAGTCCTGAAACTTTTCGATCCCAAGTATATTTCGGGGCTTTTGTTTGGCTCGTTCTCTTTCAAAAAGTGTTTCTCAAAAAGCCCGAAATTGTCCTCCATTATTTTAATTTGGGGATCTGTTCTTTGAATCGTAGCTCGAAAGGTCATTCTAGAGGCTGTGCACAGCTTGATCATTTTTTTTTTCGGGCATCAAACTGAACATATATTTTTACCCACGAGCGCTCGAGCCGTCTTCCTTGGTTTTTGCAGTGTTTCCATATCGTGTCATTTAACTGTCCAGACTTGTCAAATCTTCTTGGATTATTGGCTGTTCGCTTCAATGAGCTTGAAACGGCGCTCATTTACAACGACAAAATATAACTTACTCTGAAGAAAATGGGTTATCTTTTTAGATTTTCATCGTTTTTGGATGTTAACAAATAACACAACAATAACACAAACTGCCACAATTAGTCTAGTAAAAAATTTATACTGGCATTTCACTGGCATTTCACTGGCATTTTACTGGGATAACCCGAAGGAAAGGGGTTTGGGAGCTTCCAAGCACCTGAAAATTATTAATGTATTTCTCTTTCATTTGATCGTTCCATCATCTAAAGTGCTGTGATTGATGTCAGTAAAAATGTAGTAGTGAGATTGAAATAAAAGCTATTTTTACCTTAACAGAACTTTGAGATCAATTGACATCGAAAGTGACTGTTTTAAGAGAGAGTTTTTGAAGACTATATCGATGATCGAAGAAAATCGTCCTCAGGAAATCGGTTCAGCCCTGCGTACAATATTGGGGCCTTGTTATTAACTTCTAAATAACGTTTACAAAACTGTGGTTGGTGAACTGTCCCAAGATTTGAAATCTGATTTAGTATAGACATCCCAGACTTCGCTATTAGTCAAAATTGGGGGATCATCGCATAAAAAATATTGCAAGCAAGAGATGATTTCAAACTGCTAAAATCATCTTGAGTACATTATTGCATCCAGAGTGACTCATGACAGTGAGTAATCTGAAGCAGATATGTTGAGTAAACAACAGTCTTGAGGTTGATTAAGTCTACCCAGAATGAGTTAACTTCCTCAGCATTATAAGTTAAAGTACTCAGCAAATGAGTCCAATTAACTCAAGAGAAATGCATCCACACTAACTCTTTATTTTTGAGTAAATTGGTTATTTACTCATAAATTGAGTAAAAAATGCTCCACATGTTGAGTAAAACCAAACTTTAGTCACACTATGTTCAAATGGTACTCGTAGTATTTTCGCGCTTCCGATTTTCGTGCGCGTCCAAGATGGCCCCGGCGATCACGAACTCCGCGTTTTTCGGGGTCTTTTTCGGCGATAAAAACACCCGCAAACCGCCTGCAAGCAGGCTTTACCAGACCGAATCAAATGCTTTACTAAAATCCACAAAACAGGCGTATACTTTTTCTTGGTGATAACGAACGCACTTATCTATTCTTGGACTTACCTACAAGTTGGGCTTTGAGCTTTTCCAGCGCGTCGGGGCCTACTCCCATACCGGAACCGGAAAAGAGAAGCGAACGACTTTGAAAAAGTCTAATCTGTTCTATGCGTACGTCCAACTGTACGAATCTATGTTCGCAGTGTGAGGACATGGTCCTCTGTTTGTTTGTTTGGTAAGAAGCCAATTTGAGATTTGTGAAATACATTTAGCGAGTCGGCATGCTCGAGAAACCTTTGGTTTACAATAGAACAGAATATGGCTTCCTAAGCAACTAGAAACACAAATTCCTCGGTAGTTTGGCGGACCATTCCTTCACCCAGATTTAAATATTGGTGTAATAAGACCACCGCACCAAGTCTGAGGCAGTGTTAGAAAATTAAGTTTCTGATAGACGGGTATCATTTATTTAGGCTACCTTTATTGACTTTATTATTTTTCCTAATTATAAGATCTGTTGTTCATAATTTGTTTTCACTGCTGTACGTATTTCAGTTTCTGTAATGATGTATCCAAGGGGTATAACTCGACATGATGGCATTTTGCTAGTCTCTAGCTTTCGTAACTCAGCAATATCTTTCTGCTGATCCGAGTTAAGAGATTCACTAGTGGCCATTATATTAGTGCAAAGTGATTGGAACTAGGACAACCAATTGTCTTCCGAAAGTTGCGGAGTATCTTTAAACTTTAAAGAGTCAAATTTTAAACAATTCCAAAAGTCTTTCTTATCAGAATTGTCTACGATATCTTCTAGGTCCAAAATCTTTGTATTGTAGCATTCACTTCTCTTACGGTTCAGCAGTTTCTTGTACTGCTTTAAGATAAATAATTAATCTTTAAGCAGCATTTAGCCGTTGCGATAAAAACTCTTAAACTGAAAAGGAAGCGTTGGCTATCGCTTGGAGATGTCACCATTTCTGAATGTATTTACTGAGAAGCCATTTTTAAGTGATAACTGACCACAATCCCCTGCTTCCCATCTTCAATAGACCCACAGACTACATATCAAGGCATCTCCAGCCCGGAGTGAAATGTGATGTTATTGCTGAATTTAACGAGCTGTATGTAAAATTTTTTGTGACACAGAGTGAGACTATGCCTAAACCTTAAGCTACTGGATGGGGTTGACCTCAGTACCCTTAGAATTTTTTCCAACACACGCAATAACTAACATCAGAGTGTGGCAAAATTGCACTGTGAGGAAACCGACTGGTTATCCCTAGGATGCACTACATAACAGTGTGTTGGAGCAAACACATGAAGAGCACCAAGAACTGGTGAATCTAACTCTAATGCGATCGAAAGTCTGGTTTGCATAAATGGGCGGTCTAGCTGACTCGCTCGTCAAGACGTTTGTACCCTGCCAGGTTGCCACGGCTAAGCCTTCCCCTGCTCAATTACACCCTCTGTTCCAGACCACCCGGAGCTATTGGTCCCTGGTGGTAGTATTGAAAACTGTAACCAATGTATGTCATGAAGTACCACTCGAATATCGGTATCCCTAAGAGACTTAACGAAGAATGAGGAATATTTTGCCTGACTGTGAATTATTTAAAGCTCTGTCTTTAAGAACAATATTACAACAATGAGCACTGAGTTGACTTGCAAGTTCATATATCAGAACTACGATCAAAAAACACATATTTTTTCTTCGGATTTCGAAACTATGTTTACTAAACACTGCCCGAGCGAAATTTTAAGCCTTAAGTTTGAGAAGAGGACCGTTTATTTAACTGCAATTTTCCGTTTTAATGGTCCGCCATTATTGCACTAGAAAGGATACAATGACGTGATTTACTCAAGAGCTTTAGAATGCAGAGTGTGAAAACAGCTTACAAATTATGCAAAACACGAGTTTGAGAGTCTGAAAGCTCAAAACTCCCGTGCTGCATACTAAATAAGGCACTTTCACACGCGCTGCATTCTAAAGCTCTTGAGTGAATGACGTCATTATATCCTTTCTGGCATAATAATGGCGGACTGTTAAATCGGAAAATTTCAGTTTAAATAAAGTCTCCTTGTCGAAATTAAGGCTTAAAATTTCGCTTGGGGAGTGTTTAGTAAACAAAGTTTCGAAACCCGAAGAAAAAATAAAAGTGATTTTTTGATCGTAGTATAGTACCACTTTAACTAAGAGCTATTTGAGAGCAGTTTCCCATTGTTCCTCTTAATTCTGCGTAGTGTTGTAAACAGTTACTTGCTTTCATTTTTGCTTTTAGTAGTAGTGGTATTGTTTTTTCCTTACATAATAATAGGATTTCTCAAGTAAAAGCAAGGAGGTATGTAATGCCTCACGGCATAATGCGGCCTGCCCTTTACGTTTTACGCTACCGGCAAAAGATTCTGAGATGATTTAAAGTGAAAAAGGTAGTTCGGGACCACTTGCCCAAGATAGCTTCTGCGTTTTGATTTAGTTACAATCGTGTTCGGCACGTTTTTGGTTACTATCCCGTTACATGTTCCACTGTGAGAAATGTGTTAAATTAAACCAAATTTTCTTACCTTTTTGCAGGATAACTGATTTAGCGATGCCAATGCACTGACCTTTCAGGCAAAAATGTACTGTACGATATGCCGAAAGACAAAGTTACGACGAGAGTTTCCGTCAAAAACTTTGACCGCTCAGTGCAATCACGCACCTCTGCACTGTCTAAGAGTAAGTCAAGAGGCAAAGCCAGAGTTCAGTATTCTTTAAGTACTTAAACCCTTTCCGACATGTAATAATGTTGTCTGTTTATCACGCTGAAGAGACACCCTCTCTGTGACACATAACCTAGACATAACCTAGACATACATTTGCTTCTTCCTCGACTCTTTCATTTGCAGTAGTTTAGTAAACCACAGTGCAAAGTGTATTGTGGGTTTTTCTAGTTTCACCCTCCCACTCCACGAATAACTGTTTTGTTTAAGTCGTTATTAGTAAAATTAACAGCACGACGTACAAAAATTGTAAAAGTTTTCCATAGTTTATGAGACTTTAGAAGATGTAAAAAATCTACGAGTTCAAAATTCTATATAAGGATGTTGGCTAAACTCAAGTTTGTGTCTGTTTACGCGCTCCCAATGCTTTGCATCCTATTTTACGAATGCAATATCAGACAAATCACAACTTTTTACCCATTTAAAGCGGTATCTCTTGAAATTAGACACTGTACCCTTTTTCTGCCCCTCACAAACTCACTTCATTTAAAAACACATCACAGAAGAACGTTAACATTTTGCCGGTCATGTGAATGTCAATAGAGACGACATAACGTGCATTTATTTTATCTTCATTTAGTGTGTGGTCCACTTCGTGAAAAATAGAAACAAATGTTCACAGTGTTCTGAGCATGTAACCACTGACAACCCGTCCTACTGCGAGTTCATGGAAACCCTAGAACGCCTTTTCCCAGATACTCCACACCCACTGTTAGAAACAACCGACAGTGCCCCTGAGGAGATCAACCAAACCATCTCGGTGGTTACGCTGGGAGGGGAAAGTACAGTCCTGGAATATCGTCCTGAAATGACAGTTTATGAAGTGAAGAATCGCGTTAAAGAAAGGCTGGGTCCGCCACCTGAAAAACAACGACTGCTGTATAAAGAGCAGGAACTTAAGGTAATCATTCACGGCAAAAAAGCCGAATAATTTGAACTCAAATTATTGAGTAAATTATTGCATCCAAAGTGACTCATGACTGTGAGTAATCTGAAGCAGATATATTGAGTAAACAACACTCTTGGGTTGATTAATTTTACTCAGAATGAGTTAACTTACTCAACATTATAAGTTAAAGATTCAGCAAATGAGTCCATTCAACTCAAGAGAAATGCATCCATACTAAAGCTTTGTTTTTGAGTAAACTGGTTATTTACTCATAAACTGATTAAAAAATACTGCACCTCTTGATTATAAAAAAACTTTGATCAGAGTAGGTTCAAATTGTGCTCATAGTATTGACAAAAATAAGTTTAAAAAAGTGCTCTACATAATTTTGGAGCTAAATAGATATTGAAACTTGTTCTGTCAACATGCTCAAAAGTGATCAAAAGAAAACAGACTCAATATTTATCCCATGATAAAAATGTCTTTTAGCATTTACTAAACCCATGAAATTGATTTTGTTGTAATATCTGCTATATCTTCCCAAAATCTTTTGCTTTCCGGCTACGGTGTAATGTACAGGCACAACAGGTACCAACTACAACATTTTTAAGTCTCACGAATGAAGTCTAATCAGTCCGTAAAACATTATTAGCACATTTTTCGTTCATATACCAAATGCTTTAAAACAGGAGACTAAACCAATGCTAAGCAAGGAAATGACCAAATTGAAAACTATAGAAAACGTTGAAAATCATACAGTTGAAACAGTTTAAACTGCAAGTGAAACAGTTTTCTTGCTGTTATTGTTTTAACTCAAAGTGGATAGCTACACATATTTTCGTCTCAGGTCAGTGCGGCGTACTAGGGTTGTCACAAATACATACCAGTATTATATTTTTTAAACCTGAAACATTCATCGTGGGAGAGCAGTTTTCACACGAGTATCGTAAAACCAAAACCCGACTAATTACCCTGACTAATCACAAAAGTAAATTCGTACATTACTCCAGAAATGAGTGATTTTTACTCACTGAGCACGTATGATAGAAGGCAAATGGAGATTGGTCTTGTCTCTCATTTCCAGAACTACACTGCAGACTCCAAACTAGCAGAATTACAGGACTACTCTGTCCAGCCCTTCAGCACCTTGCACCTTATTGTTCTGTTATATGCCATTCCGGATACGTTTGACCATGTGGTATTTGACTTGTTCTGGGGCTATCCTGACGGATGCATCGATTACCTGGATGCGTCAGTTCTTATTTACAGTGGTCAAGAATTCCAGGCAATAGTGGATTATCGCAACTTATACTTTGACAGTACCGTGTACCATTCCGGTGACGTAATGGATCACGCCAAACGACTTGGTCACCATACTATAAATGTAAAGCTAAAAAGCTTGCCTAACAAAATTGATAAACTCTTTTTCACCCTAAGTGCATGGAATTCGCCAAACATCTCCAAATACAAAAATCCCAGTCTGCGCTTCTTCAATGCCAAGCAACCTAACAAACAACTCTGCAGCGATCAAATGGGTCACGCGGCTCATTCCCAGGCCATTATCATGTGTAGTTTGTCCAAGATCAGAGGGGCCTGGGATGTGTTCAGTCTGCGCACGCTGTCCGCAGGAAATGCGAAGGATTACGCTCCTCTGAAAGAAACAATCGACGGAATTATTGCACAGGGACTTTGTTAGTGAAAGAAAGGTCGGCGTACTTTAAAGAGCTAATTAGCGTCGGAGATGTCATTTTTCCTGAGGTTTAGTTTCATAACGTTTGATTTGTTGGGGTATAAAGTCTCCTTCATAGCTGTTATATAGGCCATCACATCTAAAAGTAGTGGGGAGAACAGTTACGTGACGACCACTGTGACAGCTGCGAGGGACACTGGTTAAGGTGTTTCGATACAGTTTTTTTGGGACCATACCTTATTTTTTGAATAGGCTCTTACACAGTCTTCTCCTTGTCAGATCAACGTGAAATTTGCCCTACTTATTGGTTTTGGATTGAACTTTAGCGTGGTTTACATTTTTTGAAAATCGATATTTCCATGACAACGATAAACAAAAATCCTCGAAAACAGTTAAATTGAAATTTTGCGCGATCCAGATTTCACTTTGAAAAGCAAATACCAACATCTTCAACTGTAGTGTATGGCAAACAAAATATAAAAGAGCAAAAAAATTCTGTACGTTTGTTTTGAAGTAAATCGCAAAACCATTTTCAACCTTAGTTTTTGCATAGTAATAGTAAATGCACCGAAAAATAATCAATGTTTTGATGAAATGGCTAGAAAATACTGTTAAAATGTGTCTTTCACTTACTATTTTGCTCCTAGAAAGCTTTGTGGAAGCTGGTGTTCGCGATCTCTAAAACGAATTGTTTTTCTAAGATCATTCGCGTAATCATTTTGAGGAAATTTTTGAATTTGTGCGCTTTTGCAAAAATCTTAAGAACAGCTCGATAGATTTTTTTGAAACATTAAGAGGCTGTCTCCCTAAGAGTGTTCCACTCGATCTCGGACTCAAAAATAGATTTCCTTCAAATTTCTACCACAAATACTGCTATCTATCCCTACTACTAAAATGCAATTGAGATGATCCAAAAGTTTATTTTGCTCCCGTTTTGAGGATTTGATTGTCAGTATACCGTAAGTGACTAAAATTTGGCTATTTTGGGCGCCGTAGTACGGGGTTTTTCAATTATCGTTTAAAAAGACTTCGCACCATCACAACCTTCAAATTTACACCCATTTGATAGCTTATTACTTCTTTTTACCGCTCCTGTGTCATTTGGACATTTTCCCGATCGAAATCGTGTGAAACTGAAAATGATAAATGAACTAATCTAATAAGTCACTCGAACTGGACGAAATAGTGCTTTTGAAACATGCCAAAATACTCAATTGAGGCACTTAGGCCAGACGTAAAAACCCGTTCTAGACATAGACTAAGCACTATTTCCTAGAATTATACAATACAACTTGCGGCAGAATGCGATTCAGAGAAATTGTGTCGAAGTTTAGTAAGCCATTTTCGCCAATGGTGTCTTGCGTGACATGAATTTCCATTCAAAAGTGTTGTTATATATATCCGCCTAATTAAGAGATGTCGATGGTGGTTCAAAAAATTATACAAAGTACTTTTCCTGTTTTTGCTATGAAACCGATTCTGGAGGTCCAAAACCTCGAATAGATACTGCAGTTACTTTATTTGCCACTCACCTTGCCGGTTCGATAAATAACTCTCCCCTCCGGCAAAGGATTCGGCGGTTTCATCATAGAGGTGATGAAAAAGTCTTTTTCTCTTGGTCATGAGATAACACGAGGAAGCTATAATCTCTATAGTGCTTTCAGCTATACTTTAAATTCACCAGTTCCAGTCGCCGTGAGTCTTAAGGGGAAACAAACGAGAAAGAAAACGATTCCAACCTCAACCTGGGAGTTGCGTTACACTGTGATCAGTAACGCGATATACAAATGTTCGTCAACAACATTTTATTTTTAACTTAAAAATAACAATGACAGCGAGCAGCTAATACGGCAAGAGCTTTAGGATATATATATAAAATCACTGTCTGTCACTTTGCTTGACTAACTGAAACCAGCTCTAAATAAAGGAACCCTGTAGAAGACAGCGGCCATAACGGCTAAATTCCCCATCCAGCGGCTTTCCCCTTTCAAAGCCAATAAGGGAGTGGCCATGAAAGGGGAAGGGGGGGGGGGGGGAGCGGAGTAAAGTTATGTCCTGGTAGGCGCAGATGCGACGCAATATCCAAATGACGTTAATAATTTATCCACGTGCGTCAATGATTAAAGTCAGTATTCGACAAACCTTTTTCTTTTTTTTACTTCGACTGATTTTCTTGTGAAATATCGATGCCTGCCTGACACGCGAAAGAGGCTCTTTGGTTGTGCGCGAGCCTCCCTTATCCTTACTTGTAATTTTCAAGCTCATTCCATTTGTACCCGTCCGTTTCGCCCAACCAGCAAGAAACAGCAAGCTGTTTTCGCTTGTGTTGTTTCTATAACATGGGATCTGTTTTGGGTTTGTGCTTTTTGCCTCAGCTTCCCGCATTCCTCTAGGCTATTTTTTCTGTCAGCGTTAACCCTCATACGTACAAGCAATCTCATTCCCCCACTGTGATACAAGGGATGGGGTTGATGGACTCTTGGATTTCGTTTTGTTACAATATTTCGAAAAAATTTCGCCTTTTGAAGATAGCCTTAAAGTGCTCTACGAGATGAGGTAGAAAGTAGATATTATCATCCAAAAACGGTCGAAATTGAAAATTTTTCATGCTAGACGAGTAAAGAAGGAGATATGCTGTTTGTCGATATCGTATACTTTCTCACCGAAAAAAGTTGAAAAACATGCATTTTATATCAAACTTTGCCATAATGTAACGGATACATGCGTAAAGCTTCTGAAAACGGCAGATGCTGACAAAAAATCTGTTTGAAGAAATTGATAGCCTGCAGGCCTCCTCCCCCTTCTACGTCCCAGGATCATAATTAAGCATCATTTTATTTACAACACCGACACTCGTGAATAACGTCTTTCACCAAATGAATCAGGTCCGCATTTCAATCTTTTGCTCGAAAAAGAACCTCAAAATGGTGAAGTATTGTTTTTAGCATGGCGACACTGAATATGCCTATTTTTTCTGTTCTTATAATAGTCACAAAAATCATAGGCGTCAAAACTATGGGATTTGTGAGCCCGATTTCTTCATTTATATCGTCCACCAAAGCGCAGCAGTCTCATACCAGAATTGACGGCCTCAATATCTTGATTTTCATCTTCTTCTGGCCGCGCTGTCGCATCCGTTGATGCAGTGCTAGCATCCTGGCCGCGGGACTTCTGTCGTGAAGCTAAACATGAAAAGAAGCTGGTAATCTGGGTCTTCGTGAGCCATTCTTCTTTTTCAAACAGCCTTTCGTTTCTTTCATTTCGTGCATTACGTATGCTATTTGCTTGAACTTGATCTGGGTCAGCCGTTTTCCCACGTCCAACTTTGCCGTGGTCTTGTGGCCAGGATTCAAAATTAATTTATAGTTTAAATCTTCTCCTTTTTCACCCTCCCTCATCCTTCAGAATGTATGTTCTAAAGTGTTCATGTTGATCGCACGAACGAACATTACAGCTCTTCAAGTTGTAATACGACAAAAGGTCTAAAGTCACATTTTAGACGTGCAAACTGTACTTAGTTTAGGAAGGGTGGGGTAGACTGAAGCTCCACAGGGAAGAGCCACTAGGTCCCGGAAACCACCTGAGCTGTTCTAGCCTGCGACACTCTAAGCCCCGTACGTAGTAGAAAGGAAATAACTTTGCTTGACTAAGTGAAACCAGCTGCAGTAAAAGGAACCCCAATGAAGACAGAGGTCATGACGGCTGAATCACTTATTTAGCGACTTGTTCCTTTTAAAGTCTACAAGGGAGTGGCCATGAAAGGGGTGGGGAGGGGTATGTCTTAACAGACGCAGATGCGACGCAATATCCAAATGATATTAATAATTTAACCACATGTGGCAATGATTTAGGCCAGTGTTCATCAAAGCTTTCGTTTTTTCTTTGAGATGTTGTCGTGTAATGTCGTTGCCTGACAAGCGAATAAGCCTCTTTGCTTGTGCGCGAACCTCCCTAATTTTCAAGCTTATTCCCTAGTTTGCAGTTTGCCAGTTTGTCCGTTTCGCCCAAACAGCTCGCAAGAAATCACGGGCTGTTTTCGCTTGTGCAGTTTCGGTCATATGGGATACGTTTTGCGTCTGTGCTTTTTTCATCAGCTTATTGCATTCCTCGAGGCGGACGGAGACTTCGCGTGCGGACCACTGTGAATATGGAATTCGAGTTAAAATATACTTTTTATATACTCACTCGGTTCCACAATATAAAATTTTCGCTATCTTAAATGATTCGTACTAATACTGCCGGACGAATTGACTCGAAAAGCATAACGCTTGCATCCTGAGAACCACAAAGTTTATACTGCTTGAGACCACTGATCTGCGGAATCATTCGATTTTTCTGAAAAGTTTTGAAGACCAGAGCTTTTTTCCATTCTCATATCAATTCCAAACTGGCGGAATGACGTTGCTAAGTTCACAGATTGAAAACGTTGAGTGAAATCGATTGTAACAGAGTAATATTTACGCTAGTCCGCTATACACTCAGTCCCATTTTCCAAGTTTGTATTCCATAATCGGAAGTCCGTTGCCCGCAGTCCGGAAATGCTATTTTTACTGGCCTGTTTATATTTTGTAACACAAGTCGTGAAACATTTAATTAATCGGTTGTTCTCCAGAAATATAGCGACTGCATCTCGGTACCTTCCTTATAAATCGCTACTTTGTCGTCTTCGTATCTTGTGATGAACAAAAAGACTGTACGTTGCACATTTTATGAACCGCCAAAGCGTTCGACGGAAAGAGTTTTAAATAACAAGGTAGGCGTCATTATGAGGTGATTTCTCAGGTCAAGGAGCATAAGAATAGATGTTGATATAGTAAAATGAGAAAGAACAGGCCATTGTATGTAGAAATGTAATCAGATTTCCCTTCATTTGGGTAGAATTATTGATAAATTAAGCTACCATAAGAAGACAACAAGTCTTCCGACTGGAATGGTAGTCTATGTCACGCAAGACACCATTGGCGAAAATGGCTTACTAAACTTCGACACAATTTCTCAGAATCGCATTCTGCCGCAAGTTTTATTGCATAATTCTAGGAAACAGTGCTTAGTCTATGCCTAGAACGGGTTTTTATGTGTGGCCTAAGTGCCTCAATTGAGAATTTTGGCATGATTCAAACGCACTATTTCATCCAGTTCGAGTGACTTATTAAATGAGTTCATTTATCATTTTCAGTTTCATACGATTTCGATCGGGAAAATGTCCAAATGACGCAGGAGCGGTAAAAAGAAGTAATAAGCTATCAAATGGGTGTAAATTTGAAGGTTGTGATGGTGCGAAGTCTTTTTAAACGATAATTGAAAAACCCGTACTACGGCGCCCAAAATAGCCAAATTTTAGTCACTTACGGTATACTGACAATCAAATCTTCAAACCGGAGCAAAATAAACTTTTGGATCATTTCAATTGCATTTTAGTAGTAGGAATAGATAGTAGTATTTGTGGTAGAAATTTGAAGGAAATCTATTTTTGAGTCCGAGGTCGAGTCGAACACTCTTAGGGAGACAGCCTCTTAAACACGCGTGCTTGAAGATGTGATCAATTTTAGTATTGAGTCTTATTAACATTGATTCACTGGAACACTTTTAGATTTAACGTTAAAGAGGACGTATGAACCGACGGAAAACCTTGCGTTACATATTCACAGTTGGCAAGTAAATGCTAATATATTCAAAGTAATGCGCAATGCATTCCTCCGTGATTTTTCTTTTCCCTTGTCATCTACAGTGCAACAAAGAACAAAGAAACCAAATAAGCTTTTCCATCGGTTCATACGTCCTCTTTAACGTTAAATCTAAAAGTGTTCTAGTGAATCAATGTTAATAAGATTCAATACTAAAATTGGTCACATCGTCAAGCACGCGTGTTTAATGTTTCAAAAAAATCTATCAAGCCGTTCTTAAGATTTTCGCAAAAGCGCTCAAATTAAAAAATTACCACAAAATGATTACGTGAATGATCTTAGAAAAACAATTCGTTCTCGAGATCGCGAACACCAGTTTTAACAAAACGTTCTAGGCATAAAATAGTAAGTAAAAGACACATTTTAACACTATTTTCTAGCCATTTCATCAAAACATTGATTATTTTTCGGTGCATTTACTAATTACTATGCAAAAACTAAGGTTGAAAATGGTTTTGCGATTTACTTCAAAACAAACATACAGATTTTTTTGTTCTTGTATATTTTTTTGCCATACACCACAGTTTAAGATGTTGGTATTTGCTTTTCAAAGTGAAATCTGGATCGCGCAAAATTTTAATTTAACTGTTTTCGAGGATTTTTGTTTATCGTTGTCATGGAAATATCGATTTTCACAAAATGTAAACCACGCTAAAGTTCAATCCAAAACCAATAAGTAGGGCAAATTTCACGTTGATCCGACGAGATGAAGACTGTCTAAGAGCCGATTCAAAAAGTGAGGTATGGTCCCAAAAAACTGTATCGAAACACCTTAAGGGATCAAATTGCTATGATTTAGAATAATCGGTGAGTTTTAAATTTCCCTATTCAGCGCATTCCTTTGAGGAAAAAGTAAAAACCAACAACAGAAACCAAATTAAATCAAATTAAACCAAATTAACAGAAACCAAAAACATTTTCTGTAAATTCAAGAAACAAACAAACAAACAAACAAAAACAAAACAAAAAAGAACTGCTGATATCATTCCTTAGCTGTGTTCAAAAACCAAGTAAAATTGTCATTGCCGCAAAGCGACAATTTACCACTCTCCGTTCTACAACCGTGTACATATACAACCCGGTCAGCTCGGACCACATTAGACCGTGACTGCTGAAGAGCACTAACGAAATGTAGATTATGGTCGGCTTTGAAACACAACGCAACGGTTCTAGGTTTGAAATGCTTTCCATGTGGATTGGTACTTGCATATTAGGCACTGAATCTACTATTCTAGAGACAAAACGATGAATGTGAAATCCATCAGCTTGCATTCCGGCACCGCAGAAAGACAGGGTGCCAATGTTGAAACTGAAAAAGCCATCTGGGCTCTTTGCACAAAGCCTGCTTACAACGAGTTGGGGGGGGGGGGGGGGGGGTTCTTCCCGGTCTGTGCTCGCTTCAAACAACTCATGCAATCCGAGCAAGTCGTTGAGAAAAACGAACGACTTGGAATAGCGGCAATCGATCTAGATCTACTGTATGGTCCTCATGGGGAAATGGTTGGCTGCTCCTTTGAGCAATATTTCCCCGATTTTCCAATAACTCTCAGTACCTTTTCCGGCTTTCGCACCTCTTTTCCCCCGGGATCACTCCCCTGTCCCCCTACGATCGATCTTCTGGTGTGCCTGCTCCCAAGAATGAAAGCGAAAGTCTGTTTAAAGACAAACGTCGAAAGAAGGGTCGGTTTCCATTGTGTCTCCTGTACGCATGTTTGTGTAACCCGTTAACAGGCTCCGCGGTGGGGAAATGACGCCAAAATAATTCGGCGAAGAGCGAATCCAGCCGAACGTAGACTGAAGCCTCGTTACCTTCCTCAGTCCGCGCTTGGCTTGCTTCGCTCGCCGACTTTTTTCGCCTTATTTTCCCCACCTAGGAGCTTGGTAGCAGGCTACTGTTAGTGCAAATCCGAGTCAGCGACTACTGTTGAAACCTTGGACGTTTTTATTGTTCGGTACGCATGTCCAAATTGCGCAAGGGATAATTAAAGGTCCCTGCACAAGGTTCAAAATTATGTACAACATTGCGCGCAACTTTTCCTTGAAAATCTCCGATTTTGCCCGCCTCTGACATCAATACTAATAACATCGTTCACAATTCGTCTGTGATTTGTACAAAGACTAACACCACCGGCAGAAATCATGAAACAAAAGCGTTTGTCGGGATTGGTGACAATTGCTTTTCTATGTCCAAGTATCACACCGAAACGATCCCTGCAAATAATTGACGCGAATCTAACTACTTTTCAGAACTCCCAAGAGGATTTTTATCAGCGCCTGCCGGTTTCAGTAGCTGTTGGCATATCCCTTAGACACATTTTGACGCAAGTTTGGTGAGAATCAGTTGCTATGTTTACGAGATGACGTCATAAGTAGCAGGTTGTCAAGCCATTTTTGGGTAAAACTGTGTTTTTCAACTTTTTTAGGTGAAAAAAGGCACAAATTGTACACAAAAAGCAGCAAAGTGTTTAATAGTGTCATATTTTACATGACTAGCATCAACAATTTCCAGTTTCCGCCGTTTTTTCATAATTTCTAAGGATGACGTCACAGGCCCGTAGCAGCGCCCCAACCCATTACACATACCTCATCTTGTAGAGCACATCAAAGGCTTTCTACCAAAGGCAATATCTCTCCAAAATATTGGGGTTCCATCAATCCCGCCCCCCCCCCCCTCCTTCCTTGTGACTTTGCTTGTACGTCCGAGGGTTAATTTTGCTACTCATTGGTAACTTACCGTCAGGC
Organism: Siderastrea siderea; assembly: GCA_964030785.1. Taxonomy (NCBI): domain Eukaryota; kingdom Metazoa; phylum Cnidaria; class Anthozoa; order Scleractinia; family Rhizangiidae; genus Siderastrea; species Siderastrea siderea. The sequence goes on along the minus strand of OZ034969.1, from coordinate 44,590,615 downwards.
CGAATTTTCTCAACGCGGTCATATTCTCATACGAGGGCCGCTGGTCTACCAAGCGAAACCGAGAAATTAGAGTCTCATCGAAAGTTAATTGGGGCGATGGGCTAAAAATAGGACCGGCAAGTTTGCTTATTGGTCAGAACTAACTTATCCCCGAGTGGGTGATGTCTTTCACAAAAACAAGTTTAAAGCGTCAAAGAAAATAATAATAATAATAATTTAAAATTCCCCGAGTGACATATATACGTACTAGGTTCCCCGCCCTAACTTATTTTGTAGCCTATTTTGCAGTTCGTAGTGCATAGAACATGAAAGATGCGTTAGACAAAAATTGTAGGGGTTGTGAGCCATATTACAGGTTTTGGGGCGTTCCAATTTCTTCCTTAAAATCAAAAGATCTATTCAAGGCCATCTTGGTAAGAAAATGTCATTGAAAATGACCGAAAATTGACTAACGTATGATGCAGAGACCACTTCAGCGGGTCTCCGGCAAGAAAGGTTTTTAACAACCAAAAACCACAACATAAAAGTTCGAAACAATTTTATTAACAGAACGAATTCGTTTTAGTTTACACTGCGACGTGCCGTGGCCTTCTCACTTGACAAATATTTCAATTTTTAAAGCTTTTTGATGGCACTGTGACATGCTAGTTATAGGAGCTACGTCACGGATACCGCATCTTGAAAAAATTGGCAAATTTTTCCAAGTTTGTCATTCGTAATCCGTCTTGATCTGCCGCAGTCGTAACCATCCTTGTTAAGTTTTGGTTTATTACTTCTTTGTTGTTTTTCTACCTTTGGAAACTATTATTTTGTGGTTTCCTTCGATGTGAAAGTAATTTTTTCAGATCTGAAAAATGATGAAAATACCGTGACACACCTCCTTTAAAACAGGCTGCTTTCTAAAAGATGTGCAATTGATTTGAAAACTAGTGTAAAAAGGAGATAAGAGTCAACGGCACGTCACACACAGAAAAAAAATTTTTTCCCTTGGATTTTGAATACTGTTGAATGTTCAGGATACTTGTGAATTTGAACATCTGTTATTCAGAATGCCTTACTGTAACTGATCAACATAATTATAATTTATGTTATCTTCTGTTAACAGTCGATAGAAACTGTAAAATGTGCCAGGCTCGTGGTCATAGCCGTGTGATTTTCTCTACGAGCGACAATATTTTTTTAAAGTTAGTACATAATCCTTTAAACTAGCCGTGCCCACATTATACAGTCAGTTTTAGGTGTGATCAGCTTAGTTACCATATATAGTTAATGGGACACGAATTGTTCCCAGATCGTATTTTTAGTTTTATTGTCTGATTTGTTTGTTTGTTTATTTGTTTTGGTTTTACCATTTTTTCTTTTTTGCTTGTTTGTTTTTACTTCCTTTTGTCTCACAGATTTAATTTATTCGCCTTAGATGCCAAAGAAAGACTGACGACAACTTACCCACTGCCAAAAAGGATTAAAACACCACCACCATACTTCAAAATGTCTTTTGAGTTCGCGGGGGATTAGAATTCGCGCACATCGTGCCAACTTGCCCCGAAAAATATCAAGAAATAACAGACATCACATTTTCTCGACTGTTACAACTAGTGTATCATCCTACATTTGTTATACGAAAGAAACCCGAATACTTTGTTACTTTGTCAAAGATACGCGAATATAAACCCCACGGAAAATAAAAGACATTCAGTGGGCATTTTGTCACGCAATCATCTTACGCTTATGTTCTTGAGAAGTCGTAGCTCAAGATTCTGTTCATTTCCAGATACAATATAAAGTATTTTCAAGAACAAAATTTTGTTGTTACTTGTATTCAAATATATGCAAGGTAGTACGTTACCGTCAGTTTTTCGTTCAGTCTTACAGCCAAACGATAAGGATTCTTGTAAATCCTTTTCGTCCTACGTTTTGTCTTTGGTTGTTTTCAAACAGTCACTAAAAATTAGCTTGTAAAAACTCTTTCAACAAGAGAAACAGGAAACTAGCTTACTCCCGGGTTGCCGTAACCAGCTTTTGAACAAGCGGTCCCTGGCCAGAAGAAAATTCGGTTGCACGACACAGCCCCCAACACCCTTACGGAAGTGGTGGTTACCTACATGGTAGGGTGTACATGTAAAACGAAAACCTGCCTTTCTTTGAAACCTTTACTGGTTACTCAAAACGTAACTAATCACTGCGTTTTTACTTTGTCGATCAGAACTACGACGACTACCGACGGACCATAAAAAAACTCGACAATGTGGATAAAAATCTACCAAGAGCACGGCCTTTGAACGTACTGGACTGAACTTCTTTGCTCTTTTAGAATCCCACCAAGATGATTGAGAGCAGTCGAAAACACAACCGTTGGTTGAGTCATGAACTGCACACTTCATGTATCGACAGATACGACAACCAATTCTTACATAAATTCTAAAATTAACGAGACAGTTTACTTTTCAGGAACCATATTTAACATGACAGAAGATGTAAAAAGAAGAGCTTTCCTATTGGCGGTGTGAAAGCAGAAGCGTGCTTGAAATTACGACATGTTGTCCAAGGTCCATAATACCATTATTATCATCACCGTTATCATCACAATTTTATTAAATTTATTATCATTATTATATTTATCATCATCATTATCATTTTGTGTCATTCTGTTCCAACACAAAAAAAAACAGGTTGAGCACATATCAAAGTTAGCCGTAGGATACTGGGGGGGGGGGGGGGGGAGGACGGAGGCCGTGCAGATTTAGGTCATTTATGAAGGGTTACTATTGAAATGCCCCACCTCAGGGCAGAAAATGTGGGTCAAACCCCCACCCCCCTAAAACTAGCGACCCATACAAGCAACAATAAGTTGCCATGGTTGCTTGTATATCCTGAAAGTTATATCCACCCTCCCAAAGTAACATCCTACAAAAATTAAACGGCCAAGACTCTCTGTTAGTAGGTACAGCAATCACGTTGTATACCAATATCATACTCTAGAGGGTACACAAAGCTTTGACAAACATTGTCAACCACAAAGAAACGTTCTTGGCGAAACTGATCTCTTTGAAAAAATGTTTAAAATGCTTGTGTGGCCAAACCTGGACACTATTTTCACATTTTGCAAAAATATTACAACTCAGATCGGCTCTATGTTGCCCACTATAAGCTATAATTATTCATCGACTCGAAAGTCTTAACCACCTGACAGAAGCAACCCTCTGAAAATAGCTACAGTAAAACTTACTTATAGGCTGTTAAAGCATTTAGGAACTTTATGGTATTGCTTGAATTGGATGATGAATAATTTAGAGACATTGCTAAAACACGTATAAAAAAATAACAACTTCATTGAAACTTAAGACATACTAAAATTTTGGTTTAAATTCAGGGGCACCCAACGGTTTGTTTCCAGGAATATATCTATCGGAAGGCCTTAATCGCCTGAGATATTTGGATTTAATTTCAGTGAAAGCTAGATATTTCTTCGGCAAAATATCACCTCGGCCTTTTGTGATAAGAAGACTTGTTAGTTCTCATTGTTTTCAGAGGGACAAATACATGTATGTCGTTTAGAGTGGAAAATAAGGTCAGCTAGCATTTTCGGAGAGTCATCAGCAACTCGTAATTCCGGCGGATAAGATTCTGGCTAACATTTTCCTTGGCGTAAATTTTCAGCTAAAAACACTGAACAGATCAACTGCTAATAGCTTACACAAATATGCCCTTAAAACGCTCTGAAACAATTCTAAGAAAATGATCTTTCAAGTGTTTTGCTAAAATTCTCCCTTTGGGTACCCCTACAAATTTTACCTCGTAAATTTTAAATTGTAAATTGTACCTCTAAAAGGCAAACCTAGATACAGGAAATAATACTCTTCGTATAGACTTACAGTCTAACATTAAATATCAAAAGTCCCTAGCAATCACTCTCCTTGAATATTTTCTGGTGTGTATTTCCACACTAATTTTGTGACCCACAGACCCTTGCAACACTGTTCCTACAAGGACTACATACATCACCTCTCTATTCACTGCATTCTTCTTTTGACAAGCTGCACCCAACATCAAACAAATGCAACTTCCTTTGCTCACCATTTTAATAAATATTATCTTGTCATCATCATCGTCATCATCATCATCATCATCATCATCATCATCATCATCGTCGTCGTCGTCATCGTCGTCGCTGTCGTCATTGTCAATGATCAATGGCCAGGAAATGCATGAAGTCCTTTTTGTTTTGGATTGGTGTCCTTGTTGGTCGTCCCAGGTCCTTTCTTCCACCTTGGTTTGTTTTGATTTCCAGGAGGACTGGACCCTCCAGACTTCTCATGAGTTTGACAGCCTCCGAGACTTCTTCTGGTTGCTCTGCCCCCAGGACCTGGATAAACAGCAAAAGTAATGAGTACTGCCTCAAAGCCCTGCCCTTTGGGACATGGACGACAGACTACATGTAAACATAATCACACCCATCTGTGTCAACCTGAGAGACCAAAACAGCAAAAAGAACTGGTTGTGCAAAGCTTTGAAGTGGTATACCAGGAACCATTCCACAAGTGACTTGATTTTTCTGTATGAAGTACACAAGAACATTCAGGGGAGTGTCCATACACAAAAATCAAGTCACAAATGGAACAATCACAGTATACTGTAAGAAAGCATTGACATATATTATACCATACCCATAAAATACATGCACCTGTCAAATACCAGTAAATTGTAATCACGCACTTGCCTACAAAGTGCCAAAAAACTGACTTAAGATTAAAACAAAAAATTCAAAATTTCCGAATATTTTGATTGGTTCTTTGGACATTTTTTGATCATTCCCTGAAAAACGTGTGAAGATGGTCCAAAATACATTCAATGATTTGCTTCCACATTTAAAAATTTTTCTTTTTTTTTTTTTGCAATATTGCTGCAGACTAATCCAAAAATTCCCAGAGTGCATCTCAAGATGTTTTGAATACACCCATAGTTTTTTACAAGCTCATTCCACGAGTTCAGCTCCACCAGCTCCACCTAGCAAATCTGTGACTAACACCAGGAAACTACAACAAATAAGACCTGCAGGAGACTGCAGAATGCAATGGCAGGTTTCCAAGCTTTTGTAATTGTCTGTATTTTTCATGCAATGGGATGAAAATGATTTCATCATGTATGATTATGAAGAACTATAACTTACCGTCTTATATCCACATGCCTTGGCAACGGCCAGAAAATCAAATGTCTCACTTAAAGCACCAGTGGGTTGGCCTCCTACTGAGTCATGACAGCCATTGTTAATTAAAATGTGTTTAAAGTTTGGTACTTCACTTTGTCCAATGGTAGCTAAGGCACCCATGTGCATGAGAACTGAACCATCACCATCCAAGCAAAATATCTGTTGGAAAAAATGACACCATTGCACTGTTCAGAAATTTAACTTGTACGTACCAAGAATTAGCAATTGCTATGTAGAGCCTATCCAGGTTGGTCAAACATGAGCTGTGGTTAGCACACATTGCCTTTCTTTGGAATAACTAGGCATTCTTTGTATGTCACTGGGGTCTTGAGGGGGGTGGGGACGCAAAAAGAATGATCAGCTTCCCATCCAGGGGGAGTACATGGAGTAATGTTCCCATTCGACAACAACAACAATTTATTTGACCACAAGATTAGATTAGTATAATGATACTGGTTCTATCAGTATATATACATGTACACATGGAAGATGTGGCAGATGTAGAAACAGATTCAGCTGTAATGTAACAGTGATTATGCCGCAATAATTAAAATATAGTATGTACCAATTCATAATAGATTAAAAATACAAAGACTAGAGAGATTGAGTCATAGGTTTTTTGACTGTAGGACTGAGTCACTCATAATGACAACAGTGGCAAGTGGCTCACACAGCAAGTGCAATAAACTCCAGTGTGTATTGTATGAAGTAACTAGAAGAAGAATACCCCATGACCCACCCTGCTGGATGTGATGCTACTGCATTGCAGGGTTATCCCCACCCTCTTCCCCAGCAATTTTCTTAGAATTCCTTAAAGGATTGTTGGTAGCCATTTATACACCTCAGAACAGAGAGAGATAACAAAAGAAACAAGGGTACATGCTGCAGAGACCAAGCCTTGAACCACCAATGGTCACATTAAAAGTCTGTTGCACTAACCAAGGGTACCATTAAGGGTACATTTTTGGGGAGAAAACCAAATCCAGTATCTTTAACACAAAAATGATTAAGACAGATTCCGCTCAACGTTTGAGCAATAAGTGCCAAAATTATTTACTAAAAAACTGTTCATCCCACAGTCACACTTTGAATACTATTTGAAACATCTCACTTTAATTCACTTCTTGAAGTTACCCCACAATTAAATTCTCAAGCATTCTCGGGAAAGTTAACATCAAATCTCATAAAAGATGCTAAAAATGGGCGTCATTTTGTTTTGAACTGACATGAAGCATCTTTTTAATTAAAAAAAGGATAACTTCAAATTCAATTTTCTCTTCAGGGTCAGCTAATGGGAGTTAATGGGAGCTATTAAGCTTTTAATACATAAAAGTATTGATAATTTCTTTTTAACTGTATTTTTAACTGTTACCATGCCATGAGAATTTTTTGGGTAACTTAATTTTTGCACTTATTGCTCAAATGTTCGTTGGAAATCGTCTTAATTTCCCAAAACGGATCATTAATTCATCGAATCCACACTGCAAACAAATTCATCAGATTATTTCTTTATTCAAAAAATATTTAACAAGGAAGCCCTTTCAGATGTCTGGTTTTTTGAGGGGTCACTAACAATTTTTTCAGTGCTGTACAATTGCAAAATTATCTATGAAGGCAGAGAAACAATCATTACTTGTCTAGAAAATACAAATTTCAACCCACAGTTTCGTTAGAGCAAATAATCCATTTTTGGATTTTACGCTTTTAATTTTTTTGTTATCCAGAATACATACAGCTGCATATAATTATCAAAAATTTACTTTTGTATTCTCTCCCAAAACACATAGCCAAATCAAATTACAAGAGCAAACAAACTTGTTACCTGTCTTTTGGGTCTAAACTGGGCAATACCAAGAGCAATAGCTGATGCATGACCCATTGAACCCACTGTCAAGAAATCCTTTTCATGGCCATGTCCTTTGGCAATGCGATATTCAAACAGTTCACGTGACAACATACCAGTTGTACCAACAACCACGTCACGGTCTTTTAGAGAGTCTACAATACATTTTAAGGCTCCTTCTCTGTTTAATGGATACCTAGCAAAGAAAAAAAAAAGAAGATTCATGCAGGAGAGACAACAATAACTTGAAAGGTGCTGGCCCTCATCTGTTTAAAGAAACAAAAACATGAACTCTGAGGGTGTTCAGTAAATGTTGGTGACTGGCAGATCACCCTCTACATCAAGCCAATTCACCTTAACTTCAATGGTTAACAATGACACAGTTTTGTATGAACTAAGCCATCAATCAACTCTAAAACGTGGAAAGCAGGTCAGAAGAGTAAAAGCATCAACTGATATGTAAATAAGAAAAAAAAATCACATATTACCAAAACTCATGATTCCTCAAGGTATTTCATTTATTTCAATACATACTGAGTAGTTTTACTCAGTCTATTATTTTTACAAAAAGTAAGAAACCTCATCAGCACAATAATATTACATGTTGAGCATCTGTTTCCTAACCAATAAAGCTACACTGTAGATTTAAGTTTACAATGTGCATACCCCAACTTTACCTCATCGAAAGATTCAGTGTGATAATATTCATTTCCACTTAAGGCAAATTGTTCTTGTAAAAATTCTTCCACCATTTGTCAAAACACTTTCAGTGATTTAGAATTATATTTTACATTAACTTACACATCTGGTTCTTTATCAAGCTTGAATGGCAGGAAGTTTTGCCTTCTTACTAGCAGACAGTAAGGTCCCTTGGTTGTTTCCATGTGTTTTCGAGCAACGTACAAAGCCTGAAAAATACATGTCGTAAAATTTTTGATTGTGGTTTACATTTAGGAAGTTCCCTTCTTTTTAGAGGTTTGATACTTTAACAATTCATAGCAATCAATAATTTGCTTTATAATTATCTTACTTGCTCAGCTCCTTCTTGGTAATCAGGCAAAACTTGGAAAGGAATACCACATGATGCTGGAAAAAGGAATGGGAAATTACTGACTGCAGGCACTAAAATTTTATCCTTTAACAATAATAATAATGTGATCTAGTGATATTACACCCTTGCTGACTCATTGAGAGGGAAGGACGGGAAAATAATTGACTTGAGGTCACGGCTTATGGACCAACTACAGCGAGGTCAAAGCACAATAACTGAGAGCCTGCAAACAATTTTCAGGCAGGCCCAAACCAAATCAGTCTTATAAGTATTTTTACCATACCACCATTCTACCACTAAATCATACTGGTAAATTTCAAAACGATCAGCTTTTTAATACTCAGAGAACATTGAAGTGTGTGCACCAGCTGAATGAACAGACCACATGTACGGAGCCAGACCGCTTTTTCCGGACTGGCTTGCATCAACCAGTCTACCCTATACATGTCATCTCTTCAATGCTTTTTCATAGCATTGTGTCAGCGGGGCCATACAGTGGTAGAACAACAGTCAGTGAGTTACTTAGTAAGTCAGCAAGTTAGTTCAGTCAGGTCAGTCAGCCAGCCAGCCAGCCAGCCAGCCTCAGCAGTCAGTCAGCCAGCCAGCCAGCTGGCCGTCCTAAGCAGTCAGTCAGTCATGTAATCAGAGTCAACAGATTGAAGTATGTAAAAAAGAAACCCTATAAAGAATTACCACTGTCCAAAATTACCCATCTGCAAACTGAATGAAATAACTCTGTCAGTACTCATTCGTAGGAGCACATACCAAGTATCCCAGGTGTAGCTTGCCCCTGTATCATGTGCTGTGGTTCATCCCTTTTTCCTGGCTCCCCTCTCCACCCTACTAACAGCAACATGGGGATGCTGTAAACATTTGGCACAGCAAGAGACATCAGAGGATTGACAATGTTACCCAATCCAGAGTTCTGGTAGACAGAAATTAGAAAACAACTAAGTCAACTGAGTAAGCATTTATGCTTGCTGCTCCTTCTGGGTGTGGACAGCCTGCAGTATACCTCCCCTAGCAAAAAGGGGATCTTTGTCCACATATCAGCAGCCAGCAATTTGTCACTTTCAAGAAATTTATGACAGAGAGATACTGGAAACTGGAATTTTTACAAATGGAACAGTAATTTCTGAATTTTCTGGTTGTTCCAATTTTCCGGAGTGTTAGGACAACCTTGCGAGGTATAACCAAAGTTCCAGAATTTTATTCTGGAAAATTTCTGTTCCATTTGCCTCTCCACCCAGAATTTCCAGTGTTTTAGGTTGAATGGAAAGCGTCCAATAATTATTATCATAGCTGGGATTTTCTTCTCCCTTAATACATTTTAAAGAAATATTAAATACTCTAGTTACACTGGACGAACCACACCAACCTGAAGATATACCACCCCAGCTCTTCCAGTAGCCATGTGATAACCCGCAGCAAGAGCAATTGCCTGTCCTTCATTGCTTGTTATAACATGTTGTGACTTTGGGGTGACAGCTGTCACATAAGCACAAAAATCTTTAAGCAGAGAGTCAGGGACGCCACAAAAATAATCCATTCCATGCATACATAAGGCATTGTAGAAATCTTTGGGATTCAAGAAATCTCTCACTAACTCGGTGTACTGTCCGGCATCTTCATTTCGCACCTTTTGCTCTGCAACCTAAAGAGTATAAAAAGACAATTTAGCGATAGATGCACTTTAGAACGTAGGGAAAAGTGCAGAAAACATGTCCTTCCAGGTGTCTGGGGTGTCTGCGAGAATGGACACCCACCCCTGCAGACACCTCTCTAGCAAAAAGCTTGGGGATCAACCCGTTCGGCCCCAACAGTGAAGAGCATCTTATATTTCTTCTCACAATATCGCTACTTAATGATCACCACAGATGAAATGTCTTTAATCTTTAACCAAATCCCCCTGGCTAATACCACAAGAAGTATATAGAGATTAGTGAGGAGAAATTAAATGTTGACATTAGGGGTTAAAGCGTTAAGAGCATAATTAAATTAGTTGAACAAATTTGGGCTTGGCTCAATGAACTGCCTTTCCATAAGCAAAATAATCTAACAAAAAACAAGCTACTCTATACAGTACCAGGCATAGAATAACTGGAAAAAGGTTTTAGATTTAGTTAATAATAGTCGATTTTTCATCAAAAAGCAAACTGAAAAAAGAAATACATGTTCAATGAATGTATGGCTCACACACATGTAACATACTCGATACACAAGGACCAAGCCAGGTAACCATGCAATGTGTACTGAACTTGATATTAAGCCATAAAGCTGACACGACAGATTCCCAGTCAAGTACTGATGCAACTTAACAACATCATAAGAATGTTTCCAGGCTCAAGTGACCAAAAAAATAAAATAAAAAAAAGAACAACAAGCTCCTGCTTGACCTGAATTCAAACCTTCAACACCTGACTTAGGGCCAACAACGTGTCAACCAGCCCAACAACCGCCTACTCCATGGGTGAAAACAAAGAGACATTTCCTTGTTATGAAGGTCTAGTCTTGTTTTTTGTTTTTGTCTTGGAGGATTTACAGTAGAGGGAGTTCAAGTTTTTGGGTAGACTAAAGTCCGTGTCAGTGGTCAAACTAAAATTATATTTATGGAGACAGAAGGATATAATAATAATTATAATAATAATAATAATAATAATAATAATAATAATAATAATAATAATAATAATAATAATAATATTTTAGCAGGGAGCCCACTTCACCAAAAGGTGCTTTTCAGTGGGGCCCTGCATAACTTGTTAATGAATGCTGGATCCGGATCTGGACTACTAAAACAAATAACTATACTTCTTCAGTTTCCTAGGCATATACTCCCACATATAAGCTACATGGTAATGCGCTGCTGTGAAGGGTATGGTTTTCAAGCAGTTTAGCCTGGGATATATAAGAGGGTAAAGATTCCACAGTGCCAGCGACACACTCTAACCAAAAATGCACAGTTCCCCCCCCCCCCCCCCCCAGTTCAGTCTATTTACAAGTTAATTGTTAGTGTGACGAAAGCTCTTATCGCGCTTAGAAAAGACAGAAGAAGCAATTTAATACATGATTGTAACTAGATGACTTGGCAAAATTTATATTTCTTCTGACATTACGTGAAAGCGTGCGAGAGAAGAGCGTCCTGTAGTATATGTTGTACGTGGAACATCAAATTGTAAGCAGTGATCTTTAAGGCTCCTTCATCTGTTGCGTGCAGAGACAAACAATGGGCTTGAAGTTTAATAAGACAAGCAGTTAACAAGCTGCTATCGTGATTGAAGTGAATTCTTTTATTTTAGTGTGCGATCGAGCGTATCTTGTGCGTGGCGTTCAAATCACATAGAGGGTCACAAATGCAAATTAGTCTTTCAGCTGTGTCACCGATAGTGCCACACGAAATCAAATAAAAAGGGCATAAAAAGCCTATATCGGAAAAATTTCATCACTTAAATTTAATCTTAAGATTACGCTGTAATTGGCCATTTGACTATGGCTGACGAGCGAAATACCCGCAATTCTAGTGAAATGAAACTACAGAATTTCTAGCCTCTTATGACCTACGAATAAGCGAATATCTAAAAGCGTACAACTTTAAAGAAATCATTGATGCAAAACCTGTCCCTTTCTTTGGTTAATTATAACTATGATCTCAGTATCCTTGGCACTGGCAACCTGTCTGTGCAACAATTTCCAGTTCTGAATTACTGCGCCACTAGAATAAGCTTAATAAATTCGGGGGGTCAACTCAAACAAATTTCAAAAATGAAATCGTACAAACCTGACTTTCCGGGTTGACTACCTGCAAGACGAAGGTACAAATATAATGGATTTAATTTAAGCTAATCCAATATATTTAACTACGGAAAAAGCAAGAAAAGAAAAATTTCAGCGGTAGGAAGGCTTACATCTGCGAATTTGAAGGATCCCAGTGACAAGCAACGAACCCGTGAAACTACCTGCGGGCGAAAACACAATAAAGCTTAGTTTATTTTGAGATTTCTTCCGAAGAGAAGTCGGTGTGACTGTTATTCGTTTATTCTTTAACTTATTCGCAGTGCTTACTTGGGTGTTAAGAAGGGATTTCGAGCGACGAAAAAGCGAAGAAGCGAGCGAACTATTCACAGTCATCTTTACGATTTCTTGTCAAAGTTCGAAATCTCCGTGAAATTTCGACACGATCGTTATTGCGCAAGAGCATAACTTGAGAGCGATGTGAACTGACCAATCAGATCTTGACTTTTCTCAGGGAACCTGCAAGCAGAGGTTTCTTGGTCGCCCCACGTTCCGCCAGGAAACCTCTGCTTGCAGGGTATCGGATCTCTTAGGGGCCGATTACATGAGGCGGGCTGGCCCGCTTAGCCGGGCTGGCTCGGTTTGTCAGGATCTCGGCACGTCTGTGAAACACACTAAAATTCAACTTCGCGATTACATGGAAAAATTTCAGCCCGGCTAGCTGGGATCCATCCTCGGAGACCCAGGGGCAGCTAGTCGGGACGACGGGATTTTCATGGGCGAAAGTTTACAACAAGAGCGGGAGTGCCCCTGGGCACTTACTCTTACCGAACGACTTCCAGAAGCGTTTGAAATCCTGGCTTCTGATTGGCCAGAAAAATTTTTTTCTGGCCAATCAGCGAAGAGGAACAGCCGGGCGACTCTCATGCCTTCTTACACGACGTTGTTTTCCTCATCAATCGCCGTAGTAGCGTGGCCCGTTCAACGGGAACATTTTTGAGGAGAGCTTCAGAAAAAAATAACAATAAATAAACGAAGTCGAGGAAATCGGAAACTATAACCTGGCCACAAGAAAACAAACACTCACAGGGAATTTTTCACGGCGGACTTATCGAAGGTAACGCAAATTTTTAGAGCTAGCGACTTCCCCTTTCTCCAATGTAACTAATTATTTCTCCTTCTTCGTTGATCTTCGTCTGAAACTTTCCATCTCTGATGCACGGGCCACGCAACTATGTTGATCGAGCGTGTCATGTCACGTACTAGAGAGACATCGACCGTTAAGCCGAAAATCGCCCAGATCGGCCTCCAGAAGCTCGGAAAAGCAATAAAAACACAGCAAACACACAGCAGGTAATGTTTTGAAACTGTATTTCCATTTTAATGCATTTTCAGCGGAAAACCGCCGATTATTTTCGATCGAATTTCAGCTCCGTACAAACACTCATATTACGCTTTGGTTAACTGTGGTTCCCAAGCTCGATCGACATAGGTGCGTGGCCCGTGCATCGGAGATTCCCGTGGAAAGTTTCAGACGTAGTTCAACGAACAAGGAGAAATATAGTTACATCGTTTACTCGAGTAGCTATTAGCCTCATGCAACACTTGAGAAAGGGGAGTCGTTAGCTCTAAAAATTTACGATACCTTCGATAAGTCCTTCGTGAAAAATCCCGCTGAGTGTTTGTTTTCTTCCGGCCACGTTATAGTTTGCGATTTCTTCGACTTCGTTTATTTATTTATTATTAATTTTTTTTTCTGAAGCTCTCCTCAAAAATGTTCCCGTTGAACGGGCCACGCTACTACGGCGATTGATGAGGAAAACAACGTCGTGTAAGAAGGCATGAGAGTCGCCTGGCTGTTCCTCTTCGCTGATTGGCCAGAAAAAAATTTTTCTGGCCAATCAGAAGCCGGGATTTCAAACGTTTCTGGAAGTCGTTTGGTAAGAGTAAGTGCCCAGGGGCACTCCCGCTCTTGTTGTAAACTTTCGCCCATGAAAATCCCGTCGTCCCGACTAGCTGCCCCTGGGTCTCCGAGGATGGCTGGGATCCCGACATCGCGATGCCAGGATCCCGGCTAGCCGGGATGAAAATTTACCATGTAATCGCGATTGCCGGGCCAGCCCGGCTAGCCGGGCCAACACTTTCTCGTCACTAAATTTCGCTTCAGAGCAAAATGGCTCACCAGAAGATCGATATTTCTGTTTCTATATAACCCATAAAGGTTTATCAGACCATAAAGTTACGTAAAACTGAAAATGATACTACAAAATAATGGATTGGCGAGAATAAGAACACTTGATTCGTGCTCTTCGATGTACATGTAGCCATCTTTTCACACGACAGCTTCTAAATTTAGCCGCAGGCGGGGCTGGCCCGGCTCATGTAATACCGGACTGAGCTGTCATCTCGGAAAACAGAGCCAGCCCTTCTACCGAGCCAGCCCGGCTCATGTAATCGGCCCCTTAAGGGGCCGATTACATGAGCCGGGCTGGCCCGGTTAGCAGGGCTGGCTCGGTGTACCGAGATGACTACTCAGCCCGGTATTACATGAGGCGAGCCATTACCCGCCTGCGGCCAAATTTAGAAGCTGTCGTGTGAAAAGATGGCTACATCAAAGAGCATGAACCAAGTGTTTTTATTTTCGCCAATTCATTATTTTGGTGCATTAATTTCAGCTTTACGTAGCTTTATGGTCTGATAAACCTTTATGGGTTATATAGAAAGAGAAATATCGATCTTGTGGTGAGCCATTTTGCGCTGAAGCGAAATTTAGTGACGAGAAAGTGTTGTCCCGGCTAGCCGGGCTGGCCCGGCAATCGCGATTACATGGTAAATTTTCATCCCGGCTAGCCGAGATCCCGGCATCGCGACCGGGATCCCAGCCAGCCGGGCTGAGATTTTTCCATGTAATCGCAAAGTTGATTTTTAATATGTTTCACAGACGTGCCAACATCCCGGCAAACCGAGCCAGCCCGGCTAACCGGGCCAGTCCGCCTCATGTAATCGGCCCCTTACAAAGAACATAGACAGAAACTTTCTCAATGCAGTAAAATCTCATTGACTCTAGACACACTGGCAGTGCGTGCAAATGAAGCCTTTTCCATAGGGGGCCCACACGCTCCATAGCTCAGTGTATGTCTTGAAGAGAAATCGTTTTCCCGTCTCATGATTTAGTGTTAGTAAACGCCTAAACTGAAACTGACTTGAGCAGGGTTTTATTTTTGCGAGAACAGGCTCTCAAAAAGCCGGTATCTTCTCACGAAAGTAAAACTACAACGTGTTCTTAAAAATGTGAAACCATTCCGTACCGGAATGTAAAAAAAAATTTAAAAAATCCATGTTATTCTCCTCTACTCCGATTATTCCCAAGTTTAGTCCCGGGTTATTTCAGAAAGCCTAGATGAAGCAGTAAAACTGAAATACAAATATCATTTTTACATGCAGATATAATTGAAAGTAAATACTAGGATGACATACATTGCCTCATGTGGGCTGAACAATTTTTTGCCTATATTTTCACTGAATCTGGGCTTTTGGGATCGTAATAACCAACACTGCAATAATAGGCAAAAAATATGTATATTTAAAATGTAGTTGTATAAGAAAATACTACCATTTTCGTTCAACCCTGAAGCGTGACGATTTTTTCGCGTATGTTTACGTTTTAAACTTAACGGTTTTGTCTGGTTACGTGTCACTTTAGGCAATGAAACCTTTTCGGTTATGTCGCGAAACTGACAAGGTGCTTGGCGCCATTCGAACATGTTTTGTTCACGTGCTTTGAAACTTTGTGGTCCGCGAAACAGCCAACATTGAAATTTGTTGTGCTCCAAACTGCACTAACTCCTCGGTGATTTGGGAAAGGGAGATAGATCAGTAGTGGACTTTCAATACTTCGATGAGTTCAAGGTCATCTTCCCGTAATTTTTCAGATGTCAGGCCTCTTTAGGCTTTGCTAATTTTTGCATTTCGTCGCAGTATCTGTGCCATACAGATTTTGCGGCGTTTACGGTCACGCAACTGGTCGTGTCTAAAAGTACACACGAGTGACCACGAGTGACCACCCGCACCCTTTAATCTCGGTTCCCGCCACTTTTCTTAACTTTTTCTTCCCGCCCTTTTTTCCGCCTCCCGTACACCTCCCTCCCTCTTTTTTCCCTGCTAGCAGAGGCCCCTTTTCCTTTGTATTCGCTGAGCTGACGGATGCGACGAAAAGCGACCTCTGCCATGGGTCGAAACTCTCTTTGATCCAACCGCCGTCCACGATCTTGGACGGCGGTTCCGAAACGCATGCTCCCTGCATTGTTTGCTGACCGTGACTTGAGCCCACTGTGTCTCGCGCATTCCTTCACAGTTATTCCGCTGTCATTTAGTGAGCCCGCATAGTGAAGAGTTACAAAGTCTACTTTCTCTCGTTTCGGAAAGACAAACAATCGAAAGAAGAAGCTCTAAGAAACACTCGACAAGTTAAGGAATGGAATTTAGAGCGAAGAAAACATCTGTCAAGGCGAAGGACAACCTTCCACCTCCAAAGATTTTTCGAGCTACGGACTTTCTGTGAAATGCTCCAGCACTTCTACGAGTCTACGGTAGAGTAAATTACACATTTGATTGTAAGCTTGTATCGAAATCGCTTTTTAATTGAGGGATTCTTCATATTCCTTACAGTTTTCGTAGAAGTTTTGAAAAACGTGCACAGTTCGCATCACCAAATGCTCTTCAAAATAACTTGCACATCGAGCGATCGCTTGCGCGTAGCTTCCCTCGAAGAAAGAATTGAACGCGTTTGGTCTTCAGAAACAAGTGAAGGCGTGTTTTAATAAATGTATTATTTAGAAAAGCTTACTGTCTCTTCTTCTGTGTACCTTCATTCAAAAAATTTCGAAGAGTAGTAATCTGACGTAAACAGACACAAATGCTCTGTTGTAGTTTGATTTCACGCGGGAGACAACATGAGAAATCTCTTGCGGAAATTTTTAAAATTTTGACTTTGAGATTGTATTTTTGGATAATTCTTAATTGACAACTGGTGTATTTTATTTAAAAGTGAGAAAATTTAACTATTCTAGATCAAGTGATTGTTGTTTTTTCGAACCTATAAATTGTCCTTTCGTACTGCACATGGGTTGTTTATTACCAACTGCTAATTTAGTGAAGCGGTCATAAAACACGCAGCCTTCAATAAGTTAAATTGTCTTTGATTCCTGGAGTTGTGGTCATGTTAAAAAAGCTTCCTTGTCCAGATAACTTGAAATTAATAACGTAGATTAGACAACAACTATCTCTAGACGAACTGTGCAGGTGTTTTTTGGCGCGCTAGTTGAGAAAGGTGCGAGTCGTCAGCTGATCACGTGCTAAAAGCATCACGTGACGTTTCGGTCGCTAAGTAACCGTGGCGCATGCTCAACACAGTTCATTTCGACCCATGGCAGAGGTCGCTTTTCGTCGCGTCCGTCAGCTCAGCGAATACAAAGGAAAAGGGGCCTCTGCTAGCAGGGAACCCTCTTTTCTACCCGGAGTCCCAAATTCTGTCCACCTCCATCCCTACCCCCCCCCCCCCCCGAAGGCTACCAGTGACCAAGGGTGAAAAAAAAAAAGAAAGAAAGTGAAAATGACAACTATAAGAATTAACAAAAAGGTTTTCTGTGAAAGTACGTGATTTAAGGAAATATTTAATTGTTAAACGATTATAGTGGTTTACGCTATAAATTTCTCATATCAGCAAAGCAATACAATCAAACCACTTTGTTAACTACAACAGTCTACAAAGAGGAAATCAAAGTAATTATTTAGATTTCTTTGAATATTATTAATAACTTTTCACAGGCAATAATGTAGCTGCGAGTACGTCCAAATCGTTTGCAGGTCGCGGAAATCCCGCAGGACGCTAAACACATAGTGGTAGAATGACAAATGTAAACAACTAGGCCGACGATGAGATTATCCCGCCTTTAGTTAACTGGAAACTAACAAATTTATGAAAGTGAACTACTTTTAAGAGAATTTGGGACTCCAGGTAGAAAAGAGGAAGGGAGGTGCACAGGAGGCGGAAAAAAGGGCGGGAAGAAAAAGGTAAGAAAAGTGGCGGGAGCCGAGATTAAAGGGTGCGGGTGGCAGGAACTTTGTACCCCCCCCATGCTCCCTCCCTGTCCGTCCCCTAGCCCCTCCCCCATTCAGTCAGAAATGGCGAAAATGTCGAATCCAGGTATTAAGAGGGGATGTCCACTAACATCGAGCGAGTGGCGGCACATGATGAAAAATAAAATTCCCTCATAAATTTTCCACGGATACCCTATAGCAATCTAAGAAACGTGGTGGAATTTTTTTCTTCAAATTTTTTTTTTAAGCCCGAAAAAAAAATTTAACATGTTTACGCCACACGTGTCCTGTAAACACGCGAAATAAACGTGTATCATACCTTCTCGTAAACTTCGCTCTGTTTGATTTGCACCCCAGAAAACCCACATTTTAAGCATGGAAGTTTGCTTTTAAAGTGTGCAGGAAGTAATTGAGTCCTCTTTTAGATCTGTGAATTAATTTTCAAGGTCATGGCGAGCCGCTGAAAATCACTAAAATTCGCTTGCTTTGAATTCTCAATTTGGCACAGTTTTTCAAGAGAAAGTTTTCCTCCCCGGTAAAACACCAAATCACTTGAAATTCAGAATTCTTGAAAGATGAAATACCATTCTAAAATCAGGTTTAAAAATTAGTTTCGGGCTTTTTATCAGCGCCGAGTACAAACGCTCTCAAAATCCCGATAATCACAACATTAACCTGTCAACCAGTACAAACAATAGGCGCGTGCCTCCGACCGAATAGCCGAAAACTTGGAATTTTTTCCTTGTATCCTTTGGTATTTGGATGAAAAGTACAGGATAAAGGTCATATCTAGCTTACCTTGAATAAGATTTTGTCTAAATGCCAGGTTTTGTCAAGTTTTAGGTGTACTGTCCAAGGGCCATCTTGACGCGTGGAATCGACCGTTATCTCCTGGTATCTCCAGATTGACTTTCAACTAATGAATAACGACTCCGCCAACACATTCGCATCCCTTAACGAATGGCAAATGAATTTTTAAAATCTCCCAGTGTTAATTCCCTCAAGAAACTAAATAACTTTGCAGTGATCTCAACATTCATCTCAGAAACCGCACTGTTATTATGGTCTGATTTAACTAAGTTTGTCTGTCACGCAACGGGTTCTGGTCAAGTCACAGGATAGGTTTTGGTAATGAATTGCAAAAATGGGAAAAAAATTGAAAGATTAGGACGTCTGAAATAACTTAAGCTATGAAAAAAATTACACAAGATAGAAGGCGTAAATAGTGATGGCGTTTGATTCAGCAACTCGACCGGAATGATCCTTTCTCGTTTTCATCCCAGATGCCGGACTGCCTCAATGTAAAAACAAACCGCAGAGATAGCTGAATTTTTTTCCATGATTTAAACTAAAGCATATCGAAGGCTAACAAAGAAGGCATCCATTTGTTTTTTACAAGTTTCCTGAAAATTTTAAGTTCACTTTTCTCTATAATCGTAAGTTTTCAATGCGTAGCACTTGGCTACAACTGTGTTTGTTTAGTTACATTCCGTCCTCCTGTTTGGTGTCATTTTACACCGCCGAAGTTATGCCTGAAATATCTTTCGACTAGTAAAATAGAGTGATACTACATATGACGGGACTATTCACTACACAATTCTGACCTGTGAAAAGGAAGTTGCAGATTACATAGATGTACATTTTGTGACGCTCTGGCGAGAGGAAAAAATTGTCACGTGTTCACTAGAAGCAGAAAGTATTAGCTTCCGATAGTCTAAAATAGCAAATTTCAAGAGTTCGACTTTTCAAGTCTAATTAATTTCACGGTGAAGGATTTCAATATTACTTGCAAGCCACCAGTGTTGCGTCGAAGAAGGCGCCTCGAGAAGCTGCCATTTGCTGAAATAATTTTCTTGTTGGAAATCAGGCGTGTGAGAATTTCAGGTGAGGCATTATTGGAAACTAGGCAAAATGTCTTAAGTGCGGATCGGCTTTGAGTAAATGTTAAAAAACTGATAATTTTCGTTAAAAAAAAAGAAAAAAAAAGGAAAACGCCAGATTTAACACGCAGACAGTTCTCGCAGACAGGATCCCTGTCACCGAGTACACTAGCCAATCAAACCATTATCTCCCTTGGCTGCGAAAAGAGGTCACTTATTCTTTTCCGAAACTAGCTGCAGGCGTTTGTGCCTCTTACAAGCGATATGAACAAGCAGTTGCTGTTCCAGTTGGAAAAAAGACTTTTCGAGTCACACTTGCAGTGTTGGAATCAGCGATATCCAGTCAGAAGTTGAGCTTCGTTGATTTTCTTTTATCACGCGCAAAAGTATTTTTAATTAGTATTCTTAACATGGACCATTTGCCCAGCCCATCGCTCTTGTCTGGGAATAGCGCAGAGGGAACTAATCAACGTTGGTCATGTTGAGTTCTACCAGGGCTGTCTAAGTATGCCTCGAACGGGAAAGTGAGAAAAGCAGACCGTGGAAATGGCAAGTCGGAGTCCAAAGCTATTTTGCAACACATCGGTGTCTTCCCTCCAGTGGGCTCTGGTAAGTACACTTTTTTCTCATACCCACTTTCGTGCATTCCTCGCTGTGATGGCAGACGTCATTAAGCAGATTAACACTACCATACCAGCCCTGAAGACAGTCAGCTTCCGGCAAGACAGCGCTAGCTGCTACCACTGTAGGGCCTGCAGGGCCACCATAGTTTGCGCAGGAGTACTAGGAGCAGAGCTGGGCGTGGTGTTCAAACTCTTGGCTCCCTTCCCTCCCCATGGAAGGAAGGGAGCCTGCGACCGCAAGGCCGGTGGAGACTAAGTCGGATACATTTGTCCTCCTAAACTCCGGACACGATATCAAGATCCCGGTGGAGAACCATCCTTAAGTGTCATCCGGTGCTCGTCCATTGGAAGCCGTTCAGTTACCACTTGGAAGATCGATGGTGTGAATATACAGTTTTCTAAAGGAAGAATCCGTCCGTGTATGAAGAGCATATGGCGTGGGACCTATAAGACCAATAACTGCGCTGAAATCTAAGGCCCTGTCATCTGATAGTCTACCGTCCATAGCAGTGCTCTAAGCGAAACCGAGCTCGTTCTCCTCAGCCGTGAGAAGACGTAGAAAAATCGCACAACCAACTGTCTCTTGACAAAAAAGGGGGTTAGTTTCTAGAGAAACTGTGGTGCTGCATCGGTGGGGAAGCGAAACACAAAACTTTGTATTTATCAACTGAGTTTATAAGGTAAATTGAGCCACCGTGAAGAGATTGAAAGCTGACGTTTCGAGCGTTAGCCATTCGTCACAAGGATGGTTCTCCACCTTCGTCACCTGCACTGCTCAGAAGATCAGGTGGAAAGCGACAAAGAGCCCTAAACATTAGGACTCCTTGTCATGATGAGTTTCAACATGAGTTGAGTTTCAAACTCAACTTAATTTTGAGTTTCATGTATAAAATTGTAATCCGCTAGGTTTGCCATAAAATGGTTTCATAAGCTTATAAAGAACGAAAAGGACGGTTCCGGCACCCTTGGCCACACTCCCTGGTCTTGAGTAAACTCAACATACATTTTTACATTCTCACCCCTGTCTTGAACAATTTTTGAAGACCAATGCATAGAGACCTAATAATAATTTCTTTTTCAAAGCCCTAGCAACAGGCAAGGTTTTGGCAAGGCTTCACTGCCTCTAGTGATACTGATAAATACATAAATACCGTTAACTGCCACTTATAAGCCCAACCTCCCAGTTATAGGCCCATCTACCTGTAAACAAAAAAATACATCCGGTATAAGCTCCACCGGATATAAGTCGCCCTCTAGTTTTCCCTGTTTCCTTAATATTAAGCACTCTCACAGAACACTGCGAAGATGAACTCTGAGCTTCTGTTTTGTTGCGTTCCGGTTACGTTCGTGTTGTTACAGTTTTGATTTTGTTGTTAAATTAAAATTGAAACGAATTCGATTTATTGTGAAGTTTCAAAGGTTAATCGAAAACTGGTAAATTAAAAACGTATTTCGATCAACACTGCTGTGGCTCATTTCGAAACTTAGAAGCCCCCCCCCCCCCCCCAGATATAAGCCCCTCCGTTTATAAGCCCACCCAAAACCCTTACAAAGTTGTATAAGCCCAGGGCTTATAAGCGGCAGTTGACCGTAATCGGTCCTTGGGTCCACAGATTTTCAAAGTTCTCATTGCTTTGTTTTTGTTTGTTTGTTTTTTGCTTGCTTGCTTGTTGTTTTTTTTGTTTTGTTTTGTTTCCTGTGCATTTCCCCCTCCAAGTCAAACCCGACGTCAGGTAAAATCAAGTGCGTGACATTTTGTTGCGTGACTCAAACTAAACAGGCTTGTGAGCTTTCGGCAAGGAATTATCGTTTCGAAATTTTACAACGAATACAGATCAAGAAAAGACGTCTTATAGGAGAAAACTCTTTTGAAGTTCAAATAAGGCAAAATCATTTTATTCCTGAAGGTTCTTCATTTTAACAAAAGGAGGCGGGATGGAAATAAGTCATTTGGGTTGATTGCCAATACTCGATGCTTCAGTGATGTTGTTGACCCCGGACGCCAAGATGGTTATTATGAAAGAGTACGCACAAAACCTGATATTTAGACAATACCATATTCAGATGAGCTAGACATTACCTTTCTGCTGTGGATTACAACCGAATACCGACCAAAATAGAAGAAATGTCCACATTTTCGGTTATTTGGTCGTAGGTATGTGCCAATTGTTGACGTGTTAATGTTGTAATGATCGGGATTTTGAGAGCGTTTGTACTCGGCGCTGATAAAGAGCCCGAAACTAATTTTTAAACCTGGTTTAAGATCGGCATTTCCTCTTTCAAGAATTCTGAATTTCAAGTGATTCGGTGTTTTACCGGGGAGGGAAACTTTCTCTTGAAAAACTGTGCCAAATTGAGAATTCAAAGCAAGCGAATTTGAGTGGTTTTCAGCAGCCTGCCATGACCTTGAAAATTGATCCACAAAAGAATAATTTGACTCAAATTACTTGTAAACTCTTCAACAGCAAATTTATAAGCTCAAAACAGGATTGTTCCATGACGCGAATTAAACAGAGCGAAGTTTACGAGAAGGTATGATTCGCGTTTATTCGGGGTGTTTGTAGAGACACGTAGTGCGGTAACGGTTTTTAAATTTTTTGGAGGTTTAAAAATAGTTTCTCAACAAAAAACGCCACCACGTTTCTAGAGCTACCATAAGGTATCTCTGGGCGAAAAACGGAGAATTTTGATTTTTCATCATGTGCCACATATTTTCGATTTCGCTCAGTCTTAGTGGACATTGCCTCTTAAGGTCTCAAGAAACGGTCAGTTTGCCGTGAAATAGTGATTATTTGATAAAATGATGTGATGACGACGTCATCATGACATCAGCCAAATATTTTGATGCAATCTCACTCGTGGTCACTCGTAGTCACTCGTGGTCACTCGTGGTCACTCGTGGTCACTCGTGGTCTACTCGTGGTCACTCGTGGTCACTCGTGGTCATTCGTGGTCACTCGTGGTCACTCGTGGTCATTCGTGGTCACTCGTGGTCACTCGTGTGTACTTTTAGACACGATCAGACAAAACCGTTAAGTTTAAAAAGTAAACATACGCGAAAAAATCGTCACGCTTCAGGGTTGAACGAAAATGGTAGTAATTATCCCTTTCTAGCTTTAGTTTGTTTCAAAACAAACCAGAACGATATTTGCTTTGTGCTAAAACGGGTTTATTCAGGCGGTGAAATTTAATTGTAATTTAAATTTTTTTTAAATTATATTTTAGTTTCCAGAGAGATGAAACCCACACAAGAGCTCTGTGGATCAGTTTTTGATAGAAAGATCACATCTCTGACTTAGAGATGACAAAGAAAAGTTTGCAAATGATGCCTGACCCAAACTGGCTTTTCTTTTTCTGATCAGTAAAGTCCATTCATTGACTTCAGCTGTAAGATGTGTCACGGAACACACGCGGTTTGTCCGTAACCATTTGTTATACGAGGATTTACATAGAACAAAATTTGCAATTTCGTTGACATCGGCTATTGCTATCACCACAATGATTAGATTGTTTAGGACGATCGCCCAGCTGTCCTATAAACTAATAAAAGATTGTTGATGTAGAACAATGTCTCCATGTCACTAGCCAAGCTAGCCAACCAATCGGGTCAAGGCAACGGCTTAGATCACTGCCGAGTTAGCATGCAGAGCCGAACTTGGTAAATTCCCTCTGATCATTGATATAAATAAGAAGATACTAAGTTAATTATCTAAATTACTTACACCAAAAGGATGAAACTCTATAGTCAGACAAGCCTTAAAATTATCGATTGATCTTTATGATAACGGAAAAATAGTTTCTACTCTAGTGTCATGAAAATAAATGAATACTATAATTTTAATCACTTTAACTATAGTTCATTAAATGATTGTAAAATTAAACAGTATATTAATATCATGAAACAGAAGTATATTTCACACTGGAATCAGACCCTACAAAACTCGCAAAAACTTAGTTTTTATAACACTATTAAAAATAATTATAGCCCTTCTACCTACTTAGATTTAACAAGGAAGAACCCTTTAAGGAAAACATTAGTAAAACTGAGAATAAGCTGTCACAAACTTAGGATCGAAACAGGTAGATACGACAATATACCTCGTAATGAAAGAATATGCAACTTCTGCAATTGCAACAAAATTGAAGATGAAACTCATTTTTTGTTAGATTGCCCAGCTTATTCTCAGGTACGCGGCATATTCTTTTCTAAAATAGAATCCAAACTTCCATTACTACGACTACTACCACGCGAAACTCTATTATCACATCTTATGAATTCCACTGACTACTTTGTAAACATTAAGCTAATCTCATTTATCTCGGCATGCTTTGAATTGAGAGACAATCTCGTTACAATGATCACCACTTCGAACAATTAAATGAACAATTATTGTTAGTAATTGTTTCATATATTATATATAATATTTTTTTTCTTCTTTGTTATGTTATGTTATTTTCTACTTTACTAATTATCTTAGTTAATGAAATAATATGTAATTAAATTTAAGTAGCTTTTGCAATACTACCAAATTTCTATGTAGTCATGCAAATAAAGCTTGTTGTTGTTGCTTCAGTGTTCTTCCCCAGTTTTATTCACGGATGGGTTCCCTTTCGCTCAGAGTTGATTCGCCTTGTCAGACCAGCTTAGAAGATGGTCGCTTACGAGAGATTCTTTGTACAGTGTTTCACTGAGAACTGGTTCAAACCGGTTTCAGTCTGTCAAGTTAAAGTGGTCGGTGAAACAGATAGTTGCGAATAAAACTGGTCGCTCGGGGAGATTCA
Source organism: Siderastrea siderea (assembly GCA_964030785.1). Lineage (NCBI taxonomy): Eukaryota > Metazoa > Cnidaria > Anthozoa > Scleractinia > Rhizangiidae > Siderastrea > Siderastrea siderea. The sequence continues at coordinate 44,565,402 of OZ034969.1, read as the reverse complement.
ACTACATTCTTTTTTTTCTTTGAGGAAGAGGAGGGGTTTCCTGGTGCAGAGACTCTTTCAAAACGTCGGTCACCAAGGCAACAATAGTCTTTTTAAAGGACCACTCTCATCCGGACAACCATACTGACATATAAAACCACTCACTACGATTAGGAGACTGAGTACGCGTATGTCAGTGGAAGCTCTCCTTGCGGACGGACAACTCGCTTGGTTCACAAGAGATCAAAACTTAAATTTTCATAAACTCTAGTCTATACTACGAAATATGGCTGTCACATAACGGGTTATTTGGCCGTGTGCACCCAAGCTGGCCTCTGGCCAAACCTGGGAGGTGTGCTTTTGTGGTTTCCAACAATTAAGTTGATGAGCCTCTCTACTGCGCGCAGCTCGCTTGGTCCGCAAGAGATCGAAAGTCAATAACAGAAACAATACGAACCACCGTTTGTGACTTTCTAATCTCAAACCTGCAGTGACGTTCCCATGGCCTCACTCCTCTGTGTTGTTTACCAGCAGAGAAGAAGGCTCTAAGAAGGAGATTGATGTCGCACGAAGTGGTTATGTAAGCTGGCCTACGAACTGGAAATGAACAGTCGCCGTGGTACTCAAACTCGTACTCGTCCTCATATCGAAAGGTCCTTTTCAACCTGCTCCCTGAGCCATGTGAAACGTTTCTCAACGTTTGCAATACTCAGTTATGGAAGCCATATCGAGTATCTCAGTTGTACCATTTTGTTTTAAAACGTAGGCCGGGTATTCATTGTTGCCAGCGTCATCTTTAAAGCGAAATGGATGAAGTAGCTCATTATTTAACTGTATGTAGCAAAACTTTCAAACGTGTGGAATTTTTTTTGGGCCAGCGTTCGCATTGTTCCCTGTCTTCCTGGCTTAGCAAAACGTGACTGTGATTCCTGCAGTTTTGCTATATGTTAACCTCTAGCATTGAACTTTCTCGAGCTGTTCTCCACGATTTCGAAAGATTTTCCGTTTTGATAAAAAAGAGCAATGGAAAAACCATATCATATAACAAAAGCTTCTTTTCAGAACTGAAACTGGTATAATTAAAGTTAGTAAAAACAATTCGAAAACAAAGTAAATTCCAACCTACTGACCATAGTCAGCCGGTTTTCTCAGTGGAGGCCAGATCATGACTAGTTTTGGCCTTATCCCCTTAAAGTAATAATAATAATAATAATAATAATAATAATAATAATAATAATAATAATAACAATAATAATAATAATAATAATATTTATTACTTAATATTGCCCAAATTAACATACTTAAAGTACATGATCAAATGCGCATTACAAAAAAAAAATGTGATGTGAGGGGCCAGTTAGAAAGGGTGGGGGGAGGTAATAAGAGGGAGGCAGGAATAAATCGAGGCAGTTAACTATTTATAACCTTCTTTAGGTAAGTAAGTGTACTAATCTCAAATTTAGTGAAAATTCATGAGAACCAGAAGCCTATCACCCCTGTGAGAACCCATGAGCTTAAAATATTGAGCAAAAAGAGATGACGTCGTCATGAGGGCGTAAATTAGACCTTGCACCTCGCTCATTGCGAAGAACGCGATGACCTCGTTGCGTGCACGTGACTGCCAGGTTGCTAAGCGTGTTAATAATGAAGGTACTTTATTCAGTGAGCTGAGGAAAGGTGTATTGCACGTGCAAGTATATTTCAGTGAATAACGGTAGCCAAGGATATTAACTTTTGAGACCTGTAGCTGCTGCTTTATATATACTCGGGCTTTCATTGTTAGGAATACGACCAACATACTGGCTAACAATGACGCCAACGGAGTCCGTTTTTCCATAGTTAAATGAGCCTCTAAAAAGCTCTTAAATTCTAAAGCTGAAATTGGTCGCGTCTTAGCCCCCTTAGAGTAATTTTTGCACCCCGGGCAAGACAGCGACCGGCTAGGAATCGAATTTCCAGCCAAAATTTTCAACTACTTGGGTAATAAAAATTTAACTCCTTGATATTGGAAGTTGAACTAAAAGACAAGGACGCATGACCAATAAATCTAAAATGTAAATGTTCATCCGATCAGTGAAACCGGCCGCAACTGGACGCAAGTAGAAACTAGAATTTTCTTAGATTTTTATGCACTGTTCCATATTAGCTTTTATAAACTGATTTATTCCTGACCAGCTTATCACGAATTAAAATTGTCAGTTGGCAACTTTATTTAAAAACCAAACCAAACAATAAAGAATCGAACATTAATTTAATCTACTACTTGAATTAATATTGCTATTAAAAAAGGCATCGAATATCACATACCCTGCTTTCTGGATTAACAGTGACCTGGAACATGAAATGAAAATGATTTATCAGATAAACGTCATTTGAAGGCAGAGACAACGTGCTCACACACGCTTTCCAAAAATTGACGGGTCATGGAAATCAAAATTGGAAAAGAAAACAATGAATTCTCAATTTCAAGACCTTTTGCTAAATTCCTAAGAATAACTGAGATAATCATTTTAGAGCGTAATCAAGAATATCGTGTCAGGTGGGGCCCAGTGTGAAAAAGGTTGAAAACAGGAGTAGATCAGCATTCGTAGTTATCGAACCTGATGCAAACACGACGGGGAGATAGAGAGAGGGCTTACAGAAATTTTCTAATTCTCTGAAACCCGCTCTCATGTGGGCGAGATAAGATCACGCAAGCAAAAAGCGGCCACTTTTGTACTTCTTTTGTGAAATACTATATAGTCAACAAATGTTATGTGACGTCATACCCGTTTTTCAAATATAAGCTGATATAAAACGACTACACAAGCAACCAAAACGCACGTTATATGATTAAATTTGTCCAAATGATAACAAAAAAATAGTTGTCGGTACTCAGTTTCAGTCAGGATTTTGCTTATTGTTGAGCTTCTTAAAGTTAAATCTGTTGACACACTGCACGACTGCCATACGTATAATCTTTAAAATGCTAGCTATGGTTTTTCAGAAGAGGCCTTTCAAAACCCTCTTAAATGTGATATTTTGTCATAGTGCCAACAATTAAATATCGCAATTGACTTAACGCACGAGAGAAAGATAAATAATAATAAGAATAAAAAAGCTGGACTTCAAATACAAAACGTTCGGGCCAAACAACCAAGGAGATACAGTGAGATACAAATATTAATCCGTCCCAAGATACCGTGATTTGTAGACTATCAGACGCATGGGTGACTGATAACTATAAATTTGTTACAGACGCTTAACCGCACGCAAGCATAAAATGCATTTTTTGTATCTATTTGAAACCATAGTCCAACGGGCATCGTTAATTGCCCTTGAAAAAAATTTTCCACATCAAGAACTTACTAGTAAGCTTCTATTCGGCAACAGTTTATTTAAAATCAAATAAAGCAACATAAATTCACTCAACTGCTTGAATTAATATTGCTAACTAAAAAGACATCAAATATCACATACCCGGCTTTCTGGCTCAACAGCAACCTAGAACACAAAATTCACTTTATTTGTGAGTTTTGAACATAATAAAGAAATCTAAAACACAGTCATGGGGTAATAGGATACGACAGGTATTGAAACGAGGAAAGGCACGACTGAAGTTTGAAAATCCTTCAAGTTTATCTCGCTCAAATTGTTTAACAACGTTAAATAGCAGAAAACGTTGAAGGTAATTATATTCTACACACGTAAAAACTATGCGATTGTGATATACTGCTTCATTTGGCATCACTGCTATTGGTTGGGGTTGAGGTTTTATCCCATTCGCGACAGCTGAAAATCTTCGTTGGTTGGTCACGTTTTTCACACGAGTCACAGAAATCGGTCAACATTGTAATATATTGTTTCAACAATTTTCAACCGTTTTCAAAGAAACGGCAGTTCGGAAAATACTTAGCTGGGACATATCCAATCAGACAAACGACTGAACACAACCTAGTTGTAGCTGTGCCATAGCTTTCTTCTAGATACAGTCAAAGCTTTTTATACACACCCGGTCTGCAAAGTCGAACGATCCCAGCGAAAACCATCGAACTCGTGGGAGCACCTGCAAAAGTCACGTTCAGTTTGAGGAGACTATTGTAGTCACGCTACAAATCGCTACGCTAATATTCTTTTCTTAAGAGTCCTTACTTGAAAATAAAAGTAAGATTTAGAGCGGTGAAACAGCGGGCAAACGGCAGGGAATTTCAGTGCCATGTTTATCATTTAAGGCAATGAATAGAAAAGAAATATCAATGAATCTGCAACGCGTTTTAAATATTGTAAAGAGAATGGCGAAATTGGTTTTCGTGACCAATACAGGTGGTTATACTTTGGACTGAACTCATACGTGAACACGAGAACGGGTGAATATCAGCAATATCCTATAAATAAGTCCTTGTAAATAATAACAAGCAGGTCCTACAGAAATACCACATTCACGACTTGTACCAATCGAACCAACTGTAAGAGAATAGGCTCCTGCACGACTCGTACGACTGTCAAGACTTGAAAAAGTGTTGAGTACAGATCCTTCAACGGTTCGTTTTCCAACTTTTGACAAGGATCAGTTAGAGAAAACTGCTAGAAAGAACGCCTTAAAATTAGTTAACTCCCCAAGTTTGAGAGTGATATGTCAGAAACGAGCAAAGATGTAGCTCTGCAAAGTCGCGAAATTTTACAGACGTTGGTATCGTAGTGGGGGGCACAAACTTGCCCACCACCATACAAAGGTGAATAAAATTTTTGCAAGCCATATATCTTTGTTAGTTTTTAACCTATCACTCTCAAACTTGGCAACGTTACTGATTTTAAGGTGCTCTTTCCAGCGGTTGGATGGATTTTCGCTAACTGGTCCATGTGAAAAGTTGAAAAAACTGCACTGTGGAAGGGTCTATTGGTATTGCGTGACGGTTTTCGTACAGAATTCTGAGAAACAAAATCACGTGGTTTTCTAAGAATTCGGTTTGGCATGTCTTTTCGCTCATGAACTCACAGGACGCCCAAGCATAATATTTGAATTAAAAATGGCGTTTCAAAATATAAGACTTTGTATGGGATTTCGAAGTGAACATTTTGAGCAATACATAACAAGGTCATTGTATTATACGTGTACTAATACACAGTAAATTAAATGGACCTAAAATTGCTCAAAATGCGTTGTAAGATAGCAAACAACACCATGTAATGTTTCATGAACTTTATTCCGTTAGTTCGCTGTTATGTATTGCTCAAAATGTTCGCTCCGAAACCCCAGACAAAGTCTTATATTTTGAAACGCCATTTTTAATAATATTCAAATATTATGCTTGGGGATCCTGTGGTGAACTCTTAGCTCGGAGTCAGTGGTTTTTAAAGGGAGAAACAACATGTTCTTCTTGTAATGCAAGTACAGTTCTTGCAGTGCTATTGTTGGACTTGAAATTGTCTTGCCCCAAAGGATAAATTTTGCCAAACTGTTGGCTTCCTTGGTGTAAGGAACAAAAGAAACAAAACATTTTAAACAATAGCGTACAGCAAAACAAAAGCTAACAAACAAAGAAAATCTTGTCGGGTTCTCACACGAAGGTAAACGGCCGGCCGAAACTGTTTCACATCGCCCTTCTCCAAATCTTTCACTAGAAGTGACAGAACTGCGTCAAAACTTGAATGTTCAATGAGGACACAATCGTCAATCGGTGAAATTTAATTTTTGGTCGGTGGCACATGTCTGATGTCGTTTGCTAGGCAAAAAATAAATTTTTGGCGACAATGTGTAATCGACTCGTAGTTCGGAAGGAACTGAAAACGAATTTGCACGAACTCAGAGAAATTTATTTCAAATTATTGCTGAGTGCATTTGAGCACATCTTGGAACGAAATAATTTGGGTGCGGTAGTTTGATAAATGCAAATTTTGCATTTAATGTCCGCTACAGAGTAAAATAAAAATTGGTGAGAAACTGTGTCGGTACATTATGCAGAGCGAAAATCCTCGCCATAAATTAACGGCGAAATATGGATCTAAACATACATTTAAATGAAACAAAATTCGCCATTAATTAACGGCGAAATATTGCTCTCTACAGTTGAGGTTATGCCCAAAAAATTCGCCGTTGATTAACGGCGAAAAATTCATCTCAATATATTGAAATGAAACAAAATTCGCCGTTTATTATTGGCGAACCATGCTCTCTGCATTTACAGTAATGACAAAAAATTCACCGTTAATTAATGGCGAACTATTGATCTAAACAAATATTTAAATAAAATAAAATTCGCCATTAATTAACGGTGAATACGCTCTCTGCATTTAAGTCCAAAAAATTTGCCGTTGATTAACGGCGAAAAATTCATCTCATTATATTGAAATGAAACAAAATTCGCCGTTTATTATTGGCGAAATATACTCTCTGCATATTTGGTTATGCCAAAAAAAAAATTCTCCGTTAATTAAGTGCGAAATATTGCTCTAAACATACCTAAATGAAACAAAATTCGCCATTAATTAACGGCGAAATATACGCCTGCAGAACGGTACGCACGGATAGACTGTGTAACAAACTCTTATGATGGGCACACAAACCAGTACAATGGCTGAATTCATGTTGAATTTTTGGCATATATTTATTGAAACAAGAGTAAAGCACCACGGCTGGTATATCGGCGGCCGATAAAACCCGGAGGATGTAAGCTTATCCATCCACCTCAGCCAAACGAGAAAAATAAGAAAAGTACCTCAACTGGATGAGGGAATCATTTTCTCTGTTCAAAGTTTGATACTTAATTTTTCGAACTTTACTAAAAAAGTTCCAAGTGTTTGAAAACGGGAAACGGACTTGTCGGCGCAGTTTGTAAAAATAATTTTGTTTAGGTGCGGAATTTGAGAGAACTGAAAATATATTTACGATCACCCACTATTTTATATGCCTTGCTCATGTTTCGACTGCATCGTGCATAAATCTTACGAAATAAAACGAAAAAAAACTGTCTCAGGCGTTTGATCGCGGTGGAGGTTGTCCGTCAATTGTTAATTTTCGAGAACAACCTTTCCGGTGAGGGGATTATCCTCTTAGCCACCAAACTGGCCGAAAAGGTCTGTTTAACTTTTATACCCCACCGAGTAATTTCCGCGCGCGCTCACTGGACGAACACGTCACGTGGTACAAAATTGGACAGTGGGAATCAGGCGATACGCGTCATCCGATTTGATATCCGTCGTCCGATTTTAGTGAGGATAGAAAAACAAGAAAAGAAGTCACTCTTTTTCAGGTTTTAACTTTTCAGACTCCAATCATAGTCCAATAAAATCGAGAAAATTAACCAGCTTGGATTTGTTTCGCTGCAAATGTGCTGTACCCTCATTGAATGGGTTTTCTTTACCACAATAAAGTGCACGCGTTGTAGAAATAAGTTGGAGGGTTATAAAATAAATGAACCCTTCCTGGCTTGCCGGTATGTCGGAGCATAATGCCCTTGGCTGAAAGCAGCTTTGCTTCTCGGCCAACTGTTCATTTTTCGGACAATCTTTCATCCTCGGGCATTATCCTCCGACCCAGTGGTGGTTGGACACGGTCCGAAAGGCATGGTGGATCATTATATTAGCCAATCACGAGCAGTCTCTTAACCGGGACGAGAAATCAACATTGCCGACTTTCATATCGTGAGGGGCTGGGAACGAGTCTTGAGCCCGCCGGACAAATTTGCTCGGCGCTGACACGGCGCTTCGTTCAAATCCTTTGAATACAGTGTCTGTGAATAGTTCAGAAAACTGTTTATCTAGCTACTTGTGCAACAGAGATGGAATTGGCAAATACTGATTTAACTACGTGGAATACCCAAGACCTGAAAAGTTCGTTGCTTAAATTAAAATTAAAAGCAACCGGAACTAAGCCAGAGCTTATTAATAGGCTTCGAATCTTTCAAGAAAACAACGAATTGTTAGAAAAACAGCTTAAGGAGGTTAACAACACTTATACATTCCACACAAGTTTAGGAAAGTCAGAAATTCCTCCGCCTTCCTCCGCTTGGAGCGCTGATCGTTCGTTGTATCCTAAGGTGGATTCCAACATGTTATCAACATACACTGGTTACAAGAAACAAGGCAGCAAAGGGCAGTTTAGAAAAGCGCGAAGAGTGTTCTTTTCCAGAAAAATTAAAACTGTGAAGTCTGTTAAGGTTGGTGACAAAACATTTGTGAAAGCAATGATAATGAAAAGCTTTGGACAGGAGATTACACGTCCAGCGGTTGCGATGCTTCAGAAAAATCTACCAGTAAAAGGACACTGCGCCTGTCCAATAGGGAAATGTGGCATTTGCTGTCACATTATCGCTTTATTGATGTTTTTAGGGTACTACTTTAAACATAATACTTGCCTGCTTTCATTGACTGTCACACAAAAAATGCATACGTGGCATAGGAAGGGAAGAAGTCTGGAGTTCCTACAAGGGCCTCCCACATTACACTCAAGTCATTCAGAGATACCAGATCTACAAGGAAACCTCTGAAATCCAGCCCTGAAAACACTGCTGTCGCATGTGACATAGACAAAAATACTTACTACAAGAGGGACGTGGACGAGATGGCCAGCAAAATTGCTAGCAATGTAAGCAGAGAACATCTCCAGCTGCATTTTTACAAAACACTGAGGAAGTATAACATTAGATCAGGCCTTTCAGTGCAGCTTCACTATAATAACTCCTATCGAGCCAGAACTGTGTTTATAGATCATAGCTATTGTAAAAATGCTGAGGAAAATTTTGACAAGGACGTTCTCTGTCCAAGGTTTGCCAGCCCAGAAACCCAAGGGGATAGCCACTCAAATGATGATCTAGCCACCACTTCTCCTCTCCCTGAGAGTACTGAGGAGACCGTGTCCCTCCAAGACGGTGAGCACATCAGCATTTTAATGCATGAAAAACAACAGGATGAAATCTCTCATCTCTTAGAATTACTCCAAGATACAAAGGAAACAACAATAAAAGTAAAACTTCCGCATTACAGTAAACTAGAGCCATTTGGCTTTAATTATGCCCCAGTGCAGCAGGGATCTGAGGAATGGCATTCACTGAGAGTGGGCACAGTCACTGCAAGTAAGCTTCCAAGGCTGTTTGGCTTTAATGGGCAAAAGGAGTTCAATCAAGCCTGGCTTTGCATTCACAATAAGGTTGATGAAAGGAAGGTAGCTCCCAAAAAATTCAAGATCTTTTCCTGCGGAATCGAGTTTGAAGGAAGAGCAATTCAATTGTTTGAAGATCTTTCAGGTTTGTAAATACTTCACTGTATGCATGATGTTTACATCTCTCACTCTGTGTATATTTTTTGACACCTTGCCCTTTCCACCAGAATGGTTACAGGTTTTAGGTTCTTAATATAAGGATGCTCTAAATTGCCAGTTGGTACTGTAAAAATTCTGAAAATCCCCCCCCCCTGAAAAAAACCTTGGACACAAAAATCATTTTGAAAACTGCAAGCCCTCCCAATAAGTCATAGACCCCTAACATAGGGCTTGTGTTGTTAGAGAATGCTCAGAGTGACTGTAGGTTTGTTTTGGGTTTTATCTCATTTTAGTATATATTAAAACAGTGGATAGTGTTTTTGGCGCGCACTGATTGGTTACTCAAACTCGAATATCCTTTGCTATTCACCTCCGAGCAACGCACGCGAGAAAATTGTGATCTTTGAAGGGAATAAACTTGTCAAAAATCATTCTTTCGGGCTATATTATCTCACTGTTTTAGTATGTACTAAAACCTATTCACCTCAGTGTCGGTGGCTAGTGGTGGATATTTGCCTCGCCACTTTGCGGCTCAGTAAATATCCACCACTAGCCACCTCCACTTTTGTGAATAGTTGTTAAATATTTGGCAAGTTTTACTATGTGGTATTCTTGAAGGTATCAAAACAGTATCAGTAGTAATGTGTCTGTTGGGCAAACTGAGCCTCGTTTTGATGTAATGATGACGTCATGACCGGAACCGGAAGTCACGTGTTTTTAGGATGGGAAACCGCTGACCAGTGGGAAAAAAGGGATCGCGGGCTCATGCAACCGGAAGTCACGTGTTTTAGAATGGGAAACCGCTGACTAGTGTGAAAAATGGATCGTGGGCTCAGGAGGAAGCAAAACCGCTGGGGGAACGCGGGCTCAAAGTCCAAAGTCCAATTTTAGCAGCGGGGGTAATCCTTCAGTCAAAGAAAAGGCATTTCTATGTTGGAAAAATATTTTAATGTGGAACAAGTCATATAATCCATGGCCTGCAGATGATGAGAGTTCCATGTCACAAGGGGAAGCAGAAGCATGGCGTCTTTATCAATGGAGGAGCTGATATGCTTTTCGAGGAGTATTGGATGAAATAGTGGAAATCCCATGTTGCTGCCATGGTCTTGGATCCAAGGTCTATGTTATGTAGGTGTTGGTAGGAAGGTGAGATGGACTCTGACCTTCATCAAAGCAGTGCAATCCAGGGGCAACCCGATTCGGTCTTGGGCAACTACGTTGGAGTTCTCTTTGATGGCTCAAGAGAAAGAACACATAACTGAGGAGGAGTAAATTGAGGCATCCTATTAGTTCCTTTTTTTTAATATGAGTGTTCCTATTCCATGATGAGTATTCCTTTTAGTTCCTTTTGATAATATGAGTGTTCCTATTCCACGATGAGTATTCCTTTTAGTTCCTTTTGATAATATGAGTGTTCCTATTCCATGATGAGTATTCCTTTTAGTTCCTTTTGGATATGAGTGTTCCTTAGTACATCGTCGAATTCGTATCGGGAGGTCCAAAGAATTAGGGGTACACCACCAATGAGGGACACGTCGAATGTAAGGTGCGGTTGATGAGTATTCCATGATGAGTATTCCTTAAAGTTCCTTTTGATAATATGAGTGTTCCTATTCCATGATGAGTATTCCTTTTGATAATATGAGTGTTCCTATTAAATGATGAGTATTCCTTTGAGTTCCTTTTGATAATATGAGTGTTCCTTTTGATGAGTTCCTTTACACCTTTTGATGAGTGTTCCTATTCCATGATGAGTATTCTTATTAGTTCCTTTTTGATATAATGAGTGTTCCTTTTGATAATATGAGTGTTCCTATTAATGAGTTCCTGGTTACTTTGGGTTGATCCAATGTCAAGTCCTGCCTCCAATTCCATTTGACGATTGGTTCCAATAGATTACACAATAATTTTCAAGGATTGGACGACTCCCAAGGCAGCAAGCAAGCAAGTCACAGCCACAGATGACGATGATAGCGATGGAAGTGTGGGGGGAAGAATCCGAGGGTTCGTTAATGTTCAATAGAGGGTCCCCACCATTGTTTTTGACATCGAGTTATTCTTCGCCATTGGTTGTTGTCACGGATCCATTGTTGTAGTTGACGTTGATATGATTGATTTCTCATCAAAGGTATGGCAAAGGAACTGTAGAATGGGGGTGGTGGTGGTGGCGCCAAATGTTCTCGATCACACTGTTTACATTCGATGATCTTGTTTGGGCAACGTTTCTCACTGGTATCCATAAGGATAGGTCTGGAAGGTGACAGGATCCACGACTCTCTTATCGTAGACGAGCTGGTAACGTTTGTAATCGGGGAAGGTGTAGAGTTGGTAGTGTGCTGGATCGCGCACGATCTGGTACGTTTTGATGACCTGTGTTTGGCGTGGTCGTAGAAGTGGCTTCTGGATTTCGTCCAGGACATTCTGACGCATGATGTGGTAGTTGAGTTGGGTTTTTCCCTCACTGTTGAGGCGGAAACCCCGCACCTTGCACTCCACGTGACCATTCTGGGTTTGGTATCCGTAGTTCTTGGGACCACCTGACACAAATTCCACAATGAAATCGTCAGGGTCCAATTCACTCGTAAAGTCCCCGAGGTAATTCCCCAAGGTCGGGTCGAGTTGCCCCTCGTCTGTGTAGTAGATGATGGAGTCGGTGTCATAGTATAACACTCTTTCCCCCAGCTTCTCCAAGGTGGCATAAAGGCGGAGCCGGGCCCAACAGGTGGTGAAACAGGCCACAAAGATGTTGAGGTTGGGTGAGACAGGGATGTCTTCGTCTTGGTAGGTGTAATGCACCTCCACCATGTCCTCGTTGATCACGGATACGTGTCGTACCTGTATGGTATTCGTATTCAGGAAACGGTGGAAGGCTTGAGGGTCATCAAACGTTTCGACTTGGGTTTTGTTAAGACGTTGTCCAAACTTGCCCCACATGGAATTGAGCATCATTTTGGCTAACGTACGTAGCCCGGGATTCTTCTCGATCTTATCGTAGTCCAGGCGGATGCCCTCATGCTCGTAATAATCTTCTATGTACCTTTGTTTGGCTTCCTCAGTGTTGACTCCTTCGGGCCACCCACTGGCTTCTTGCTTAATTTTTAACCAGGTGTTGACGTAGTCGCGGAACAGTCCTTCACACGTCTCGTCAAAATGCCAGACCTCATAGATGTACTGGACTTCGTACCCCAAGTCCACCGCTTTAGACAATTCCGGGCTACACCATGTCCCGGACAGGGCACGTTGCTGGTCGGTGTGGACACATTCCGAGCATCTGTCTAAAGGTCTTTTGGGCATCTCTTGTTCCACACAGGCGGCACAGAGGGGAAAAAGGAGTTTTCCCTCATGACGGTAGGGGAGAACAGGATGGTAGAGGTGACGTGGCGGTAGGACTTGACATTGGATGAGGCCAAAGTAGGGGCTGATATCCGTGTGACCTGGGTTGGAGATGAAACGAGGATGTCCTTTGGGGTAGACACACGTCTTGTTGACCCATGGGTACAAGGAGGTCACATCGATGTAATGGATCTTTTGAGTGGGGGTGACATGATGGTACAACTTGACAGCATTGGTACGACCTCCGCAAAAAGAGTCACGGGGGTTGAGTGGGTCGACGAATTGAAGGTGGGCCAGAAAGGTACGGATCTCGGGTGAGCTGTCTTTGAGACGGGACCAATCACATTCCCACATTTCCACGACAGTGAACCCTCGCTCTCTAAATTGTTGGGTCCTTTGCTGGGTGGTCTCGTAGACATCTTGCATGGTTCGTTCATAGTGGCGTAGATGGGTTTCGTGACGAATGGGGTAACAGCGAGGACATCCGTGCCAGAAACACCCGTGAAATTCGTAGACGGTGTTGGTACTGCCATCGAAACCGTCGACATGAAAGTCAGTGCCAGGGATGCGATACTCGCCGGCATTGCGGGCATGTTGAATGGTCTGTTGTTCTTGGGCACACCAGATTAACCAAACGGTTTCAAACAACCGTTTGAATGTCAAGCATCCTTCTTTCAAGAGACGTACATCCGATTTGCAGTAGGCCACCAGTTCTTTGCGGAAGTCAAAGAGTTTATCGCGTTGCTCTTGATGCCACGTTTCCAAGGCTTGCTTGCCTTCAGGGGACATGGTTTCAGGCATGTAGTAATCGAGAGCCGGGACGGGTCCTATGTAGTTTTGATGGTCTGGATGATTGAACTTGTGAGGGAAGTACCCTTTGCAGAGTTCTGTCAATCCAAAGGTTTTGGGAAACGCTGATAGAGGCATCTGGAAGAAACTGAGTGAATCGATGAATCGGATACGATCGTGTTGGACTTGTAGGAGTTTACACCCGTTCCGGAGCTGCTCGACCAATCGGTTGTCACCATAGTATTGATGGATGATAAAATACCCATCATATCCCTGGAAGTTATGGGCAAGGACATTGACTTGGCGGGTATCGTTGAGTGTCAAGGTATCCAACCATTCGAGAAAATCACGGACGCAATGGTTGCCAGGGAAACACACGGGTTGGTCGTCGTCTTCGGTTTCGGCCACGACGAGATTAGCGATGTGTTTTTCCTGGGGTTGCATGGCTTCAATATCAAAGAAGACGTGCAAGGGTGGCAGGTCGTCTTCCTCCTCCTCCTCCTCCTCTGGTGTGGCATCCACACCCGCCCTCCGTTTGGCGCGAGGCCCTCCAGACCGTTTCCTTTTTCTTTTCTTGTCTTGAGTGGCTCTTTGAATAAAGCATCGATGGGTTTCACTATCCACGTACTCATGACAGGAGGGACAATCAATATACCCACATTGATGTTTTTCAATCTTGTCTAATCCTACTTCCTGCTTGCCACAGGTTGAACAGCGACGGCGACGAAAGCAGACGGAGGAGTCTAGGTTGGTCACGGGTTTGCCGGCATGGTCCTTGACGAGATGCATTTGGAAACAGGTGTCTCCAAAAAAGTCCCGATGACATTGTTGGCAACGTTGGGTGGCTTTCTGACCTCGAGGGTAAGCCTCCAGGAAATCGGGACACTCTTTCTGCCGACAGGCTCCGCACAACTTTTTCTTGGTGCATCGATGCTTTCCCTCATTTTCATAGGGTTTCCAACAATGGGCACAGACGTAACTGGACCCGAAAAAGGCTGGCAAACGGGTAATGACATCATAATGGCCTTTCTCGTGCAACAGGATTAATTGTTTGTCTTGAAGGGGACCAAAGGTCGTGATGTGAAAAGAACGGTTGGCATCCACCAACAGGATCTGGTAACCGGTCAGGGAAGGCGCGGTACTGAATTGGGTCAAGGCATCATAACCACAAGGACCGAAGGGCACGTTGGCCTCGTGATGGAGCAAGAGAGCCATTTCTTTTTGCAGTTTAGTTCCTTGGCGAATGCTGTTGTATTTCGGGTGTTGGTCCACTTTGGCTTTGGCTGTGACCAGGGCTCTGGCACAGCAGAGTTGGTCGTCATTGCGGAGCTGGATAATGGAACGTTTCTTGCCTATTAAATTTCGGAGAGGCTGATGCCCGGGTTTGTTCTGGCGTCGGCTGCCGGTTCCTTGAGGGGCATGATGGACTTGAGTAATGGATACTTGAAAGGAGTCGTCCATTTCAAATTGTTCATTGCTATTCAAGGCTTGTGCTAAACGGTGGAACAAAGCCTCCACACGGTCCCCGCCTTGACGCCATTCTCCTGCTCGTAATCCCCAGCCCTGAAAATTATTATGGAGTCTGTTGGATGCGATGGTGAAGTAGAGACGATCTTGATCGTGGAGCTCAGGTGTTGTGGTGGTTAACACTTGATTCACCGCGCGACGTAACCCCTCTTCTAGGGCTTGCGTGATGTTTTGACCTGGAATAAAGTTGCCCCTTTGGCGTAACTGGGTATTGAAATGACGTTCACGCACTCCCAGACGGTTGCTCAAACGGTCGACATAGGGTTGGAGTTCAAACTGGAAGACACCCTCCGTATTGGCATCTAAACCTCCACCAGTTTGTTGAAGGAGATGGGTTTGAAACGCACGTTGGCGTTCGAAGCGATCCAACGCCTCTTCACAAATGTCATCACTGTCCACCATCTCTTCGGGGTCATCACAGGAATTCGCTGCCGTCTCTTCTTCTTGCTCTGAATCGGACATCTCCAGGCCTAACAATTGTAAGGTCTCTTGGTGGCCGAGGCCGCTGGGCCCCGCCGCCTCCTCGTCTGGTTGAGAGGCCATGATCAGATGAAGTTGGGCCAACTAGGGGGAGGACCGATCTAGGGGATGACCAATCCGCGCGAAGCATGCCGAGAAGCATGCTGGACCAACTAGGGGAGGATGACCAAACAGAGCACGGGATGCCTAGGGGAGGGGGACCAATCACCTTACCAGGGCACAGGGGTGCCCCAGGGAGGGGTGGGAAGGGGTGGGGGGACCCCCCTCCCCCCCTCTCTAGTTAGGGCCCCTGGTGCATCACGGGAACGAATGAGAGACTATAAAAGAGATCGCCCCTCGAGGTCAACCATCTCAAGATGGACTCTAGTCTAGATAACCTGTTGAAAGAGTTTGAGACATTTGAAGTTGATACAATCTTAGATGAAGTTAAGGAGTGGGCAGTCGACGACGGAGACATCCGGGAGTTTGGGGAGGAACTGCTTGAGGAGAGAAGAAGGCGAAGAGAAGCAGCCAAGGCAGCCCAGGCAGCGCGAGCCGCCCACGTACGGGCGAGTTGGAACCCGGGCTGCTACCCGCAACTCAACACCGAGTGGTACATCCGAGGCCTCGACTTCTGTTGGACAAACTGGCACCACAAATTCAAGCGGCCCCAGACACCCCCGCCAGCACCGCCCCCCTCGCCCGAGGTCTCCCGAAAGGTGCTGCCAATGCGTTCGCTGAGGCCCCACGAGCTCCCCACAAAGCGACGACGACGATGATGATGATGATGATTCGGAATTGACCAAGCTCTTAGCCATGCGAGCGCGACGACGGGCCGCTCAAGCCAGGTACCGGGCCAGACATCCTGATCGAGTAGCCGAGCAGAAACGTCGGTACCGGGCCAAATATCCTGATCGAGTAGCCGAGCAGAGACGACGGTACCAGGCCAGAAACCACAACCGAATAGTCGAGCAGAGACGACGGTATCACAAGAGGTATGACGCCCAACGTCGTGAGGCCCTGAGACGGTACTATGCCGCCCATGCAGAACGAATCCGGGAGCACAAAAGGCAATTTTACCGATCGGAAGTAGGTCAACGGTGGCAAAGACAATACCGAGTGAGACTACGTGAGAGCTCGGCCCTCTTACGTCGACAAAGAGGGCCCGTGGTCCAAAAGAGAACGGAGGAGAAACGCCAAGCGTTAGGCCCCCTCAAATTGACCGTGACGCTAGAAGATTTCATGGAGGACTTTTGTAACTCCCTCTCGCCCAACCCTGATGATTCTATGGATCAACCTAGTACCCTAATGGACATGGATTCAGGGGTCTTTCATCCCATGGATCATTCCGTATGCGACGAATCGTCCCTTTCTTCTTGTGACATGTGGGACGATGGGAGGGGATTTTTAGACAATTTACTCGAGGAGCTCGATGACTTGCCGTCGTCGTCATCGGACGATTCTTGGTTTGACTTTTTAACTGACATGATGCAGGAGGAGGATTCTTCGTTTGATTTGCACGATTTTGTTATTTAAAAAGAGACAGTGCTTTGACAGTTTCATTTTTTATTACTCAACATGTGATGATTTGTTATTAAATTTTACAATTTGAAACGTTTCTTGGCTTGCATGATTTTCTTGACCACCCGTTCCGTCTTGGTTTTCTTGCCGGGTAATCGATCAATGGCTTGGATCATTTTGGTATCGGCTTTCCATTTCTCTTGCAAATTCTTGGCACGACTGTAATCAATGTCGTGTTGTTTAGCAATCTGGTCCAAGCGATTGATCCCTGGATCCCCACGTTTCAGACGTTTGGCCAAATGGGTGCCAGGGCCCATGTATTGATACCCAGGCCAATGAAATTCCTTCCCCGTCTTAGCAATCCATTTTTGGACATCCAAGGCTCCTCCTCGTTGGGTGCGTTTCCGCTTGATACCCCTTCTCCTCTTGGTGGGCATGTTTAGTCACTGTCGTCGTAATCCAATCGACGTCGTAACTTTTTGCCTTGGTACCAATCTTCCCAACCGGGTAAGGGTTTCAATCGTTCCACTTCTCGGGCGGGTCCTTTGCCTTTGCCTTTGCCTTTGCCTTTGCCTTTGCCTTTGCCTTTCGCGAAACCACTTTCGGCTAAATGTTTTTCCCAAGTCTTGCGTCGTTCTCGCACGGCTTGTAAACGCGACCGGATATCCCCTCGACTGGTGGATGGGGCCTCTTTCTTGAGAATGGGAATCTTACTGGTGGTCGCTGCTCCTTTGCCTTTCTTGGTTACAGGGGTAATGGGAGGTTTGGGGGTGGACGGGCTGCCTTTTATCATGCGCTTCAACCATTGTTCCACGGGTCCCGTCACCAAATCCCCGGCTTCTTCCTCGCCTTCTTCACCTGGTGGACCACCCGGTGCACCAACCCCCACACCTCCGGGAAATTGACGAATGCGTTTGGTTAACTTGATC
The DNA here is from genome assembly GCA_964030785.1 of Siderastrea siderea. Lineage (NCBI taxonomy): Eukaryota > Metazoa > Cnidaria > Anthozoa > Scleractinia > Rhizangiidae > Siderastrea > Siderastrea siderea. The sequence continues at coordinate 44,547,630 of OZ034969.1, read as the reverse complement.
AATTCTTGACTCAACGGTTTGGTTTGAGCATTGACCAGGGCTGGAGGTAATTGAGGATTGGATAACAACACATGTTTTTTGGCGGCGAGCGTTGCGGCTTTGTTCAACAAGGCATTTTCGGTGAGTTCTCCTTTGTAATATTGAATGAGTTGTTCCAAGTCCTTATGGGGAATCATGTAGACCTCGTCCATGGTAATTGACTACAATCGGGGCAAAGTTCCTCGTCGTCCACGGCACGACAGTTCTCACAAAGACGAGCCCTCAAGATATGTTGGTACTCTCGATACAACAGGTGATATTTATGCTTCCAATAATAACATTCGTCTTTCCACTTGTCGGTGGCCCGATTGGCCTCTTGTAACAGAGTCATCCACGTGGCAAGCGTTAACGAACACATTGACATAACACGTGATGGAGTCCTTGAAACAACCCGCGTCCTTTTTGTTGGACTAACCACTGACGACGCTTTTTGACGGAATGTCGACGACGTCCCAAATCACGTAGTACCTTTTTATAGGGTTGAAGTTTGGCTAGCATGGGTGGGGTCACAGGAATCTTGTTTTTTAAGAAGTTCAATACCAGTTCACTCACAGCATTGATTTGATCGGCATTGGCATGTTGTAACAACTCTTGACGTTTGGAACCATTGGCTTCTTGTAACATGGACCGTAAAAACGGTAATTGACGTCGAAGGCGTTGCATCCTTTATCGGTGACGACGACGATACCGTTGATTGGCTTTTTGGATGGTGCGTTTTATACGTTTATCCGTTTCCAAGGCCACGGCTTTCCCCAATCCCACCATGGCGGGGACCAATAGATTTAAAAAACCGCCTCGTCGACGACGTCGTCGTCGTCTTCTCCTCAAGGATACCATGGACGGTTCATCAACATACGTTGAAGGGCTTTGTTTTGTTTGATCACGTCTCGCGACTCTTTATAGCCTTGACGGGTATTGCGTTTGAAATCTTGCCACCAACCCCCACCTCGTTGTCGGGCATGTTGTACATTATCGGTAATGCCTTTCAAGGCTTGACCGCCTAATTTGCCTAAAGCGAGTCCAAACCCAGGCGCTGGACCTGATAGAAACATACTCATGCCATGGGCAATTTTATCCACCAAACGGGGTTTGCGACGCATTAAAGCCCCTCCTCTTTGTTTCCTTTTTCTGCGTCGTCGTCGTCGTTGGACGGCCATGGTTCTAAGAGTGTGGGACTGGGAGGGAGTGGCTTTTTATCGATCCAATAATCTTTGGGTCTCAAAGGACGAGGACATCCGTCCACATAGCATAGGGCTTCCACGGGTTGGTACACAAAATGACGATGGTAATCTTGCACACATCGTTTGGGTAACGGAGGGGTGAAATCCACAATGGTATCATCCAAGGTTTGCATCTTGATTAAAAATCGTTCCAGATCCTCCAAGGGAACACCCCGGACATGGGTTTTCAATTCGGTCAAGGCTTTGGCATAGGTGGTAAACGCAAATCGACTCATGGTCACTTTAAATCGGTATTGTTTAAAATCATTCCATCCTTTGACCACGGTCCCCACGGCCGCCAAACAGGCTACCAACGTACTGTTTTCTAAAAGGGGTCCGGCAATCATGCCTGCGGCCATCAGGAGTAATGCCATGCCATTGAACAAGGCATTGATACACTTGTAATGATTCAACATTTTTCGATAACACCACCATTGTTGATGGTAAAACGCATACAAGGAATCCATGCGTTGTAATAATTCCGGGGGGAATCGAATACCATGTTGTTTCGATCCATTCAATAACGACACGACGGTTTTCATCCTCACGGCGAAACCCGGGACGACGAGGTTTGTACGCTGGGTGCTCCTCCCTGTTTATAACTGGTTACAATGCTATTGGTCATGGTGACATTGGCAATTTCACGTCCTTGGGCTAATTGTTCTTGATCTTGTAACATCATCCGTAAACGTCGTTGTAAATCCGCTTGACGCAAGGTACGAGGGGGTGGACTCCCAGACGTCCAAGATCCTCGAGGGGTGCCTGGATTGGAGGCAGGTGTCAAAGGTGAACCGGGGAAAAGTCGTCGTCGTCGTCCGCGTCGACCACCACGTCGTCCACCACGACGTCCACCACCACCACCACCACCTCCACCACCTCCACCACCTCCACCACCTCCTCCACCAGCACCACCAGCACCTCCACCACGACCAGCACCACCAGCACCAGCACCCCCAGCACCACCACCAGCACCACCAGCACCACCACGCCCACCACCACGCCCACCACTACCACCACGTCCACCACCACCACGCCCACCACCACCACGTCCATTACCCCCTGCACCCGCTGCTGTCCGACCACTTGGCGCTGTTCGCCAACCAGGTGGACTTCTCGGGGACTCCGGGGTGGTCTGGGGGCTATGGAATGAGGGTGAATGGGATGCTCGACTTCCTACCCCAGCGGGGGAAGAGGCCTGGGCAGGGGGTGCACCATCCAGATCGGGCCAGCCGGCGACTGTCCTGGGGGAGGGGAGATTTCTCAAAAACTGACTGAGGGCATCGGGGTGCATTTCCTCCAGGGCGACGTCGAAGGTGGCCGATGGCGAAGGCGAAGGTTGATTGGTCGTGGTCGCCCCCACACCCGCAGGGGCCACGGTATCGTACGATTGCGGAGGTTGACGGTCATCATCATCATCCGCCATGGTCGTTCTCTCTCTTTTTCCTGTTCAAAGGGTGCCTTTATAGTCGTTTTTGATAGGTGCGAGTCCATCCTTCGTCTTTTAACAGGTGACTCAACAACCGTTGTTGATCGGAGGAGGCGGGGTGTAAATCCAACACCAAATACCCATACGGTCGTGTCGTGGCTTGATGAAACGTCTCCAACGTGTCTTTCCAAGTGGTAGGAAACGATTGAAGCATGACATTGCGTACCCCTAATTGATCTCGAGGGTTCTTGAACGCCACGATGTAATGGGCATTGCGGGATATACTTTTAGCATAGCGACCCACGGGAAACATGTCTTGGCACAAGTACAGTACGGTCACCCCTTGATGATGCGAATGTTTGGTGAATAAATCCAACACGCGTTTATCGTGACTCCCTTCATCCATTAAATCATCCAAGACCAGGACCCCATGTCCTTGAGGAAACCATTGGACCAACGCCTCATGATCGGGAATCCCTTCGTGAAACACCACCCCTTGATCTTGCATGCCTTGAAATCGATCTTGCCAGGCCCCATAACAATAATGCCGTTGGGTCGGTGGGATTTCAAACAACTCTGGGTTCTCTACCAAGAGTTTTTCCGTAAACACGGTTTTGCCACATCCCGAGGGACCCACGACCAAGATAGAGGAGGGAGTATGAAAACGAAACGGTTTCCCCGTTTGCATGATGACGAAATACCCTTAGAAAAAAAAAAGGCGCCCTTTTATGGGAGTCGGTGGGACTCGAACCCACGCACGACTAAGGCTCTACCGACTGAGCTACGACCCCAACACCACTTTTTTCCAACGAATTTTATTTAACCATTACATTGATGATACGGATGACAACAAAGTTGATACCATCTGGCTTCTTGACCTACAATCAATTGTTGAAGGCGTTGACCCGCTTGATGGTCATTGCTTACATAATCATGATCAGAAAACTCATTTAAAAAATCTTGCAAGGTCCGTCCACGGGCTTTGGCTTTTAAGTACAACAAGGCGTAATCACCACAACTCTTGCTGGAAATGGCTTGGAGGGACTTGCCATTGGTCACCACATATTTCCAATGTTGGACAATCCAATCTCGTAACGGGGTGGCTTGCACATACGTGTCCAAGGGCAAAGCATAACTGTCCAGGACTTCACACACCTTTCCATCTGTCCACACCGCTAACCAATGTTGTCCGGGTTGATCGTGTGGGTCCGTATTTACAATGTACCCTTGCGGGGTAGTCTTGACAGGACTCTTGGGTAAACGATCACAGGCCACCGTCCCGTAAAAGACAGGGTTCAATTGGGGGTCGTCTCGGGCTAAATAATCCAATTGCACATTATTCAAGGCCACATGTTCCATCAGTGCTGGTAAATGTTATACAACACGGCTCCGTTCCTGTCAATCTCCAGCAAGTTCTCAAATTCTCCATACACGAGTACGGTTATATTGGTACCGGGTTGGGCTCCAAATTCCAAGACCAGTTGTAAATCGCCTGTTTGCTTGGGGTTGAGGTTTTGACTGTCAGCACATCCATTGGCGACATTGTCAAACATGTACAAGGTACAATTTTTAGCTTGGCCCCAATCTTCTAGTTCCACCATATTGCCTTTCTTTTTACACCAGGCACCACTGGCTTGCAGAAAACGGAAGTAGCCTAGATTATCTCGGGTGCCATTGTTGTGCACTAACTGTAGGGTTTCATAAGGGTATTCTTCTCCTTTGACAATCTGTTTAATGGACGTCAGACCAAATTTCTGGAAACAGAAAGGATCTCGGGTCACATCTCCATTGAAGGCCCGGCTGTCCAACAACCCTACAATCAATCGGTCAGGTATTCTGTTTTGAAACAGGTTGGGGATATCAAAGCGGACCACGTTGCCTTGCATGCTGAAGGTCCGGATTTCACTGCGGACGGTCGGGTAAGCAGCCACTTGTCCTTCATTGTGTCTTTTTTCAGATAAACTCCTGTAGATGGCGTCATTCAAACGCAGTTGGCAGAGATGAAACCGTAGTTTCACATCCCCTTCCATCAATCGGCCAGCTAGACCCACTCCGTTGAAAAACAGGCTCGGACCATTGAAATGAAATTTCATCTTGATTTCTATGCCAGGCACCAACAATTTGCCAGTGTGAAACACTTCCAAGTGGGGGGTAAACACCAGACTGTGGGTGACACCTCCAGCATACTTTTCCACTTCAGCTACCATCGCAGCCAACACCCCTTTGTGATTGGCACTGAGATCACGCCAATTTTGATGCGGTGTGGCACTGTTGGTATTGTTGGCGGTCCATTGGGGTGGGGAATCCACTTGATTGAACCATCCTTGGGGTCCTAACACGGTCTTGCCATCTTCTCGGTCATAATTCAACAAGGTTTCTAGGTAAGCTTTGTAATGATAAGTGTCGGATTGAGGACTGATCAACGTGCCATTCAACTGCAAGTCAATTTGCTTGATGATGGAATGGGCCAAATTATTGACGGGCCACAATTTCTGATTGGCCACCAAGTTCCCGGCATCGTCCTTTTTCAAACTCAATTCCATGGTAAAGTAACTGCGTCCCAAATCCACAAAATCGTCCAACCCCGGAATGATGAATTCCATGGGATTGATACCCGTGGTCGTGGGTTGAATGGTGACCATGCGATAGGCATTGATGCTAATGTCGGTCGGGGGCACCTTGAAAATCCGTAACGCCGGGTTGACGGTCCCTTCGGAACGCGGATGCGCTGGGGCAGCCCCTTCAGAGTAGGTAGGGGTTGCCACGCGTGACATCACATTCGGCATGGTTAACGTCGTCGTCGTCGTCGTCGAGTAGTGGTACCCCGTCGTCGTCGTGAGGGGTTTTTATAGCGTCGTGCTAAACGTTGTCTCAAATCAAACCCGGGGACTCTCATCACCTCGGCACTCAACCAGCCACCACGTTGTCCTCTCCTGAGTTTCCAAAACGGATACAGTCCTCCCCATTGAGACAACCCTCGATTACTACGAATTCGTCGAGGTCGTGAATGCACAGGATCCATTACACTCCAAAAATATCTCGCGCACGTTTGACTTGCTTGGGAAACAAAGCACTGGCCACACGCACAGCGTCTTTCACGTTCTTATGACTCAAGGCTTTCTTGGCTTGTTTGGTGATTTCCTTTTTAATGACTTGTTCGGCTTTGCGTTTGACACCGCGTGTTAACCCTGCATTCAATCCTCTCTTGATATTACTAGGCAGTTTTAAAGGATTTCGCGTGCTTTTAAGGCCTTGGAACCCCCCACGCATGACCTCCCTCATCAACCCGCTGCCATGTTGATCATACCACTCGTCTGTCCGAAATCGTGTCAAACTTCCCCCTCGCATGGTGTCTTCTTTGCTCTTTCACCAATGTCTATGCTTCACGTCACCCCGTTTGTCTTTTTATACCGTCATCGACCTTTCTTTTTCTTCCGAGTGGTCGCTGCTTCGATGGCTTTTTTACCACCGTAACCCGCCGCACCACCCACCGCTCCCAACGCGGCGGCTTTCCCCACAGCCATCAAGGCTGGCACGAGAGCGGCCAGAGGCAAGAGACCGCCTCGTTGCCTTCTTCTTCTTCGACGTGCTCTTGTCTTTGGCATCTTTGACTGACCATCCCCTTTTTCCCTTTTTATGTCTTTTTGAAGTGCAAGGTGACCAGGGTGTTGCCTTTGCCAAACCTGACCAACTTATCCTCGGTGCCAGACGTTTCGGTGACTTGCATTTGAATGATTTCCACCACTTCATTACGAAGCGGTAGGTATTGAATGTGCAACGGTTCAAAGTACATGGTGCCTCTGCCTTCCCGCTTGTAATGGATTTCACGCAACAAATCGGTAACGCGATTGCCTACCATCATACTGCCTGCCACGTCCGAGTACACGTGCAACGATCGCGAGGGATCTCCCACCACCGAACGAAACGCCACATTCAAGTTGGTGAAACGCCACCCACAACTCATACTCAATCGTAAATGATCCGGTGAAAACGAACGCACCGTCCAAAAGACCGGGTTGTGTTGATCGTCGTCCACATCGTTCCAATCGTTGTCAATGGGTTTTGTCATGTTGGGGATTTGATCCCCCATGAAGTCTTGTTGTAAGTTTGGTCCCAAAATCAACCCACTGCTAATTTTACGTAACCATCCCATCTTGACAGCCAACTTGGTGTAGATGTACAGGGCTGGCGTGTCGGTTTTGCAGTGACAGACATTCGTGTTGTCAATGATGAGATCCTCGCCTTCCCAACGAAACTTGACGTACCTGTGTTTGCCTTGATCTTTGGTAAACCGACCTCCTTGAATCGCCGTTTCCTTGCGTTGTTGTTCCAAGTGAGCAATGGCAGCTTTCATGAAACTCACCCCATCCACCACCCAATCCAAATGTTGAATGTCATTGATGAGGGTTTGCGCGCTGTCTCTTCGCCCGACCGTTTCCCCGTCTTTTCCACCCGGTTTGGGATAGGTTTGGTCCCAGGTCGTCGACATGATGTACCCATCTTTTTGCACCAACTCGTACAAATTGACGTGCGTATCCGGTAAGGAAATGGCACTCAACCCCACTTGCCATCCACCTCCTTGTAACCGTAACGGTTGAGGTAAACGAATCTTGAAGGAATTGGCTTGGTTGTTGGGAAATTCATGTCGGTTGGCATGACTGGGTAACGTCACGTAGAACGACATTTTTGTCTTCTTCACACCACGACTTCCCTTTTAAAGTGGAGAGTCAAGAGGGTATGTCCTTCACCAAACTTGGCCAGATCCCCATTGATTTCGGCCATCTGGGTTTCCACGATTTCCACCACTTCGTTGCGTACTGGGACATATTGAATATGTCGAGGTTCAAAGTGGGTGGTGTTTTGAGGTTGGTACTTGATTTCTCGTAAGAGATCGGTGATACGACCCCCTACCATACTGCTGGTCCCTACATCACAATACACGTGCAAAGGACGCGTCGAGGGAAATTCCAACGAGGGACGAAAGGTCTTGTTCAAATTCACAAACCGCCAAGGACACGATAGACTCAACTTCACATAATCCCCCTCCACTTTCCAAAAGATGGGCTTGTTGGCGGCATCGCGGATATCCGTCGGGGTGGGAATGGTGGAAATGCCTTGAAATTCTTGCAAGAGATTCGCACCCAATCGATACTGACCGGGGGACACTTGTTCAATCCATCCCATTCTCAGGGCCAACGTTTTGCCCCATGACACGTGCGCTACTTGTCGTTTGTAATCCACATTGGTCATATTCAATAACAAATCCCCTTCGGAGGTCCATTCAAAGATCGGGTACAATTTGACGCCATTGTCCTCGGTCCATTTGTTTTTGGGTTGGGTTTGTTTCGCACGGCTTTGCTCGTAACGGTACACCAGTTGATGAAAAAAGTGCGATCCCGTCGACGAAGTCATCTCCTTTCTCATATCTCGCCCGTAGACAGTGAGTTCGCGACGTTCATGGTACCAGCGATCGTTGCCTTGATCGTCTGTGTCATGCACCCGTTCGTGCCATCGTACATACAACAGAGGATGGGAATCGCCCACTCCTCCTTCTTCCGCTATCACGGGAATGGTGGGTAAGGATAAACTCACCATGCCCACCATCCATCCTCGTCCCATAAATCGGATGGGTTTAGGCAATCGGTTTCTGAAATGATGACTCTTGTTCCCAGGAAACTCCTTGGTACTAGCATGACTCATCAACGTCACGTAAAACGAAGAGTTGGGGACGAACGTCATTTTTTTAGTCGCGTCGTCGTCTTTTGGGTGGACTTGTCTCTTTCCTCTTGGGTGGGTTTGTCTTTTTCCTCTTGGGTGGTTGGAGAGACGTCACGTCTTGACTACTAATCCAACTATTGTACTTGTCGGGCCACCCTTTCCACTTGACCAACCAACGATCTTTTTGTCGCTTAAGTACCTTTTCGATGCGAAATACCTCGGACACATGGACTTTTTGTAAATCCTCTTCATAAAACGTACCTTGGACGGGGGTATCATCCCATTCGTGAATCTTATACGTGGGCACGGGTCCAGAGATCACCCGATGCACCACAAACACTTCTTCGGTCCAACCGGGTAAATAGCCTTTGGCAAAGGTACGATGAATCTTATTGAGACGTACACGATCTCCAACTTTGAATTTAGGTTTTTTCTGGCCTTTCCCTCGTTGACCATACAATCGTTTCCACACCGCTTCTTCGTTGTCCCATGTCACGTCTTGAGGGGCCATGCCAATACTTCGATGACGTGTAGCATTATAGCCTTGCACCAACTCGGGTAAGACATCGTCAAAGCGTAAGGTGTTGGCCGCGGTGAAATAACGATACAACCGTTCTTTCAAGGTCCGATTAAATCGTTCCACCACACTGGCTTTCGCATCCCCTTCGGTGGAAAAATGTTGAATGCCTTGCTCGTCAAGCCATCGTTGAAAGGTCCGGTTATAAAATTCTTTCCCTCGATCCGTTTGCAATCGATTAGGGTGACGTCCTTTCAAAATCTTGTCAAAGGCATGGACCAAGGCGACCCCGGTTTTGTCTTTCAACGGTTGTACCCACGCGTACTTGGACAAGACATCCAAGACCGTCAACAAGTACCGTATACCCCGATTATACTTGGCCAACGGTTGCACTTCCACTAAATCCGCCACCCATTGATCATCTAACCCCCCGACGATGACGGGTACGGTCGGAAAACGACGACGCCGCGGTTTATGTAACGTATAGGCCAAATCCCGTTCCAACACCCGTTGGACTTTTTTCAAAGGGAGACGATGGGCTTTAGCAAACCGTTGCACGCCTCCTAAACTGCCGGGAGCTCGAGGATCGTGGTAACGATTCAACCATGATGGGGACACATCCTTTTTCTTTCGAGGGGCCATACGTTCTGGCATTCATCCCATAAGGTCGGTATGGTGGGGACCGTGTCGGGATGCGCCTTTTGAATGATTCGATACCATCGCCATGCGTTCGGGTGGGCTTTTAACCATAAAACAAACACTACCCATCGATACAGGTTGCGGTCGACGTGGGTTTCTTCAAAGAGGTGGAGAGGATGCGTGTCCTCGGGACATGGGGGAATGGGGATTTTGGACCCGGGTTGATGATCATATAAGACTTGACAAAGGGTTTGATGACATTGCCATTGTACCAGGGACAAGACAGAATCCCACGTATAACACACAGACTCCATGGTCACATTGATAAAAAATTTTATTCCTACTCCTTTATACATTTAAAAGAGACCTAGACGGCCGCAGCTGATGGTCTCTAGACCTTTCTGCCAGTTCTCAACACTGTCACTGTACTTGGGGGGTGGTGGAGCCGGGGCTACCATCATTTCTTGACGGTTCTTGAGATCTTGAATTTCTCGTAACAATTGTTTCTCATAATCTGTCAGGGGCCTGTCCTCTTTCCTTTGGACTCGAGGTGGCGGGCCAGGGATGTCATAGCCCCTCTTGGGATATCCTTGAGCATCACGGTTGGGTGGTTCAGCTTGTTGGTCGGCTTTTTTGGGGGGATGGTCATGAAACCAAGTCCAGTACTTGGGACCCAAGGGCTGATCGGCCCATCGGAAGAAGCCACACGTTTTCTTGGAACAATTCAGAACAAGCGATCGGGGTTCTGAGTCGAATGGCTCTGTTGAAGCGTGGCGGGTTCACGGCAAAAGCATTGCAAACAACACCACATGTCCAACACTTCTACATGAGGTTGACTATACACGGCTTTCATATATTCCAGAACTTGATCTTGTCCACAAAACAGCAAACACGGTTGCATGGGACATTTCACATACTTCCATCCCTTTTGAGATTCTCGGGCCTCCAAACGCACATCATGGCAAGGGCATACCATATAGTCCACTGAACTGGGAGGATCTTCGGCATACGTCACCATGTATTCAGGCGGGGACACCATATCATTCAATTCTTTCATCATATCTTCCACCGCAGCTCGAGTGTCGTCCACAGCAGCTCGAGTGTCTTCGACCACTTCGCGCACCACAGGATCACAGTCCACATTCTCTTTCTTTTTCTTCTTCCCCGCAGGGTGTAGGCTTGGCTTTCCCTTCCGATCCACAGACATCGTGCTCAAAGATTTTCACCCCACCGCCCATGCCTTTTTATACCCATGACCCTTGGTTGTCATTGGTCAGCTTATCCTACCCATATAAGGACGTCTCATCGTCCCATTGGTCAACTTTTGCTCTCCAAATAAGGACCTCTTGTCTTCCCATTGGTCCGTTGTCCCTATTTAAGACGGTCCCTTGGTGTCTAGATCTTCATTCTCAAAGCAATGCCCCCAGACATTGACATGATCGGAGAACAAGATCTCGATGCCTTGGAACTGCAAGTGGGCTATGGCCATGTGGTGTACACCGGGGGAGCCAGAGGTACGGATGCACTCGTCGAAGAACTGGGTAAACAGTTTGGGATGCAAGTCGAAGTCCTCGTCCCCCCGAACCATCCTCGAGCTACCTTCATCACCCCGTCGACTGTGGAAGTCCTCATGCTGGCCAACCCCCATCTTCACCAAGCAGCGGAGAAACTAGGCAAACAAATGCCCAGTCATTTTTACACCCTGCAATTGCTGCAACGCAATTATCAAATTGCCAAAAGAGCCCATACGATCTATGCCTTTGGCATTTTGGAACAGGATCATAAACGCGTGAAAGGAGGCACTGGTTGGACCGTGCAATTGGCTATGGATCAAGGCAAACCCGTCTACCTCTTTGACATACCCAGTCAATCATGGTACCGCTCGGACCATTACTACCAAGTCAATGAGAATGCCGCCACCCTGGTCACTGGCAGTCAATTTGTTCCTTGGGGACCTAAAAAGCCCACCCTTCATCAAAGCAGTGCTATTGTGGGATCCCGGGATGTGGACGAGAAAACCCGAGCCGAAATTCAAGCCTTATTCAATCGCACGTTCTGTCTCCCCGAGAACATTGATCAATTACGCCTGGAGCTTCAAGACTTTCATTTGTAATTTTTAGTTTTTATTTTTGGAATTGTACATAGCCTTTTTAATTTCTTAGTTTTTATTTTTCCAATTGTACATAGCTTTTCTTTTTCAATTTTTATTTTTTCAAACTGTAGATAGCTTTTTCCAATTGTAAATAGGTGCGCCCCAACCCGCGTGACAAGAACACAGACAACCATTTGTAAAAAAACATCAACTCTTTTTTTAATTAAAAAATAAAAAAGATCACAACACTGAGTTTGCACGTTCATCATAAATAATGTCTCTTGACGCACAGTAGCCTTGACTCACAATAAAAAAACTCAACATGTTCAAAGTTCAGGGAAATAAAACACGTCGCACTTGGTCGCGCATCATAGCCTGCTCTCTCCTCTCCCGCTCCGCCCGCCGCCGCTCCTCTCGCACCCGCTCCATGTCCCCGAAATAAACTCTAATTCTCTGCCATGCGTGGCCCGCATGCACTCTTGGTAAATAGTTGCACAGGTCGTTGTCCATTTCACGATAGTGTTCTAGGGTCATCGGCCAGCGACATTCAAACCGGGACCAAATGCGGTGCTGGTCCACCCAAGGAATGACCTTGTCCACCAGGGCTCGCAGTAAGGCTTCCACGATCTCTGGATGGGGCCTGCCCTCTCGCTCTCCATTCTCAGTCCAGACCATGCACCTTAAAAATAATTCAAAAAAAGCAACCACGCGCCGCCGGGTTAAAGGACGCCAGGTTTGGTCTCCCCTTTCATTCATGACTCTTATCTGCCGCTCCACTGCCGTTCGCTCCGGTCCTGCTCTCCTCCTCAAGTACTCTGGCCCACTCACATTCATGTCGCTGGCTAGACAGCCCAAGGGTTTTCTTGTTTTGACCATTTTTTCCCGCACTAACAAACATAAGTCACTCAGGACCGGCTCAAAGCTAAGAGTGACGTCCTGTGGCCTCGCTTGACTTATATACCCCGATCCGCGCAATGCACCATGGGCTATCTAAGGAGGGGGGAGGGGGGTCCCCCCACCCCTTCCCCTCCCAAAGCATGATGGGGTCTTTCTCTCATTGGCCCATTCCCTCCCACGTGACCCTTTTGCTTCTCTATAAAAACCCCCTGTCCCATTCCATCTTTCACACTCAATGGATGATCCAGTCCTCAGTCCAGAAGCCCAACAAGTGATTGATCGTCTACGAGCCTTGTTGTCTCAGCTCGAAAAACACTTGGAAGAGATCCGCTTCAAAGCTTCTTATTTTGAACTGCTTCGACTTCACAGTCAAAAACATCTCAGTCGTAACGAATTGTGTTTATTAACCTTGAAAAACTTCTACCAGTGGTGAATGGGCGACAAAGCCTACAAGATCAGTCCTGAAGCCGTGCAAATCATACAACGTTTGGGAGAGATCCGAAAACAAATCCTCGACCTGGTCCAACCTTTACGTTACCAACTCACTTTTCAAGAACTGTGCCGACTCCGAAAAGAAGGGATCATCACCCCCACAGAGTTTCAACTCTTGATCAATCCACTCTTTGATCCTTTCGCCTGATGGCTCAACCCAAACCATGTGTGATCTGTTTGACACCTCTCGCCAATTATACCACGTTGAGGTGTTGTGGTCAACCTTGTCATGTCGCCTGTGCCAACAAATGTCGACAGAACGGTCAGACCCACCTATGCCCTAGCTGCCACGTTCCTCTTACCGTCCTTGAAGTCCTCCATGAAGAATGGAAAGAAGACCCGGAGTTTGTCCAGCATGTCAAGGACGATTGGAAAAACAATCCTATATGGTATGGCATTTGTTATGACAACGAGCACGGCCTGGAAGGATTCTGGGGAGAACTCCGAGATCCCTATGAGGGTAACCGCAAAACCCTCTACTTTCTGGGTCGCACCAAAAGCCTAGCCATTGGACGCATGAAAACCTGTATCAGCTTCTCGTAAAAAGGACCCCCCATGTTTGGACTCGTTTTTTTTTTTTCACTTGTTGTCAAACAATACGAAGGATCAATAAAACATGTTCCATGACACTTTGTTGTTGTGATCTTTATTAAATGATTCTCTACATAACACAATCATGTTCGTTGACTTTTTCTGGAGAGTTCAAGGGTAATGATGGTTCTGCCTTGTTTGAAAGGAGCCGGCTGCCCGTCAGCTGTTTGAATATCCATGGCAATGCTGTCAAAGATGGTTTTGCCAAGAGGAAAATACATCCGTTGCTTGGTATCAAATTGATGATCGGTATTGCCGGCATCCAAGGTACGTAAAAATCCTTTTTCTTGATTTCCCACAATGCTCTGTGACACCAGATCCGTGTAAATCATCAATTGTTGTTGCCCTTGTTGGGGTTTGACCGTTTGGGTGCTGGGAAATACTTGTCGACTGAGATTCGGACCCAAGAAGAAGTAATAATTGAAATCGGGGTGGGTAAAACTGACGGACACATGACCAAAAGGTGGATATTTGTTGGCAGTACCGGTGGTTAGTGTCCATTTGTGTCGATCGTCGTAATCCACGATATTTTTCACCAGATAATTTTTTTCTTCCACAATTCGTTGCGTTGGCGTTCCATCTTTCACCAGTCCCATCAAGCCAGCGAATTTCCATTCCATTTCAAATTGCATATTGGCTGGAATGAGTACATACAGGGAATCTAATTCGGGGGCGATGCCTGTATTGGTAATTTTCACGTAGGGTTGAGCCAGGTTGAGAGCGGCTAGTTGTTGTCGTTTCGCTTGATCGTCGACCTCCATTTTGGTTATATCCATCATGACTTCCATGTGTTGTTTTTCCATTTCGTAAGCGATGGCGATCCATGCTTCTTTCAAATTGTAGTAATACCCTGGGGGCAAATGGATTTGTTTGGTGACTTGAATGGGAACCGTTCCATCCGCACGTTTTGGTATGTATCTAATATCTGTTTTCATCCAATGTTTTTGACTATCTTCTTGCGTCCAATTCTGCTTGGTTTGATCTTCCAATTGTTGATTAAACCCCGGGTGTGAGATATGAACCAAAGCCGCTTCCCAATCATCTTCCACCAAATAATATAAATGAGGAAGTCGAGCCGTAAATTTTTGTCCCGTGCCTTGTGCTTGATCACTGATAAGGGTGATGTACAAACTCATGGTCACAATCCTAACCCCTTGTGGTTGCCTTTTTATACCTACCCCCGCTGCTAAAATTGGACTTTGGACTTTGAGCCCGCGTTCCCCCAGCGGTTTTGCTTCCTCCTGAGCCCACGATCCATTTTTCACACTAGTCAGCGGTTTCTCATTCTAAAACACGTGACTTCCGGTTGCATGAGCCCGCGATCCCTTTTTTCCCACTGGTCAGCGGTTTCCCATCCTAAAAACACGTGACTTCCGGTTCCGGTCATGACGTCATCATTACATCAAAACGAGGCTCAGTTTGCCCAACAGACATACATTACTACTAGTATCCACTCCAAATACAAACCCAAAAACGTTCCAAATACAAATTTGGATCAAAAAACATACTCCCGCCCCAAAAACCCTTATGAAAGGGACATATCGCATATATAACCTGATGGCTGTCACAGTGAAAAATATAACGTGTTTGTGTTGCAGGTGCACCAGTCTCATCAGGGGGGTTTTTCTATCACCCTACGGATAGAAAGTATGGGGCAATTCCTGATGGAATAGGGCAGACCTTCTTGGTGGAAGTTAAAACTCGGGCAATAGACTGTAGTGCACCCCTCAGCAGTGTAACTGCCTCTCACATTCTACAGAGTAACCTAGAGATGGCATGCACTGGCGGGCATGTAACATTCCTAGAGTCATGCCATCCAGAACAGAACTGTGCAAACATTTTTTTCATTGAGCGGGACAATCTTCTCCTAGATGTTTGCAAGACTGTTACTGACAGCATTTTGCTAAGGGAAGTGATCAGAGAGTGGCCACATGAAGAGAACAGATTTCGTAAGAAGCTTGGAGAAAATCTTACTGGAACTATTCCAACATTTGAAAATACAAAACCTCTGACTAAAACTGTGAAACAAGTCGTTTTTGTTAGAGATGCGGTCTGATGAAACAACATTATTTTAAAGAGTCTTTGTATGCTCTTGAAGCAATATTAGCTCTTAGTACTTTTTCAATTACAGATATTATGATAAAATCCATCCATTTGATGGCATACATTGGAAGAACAAACATATAATTATTTATATATGACTTGTAAAACTGTTGGACTGAAATTCAGTAAAGGAACTTGCATGAGGCAGTATTGTTATTAGCAGCTCTGTATAATGTCTTTATTTCCTAAGCTTCCCTTGGCCCAACTGGGGTTTTCAAAATATTTACAATGTGTGCAAATACCTTGAAGCAGTAGCCGAGAATATTTATTCTCGTCATTGGCCAACAGCTGTTTAATATGGTCCAGTCCCGTATGCGACCAATGTAGTTCTCATTGTATATTCTTAATGTGGCAATGTCAAAATTCCTACTTATATCCGTCTGCTTGTATTGAAGATCGAACTTCCTTGGTGGCCGATTGTGTAAAATGCCTTTCTTGAGGCAGATTTCTACAATGTCAAATCCCTTGTCCGTAAGAACAAGTTTTCTTTTGTTGACTTGGTCCAAAACACCAGACTGCTCAGTAATATCATGATCTGAAATCGTCCCTGGGTACGTTTCGCTGCAGCTTAGCAGACCACCGTGAGGATAAATCCATATTGCTGTTTTCCCAGTGGTGTGATTCTTGTAGTTACTAAATGTTATGTTGTTCACATCAAAATTCTCGGACTGTGAAATCCAAGTCTCTGTAGCATCTCCCAATGCTTCTGTGTCACCAAAGCCTGCATCTTTAAATACTTTTGGAAGAAATGCTTCCACAAATCTTGGTAAAGGGCTGAGATCAAAACACTCAAGTAGTGTAGACAAAAACACTGCCCATACAACAAATACTCTTGAAATAGTAGCCTCACTACTCTGTGTCATCCATGCCATCACCTTGAGATGCAGGGAGTGTCTACAAACTGTCAAAAAGTCATCAAGGTAAGGTAAGGTAAGGTAAGGTAAGGTAAGGTAAAGGACTCGGTCCTTTGGTCCATTTTCCTATTCTTTGTAACTAACCCTGCAGATGTACAATTTGGGTAGTGTAACAGGTGGGTATAGGGATCAATACATTCAAACAAACAGTCAAACTCAGCTGTAGTAAGTCCAGTCAAATGAAAAAATTTGTTCGGTCGTTCTTTTATGGTACCATCAGAAAACTGCCACCTCCTCATTTCTGAACGAATTTGATCGATTGTGTCCTCTTGTGTTTTTTGTTTCTTCAGCAATTCAGATATTTGATTCTGAAGTTTCGTAATTTCCTCCTCCTTTTCCGTTAGCCTTGCAACAAGTTCACTTTCAATGTTATTTTGCTTTACCTCGCAGCCAGTACACGGATCTGAGCTGTCAACATCCTGTGAGTCCTGTCCCTCCTGAGTTCTGACCAATAATCGTCTCTTTGCTTTTGGAGCTACTGTACCCTTCTTATCCAGCGAACGCTTCGTAGCAGCAAGCTTTTTGGCTCTTTTTGATACGGAAGAGTTTGAACTTTCAAGTCTTTTCACATATTCAGAAGAACAAACAAGGTCTGGAAGACCCTCTAAGTTTTCTCGCTTTCCAGAGGACCAGTAGTCTCCTACGCAGCCGTTTTTAGCACTTTCGCATACGCTATTTTTAAGTTCTCATTGCTCTCAATTCCTCTGAGCGAATAGTATTCCAGCCCAGGAGTCTGTGATCTCCAATTGCTTGTACATAGCGCCCCTGCACAGTTCCAATGCCATTTTTTCTCCGGAGTTTTTCCTCTCAGCGATTCAAAACCTGCCGCCATCTTGAAAATTTG
Organism: Siderastrea siderea; assembly: GCA_964030785.1. NCBI lineage: Eukaryota > Metazoa > Cnidaria > Anthozoa > Scleractinia > Rhizangiidae > Siderastrea > Siderastrea siderea. The sequence continues at coordinate 44,530,138 of OZ034969.1, read as the reverse complement.
TCCGGCGGGCTCAAGACTCGTTCCCAGCCCCTCACGATATGAAAGTCGGCAATGGCGGCCTTTGACGGGAATGCGAGCTTCACTTCTTGTCATTTTCACGTGCTATCTGTACCCAGTGCAACTTACATTTAACAAGAATAATTAGGATTGGTGTGTATCTAGATGTCTTGAGATTTTTGGATCTGGTCATCTTTTGTAAGTCAAGTTTGAGCACAATTTCGTTGTAGGTGGATCAAGCAACGTGTGCTTTCATGATATTTGAGTAGGTCTTACTTTTTGAGAATTTGTAGGCTAACCCAAAAATCTAAAACCGTTTATTTTACACCAAGATCAAGATGGATAAATTTGCTTTTATAAAATCATATAGCGCCCGATAGCGCCCCTCTAGTTTGAGAATTATGCGTTGTTTAAGTTGTCGAATTTTCTCTCCAATATTTCTCTCACGCTGCGAGATGTGAAAATTACCCGCGAAATATTAACTTGAGTGATCGTCTTATTTTAATTATGACAAGTATGTGGCATCCCAATCGAGTGTTTTCCCTTCTTTGTTTTGTTGCCTTAAGGTTAAGAGGCAAAATGGTTTCTTCAGTCTGCTCTGTTGCCCTGTATACAACAAACTTTCAAGAATCACATTTTGTTTGCTGAAATGATCAAAATTATTTGGGCTTTAGGGTCTTAATAATTTATATAGTCACATCACACAACCTCTGTGCAGTGAACCATTGAGAAAGTTAACAAAAATTCAGTATTGATCAGTAACTCAGATTGGAAATTCACAGTGCTATCTTAAACATGCAAGAGAAACCAAAATTGTTTGAGATATCAAAAATTTCAGATAGCCAATAGTAAATAAGTGAGCAAGATCAACCGAGGAAAACAAAAATATTTTCACTTCAATATAGTTGTGAGCAGGTGGGGGTGGGGGGGGGGGGGTGGGTTCAAGTTAGTGGGGTACATCTGCTGTAAGAAATAAAATCTAGAGCTATTGAGGGAGAATTGTGAATTATTGATTGAACATCCCTTTCAGTTGGTCAGTTTAGTTGTTATTAATAACAATTAGAGCTATTGACACCCATAAAAGGGTTGAGAACTGTGAATTGATTAAATATCCCTTTTCTAATGGAACTCGCAACTACTTTCTTCATCAATTTTTACATTGATATCAATCCTTATTTGTTTTCTACTGAATTGTCTTCCAGGAGACAGATTTCACACCAAAATTAGTGGTCTTACAGTGTTTACATGATTATGGTACAAGTTTTTGCACTGGATCGAAAATCTTGATCTGGTACAACAACCAGAATAAACTGGCACTGGTATGACTCATAATGGTATGAAATCTTGTGTTGGTATCATTTAAACAAAGTTACACAGAGCCATAAGAGGGAATAAAACTCAAACCTGTATTATGTAAACACCCCTTAAGTTTCTGTTACTCGACTTAACAGGCAGACTTGGTGCCCAGTGGTGAGTCCAGCCTTTCACGGAGGGTGGGGTCCAAGTTTAATGGTCGGTGAGGGGAGACAACAAAATACAAAACTTTTGTGGAGTTATATCTTGGTATTATTCTGTACTATATTCTGACTATAAGTAAATCGACAAAAAAAATCAGATGCTTTCTGAGTGGAGTATGCTGATGTACACAAGCTAATCTGCACTCTGCTTCGTTGTAGTCTGGAGTAAATGAATAACTCCATAATTGTTTTTTCTTTTCATGTATATTACTGTCTGTTAGTCTGTTTTATGCAGCCTTATTTTCTTTTGAACAAAAAGGGGGATACCCTTGGCCCCTTCTCTGGATCCACCATTGACTTTTCAACAAGGTAGAGGTCTGAAGTAAACAAACGAAGGACTGGGCCATTTTTTGCAAGGGGTAAATGCTCAAAGGTCAAATTTAGTTAGAGTTTGCTCTGTAGTTGGGACAGCATTCTAATAATTATAAAAATATCACTTTACTCACTGAAAGAATTGACAGATTTGTAGAAATGACATTGGATGTATTGCTCTAATGTGCTTCACTAGTTTTAAAAGGATCCAAGCTAAACAGGTTCTCTGTGACCTTGATAATTTTGTTGTGATAATCAGTGCAAAGCCCCCAACAACCCTGTATTAAGGGTAAAAACTATTTTCTGCTTGAGGTCCTTGTGGGTAAATGAGTCAATGCTTTCACTGAAGTAGCTGAGAGAAAAAATATGGGTGCACTGTCTATAGTATTGTCACACATTCTACAGGCTGAACAGAGCCTTGTTAAATTTTCTAAAGACAGATTTTCGTGTCCACTGCAAAAGAAAGTGGAATTCTCGTTCAATCACAGACTAACTTTGTCAGCATCAGTTACTTTCAAAAGCAAAACAAGTTAATTAATTAATTCATATTGACAGCTAGCAATTTGAACAATCATATTTTAATACAGCCTTGTTTACCTAAGCTGTGAAACTATAATTTCAAGCCCTTCAGGATTACTACATCCTGCATCAACGGTGTTTTTGAGAAACAGAAGCTTTTGGACACCCTGGAAGTTAAAGGACTGTTAATGCTATAAAATGAACATCCGTAAGGTTTTTCATGACACGTACTCGACGCTTATCCATCGGGCAAAACTTACGATTTCACACAACTGTAGCAATTACAAGACCTCAGAAAGCCAGGCATCTGTGTTTTCACTTTCGATGATTGGAAATAAGTCCTTCATGGCCCAAGAGGCTATTCATGGTGAGATGTTTGCACATATAAGTTACTAAAGAGGTTTATTCCTGATAAACCCGGGATTGAAGTCTCCACGTGTACGCGTTCAATCGATCAATGCATGAAACTAGCCGTTAAAATGTTACATCAAATATTCAGATGTAAACAAAGGATAATTAGACCACAAGAATCGGAGAAACTTCCATCTTTGTTATTTCCAGCCTTTGTGGTTGATTTTTTATTTGCTCTTCGAGATCCGCACAGTACGAAGGTTCATTGCAACTGAGCTCGAATCGATCGATAGCCCCATCATGCTTTGCGGACCGTGTCCAACCACCACTGCCTCCAACCTAGCCGCCAGAAGGGGTTTATTCACTAAATACCCCACCAGGAGCCATAATCGGGGATGGAGACCGTAACTAACTGCCATTTTCAGTATTGGCGTTGGCCCCATCGAAAAAGACAAATGTGCTATTTTTAGAAAAATTGCGCCATCGCGCGTGACACACGCGCGTGTGTGTTGCGAGGACTCCGCGCAGAGAAAAACAAACAAAATGGCGTCGGAAATTACCTTTGTTGGAGATGAATAAATTCAATTTCTGTCATCAGTGTCACTAGCTTCCTAATTTGAGGCAAGCCCTTGGGGAGAACTTTCTGGATAGTGACTCTGGATATGAGGATTATACAAGTGATTCCGATGATGGCAGTGAGAATAATTTAGAAAAATCCTGTGGCGAAGATGTGTCGGACATGTCGGACGAGGATTTCCCCGTGTGACGGAAGAAACGTTTTACGGGCAAAAATGGCGTCGAACTACGAAAAAATCAGTTGAAGGCGAATCAGGCAGAAAAAGGGAAAATACATATTTCCTCTGAGGACGTACAGGGATTGAAGGGCAGCCGCAAAGACTGTAAAATGATTTTCCAAGTACGTAATGAAGAAAAGTAACGCACTGATAAATCGTTGTCATTTTTTCCACTGCAAGAAAAATAGTAACATATATTCAAATACCGAGTCAGCAAAGAAAATGTCTGTCGAGATTTCTCAGCTTATGTTTTCTGAAATAATGCCCGCCTTTACCGAAATGGCCGAAATGTTTATAATGAAGACCAAGAATAGTGAAAAGCGTGCCTTGTTTTCAATCAAATGCTCTCGTGGTGCGTTATCAATCGTCGACAAAATAGAGAACTGGAAAAACACCAAGAGAAAAAAACTACTTCCGTCGATGAGAAGGAGAAAGATGAAGTGAAACTCCATGCTGCCCTAGTACTTAATGTTACTTTCTGGGCAATTTACGAACCTAGAAGGGATACATAGCGCAGTGGATGTGGCAAGGGTTTCAACGACAGAGTGAGCTTAATTATTTTTCTCTGCCAGCAACCCGGCGAGAAAAATCACTTTGTATCGAAGCAAAATGAAGAAGAAATTACGACTGAACGTCACTGAGACACAAATCTAAGTTGTTTCAGAGTGCTTGATTTCTTAGGACGAAAAGAAACTGTAGAAATAGAATTTTAAGCATTTAGCGCTTTGTTTACAATTTCTTTCATCGTCCAGTCAATCACTTGTTCTTAAAATTTCACAAACAGCAGGTTTCATACGGAAGGCTTTGACTCCGAAATATCGAGACAAGACAAAATAAAGCACAGTAAAATTGGAAAGAAGCATTTAATAAAAATTGTCACACTTTTTATGGCGAGTCAGTACAAAAATCATGCAACAGTCTGAACGACAAGCATTGAACAAATCCAGTACCAGAAAAGGCGACATTTTTTGGCTATACCACACAAAATTGACACTGGTTTACCTGTACTCGTTGTGGCTCTATCTGTGTTCCCTTGAGCAGCTGCAGACATTTAGACACAAGTCGGATGCCATGTAAAATACGTTGAATCGCTTTCACAGTTGTTTGAGTGTTATTTTTACCATTCCGTCCGCGGGCTCTAAACTAAGAAAAACTGCGTTTTGTGGTTTGCGTTTAAAAAGTAAGGTGGTGAATTCTAATGTTCCTCACCTCCGTAGTCTTGTTTCCGTAAGCTGCATAGTAATTATCGTTCAAGTTTAATTATTAATCCTGTCTTCAGTTCGATCAAACAAACACATGATGGCTCCGTTGTCAGCGTTGTGCGAACGGAGCGATTTCAAACTCGTTCATTTGAACTCCCGCAGCCATAACGGTGAGATCGTACAGCTTCAATCCGCTTTGAACGACGATTACAACAATTTTCAGGAAAAATCAAACACGTACCACATTTCAGAGCCCATAATTGGGAGATTTTTCCCAGACCTTGTGCTTGTACGTCCACTTCGGAGCAGTTTCATTGACTCATTCAGCTCCGCAAAGAAACGCTGCAACACTTCGCAAGGTTTTGGCGCCTTTTTCGGTCAGTCATGTGATCGCGATCGATTCTTGTTCGCTTTTATCTCGGAGTTTCTCTCTCTTTTTTTCTCTTTCTTGTTTTTATAGCAATCAGTGATTGCGTTTTTAATAATAAAAACAATTGTGTACTCGGGGATACCGGATATCAAATAATTATAACCATCTTGGTCATATCCAGCACGCCCTCGTTGTACGCAAATTTGCGTGTAGCCACGCGCGTTTATGACGTTGGGGGTGGCGCAATTTTTTCTAAAAATAGCACATTTGCCTTTTTCGATGGGGCCGCGTGGAGCCCGCGCTTACGGTCCCCGTCCCCGATTATGGCTCCTGTACCCCACCGATTAATTTCTTAAACGCACGCGCTAAATTCTTGTAAAACGAAAACAGCGAGTGACAGTCACAGCATGCATGAGCACCGGATTACTTGATTTGATTACACTGTAAGGAGATGACAAAAAATTAAGACCAAAACAATGCGACTTTCTCTCTTTGTCTTTTTTTTTTTACCTTGAATAATTGGTCCTCAAAAATCAAATTTGACGGCCGACTATCCTCTGTTATTATTCAACAAATTGTCACTATGCCCATATATGGTAAGGAAGCCCTCAATATCTGTCATCCTACATGACAGATATCCTGCGATATACGTAAATGACCATATTTGGAAGTGCACTGCAGGTTTTCTTTCATTGCTTGTTTGGTGGCCATTTTGAAAAGCGAGGCAGTTTTAGCAGTGTTCTCCGGAAATTTTAACTCCCTGGAAGAAACTTTCCACGGTTAAATGCTCTCAAAAAGTCAACAAGTATTTGCTTCAGCTCACAAAGATATCCAGAGGTTGACTTGGAATTTTCATAGTGAGAATTCAACCAAGAAAATGCTATTGCGAACGAAGCAGAACACTTGCTCACGGAAAGTGGTAAAGTTGAAAAGATTTTAATTCACAGGAAGAGGACTTATTCTCGGTAAGGTAGCAATATTTTGTTTACTTTGCCACATCATTTCCAAACATGAGTTTGTAAATAAGTCTTTTTAAGTGAACGCCCCCCGGGTAGTAAACTTCGATTTCTTGAAGTTCTGTTTTGATTTTTATTATGTGTTGCTAGCTTTTAGCGTTTTCATCATAGAACCATAGTTTTTCTCATTCTTAATATTGTATCCGATGAGAATTTGTTGAATAATAAAACAATTATCCTGCTCAATCTTGCGGAATATCCCCTGATTTAGCCAACTCGGCCTACGGCCTCGTCGGCTAAGTATCAGGTGATATTCCGCGCGATTTCGCAGGATAATTGTTAATTATACGCCGTCCAAATTACCAAGGCGGTTTTCGCGTTTCGTCCAGTAAGATAGCGGTTTAATGACAACAGGTACCGGTATATTGCAGAGTGTAGAGAAACACAAGAGGAAACTGCAATTTACATCTCTTGATGGCACAGTGTTGACTGACTGAGGATAGAGGAGACGAGACGGCAGGAGTAATCGATACCTTACTACTAGAGGGATATGTGAACTGGTTCAGTTTACTATGGGTTCGAGGCTAAGCATGAAATTGTCTCAAGTGAGCAGTGGTTCTTTCTTCATCGTTTACAGCCTTCTCCTCTTAAGTAACTTGTTTTTTTTTTAAATAACATGCTGTATATAGCCCGAAATTTAGCTTTCTCTGAATGAAGTTGACTGGCTCCCCCCGACAGTTTATAGCAGGACTACTCTCTTAGAGCGACAGAGAATAGTGACGTTATTTTCGCAGCAAAACAGATAACATTATGACCAAACTTTAATTCGACAACGTCCCTTGGCATAATAGAAAGCAATTATTTTATTCAAGTAGTAGCTTTTCTATTATTTTTTACAAACTTTTGTATATATAAAATAGAATGTTAGAGGAATTGTCGATACGATTATAATTTATCATACCCTTTAGTTAAATGCTGCAAGTTCTCTTGTAGCCCATTTTAAAATACAGTCAAGCTATCCACACTACTACTTCGTCAAAATAAAAATAAATTCTTTTTGCCGAGTATTCGAATACTGAGTCGCCAGTTAATTCACACGTGCCTCATTCGGGGGTAAGGTCACTTTGCTCAGGAAACGGCTGAAATTCAGGCTACATACGGAAGAAAACGAGGAAATGAGTTAGGTACCAAGCTGTTCTGGAATTCTCACGTCCTTGCTTTTGAGAGTTGGTATCCAGTCCACATCGTCTGGAAACTGTACAAGATACCCTTTCGCTTTATCATATTCCATTACCGTGCCCTTTATCCATCCGAGAAACCGCACCTTTCCCTCGACGTTCTCCTCGTACTCTAGTTCAACTTTGGTCCCAACCATCTCTTGTCCCAATTTCCTTTCGATGACCTTTTCTCTAACCGTGCTCTTTCCTCAGGCGGTGTCTGGTCCATCCGAGTTTCGTGTTCGTTTACCATACTACTTGTTCCTCTCAAGCTAAGTCGGGACCGCTTCCTTTTCTTTCGTTTTTTTTTCTTTTTCTTCCTGGCTGTTGTCTTCATAGCTAATATCAATGTTTTGTTCACTTGCAACAATCTTGACGGCATGCAGCCTGTCCTCCAGGCAAATATTTTTCATCAATAGATATGTTGCTACATCCTTCTCCAGTCGACTGGCGATTCAAGGACTCCACGGGATTATTGGTATTTGGAGTCGCGTCCCACTCTTCGTTATTTCGCAGTGTGTACGCCTTGCAAAACATTCTTAGACTTCGCTCCCTTGACCACCATCTCACCCAGTAAACAGATTTTGACCAGTGATCGTTGGTAACTGCGTTACAAATTGCCGCCAAGTCAGGAGGGAGAAGATTCTTGGCCTCTGCTATACTTTTGTTACCACAAAGAACGTCAAACGCTAGCTTGTCATCAACTTGCTGCTTAAAGTCCTGGATACTATGACCCAGGTAGCGAAAGATACTGTGTTCCCCTTTAGTTTTCGGCATAATGTCGCTTACGCGGAGTTTACTGAGGTTTTCCAATGCACGGTGCTGCCGCGCAGAATCTTCTGAGACATGTTTGATCCCATGCACCTCTCAAAACCATTGTATTCCGCTTGATCAAAATCCACCATGATCTGCCTGAGGTTCTGTCCGTTTTTAAATGAAGGGTGGATTTTAGCTACATACTCAAATACCTCCGAAATAGCTGTTGCATAAGCATCGCCGTCTTGCTTATTGAGAAACACTCTCGCAACTACGTTATACGCCATCGTAGTTTCATTAAACGCCACCATGTTAAATAAATATGGGAAACTATACTATTGCTTATGCATGTTGTGTCAACGTATAAATCCTTTGTGTCTCTCCAAAGTTCTGCCTGATATGGCACGAGAAAAAAAGCGAAATTTCTTGAGGGAGTCAGCAAGTATTCCTTTCCTTCCATTTGGTACTTTCCCATTTTCTCATTAGTTTTTCTTTCCCATTTTCTCATTTAGTTTTATATTGTAATATCAAATTTTTCTCTCTTTTCTTAGTTTTTAATTTTTAATTTTTATTATAATTTGCAGGGCCCCACTGAAAACCGCCAAGGCGAGTGGGCTCCCTGGATAAATATTATTATTATTATTATTATTATATTATTATTATTACTTTGGCTAGAAAGTCTTGATCGACCGACTCCTGCGCATTTTCGTACTCTGTTCTGAAGTTCTCGAACTCTAACGCTTGGACAACAGGAGTTAGGGTAGGATGAAGTTTAGCCCTGCCCTCCAGTGCTATCTGCCTTTCTTTCCTTATCCTATTAGGATTGGAGGCTGCTGGAGATTTTTCCGCAGGAATAAATCCAATCCCATGGCCTTTCTGTAGTTGTTTTATTGTTAGCGAGCAATCTTTCTTTTCCGCTGTTTGGATGTCATTTTTGACGGATTGCGAGATCACGTGAGGTGCTAGTTTCGCGTGGTTGTGAGTTGTTCCTTGTAGGCACCCAATCCACCTCCTCCCGTCGTCCACTACTGGCCACACATAGACAATTTGCGCGGGGCATTTACCAGTTGCCTTAAGGGATTGATTTAAAGCATGATGTTTGCATTTGTTTAACCTTTGTCGATTGCTTACAGTGTAAGTACAATCCTCAAAAGAACATATTTTTAAGCCCTCGCAAAATGCACGCTTGACCCATACTTCTGTTTTTCTTGTATCGATATTCAAATACAACATTTGGGTGGAGGTACCTCTCTTCGTCAGTTGGCAATCGTCCCACATAAAATGTGGCCTTTGGCAAGATCCAAAGCCTTCTGTTTTCTTAACATCTTTGCAGTAACCAATCAGACCATGTTCGTCGTCAAAACTGGGATATATTTATACGCAGCTTTTTCTTTGACATCAAACCACCTCTTGCAATCACTTAATTGTTCTCTAATCTTTGGCAAATGGTGTTTGCCTCTACATGTAGAGTCATCTTTTCTGTTAACTGCAAGTTTTGGTTTAGTGTCTTCAAATACGTCTGGATGTAGTACAAATAGATTATGTGGAGACTCAAGGAAAGCGTTTCCTTTCTCTGTCACACAATAGGATCTTGACGCCGTTTTAAATGTCTAACCACGATAAATATTAAATGAAATTTTGATTAAACCTAAATGTACAAGTTGGCGCCAATGCGTCGGCCAGCATTCCTTTTTAAGAGGTCTTCCATCGAGTTGTGCGCCCTTTGAATAACTTTCCGAACAATCTAAATATTTTTGAATATCAGGGGAGGCAATCCACCCTTGCTTAGATCCTCGTAGCCACGTCGTCGACATTTTCATTTACAAGAGTTATGCCATCTGAAGAATCGCTGTTTCTACCAGCTCGCCCAAATTCTTGCACTAGCACTGCCATATTTCTCATGCATCCAATTCCGAAAACGACATTAATGTGGGGGTTGTGGGTTCCTACCTCATACGCCTCTGTGGCGACAAGAATCTGGAATTCCCTGTTTCTGAATTCGCTGTCAACGTTGGTCTTTGTTTCAGTTGGTATTGTGCCATAGTACGCCCTCACGTCATTAAGACCAGCCTTTTTCAATCCCTTGACTAGACGTTCAACGTCGACTGTGAAATCCATGTAAACGATAGCGTAGTTATCCTGTATCGAGTCAGCTAGACGTTTGGCTACATCATCCCACATATTGTCGCCGTCTCTTCGGCGGACTTTTTTGTAGTACTCGACATTCAGTTTTGTGTTCTTTTTGTTGACTCTTCCCCTGATTAGAACAGGTGACCGCAGGTAGTTTGTAGCTAGGTCCGTCAACTGAGAGTCATTAAGAGTCGCAGTCAGCGCCATTATTAGTAGGGGTGACTATTGAGGTCATTTTGTCTATTGCGATAGTCAAATTACTATTGCAATATTATTGCGATAGTAGTGATACTTTTGCGATACTATTGCAATAGCATTGCAATTAGTGACCTTATAGTGTTGCCTGTAATTATTTCTTTGTTATCACTGTCATACATTTGCCCCCCTTCCAGTCACCCTGTTTTTGTGTATTTTTTACAAATTTAACATAATGGCAATATGCCACGGCGAAAAGCTTGAAAAGTAATACAGTATTGTTCCTGGACTCTAAAACAATGAACAGAAAGGACAGCGGAGAACAAGAGAGGCATTTTTCAATCAAGAAAAAAGGACTACAGGACATCATTTGAAAACTATCGTAACTATCGATAATTAACGAAACTATCGCGATTGTTATCGATAGTTGAATTTGCGATCGATGCATCGCTATCGAAACACTCCCAATCACAATGCATCGATAGTTCGATGTATCGTTACACTCCTAATTATTGGGATGTTGTCAAACTCCTCTTTTAACGTCTTGAAGGTATCGTAACAAGATCTAAATTTAGAATTTCTATCAAACATCTTATGGACGTCGTCTAATACCAGCAACTTTATACTTGATTTCATCTCAAGAAGTTCGTTCTTTACTTTACCTGTAAAATAGTCCGGCGTTGTAAAGATCAAAGACGGTAACTGTTCTTTATCACACGCCGATAGTGACTGGAGGAGCGCCCTGCCGGTAGCGGGTCCAAGGGATGCGCATGTAACACCGTGAAGCTTCAAATTTTCCATGTGTGAATTAATCAAAGAGATTGTCGGGCATACTACCACAGTTATAAGCCTTTCCTCAAATAAGGAAGGTAACTGAAAGCATATGCTTTTTCCACTTGCCGTAGGCTGGATTATTATAGAATCGCGATACAGTTCAACAGCTTGAACTGCATCCTTTTGGAACTGTTTTAATGTGGAATGCCCAAAACGAGCCAAGTATCCAGTCCATAGTACCTCCGTTGTCTTATCAGGGGTAATCATTTGTGATGGGTGACTCCAAGGCTCGTTTTCTTCAGATATGTCTTTTGGTCTGCTTACCGTGTCACTTAGTATTTCCAATTCCTTCTTTACCTCATTGCATGGAATAGCATCCTTCACAGATTCTCGGTTGGTACCACAAGAAGCTTCCATTTCACTAAGGGAGTTGTCTAGTACTACGCAAAGTTCGTCGTTCTCATCTTCGTCCTCCAAACATACATATAGAGGAACTGCTAATTCTTCGACTCTACAGCTTGACCTTTTTCTTCATTGCTGTGGCCAAACAAAACTTCCATGCATTGTCGCCCGTTTCCTACACCTGAAGCAACCAGCCTCTTTTCGATCCAGCTTGCAAGATGAGACGCAGCGTTTTCGACAGACGAATAATTCACTTGCACTATTGCGGCATTGCCATTTGCGCCAACCTCTTTTGGTACGCAGTGGGTATCTACTAAGGTGAAATTTGCAGTCCGATCCGGATTCACACCACAGCTTACAAGAAAGGAGAGAGGGGGGCAGGTGTATACGGCTTGAACTGGTCTTCGACGGTGGAGAGTTTTCAAGCCATCAAGTAGAGACTCTTTCCCATCTTTGGTTATAACGCCAGACAGCGACATCATGACTTGTTCAGAACGTAACTGGGAGCCAACAATGCCTTTGAAACGTAGAATGTCTAAAGCTTCTTCTACGGTATACCAAGCAGAAGGGTCCCTTGCATCGTTTATTAGCTCTGGGACCGATATTATTATCTCCTCGACTGCTTTTTTAAAGATTTCCCAGTTAATGGGAAGCTGTGACAGTTTTTCGTTTTTTCGAATCCACTCTGCAACTACTATAGAGTTAAAAACGCAAGCGTTTGTTCCGTCGAATTTTGATGCTTGAGCAGAAATATCAGCAGTTAAATCTTCATCCAACTCGGTTCCTTCTCTGACACAAGATGCAGTAATATCTCCGACTGTTTCAATGACAGAACCCTGATGAATGGATAAATTGGGTATGTGAAGTTGCACTTCGTCCGTGTTCTCTGGAAAACGGAACTTACCTTCGCTCCTTATCTCACGGTTTGACGTTTCTACTTCCTTTTTATCAGGGAGCGATAGTTGACTTTTTATACTTTCAATTTCACGAACGATACCTGCTGCGGTTGGCCGATTAGAAGGGTTTCCGTCCCAACACCTTTTTATAAGACTACTAAAGCATTCCAGGGCTTCGGGTGGGAGACCATCACACTGAGAGGGCAAAGTCGGGCGTTCGTTGGCAAGAACCTTCGAAGTAACGAGCATTGGACGACACTCGTTAGCCCAAGGATTACTCCATCAGGGCTGAAGAAGTTCCACCAGGAACATTCCAAAGCTGTACATATCGCACGGCTTAGTTGGATTTTCTCCCTTCAAAATTTCGGGAGCCACAAATGGTCTGGTGCCACCACAATGCCGGGATGGGTCTTGCATTGCCACATGCGTTGTGACGAGCTCTTTAGCCTCAAGAACGCTTTCCCTAAAGTCGCCGATTTTTACCAGCATTTCCTCCCCTTCGCCACCAATGAAAACATTAGATGACTTGAAATCACAATGGACACATCCAGCTTCGTGCAGATAGCACAACCCTTTTGCTGCCTCTAAAGCTATATGCAGCCTTACAGTCCAAGGTATGTCGTCCTCCTTTTCGTCTAAAAGCTGTCTGACATTATTGACTTCTTTGCTTTCCCCGTCGGCATTATCTATTATTTTGCCAAGGTACTCGCTAACCAAAGAAGAGCTATCGCCCACTCTTCCAAAAAAGCGAAGCACGTTTGGATGGCTAAGTTTTATTAGCACTTTCGCTTCGTGGTCAATTTTTCTGCGCGATTTCCTCGTCAACGCAGCAACAAATTCTTTTACCGCAACAACATGCCGTGTATCTCCCTCTCTGTATTCCCCCTTACACACCGTTGAAGTGGAACCACTCCCTATAATGTTATCTCGCTCTATGCGTATCTCATCCGATGGTATGGCGATGGAGACCTCCCCTCCCGCAGAGAACTAATGCTTCCTGAACACAAAACGATCTAAAAGCAATGAACATACTCACTATTAGGAAAACGCGGTTACAGAACTTCCCTCTTCTCCCGTATATTTCGGTATTCCCACAATCCTCGCCATACTTTTGTTTCAGGCAGTGACGTCATAACATCAGAACAACACTCTACATGTCTCCATAACAATATAATACATAATATTGATCGTGCTCGGATAATTTCTGGTACTGTACGTGCATTGAAAACGTGTGAATGGGTTTGCAATGTGGGTGAGAGTCCCTTGAAAGACTTAAGTTATTATACATCGTGGTCACTATCTGCCTTCTTACTGGCTAAGAGCCTACAGCTAATTCTGGAAATCACCGCACTCTACCAATCTCCTAGCAGATTAGAGCGCGCGCAATGTATCATGCATTACCACGTTCCAAGTTTACGGGTGGCGAGTGGCAGCCTTGCAAACAGCCAAGGAAAACATGGCAAGTCAATTTGCTACTTTAACTGAGGAAGACATTGAAAGATTACTGATAGCTGAAGACGCCGAAGATGCAAAGAGATCCACCAAATAGCAAGAGGACTCTTTCACGAAAAAATTCAGGAACAGGGAAACAAGAAAGAGTTTAATAGCAGGAGCTTTGAAATCTTTCTATGTGGAAGAATAATAAACGGTGCGTTTCACGTTATCTTCTTTAAAACAATGTATAATAAAACAATTATTAGGTTCGGTTTTTGTGACACCCAGAATAATCAAGGTCTCGGTAAGTGTTATCAGCCGAAGCCGACAGGCTAAGGCTGCTAACACTTACCTTGAGACCTTGATCATTTCGGATATTACAAAAACCTCATTCAATAATTGTTTATGCTTTTACCTTCAGGAGCCTTCCCGTGGTCCCATAAGCCAACGGGGGTCATCGGAGGTCTCCATGCAAATGGCAACCTCTGTGGATTCTTTATTGCTGGATTACAAGTTTTCAGAACCCTTTTTTGTGACGCGTACTCTGACGGTAACACTTTGTTTAACCAAACAAATGCTTCAGTACCAGGGCTTCAAACTTTTCGTCATTGGTAAGGTTGATGGAATCTTCAATACCTGACATGATGAGCGGCGTCTGTTCAAGCAAAAAAGGATAAATCTACAGGAGTTTCCAAAGTAACGATGTAGTTGACTGCATAGACTTGACCATGCAAAAGCCTAGCCACCAAATACTGTTGTTTGACGTATTACAATCCCATCGAAGGATTTCCTGAATTTGAGTTCTTACCTCGTTGTTCGGACTTATTTGTTTCTTTTCCTCAACAAGGGCTAGAGACAAAGCAGTGGCTTTGTGGAAAGCGCCATCTTCCTCTTCGAGTTGATAGAGGTGCACCCAGGATTTCCAAAATGTACGAGTACAGATGAATCAGAAAGTTGCTTTTGAAAGAAAGTTGAAAAACCTCACACTTTAGCGACTCACACTTTGGCAGATTTAAAATAGGAACTTCAAACGCAGATTATTAGACCCACCGGACATCCTAGGCTTCCAAACTGTTTTTTCTCCTCAACATTTTTTTGACCCGACGTTAAAACATGACTTTTAACGACATCGGAATATAACAAAATTCCTTGATCGACTATTTGAGACATTCTTGCTTGTTCTAAACTGAGGCTAGATACCAAAGATGACCAAGAAACGCAGAAACAGCTACTCAGAGAGTGTGCTAAGCGAAATGAAGGCAGGGGCGTCAAAGGAACGCTTGCACAATCAAGCGAATCCGGTGTGTTAAAAATACGTCCGGTATGTCTGGTTTAGTGCCGCTTATGTCGTTCAAATCTAAATAGACCATCCTTTGACAAAAGAAATTTCTGTAAAATATCAATTTATTTGTTGTTTTAGAAATGTTACATTTTAGGTTTAAAAAATAAATTAGAGCCACTCTCACAAAATGAGATTCTGGTTCTATTTAGGGTTTCTTTTCAAATTTCAAAATCGACCCCAACACTTTTATGTGGGAGTCCCTCAGGTGTGGGAATGTGAAATCGAGCAACGAGGAGGGTTGAAGTTGTCGACTGTTAAGGAAACAATAAACGGAAATAAAAGTAGAATTTCATCCCTTTTTTTAGTTCTTTTTTTTTTTAGTTCTCAAGATAAACTCAGGTTTCCGTTTTCCGGAAATGTTCTCTACGGTGTATCTCAACATGGACAGGTTTTTTTGAGTCACCCTTATCATATTTAAAGACCATCAATACTACTCCGTCGGTAATTGATCGTAATTGAAGTGTCCGTCCTGAAGTAGAGGCGCGTCACGAAACAAAATTCGTTCCAGAGAGATCCCAAAAAACTGCTGATCTTTTCTAGGCAATTGCTTTTATCACAACCAGTCAAAACTATAAAACATTTATCGGGACTGGGCGAACACTGTTGGATCTCCTGTACTTGGGATAACGCATTATATCTGTACAGCAACTGCCAGACCGCAGTCGGCCTTGTGATAACGTTGTGTAAGAGATAAGACTTTACACCGGACATATCTTGAACGTTTTCAAGGCGACAAAGACATTATAAACCTAGCCAGTGAACAGGCTCCGTGCTCCCTCTTCTTTATTTTACCGTACGTATTCGATAGTGTAGTTTTTGCCCCATTTCTTTTCGTTGAGAGCAAATGTTTCGCCGTTAACAAACGGAGACGTTTTGGCCCCATTTCTCTATTGGGAGCAAATGTTTCGCCGTTCAGAAACTGCGAAGTTCTGGCCCCTTTCCTCTATTAAGAGCAAATGTTTCGCCGTTGATGAACGGAGAAGTTTTGGCCCCTTTTCTATATTGAGATCAAATCTTTCGCCGTTAATTAGCGAAGGCGTTTTGGTCACATTTCTATATTCAGAGCAAATATTTCGCCGTCTGGAAACGGCGAAGTTTTTGCCCCATTTTTATATCAGAGTAAACCTTTTGCCGTTAATAAACGGAGAAGCTTTGACCCCATTTCTCTATTAAGAGCAAATCTTTTGCTGTTAATTAGCGGAGAGGTTTTGGCCACATTTCTATTTTCAGAGCAAATGTTTCGCCGTTCACCGATAAACGGAGAAGTTTTGACCCCCATTTCTCTACTCAGAGCAAATGTTTCGCCGTCTGAAAACAGCGAAGTTTTGGCCCCATTTTCATATTGAGAGCAAATGTTTCGCCGTTAATAAATGGAGAAGTTTTGGCCCCATTTCTTTATTGAGAGCAATTGTTTCGCCGTCAATAAACGGCGAAGTTTTTGTCCCATTTTCTCTTTTTGATAAGCGGCGAAAAGGTTACGCTGTCATTATTTGCAGAGAAAATATTTCCCCGTGAATTAACGGCGAATTATTTACTCTGTATTAAACTGGAATATGTATTATAGGAAAGTTTTAAAAATTTACATACAAATTCAATTGCTGATTTTCAAACTCATGGCAAAATTTTCATATACATAATTTGGGTGGATTCATTTGCAACGTACGCGTATAGCTGTCGTTTTAGGGCGTGGGAATTTTCTTTTATTTTTTAGCCAAAAACAATAGAAAATTCGCACGTGCCAAAGCGACAGCAGTATACGCGCATGCTGCGAACGAATTCACCCGAAGTTTAGTTCTATAGAAGCTTGCTTTCGGCGTTTTTTTCAGCTGATTTGAGTTGAAAGGGACTATGTCACGCTATTTTAGTATCTTTTAAAAAGCTAAAAATGTCTTCGCATCAACTGAATTGGGCCGATTTTTTCAAGTTTTGATGCTATGTTCTTAAAGATCACCAAAAAAATTATTATGATTAGCTGTCGCTGATAAAATTCATTTGATATCTTCTTCATAGTACTACAGGAACACTTTGTGTATGAGTAAAGGAACTAAGTAATGATTTTAGCACAAAATTGATCTAAAAAGTAAGGGGCCGTCGACATATTCACAAGTTCCCCGCTTAACGTCCTCTGGACGTTTGGGGGGGGGGGGGAGGGGGTTGAGGAAAGTCAAGATTTGGACGTTAAAGTGGGGATTCTAGGACAAAACCAAAGTAACGTGTTGAGAAAACACATTTTACTTATGTTGATAACAGAACATGAAGAGAAAAACGTACCACAGTAGAAAATGAGAACAAACTTGGTGCCGCTGTGATCTACGTAGTTTGTCACTTATAAAGATGGCGCAGAAGGAACACGCGCTCGCTAAATTTTACAAAACTAAATTCATCGGCTCTAGAAAAACGTGGAGTGCGAAATTCCAAGTGGACGTTAAGGAGGAGGGGGAGAGGGGGTCTGACCTTAACGTCCAGCGGACGTTAAGCGGGGAACTTTTGAATATGTCGACGGTCCCTAAAAAAACAAAATCCTCGTGACTTAGCCCCTTTAAGCAAGCTTGTTGTCAGTATTTTGACTGAGTTTGTGAAGCCATGCTCGATTCACTGAATTTTCTCATGAAAGCCTTGTTTTGTTACTCACAATTTCCATTGGTATTCTTGGTTTGCATGTCACGTCATCGCCGCCATGTTGGTGGTCATACACCAACATGGCCGCCACGCCATTGTAGTTTGGATCTCAAACGTCCTATTTGTAAAAAACAAATTGATGCCAGTTTTTATGTTTTGGTTCATTGCTGCAATATATTTCATTTCCTTTTGCAATTTCCAAAACAAATCACTCAAAATTTATCTTTGATACCCAATAGAAAAAAATTAGTGAATCTACATGCAGCTGCCTGCATATTGTATAACTCCAGTTTGTAAGTGTCGGACTTTGATAAAGCACAGGTTTTCTTGTTATTAGTAACAGTACAGATGCACGGAAAGCTTTCTTTTTCTCCTGGTTCTTGACACCTTGGGAATCCCACTTCCCCTCTCTATTTTGTCGCCTCCCGTGAACTCCCCCCCCCCTTTTCTTCCAGATTCCTGCCCCCATGTCCCTCTCCACTGTAGTGCTCACCCATAAAAGAAGTGATGGTTTTTTGAGAGATGGAAATGAATGCTAATACAAGAAATGAATTGTACAAGTCACAAGTTGGTTCGTTCGTGCTTATGGGAGTTATAGGGAGATGGGCACTGATTTGGATAATCACTGCCAGCATTTACGGTTTCTAATTTGAAATTTTCAATTTCCCATTTTTCATTTTTCAGTTTCCCATTCCCAGTTCTCCATTCCCCATTCTTCCGCTTTAGTAACATCCAAGAGAATTCTAGTTTTGCAATTTTATCAAAAGCTTAACATAGCTTTTTTTTATGTGTGAAAACATAACCAATCAGCTTCTAGAGTGGAACCACCCAGCTAATCATAGCACGAGCACTCAAATGGCGGCCAGAACGTCATGGTAGCCCACATGGCTTCCAAGGTGGTGCAGACGAGTTTGGCTCGTGACGTAGTTTGTGTTTGAAAACGTGGCTAAACGCTCTGTCCCTTTAGAGTACTTTGTAGTAGGGCA
Organism: Siderastrea siderea; assembly: GCA_964030785.1. Taxonomy (NCBI): domain Eukaryota; kingdom Metazoa; phylum Cnidaria; class Anthozoa; order Scleractinia; family Rhizangiidae; genus Siderastrea; species Siderastrea siderea. Next base: position 44,511,369 of record OZ034969.1, on the reverse strand, counting down.
AACAAACAAAAACTGTTAAAAATAAGGTTCTTATTTTCATCCCAAAACGTCCCCAAAACCTGAAAATCCCCGTGAGAAAGCCCGTGTAATTCTCGTTATATATATAATCAATAAAAGTGCTTTATACGAGCTTTATCCACTCGTTGGGAAATTTCGGAAAACGAACGGCGACCTTTCCGAGTTTTCCAAAGCTTCACAACTCGTGAATAAAACTCCGTACGCCGCACTTTCTATGATTGAAGTAATGTATCACAATCGGCCTAGTACCAGAACATTTTTTTAATACCAAAGTCAACTCAGTTACAAAGCACGAGTTTGTGGATATTATTAGATTTGTACTAAGTAACTTTTTAATGGATTTGTACTAAGTGAGTTTGCCTATTGCTCATAGATGCTGTTTTCGACTTGTTCTGTCAGCCGACTTGAGATGAGCCATGTCTGACTTGAGTGACCTCGGTAAGTAACAATAAACGGTAAGGCTTAGAAATGAAAAAAACGGCACGTCACTACCAATTGTTTTACTAAGGACAAATTGGTAACAGTATTTAGTAACAGTATTTTTCTTATGGTCTTCTGGCATAAATAACCCATGAATAAGCTCCTTGAAGCTGCATGGCGACAAGTTTGTCAGCCAATTTTACATATACCCTTAGTAACCAGCAGTTAACCAGCAGTTGCTAAGTAGCTAAGTAACTGTTGCTAAGTGTGTCACATCTGAACCTAGTTATATGGCCTCGCTCACCACGAGTCCCCCATAGCTCAGTGGTTAGAGCATCCAACCGGCACCTGGAAGGTCATGGGTTCGACTCCCGTTGGGAGGACTCAGATTTTTTCTGAGTTACCACGACTGTGTCAACATTTCTTCTTTTAACAGATTTTCTCCAGTCGTAACTTCATTATCATTTTATTTTTATTTACATTAAAAATTAAATGTGATGTTCAATGTACACTTAATCCGATAACAGTGTAAAGAGCTTCGGTCAGCAAAGTTTGAAAATTTACACCCGACGAGTAAAAGGCATTATCCACTACGTTTTGTTTGCCATCACGAGCCAACATTTGAGACGACATTATCGCTTAATAATGTCCTCTCAAACGCAGTTTCACAGTAGTTTCTGTGAAACAGAAGATGCTTCCCATTCCGTGGAGTTGCTTTCCTGCCACGGAAAACGAAGAAGACGGAACCAACTTACTTAGCTACAATACACGGGTTGTTAATAGCTGCATTTTAACAAATTGAACAAATTGCAGGTGACGTGGAACACCCGTTTGTGTACAGTTACTCTTCTTCCGGGGGTGCAGTATATATCTGTCTTGAGCCGCATGCCGATCGCGGTGGCTTGCACTCTGCCCTTTTTGTGGACTTCTTAGAGGCAATCGTGGATGCATTGGCCGATCGGGACACGGCAGAGATCTTACATCTCCTCAAACCTTCACCAGCGTTGTTCGATGAGCTAAAACGATTAAACAAAAAACGCAAAAGATGGCGTGATGACGACGAAGATTAGACTTTTACCAGGATACGCAAAGGGTGTTCATGTATTGGAGACTTCATTTCTATTAACCCAGAATCAGAAGGCAAAATTAGGAGTGTTGACATTCTAATCAACGACGAAAATGACCCTACTGGAGAGCTTCGAAGAACAATTAATGATACAAAACTTGTAGATACTTCCGATACCGAGTCTGAGGCTACTGAGGAAGCCGAGGATAGTCAAGATGTGTGCTTGGAAGATGCATACCCTCCAGACGAAAAGGAAGACATTGAGGAAGAGGAACAAGTGAATCCTTGCTATCATGCAACACAGATGGAAATGGCAGATATCCTGAGGAAACGGATTGAGACAATTTTTCGCTATCACCACAACACTGAGAAGCCCCTGAGCGAGGTTTTCGACAAGGGTGAGTCCGCAGTCTATACAGTCAGGTTTCGAATGCTCAGTGATCAAACTGAGAAAAGAATTCTTCACCCACAGGCTGGAGTCTTATCAAGAGAGGAGCTGGAGTCCCCAAATACAAAGAAGAGGATGTTTATGTACGCTCGCAGCGCGGAATCGGACGACCACTTTTGGCAACTAAAGGATGAGGTTTAATTAAAGCCAAAAACCCTTTTCGTCATCATAGCAGACGAGTGTCATTGGGGCATCACCAAAGACGAGAACCAGAAAGACACGGAAGAAAGAAAGAAGTCACCTGCTCATAACCTCTTCATCAATGAATGGTGTAGACACATGAATGGTAAAGACACATCCCCAGGAAATGTACTGGTGCTTCAAATCTCTGCAACACCTTTTAACCTTCTAACGCAGAACTCTCGCCTTCCTGAAGAAAAGTATATCATTCTTTCTGACAAGGTCTCTACAAACCACAAGATCTATGAAGCAGGTGATCTCTTGGTTCTAAATGAAGTGCCTGACTTGGAAGAGCATGTGAAACAAACCTCCAAGGAAGTAGAACTTCACATTGTCCACTGGACAGAGGTTGAGTTAAAGAACTTTGAAAGGGGAATGCGGATGAAACTCAAGTCGACATTAATCACAGAAGATTCTCTTTATAAATACCTCAAAGTTTCTTCACATGGTGAGCTGGATGTCACTACTGAAGAGGGAGAAGCCACTGAATTTATCTTGCAAGGGAGCAACGGTATCATGACAATAAAAGCCATGGTGAGCGGTGGTCAATTACTCACCATAACAAGAGAGGCAGACGGGAGATTGAAAGCAAAAGATGGTCCTCCACTATTACACTAGTTTGAAGTGAAGTTGAATTTTGGCGTTGGAATTGCCGCATTTTCGTGGTTTGACCAAAAAGATGTCTATTTGGCAGTCGATGAACATGACGTCGTCGATTTGCAAGGTGTCAAAGTTGAGTGGAAATGTGGGGTAGCTATCATGAAACCCAAACATGACGTGGCGACTGTGTCTTTCCAATTCTACATTGACCAGTGTCGGCCAGTAGGCGTCGAACAGGCTGGACAACAGTACATGAGTTTAAACTACTACCTAAGTACCATGAACTGTTGTAACAGGAAAGATCAAAAGATAAGAGAAGACGAGTCTTTCCAAACGATCGTGAAAAAGGCCAAAAGACAAAACAAGCTGTCTAAAGCTGAGTCTTCATCTTTCAAGATTGATGCTTTGTTGTGCGCAGAGTACTGCTACTACATTCTCCATGTCAGCGTATATGACAGTGATGACAAAATACTACAGGCACTAACCACTGATGTGGACAGATCACCCGCGGCTCAGTTCAAGAAAAAACTCGACACCTTCATCAAGAAACTTGAGGAAGACAAAGTCAAGAGGTACATTCAGCCAGAAGCTTTCAAATTTGTTCAAACAGAACTCTGTGACGAGGTGGAAAAGGATTTTAGAAATAACTTGAAACAATTAGCAGCGATGCAAAAAAAAACAACTCCCTTAAGAGCGAAGACAAAGAAAAGAAATTGGCAGAATCGTTTGTCGCTTTTCTGATACACTATTCTCGACAAGATCTGCAAAAGGCAATGAAGGACACGCACACCACCGGCATTGTTGAAGACACCATACAACAATTACAACAAAAGGACTGCCAGAAGTTGGTTAAAATCTGGAACAGCCCTGTTGAAGATTTCGAAACAAGTTCCCTGGTTAAGAGTCTTATCCAGAGTGGCCAAGGGGGATCAGGTAAAATGGAGATCATACGAGCAAAAAACAGGGAAGCCGCCAATCAATTTTACTACACACTTAAATTGGCGCGTAAAATATCATCCCTGGAAGAATGCTTTGAAATCACCAGTGACTATGGTAGAAATCAGATTGAGGAGCAACTGATGGTTACATCAAAGCCCTTCTTTAAGAAGTTTCAGCCACAAGACAAGTGTCATGGTAAATTTGATTGCTACTGCCGCAGTCTCGCACTACAACCTCGAAAAAAGGCTTGTCTCAACTGCCATCATGTACACAAGACAGTAACTCAGTAGGAAGACCTGGAAAACTTGGCGTGCGTGCTCATCTTAGTTGATAAAGGTCGTATGGGAGTCACGTTCCCCCAAAGTTTTGATTGCCTCGATCTTCGACTTAGTTACGACAGCAAGCCGCTTTATCTTTCAACTGTCATTCAAGAACTTGGAAGAATGTGTCGTTATGCAAATGTATCAGTAGGTGAATCTCGTGCTCAGAACCTTCCTTATGTGCTGGTTGGGCGAGAACTGTTCAAGGACCTTCAAGAGTCCCTGAAAACGTCGCGCGCTATTATAAGCTCAATTTCCCGTATCAGCAATGCCAACAAAATTGATCCCTACATGACAAGGCAAACAGGACGTAAAGTGAATGCTTCATCTTCACTGCGCTGGCTAGACTATGAAGCTAGTAGGGACAGTTTTGATCATGAAAACCAGGAGAGGCATCGAAACAGAATCCTTCTTCAAGTTGAACCCCAAATCGGAAAGACGGGTACCTATTCCTGCCTAATAAAATTATTGAGACTGGCTATCCTTGGAAAAGAAAAGGTGGCCTCAACAACAAATGGCTTCGATGAAGGTACCTTTTACCTCCACAAGCAGTGCGATTCGTCTGAAGAACCCATCATCAACGAGGAAAAGCAAGAATGGCAATTTCCTTACTGGAAGACAATTCAGGACTCTCCAAGCCTCTGTGACAAAGCAGTGGCTGAGGGAAAGTACTCAATTGGAGGGTGCTCCTACACACATGACACAGAGGAAACTCCACTTACTCTGATGAAACGTGGACAGTTGAAACCAACCAAGTTAGCTTACAGTCATCAGAGGAGTGATTGTGAGGATAGTGTGCGCGCTTGGCATTGGTACCATTTCGAGACTTGCCCAGAATGTGTAGTACTTCTTGATGGAGAGGAACCAGTTTTGGGGACCATTGAGGTGAACATCGATGATGAGCAAATCACTATCAGATGCTCACTACCAGCTAGTGGTCTACGATACAGCAAACTACGAGAACAGCTCAGCAGCAGTAGATCGAGAAAAGAGGGTTGGACCGAGCGCAGCTTGATTGCAGCAATGAGCAACGTCCCAACTTTGCCATACTTGATATTCCATCCTTCCCACAGAGATGACCCTCGTAAGTGTCTTTTGAATTACAACCACGTGATGCGAGAGAAGGGCCCTGTGGCTAATTATGTGCAAGTTGCCGTTGTTCGCAGTGAACAGTTCGAGGCTTACAGAGCGACTTGGGAAAAGTACTTGCCATTTTTCAGTTGCCTGATAAACTGCCCAGTTTTGAACGTGGACCAGGTGAAGGTGGTGTGGGATACGCCAGACTCTTTATCCAGAGGACTGCTTTTGCACTGAATCTGGAATACGTGTTTGTGATCGATGACAATGTCGCCATGATGAACGAAGCAGTGTTCAGACGCAGTGAACAAACAGGATCTACTGAGAGCGTTGAAAGGGAAAATGGCGTGATGAAGACCCAACATTGCTCTTTCTTAAAGCCTCTAGCTTATCTTACGAAAATAGCGGATGGAAAGGAAATTCCACCCATTGTTAGACATGCCATTCCCGTTTCACGAAAAGGCACAAGCAGAAGCCAAACAGTTTCCACTGTACGGTTACATAGGTCCTGCTAAGTTATTTGGCGACAAGCAGCACGAGAGTTACGGTGTACTCGGTTTTCTGAGAAGTGTTCCAAGGGTAAAGACGCCATTCGCTAAGACCCAAGTGTACGCTGCTATTTTATTGAATGTGAAGAGCACCGTGAAGAAGAAAGTATTTTACTGTCCATGGCCGTGCTGGGAAGACCTACGCTTCAATGATGACTGCGACAAAGCTCGCCTGTAAGTGGTGAAGTGCAACCGTTTCGTGTTTTACAAAGTCCAGTACAAAGACTGGATTAACAACCTCGCTCTTCCACGCATCTTCCAGCGGACAGAAGAAAGCACTCTGGAAGATCGACCTCTTCGAAGCGAGCTACCCAAAGATTTGGAAGAGGATATTATTCTAGAACACCTACGCGACATATTCGCAGTGAGGGACCAGAAAAGTGTTTCAAGGGGCAGATTGGATGTGATGAGGCACAGAATAGAGACCCTACTTTCAGTCCAACTAAACTCCTCCAGCAGTTGAAAATAAAGGACTACAAGGATGAAGATACACCCAGTGTCCTTTTTCTATCCTATTTCGTATCGACTCTTGAGGCAGATGATGTAAACCATTTAGATGTTACATATTGCCAGACCCAAGAAAAGATAATTTTCGTTGCAAGTGCCAACGAAGAAGGGAAAGAGTGGCATGGTATGACACTAGCTCTCACACCAAAGACACGTAACATTTGTGTTACCAGAAAGATGAGAGACAGAGCTGCCAAATATGCCATTTTTTCAGCTGCTGACCCAAGGCGACACAAGTTGCAATGGATTGTGATTGAAGCATCATTCACAGGGAATGAAGTTCAAAATCACAAAATGAGTGAAACGGAAAACGGCAAGAGGATTTTGTCTACAAGTTCAGCTGAACGACGCATCGAAGTAGAGATAAAAGGAGGAGTTTCAGCAGGCCTCGTAGAAAGGACTGGAAACGATCAGAAAGGAAGCGAGAGACGTCTAGAATCAAATGTTGAAGACCCTGGACAAAACAAGAGACCACTAGCAGGAAACCAAGGAAGACATGAAGACGATGGAATAATTGTTTGCGGCTCACAGGAAAGTAGTTACCAAGAGATGAGAGAAGAAAACAGAGGATTGTCCTTTCAAGATAACAAGTGGCAGCAAAAGGCGTCGTGAGAGTGATACACTCGAGAATTCATCCGATAAAAAGGTGACAGTTGGAGAATTCATTGCAGACAGCACCACTGCAAGTACCTCAAATAATTTACGCATGGAATTAGCAGCCGTCACGCCTACTGAAGGTATCAAAAAAGGAGAGAATTCGACAGTAAGTCAGGCGGATGACGTGGCAGAAACTAAAAATGTGAGGCATGCAAAAGCGGAGGAGCCGGAGTATGCGATAATTGAGCAAAAAAGAGGAAATGCCTCAAGCACTGTAGCGTCTTTGCAGTCGTTACATATGAGAGAGAGAGTGATGGGTAAAGATAAAGCACAAAGCAGCTCTGCAGTAAGTGAGTCTAATCGAACAACGCCCAAGAAAGAAAGAGAACACGCACGGAGTCCGGTTAATGGGCTAACACCAGATGATCCCGCTTATCTTGACGGTACAAACGCGGTCACAGAATCGATTGTCAAACTGGAGAGAGAAAGTGAAACTTAAGAGTAACAACGATTTAGATCAAGAAAGAGTGAAGAGTACGCTAGACTTTCAGCCTGAAGAATTAGAACAACGTGATGACAAAGGTTACACAGCCTTAACAAAAGCCTGCTCCCTTCCGGCTGTGGGTATAAGTGTGGTTTCCCATCTCATCAACACAAAGATGGTAGACGTCAATTCTCAACTTCCCCCTGAGCTCAACACGGAAGACGCTGCGGCCAAATGGTTAACTCCTGGTATGACGGCTTTATCTGTGGCCATAAGAAGAGGCAATGTAAAATGCATTTCCACCTTTATGAACAGAAAACAGATGATTGATTTTGAAAGTAAGGACCATGACGGCAACACGGCTTTACATCATTGCCTGTTGTCCTCGAATGTTTCCAAAGATGCATTCAAGAAGCCGTTCCCTTGCTATCAGCAACTGAATATTCGTGGAATGCGGAATGGAGAAGACAAGAGCCCCTTGGATATAGCCGTGGAACGATGGAAGCAGTCAGATACCAAGAAAGAGGAAAAAAACAGAGACGTTCTAGAATTCGTTCTCAACAACATGGACCCAAGCGGCAAATTGAAGAATCAATGAGGTATGTTCTTTCACCGTGAGTCTAGTCAATCTCAAAAGGGCCGTCGTCATTCAGCAGTGGTACTTTCTTTTAAAAAGAAGAATCCGAAACTAAGAAACAATCACAATTTTAAAAATAGCTAAAATTTATACTTGTGACTCGAAGAACTTGACTTGGGCTCAAAATTAACTGGAGTTATGAGCAAACGTTTTTGTTGTTTTCACGTCTTTGAATGAAGTTTCATTTCTCATCGGGGATGTTTAATACGGAGCGATCCTATAAAGGGAGCTGAGGTGTTCATCCTGCCAATCACAAATCCCAACGGGCACCGATGGGCGCATTTGATTGTGCAAGAAGGAGTGTACTTCGGTTCGAACATTCTCGCAGTACTCGCAAGATTCGTGGTGATAAATGAGATGAACAATTAGTTTTTACCTTGACGAAATGAGTGAGCAATTCTTGGGTAATGGCATGAATGGAAATACAAGTCTATGTTTTCACCCCCGAATTTCAGGAACGACAATTTTCCAAGGACGAAAAGATTCAGGAGGCAAAATACCGGGTGCTTTAAACCGAACCGCTCTGGGAAAAGTAACAACTCGGGCCGGTATGAAGACGGCTTTTGCTAAAAGCGGGCAACAAGGCATAGAATATGCCAAATAGAAGCTTTTCTCTTCACAGAAGCATTTCTGGGGAAACTATTAGTTCTGTATAAAGGTAAATATCGAGCGGTTCAAAGCAACCCAAAACATTAACGCGAGAGCATTATAACAAAGTATAAAATCTGAAACCGTTAGCGAATGTAAGCCAACTGTAATTGAGGCCGTATTCGCCTTCACAAATTGACATTTCATTTTTAGGTCTTGGAAATGGATTTGTAACAGTTTTAGATTTTAATAGTTTAGCGGACAACAAGCTGTTCTGGTATCTCCCCGGAACTTGAACTAATAGCCTGTGGTTCAGATCAATATTTATCAAGTCTAGTTGAGATCTTCAGACTCGCATGATTGCAATGTTTTGGACTTCAGCTAAATTTTAGGGCTTACTCCTGTTTGTACACAATATCTTTAACCGCTAGGTCTTTTTATTCTACATGTATTTATTCGTTATTCGGATAAACAAACGGAATATTCTCCTTGTTATTCACTACGTACCGTTACTTTGGTCTCTGCGATGCACTACTGATTAGCTTGGAAGCCAACCAAGCGTTCAGAGGGGGCGGAGCCTTCCTTTTATAGGCTCGCTCCGCGTTAAAGCAGTATTCTGTCTATCGGTGACCGCTAAACGGTGATAGCAATCAATCATTATTGAATCGAATCTATTTGTTGAATGTAATATTTTGTGTTAGATGATAATATCGATACCGATTCTCGATTGTGGCTACGTATGTCTTATTACTCCAAATGATTATTTTTTCAGGTGGAGTTGTTCAGGATGTCTGTGCTTTGGATTCTAGAAGGTCATAGACTCATAGCCCTTGGACGTTTGCGAGACTTCTTGGAAGTGGCGTTCACTGCTCAATGCAATACTAGGCTGTAGATTCCCTCGTACATTAGCTTTGTGAGATATCTATGCCAACGCCCTTGGCAGCCAGTGTTTGTTACATTCTTTTTGTCGCTAGATTGGAAGCAATTTGAACTCAATCATCCAAGGCACCTAATTAGGGAATTTGCCAATATTTGTTAAGACGTTTTTGTAAGCGTTATGAGCACAATATCATGAATAGTGAGATCGTCAACGTACTGTTAAAAACACAACAGTCGCTGTTTTATTTTGTAAATAGCATACTCTGTAAGAGCAGTTGACGTTTTGTGGCAGAGAACTCTAAATAGGAATTAAAGTACCTGAGAGTTTTAATTTTACGAAAATTTTGGTTTTCGTTTGGTAAGGAGGTCTCTATATATGATGACCAAAAAGAGGCGACTTTATGTACTATAATTTTAATTGTAATTTATTTTAGTTGTTATTTATTTGTAGTTGTTTTTAGTTGTTGGTATTATCCTTTTTAGTCAACTTATATATAGGCGTATGTTAAATAGCAGGTCCACATAAGCCCTTTGGCTGCCGTCAGTTATACCCTATAAGACCAAACAAAGGATGAGTAGTGAGTACTCTCAACTTTATTATTGTTCTGTTTATCCGCAACTTTTCAGGCAGTTTGCGAACCACCAAGAATTGCTCTGACGGAGTCTGTGTATCACTATATCTCCTATTACGCAGATGTATAACCAGTCTACTTAATTAGAGCTGTTTTTTCATACTATTTCGTAAGAAATATTTATGACACCAAGAGAGGATAAAGGGGTAAGAGAGCGACTCCCCCATATAGGCCCTATCTCCATCCTAATCCCTCTTAAGTTATTTTTAGTAACAAGTGGTGGGAAATTCAAAATTCAAATAAGTTATGAAGTTTTAAAGCAATTACCCCGAATTTTCACAGCAATATAGAAGTCGTCATTCTGTAAAATTTCATGACCTTAATTTTTCCAATTTTGACATTTTTTGCCGGCAAAATGACGTCACAAAGTTGGCGCCAAATTTTGCTTTTAGTATAATGGGATATCTTATGTCGGTTTCTGAATGACCTTGTAACACAGATCTCAAAACTGAAAAAATTAATGAAATATGTTTATCCACTCAAAAGATATAACGTTTTGAAATTCTAATTTTGTTACTAAAAATAACTTTAGAGGGATTAGGATGGGAATAGGGCCTATATGGGAGATTAACTCTCTTACCCCTTTATCCTCTCGTGGTGAAAACGATTGCAAGATTTAGAGACATAATAAATTCCTCTGCTCTACTTTGTACGAAATGAAATCCAGCTGTGGGGCTCTTTTCTTCGTCTTTTGCCACGAGGGTGCCTAAACCTGCTTGAGCTTGTGTCACTGATCGATAGGTTTCGGCGAACGGCCATTTCCCAGGACAAAAGGAAGTAGTCTTAAAGTTTCTCGGTCTCTAATCGATTTTTTTTCCCAGAAATATCAGCCTCATTTCTTTCGGCCAGAATCTTCCAGGGAAAAACGCATCTCTGTTGGTGTCAATTGCACAACACGTGATTTGACGGCCTGATGTGTGCAAATCGGTCCAGTAATTAAAGAGAGAATGGCAAGATGAAGAAGAAGCTCAAAATATTACAATTTTATTGCGAGAAACGTTGGAAAGGTGAACCTTCTTCGGCGTACATTGGTTTACTCACTATGAAAATTGCGGTAATTGTGAGTGGTAATGGGGCATTTCAAAAATAATTAAGGCTCATTTAATGAAAGGAGGTATACTTGCGTACAAGAGACACTGCAACCTTGGATAATTAGATACTGGTTGAGAGCTAAAACTGGAAGACATTTACTTCCGTTATGTAGCCTACACCATAAGTGTTCATTTACCGCATCTTTCACTAACAGGACAAATCAACAAACGGTCACATTTTTCACAGTCAATTATTGTAGCAGACCCCTAATAAAGAACAAAGAAACTTTCTTTACGGGATTAAAAGATCACCTTCACACACTCTTATTGGTGGATTTCGATGGTAGTAAAAGACGGAGAACTCGTATGTCATAAAAAGGGCAGTAAGTAAAAGTACAGGACAAATAGTTATTAGCTGTTATTTGGAGTTTTAAACCAACTGGATGAACTAAATCGAAGCCTGGATTCCTTTAAATAAGCGTACCAAGATCATTGTCAACACCATGGCCTAGCGAGTGCAGCACACTCAGTTATTTTATAGGTAATCAGAAACAGCTTAAGTGCGTTGTAAAAATAGAACGGTTTCCACTGGAAAATGTACATCATTTCGCAGCAGCAAAGCTTTCCTCTTTTCCCTTCTTTTCATGTACATCCAACCCTAGATTTAAATCTCGAAAACAGATCACGTTGTTACTGTGAACTGCTAAAATGTGACCATTCAAATGGAAACGTGGCCGCTTTTGGGTTCAAAAAAGGTTAAGGCAAAGGGTTTATGTAAAGATTTTTGCCAACAAATCCGTTTGCTGCTCTGATTCAAGTGCATTGGAAAATATTTTATCACATCACGGGATATTTTCCTCAACACTCGGGGGAAAGACGGAAGTGCGGTTTGAGAAGAAAGAGAAAACCGTTTTCTCTCGGTCAACACGACAGAACAGACCCCGACCCGGGAATTTCGAAGGGTGTCTAAAATTCCGAAAGGTGCTGTTTAATTCCGAAAGGTGCTGATTTCTGTCTAATTTTTTTTCTCGCACCTTTCGGAATTTCAGACACCTTTCGGAATGTCTCCCCACTAAAAAAACTCAGTGATATCATCTTCTATTTATTCACTCTGCCTCTAAATGTGATATCTGTGTTGTGGTTCATAATAAAGCGCTGTCTCGCGTGACCCTTCTTATCCCATGACGTCAATGCTTTGAAATTAAAACAATACCCTGCTTGATCTTACATGCCACATACAGAAAATAAAGGGGGTTTCCCTTTTTGTTACGAATTGGGCTGACCTAGCGCTAAATATAGTTTTAAGCGTAAGCATATGAATGTTAGCTTATTTGAAAGAAAAACCCCCTTGTCACTACATGTGAGGTTAGGTTTTTTCGCAACACCGAAAGTTCTTGAACATTCTATTTGAACACATCCAATCATTGCATTTTCTCACGTGCGCTATCACGCTTTGTCTCACGTGTTTTTATTTTTACTTTAACCTTGGCACTGGATTATGTAATATCACGTGGGGCTCAGGTGCTTGTAGCCAATCAAAAGCGTCACATTTTTGCTTCAGAATTTTGTAACGTTTCAGTGAAATTTTATTTGATTGTGTAATTTGTTGGTGAAGTTGCCAACTTAGAGATGAAAGTCGTATTATGGAACCACATCTTGGCCTGAAATGGGGTAGCCATCTTCATCACGAGTTGGGGGCATTATTTTTGAAACACAATCACGAGTGATAAATCGTATTTGTTTTACTTTTTAGAATGAACAAAATAAGCAAAGAGTTTGGTCAGCTTTCAGGGAAGGAGCTTTTTAAACCAATTACAAAAAGGCTTGATGAAAAGAGCAGCACCACGACGCAAGAGGTGGAGGAAAGTCCCGATTATGCAATGGATGAATTTAACAGAACCAACCCGTTTGGTGATGAATTCAGACCGGATGCCCCAACACCAGCCCCATCACCACCACCATCACCATCACCAGAACCAACATCACCACCCCCATATGATGATGATGATGGTGATGGCTTTCCACCACCACCCCCACCGCTGATGGAAGAAACATCCAAACGAAAAGAGTGGGCAAAGCCGGAACCGGTTGAGCTGGAATATCATGAATCAACCCGGTTGCAAACGATCAATCGGCTGATCACGCAATATGGAAATGACCCCAATTACAGAGTAAAACGTAAAACATCTCCATTTCATGGTTATTCCGTGAAGGACCTCGAAAAAGAAAGAAATGAGATCTATGCAAGAAGGGCAACCCAACCTCTATCGAAACAACTGGAGCAGGGGAAGCAGAGCCTAACGCCTACACCCCAACGCGAAAGTAAAAAATCTCCTCCAACCTCCCTGGAAAAAGCTGTCATGGACCGAAGACCTGCTTTTAAACCTTCAGACGATGAAGGGGACTATTCTGAACAGGATTGGGGAACCGAAGGAAGTGGCATCGTTAGTTAAACTGACAAATTGATCAACCAACTTTACTTGAGCATTGGATCGATAAAAGCAGGAAACAGCTCAATAAAACTAAAAAATCAGGTATTGTCTCTGCTTGATTCACTGGTTGGACTCGGCGCAATCGACAAAAAGCAAAAGAAAAAATTATTTCATAATTATATAGACCAATAATGACGTTAAATCTTCTGCTTGACTCGGGCCTTGCAAAACTACAAAGGGGCGGAGAACGGAATGTTTCACACGATTTCACAATAAGCTTTCAACCTCCGATCCACTTGGGTTCAGAAAACTATAAAGCCGCGCTAAACAAACTTATGACAATGAGCTACTCATGGTACAACATCGATGCCTCTTATGGTAACAACAAAATTCGCTGGAGAAAGAAAACTGAAGAGTGGCGGACCTTGATTTTTCCAAACGGAATGTATGATTACTCTGACATCAACAGTTTTCTTCAGACCCAAACCGGTAAAGTGGACCCGAAAGACAAAGACAGTGATTTCATTTTTACTCTGTATTTCGATATGACGATATTTCGGGTTTTCATTCTGATGCATGAAAATTATGAGCTTGACTTTTCTGAAGACAAGTTTGCAGAATTGGTTGGTTATGAAAAAAAGATTTTAACGGGAGAAAAGAATTTTGTCGGAGCAATGGTCCCGGATATCACAAGAAGCGTTGATTGGGTGTTTCTCCACTGCGATCTGATCAGCCGGCGAGCAAACGATGTTCCAAGCGATGTCTTATACAGTTTTTCAACACCAGGGCTTGAGGTCAGTCATCCGTTTGAAAAAGAACCGTATCGGCTTGAGTGGCATCCTGTAAACACAAGTATGATTAATTCAATAAGGATTTGGGTGACAGACGGAAGAGGCAATCCCCTGGATCTCAACGGAATTGACGTTGCTGTCAGCATAATGATTAAAAAAGAGTAAGTATTTTTGTTGTCTTTTTATATACACCATGAATCACCCAAGTGAGTGGACAGAAGTTTTTGACGAAAACACCGGAAGGTACAGATATAAACATAAGGGGTCGGGCTTGATCCGTGACACTTTTATGGCTATCAGCAAAGCTTTCAAAGGCAATGCAAAGAATGTGGTGAAGACAGCCGCCGACAAAGCTGCAAAAACAGTCGCTGAAAAAGCGGGGCAGAAAGTTGGCGAAATTGCTGTCGAAAAAGGGTCAAAACAAATTCTACAAATATGCGAAAGCGTAAGCCAAAACTACAAAAGGTGTCGCAGGATGCAAAAAAGAAACTTGAAAAAATTTTGCAAAATCAAGTGCCGAAAAAACCCTCTCTCTCCCCATCTGCCGCCTTAAAATTAAATCGACTTTTGGCAAACGAAATTTAATCGTAAAATTTTTTTCCGTTAGTATATAACCATTGAGATGTTCAGATCACAGCCATATCTCGAGAAGACTGCCTACGTCCAAGTGAATTTGGACACTCCACTCACATACCCGGGGAATAACCAAACGCAAAACAAGTCGGGCCACAAATTTACCGTAAGAGATCGGGACAATTTTTATGACTGGTACAATGCTTATTTCCGCGTCGATTTCAAGTTTGAGGCCGTGGTAAACGGAGCAAACATTGGCGCTGACACTCAATCGGCCCCCATCAGCGGTTCTTTTTCGTTGATCAAAAGTTTGAATCTTAAGAGCCATTTTCTGAGAATATCGAGAATCGAAAGACACTCACAAAAAATCGAATTTTTTTTTATTTTGCCAAAACATCCCTTTGGGGAAGCTAATTCAAGAAAAAATAATCCAAAGTTCCAACGAGTTATTTAACGGACGAAAATTTTAAAAGTTCAAAAAATGCATAAAAATGGCGGTTTTAGGGTCTCTAAACGGCTCAAATTCTCACTCAACTTTAGGAAGCCGGTGAGAACGTAAAAAAGATTCTTTTAAAACGAAACAAACCACGAACATTATTTAACCTTTCTACTTTAAAACTGTGTAATAAATTTGCCAATGTTTGGTTTCGAACATTTTCAAGCGGCGTTTTTATCGAGCCGCTCTTAACCTTGTTTATCACAAGGTAAAATGAAGGCCAACTTCGGCCGCTTAAAACGCACCTGGTATGTATCGTTCAATGATTAAGACTACACAGAAAAAAAGCTCTGTCATTGTACTTTTCACCAGGAAAGTTACAGCTTTGGGAATCAAATACTTCCCCGTCAGTAAATTTTTACTGTTTAGTGATATGAGCGGGTAGAATTATATGAAAATTACAGATTTAATTCCTGGAATACTGCTAACAATTACAAAGGTCGTTTAAGATAGGCTCACCATTAGTTACACATGCACGCACAATGTTTTTCCTGATCTTTGAAAGAAAGTTCTGCTTTCTTGAGTCTTGCTGAGTCTTATTATGTTAAAACAAAGCAGATTTTTAACGGCATTTCAACAAGACAGGAATCCACTCATTCAACTTAACCAAGATAACATCGAAAACACAGAGAAACGACGTACTATGCCGCCTACCTTGCCAACCGAAAACGCAACAATACAACAGAAAAACATTCCAAACTGTAAACAAACGAATTTTCAGTTTCCTGATTGAGTGCAAATATTTTAAACTCATCGCCTAGAGGAATACGCGGAAAGACAGGTGACCTCTGCACTGAAACGCACGTGTCACACCACACTAACAGAGAGAGTCACGTAGTGGATTTTTGTTATGTGATTTGAGATAAAAACTGGGTGGAAAGTTAAAAAGAAAAAAAAAACTTGCAACAGATAGCTAGTACTTTGTTGGATTACATGTTAGCACAAGCTCCACAAAGGAGTTTTTACGGTCACGACTCTCTCTATTTAAAGCGCGGTAATTTCGCAATGGACGTGCTGTTGTAATTTTACTACTAATTTAATTACAGCTCATGAAATAAAATAAATATTGCAGTAAGTTACATTCACAGTGTGTAAGTACTGATATATGGCGTCGTGTAGTCTTTCCACTCTCCTGGAGAGGGTTACTGTCTGTGGATTAAGCAGTTGTTACCCAGGCCACGTTGAAGTTGTTTCCCTAAAAGAATGCACAAGACACATCTCGCGGCATCTTCAGTTGCACGGACTAAGTGCAGATAAAGCGGTTGACAGTGAATTCAAGTTGTTGTTAGCCCGAGCAGGTAATGTTATTGCATTTTGTTCTGGGATTACTGTGTTCCATAATTTTGGCCACAGATACTTCATGGCACTCGGCGTCCCTTAATCTAGGTTCTGCAGAGTCGCGCCACTCTCGTGCCCACGGGCGCCCCGGGGGGGTGGGGGTGGCAGGAATGGCGCAGTGGTGAGAGCACTTGCCTTCCACCAATGTGGCCCAGGTTCGATTCCCGATCCCGGTGTCATATGTGGGTTGAGTTTGTTGTTGGTTCTCGTCCTTGCTCCGAGGGTTTTTCTCCGGGTACTCCGGTTTTCCTCCCTCCATAAAAACCAACATTTCCAAATTCCAATTCGACCTGGACGTAGGGTCATAAACTGAAATAAAGTGTATTTATTTATTTTTATTTTGACCAATGTTTGGGTGTAGGAGTGACGCTGCGGGTTTGACACCCTGGCCCTGTTTAGGACAGAAAAACGAAATGGAATGTCGATCGTACCGACCATACCCGGTTGGGGAAGATGTGCATAAAATAATTTACCATGTTTAGGGACAGAGACCAAAACCATATCCTGTCACACCCCAGTATAGACCACATAAGGGAGTAACCCTTCTTTCCGGGGGGGGGAGTGCCGTGCTTAGCCTTAACTCGCTCAACTGTAGCACAATATTCATCGACGATAGCACGATGTGATTATTGAACTTCCCCTGATGTAATCTTACTTGGCAGCAGTTTGAGCGAGCGTGACGCGGAAGCCACGCGGGCCCGTGTGAGAACTCGTCCACATGATACCCTTTCTCGCTTTGCTATTTGGTTTTTGCGTCATGAGGTTGGAAGCCTAGAGTTCAAAGTATATTTATCTTTGATTTTTGGTTATTTAGGCATTTTTACAGTAGAAGAGTCTAAGCTTTCAACCCCATGACGCAAAAACCAAAAAAGGGCTAGCTAAAATGGCAAAGCGAGAAAAGGTATCATGTGGGCATGGGCCTGCGTGGCTTCCGCGTCTCGCTCGCTCGAACTGCTACCAAGGAAGGTTGCATTGAAGTTCAATCTTCGGCGTCTGAAATTACATCGTGCTATCGTCATGCTAAACACGGCACCACCATCCCCCTCCCCCCGCCCGGAAGGGAGGGTTACTCCCTTATGTGGACTATAATGGGGTTTGCCGCTAGACAGGATACGGTTTTTGGTCTCTGTCCCTAAGCATGGTATATAATGTTATGCCCGTCTTCCCCAACCGGGTATGGTCAGTATGATCGACATTCCATTTCGTTTTTCTGTCCTAAACAGGGCCAGGGTGTCGAACCCGCAGCGTCACTCCTACACCCAAACATTGGTCAAAATAAAAATAAACAAATACACTTTATTTCAGTAGGGTGCATAATTACAGTCAAACTATAGTCTCTCTTATGGCCCTACGTCCAGGTCGAATTGGAATTTGGAAATGTTGGTTTTTATGGAGGGAGGAAAACCGGAGTACCCGGAGAAAAACCCTCGGAGCAAGGACGAGAACCAACAACAAACTCAACCCACATATGACACCGGAATCGAACCCGGGCCACATTGGTGGAAGGCGAGTGCTCTCACCACTGCGCCATCCCTGCCACCCCCAACCCCCCGGGGCGCCCGTGGGCACGGGAGTGGCGCGACTCTGCAGAACCTAGATTAAGGGACGCCGAGTGCCATGAAGTATCTGCGGCCAAAATTATGGAACACAATAATTCCAGAACAAAATGCAATAACATTACCTGCTCGGGCTAACAACAACTTGAATTCACTGTCAACCGCTTTATCTGCACTTAGTCCGTGCAGTTGAAGATGCCGCGAGATGTGTCTTGTGCATTTTTTTAGGGAAACAACTTCAACGTGGCCTGGGTAACAACTGCTTAATCCACAGACAGTAACCCTCTCCAGAAGAGTGGAAAAACTACACGACGCCATATATCAGTACTTACACACTGTGAATGTAACTTACTGCAATATTTATTTTATTTCATGAGCTGTAATTAAATTAGTAGTAAAATAAAAACAGCACGTCCATTGCGAAATTACCGCGCTTTAGATAGAGAGAGTCGTGACCGTAAAAACTCCTTTGTGGAGCTTGTGCTAACATGTAATCCAACAAAGTACTAGCTATCTGTTGCAAGTTTTTTTTTCTTTTTAACTTTCCACCAAGTTTTTATCTCAAATCACATAACAAAAATCCACTACGTGACTCTCTCTGTTAGTGTGGTGTGACACGTGCGGGTCAGTGCAGAGGTCACCTGTCTTTCCGCGTATTCCTCTTAGGCGATGAGTTTAAAATATCTTCGCTCAATCAGGAAACTGAAAATTCGTTTGTTTACAGTTTGGAATGTTTTTCTGTTGTATTGTTGCGTTTTCGGTTGGCAAGGTAGGCGGCATAGTACGTCGTTTCTCTGTGTTTTCGATGTTATCTTGGTTAAGTTGAATGAGTGGATTCCTGTCTTGTTGAAATGCCGTTAAAAATCTGCTTTGTTTTAACATAATAAGACTCAGCAAGACTCAAGACTCAAGAAAGCAGAACTTTCTTTCAAAGATCAGGAAAAACACTGTGCGTGCATGTGTAACTAATGCTGAGCCTATCTTAAACGACCTTTGCAATTGTTAGCAGTATTCCAGGAATTAAATCTGTAATTTGCACATAATTCTACCCGCTCATATCACTAAACAGTAAAAATTTACTGACAGGGAAGTATTTGATTCCCAAAGCTGTAACTTTCCTGGTGAAAAGTACTATGACAGAGCTTTCTTTCCGTGTAGTCTTAATCATTGACCGATACATACCAGATGCCGTTTTAAGCGGCCGAAGTTGGCCTTCATTTTACCTTGTGATAAACAAGGTTAAGAGCGGCTCGATAAAAACGCCGCTTGAAAATGTTCGAAACCAAACATTGGCAAATTTATTACACAGTTTTAAAGTAGAAAGGTTAAATAATGTTCGTGGTTTGTTTCGTTTTAAAAGAATCTTTTTTACGCTCTCACCGGCTTCCTAAAGTTGAGTGAGAATTTGAGCCGTTTAGAGACGCTAAAACCGCCATTTTATGCATTTTTCGAACTTTTTAAATTTTCGCCCGTTAAATAACTCGTTGGAACTTTGGATTATTTTTTCTTGAATTAGCTTTCCCAAAGGGATATTTTGGCAAAATAAAAAAAAATTCGATTTTTTGTGAGTGTCTTTCGATTCTCGATATTCTCAGAAAATGGCTCTTAAATCAGCGGGGAAAACTCTGTACGAGGGCACCGACATCCACAAGGTGATTTTCATCAAAAACGTGCTCGACTTTTCGGACGATTTTTCGAGAAGCGTGGCAAAAAACCAATTTTGGTATCTTGACTCTGACGCCACCACAGTGACTAATGGCAATGCGACGAACGCCGGAATGCGGGCAAGGGCACTTCTGTCACATGAAGGTGAGACAGTTCAAACTACTATCCCATTGAACCGATACTCCTTCTTCGAAGGTCTGTCCGACAGGTTGCTGCCACCAATGCAACTTGAGTTTGAAATTGTTCTGCAAGACGACAGAGAAATGATTTTCCAAACCGATGGAAGAGCTCGAAGGATTGTCGTCCGAAGATTGGAGTTGTGGGTGCCACAGTTACAGTTTACTGGCCAAGGGCAAACCCTGGTCAATGAAAATTTCTTGCGACCAACCCAATGGAAATACCTGAAAGAAGTTTTGCATCTCAGCAGCTCCCGAAGGGATGCAAACGGTACGTGGTTGATTACACCTGGGGTAAAAAACCCGAAGCATGTCTTCGTATTTCTTCAACAAACCCGGAAACAAAATTCTTATACGCAAAACCCTTACATCTTTGACACATTCAATATCGACGGTGAGAACTCCGCAAGATTAGCCACTTGTCGCCTTCAGTACGGCACAACCTTTTACCTTGAGCTTGATTACAACCATGACTTTAAAATAAGAATTTTGTATGATTTAATCAATTTCAGATACAGAAAGAACGACTACAACACCGGCGTTCAGCTGCAGCTCGCCAACTTGCAGGAGTTATACCCAATTATTTACTTTGATCTACGAAACACCAAAGGAAGTGTGACAGGCGACGGGAAAAAGCTCGAATTCCATTACAGACTGAATGAGGCCGCTAACGCTCAAGATTACACGATCTTTGCCGCGGTTTTGATTGAGGAAGAATTTGTGCTGAAGAAAATTGGGAATGAACTTGTCGACGTCTAAAAAAAATTTCAATTAATATATACGGAAGATGGCTACAACTTATCATCCATATAAAATAGCGCTGACCGATGGTCAGAAAAAGAGACTACAAAAGGCTTATGTTTCGAAAACAGCTGTGGCTCTGAGGGTAAAACCGGAGCAAATTGGACGCGGCGACGAACTTCTTCTCACTGCTACTCAAATCTCACGGGTGAAAAAAACAGCCGCGGCAGGGAAAGGGCTTGAGCTCAAATTAAGCCAAACCCAGATTCAAAATACTGCGCAGCGTGGTGGAAACTTGTTTTCTGCTGTGCTTGGTTTGCAACGACCTTTGATAAAGCCTGCCCTTGGGGCGTTAGCAAGTGCTGGTTTGAGTTTCGGCGCTGAAAAGGTGCTGAAAAAGATATTCGGAAAGGGTTTTGGGCCGAAGAAAATTGAACTTTACAAACTTACCCAGATGATGAATCCTGCTCAGAAAAAGGAAGTGGAACGATATCTTGTTGGACAAGGTTTTGTAAGGGGAGGCGCCGCACAATACGGCGGTTTCCTTGGTATGTTAGCGTCCATCGGGGTACGGTACCTTTGGCTATCGACTTAGTCAAAACGATACTCGGGAAAGGCTTGCAAACTCAACCACCACGTCCACGTCGCTCCCCCCGACCCCCACCCCCACCTCCAAAGGGAAGAGGAATGCAACTGCGACCCCCACCTTTCTTCGGAACGTGGGATGATTATAAAAAAAATAGAGTTTAAAGACACGCCTCTCTCCAACATTGACCTTAAAAAATGGTGCGATTTTTTGCGCATTCCCATCAAAGGTACTTATAGCAGAAATGAACCGAAACCTCTGTGTCATTCCCCGTGCATCATAAACTTGGATGATTTTGGAAGTTTGGGAACTCATTGGGTGTGTTGTTGGCGTTCCAAAAATGGCACGTATTAGTATTTCGACTCATTTGGGCTTCCGTCACCTTTAGAATAGGAAAAGAAAATGTCAGTGCACAGAAAGAAACATTTTTTCAGAAACGACAACCAAATTCAATGGGAACAAAGTGTGAGATGTGGTTATTACTGCCTTCTCTTTTTAAACGAAAGAAACAAAGGCACAAGTTTCGCCGACATTTTGAAAATGTTCACCGGCGATGTCCTTCAAAACGAACGCATCGTAAAGAATTATTTTTCATAAGATATACACAATGGAAGTGTACTGTGTGAAAGAAAAACGGCACACCCCCAATGTGAAAGGAAGTGAAAAGGTTGTAATTACAAAGAACAAAAAAAAACTCTTAAAGGCAAAATGCGCTAGTTGCGGAATAACAAAAACACGTTTTCTGCCGGGAAACTAGGCGAGCCCTCCCGAGCGGAGGGCGGCAGTGTTCTTGGTAATATCGCTATGACGGTGGGTGATCTAGCCATTGAAAAAGGAATCCCGTTTCTTTCGAAAAAAGGGCTCGAGGCTGGACGTTATTACGCGTCTGAAGCTTTGCGAGACCCCAGTCTGAAAAAAGAAAGCAATCAATTATACGCTAGACAAAGCCCGCCCAGTTTTTCAAAAAGTTGGTAGTGAGATGCTCGATCAATTTTCAACCAAAGTTCGACCAAACAGACGCTACAAAACAGACAGATCGGATTTAGATGGGGCGGGGATTGACATTCATTCAGCGATTGGAAAACTCCCCAAACCAAAACGGGGTTGGACGTTACCGGGCCATAATTATACCGGGCCATATAATCCCCTTGAACAGCAGGTGAGCTACGATCCAGAAACAGGTCAGATTAAGGAAATATATCAACAACCAACGGGGGCAACAGACGCGATCGCAATACAACATGACGTGGACTATGATGTCTGTTCGAACCGAAACGAAAAATACGGTGAAAATGGAAAAAATTGCAAACACAAAGCGGACAAAAAAATGGTGAAGGCTCTCGACGCAGTTTCGTGGAAACAAAGGCAGTGGGGACACGCGGCAGCAAGGAACACAATTAATTTAAAACAAAAGTTGGGTTGGGTTTGAAACAGAAATAGTGCTGCGCCATTCATCAAACTCTTGTTCTACGCATCGCTTGGCTGCAAAGGATTTAGGAAGGCGATGAGAAATAGATTTTATAATTTCTCTTTTGCAGGGCCAGACTTCAGAAGGGACCATTTTAAAATAATTGTGCAGAAAGCAGGGATAGTTCACTGGCTTGCCGGTTTTCGCTTGAAATTGAGCAATAACATTTCCCAGAAAAGAGATCTGGTTGAAAGAAAACATTTCGTAAATTTTCCATTTCCGAAGAACCTTATTTAAATAAGCAGAGGGAGCAGCAGATCTGCCCGGACTCACCTCTTCATCATATTCAAACACTCTATGACATTCTGGGCATTCACGACAGAACTCATTCATCATATTAACTAGGTGCACCTCGCATGAAGGACAATAATTAATCCTTGGCAGTTCATTTAACTTTTTTTCCACTATTTCTGAGGTCAGTTTGTAAAGGTCGTGCTCGACCAACTCCACACCTCGCAAACAACCAAATAGGTCGTCCATTTTTTTCATTGTGTGATATACTGAGGTCAGTTTGTAAAGATCGTGCTCGACCAACTCCACACCTCGCAAACAACCAAATGGGTCGTCCATTTTTTTCATTGTGTGATATACAGTGAGCGCACAAAGTTTCAAAAGGTTGTCAAAAATTTATTACAGCCCTCGAGGGTACTGGAAAGGGTTTGCAGCGATCAACAAATTAGCCCAAGCTGCGAAAGTCTCTGAAGATGTGGCTCGAAACTGGTTGGGGAAGCAAGCTCTTTGGCAGGTTTACTTACCAGCGCCGCGGTACTTTCCAAGACCGAAATTTGATGTGCCTGTTCCAAACAAAGTTCACCAAGCCGATCCTCTGTATCTCCCACATGATCGCCCACCACACTCCCGTAAAACTTTTAAGTACGCCCTCACAGTGGTAGCTGTGGCCTCTTGTTTCAAAGAGGCCGAACCGTTGACTACAAAAGAGGCCAGAGAAGTCGCTGCTGCTCTGGAACGGATTTATAGCCGGAGCCCTTTGAGTTGGCCAAAACTGCTTCAGGTAGATCCTGGCCGTGGGTTTATGGGCGTTGTGAATCAGCTGCTTTCGAAACATAATGTCGAGGTAAAACGCGTTCGTGTGGATATTTACCGTGATCAAGCTATCGTTGAAAGATTCAACCGCACCCTGGCTGAACGATTGTTTGGTCACCAATATAGGGTTGAAATGCGCCTCCCAGACAACAAAAGATCGACTGAATGGGTGACACGATTGCCCGCTGTTATTTCAGCTTTGAATAAACAAGTCACTCGACTGACCGGTCAGAAACCCGCTGAGGCCATCAAAAAGAAAACTCTTTCAGCTAAGCCCTCGACCCCTTATTTGAGACCCGTTGGTGTGAACGAAAAAAAGCTCCCCTCCGGTGTAAGTGTTCGCTATCTCTACCAACCCGGTGAACTTGAAGGTGGGCGCCGAAGAGCTACCGACCCAATCTGGTCTCTGAAAGTTTACGAGATTGAAAAGATTATGATAAAACCGGACGCACCGGTTATCTATTATTTGTTTGACGGTCCAAAACGCGGGTTTGTCCGTGAAGAGCTGCTGGTTGTCCCTCCCGCTACACAGCTACCGCCAGCAATGTAACTATGAAACTCGATCGGCTCTGTGTGAATGCCGTCTTCCAATGCCAAGCGTTTGTCGTAATATGCGCTCAACCCCTGTTTATGCTGCTCGTAAGTGACAATCCTCCCATTGTTTATTCGAAAACCCATGTTTGTTGCCATGTCCTTGCTGCCACCCAACGCTGACTTGAAACGCTGCCACGTAATCTCGTTCTGTTTCTTTGACACCCCCTTCGTGCTAATCTTCTTTTTTTCGCCCTCCAGTTTCTCGATGTAATAACACTTCGAGCAGAGCGCAATCATCCTGCTTCCTTCGCATTCGAGCTTGAAGAGCCCAGGAGTGCGGCCGCTCCACTTGTCCCAAGGTAACCACTCTTGATGTTTTGCCTCAAATTCTGTTTGCAGCTCCAGCCGAACAATGTCCTCAAGCCGCTCGGCAGAAATGGCCATGTAGTTGCTGTCCGTGTCCATCTGGATCAGCTCGAAGTTTCTTCTGTCGAAATACCTGTCAAGAAAGTCATAATAAAATACAAGCATTCGAAGCTTTGCGAGCTGGTAGACAGCGATTCCGATCTGGAACGGCCGTCTGATTGTGATCCGAGGCTTTCGGCTTTCCAGCTCGTACGCTTGCCCGACCTCATCTAGATCACTGAAATAGGCGCTTCGCAAGGCTCTGTCAACGACCTTCTCGTCTTTGGTGTAGATCACGTTCGTTTGCCGCTCCAAAGCTTCGATGAGTTTCCTATAGCCACTGTTTCCCAACAGTTTGAATGCCTCAGCAAGCAGCGCCTTGCTCTTTTCAACGTCTCCTGTACGGCGAGCGTCTGTTACCTGCTCCACAAACCAATCAAAGACCTTGCCGGGGGTATAGTCGATCGTTCGATAGACAGCCGTGATCACCGCCCCGTGATCGACATACCAGCGTAGCAGAGGGGCGTACACCAGCAGCTTTTCGGCGGAAAGCGCTCCCACTAACTTTTTTCCGTCCCCGCGGTTTTGCCCCGTGCGCTTCAGGTAGTCAAGCATTTGCTGCGGCACGGTTTTAACAGGCACCTTTTTGTTGTAAAAGAACGGGCACATCTCCTCAAACTTTGGCCGCAGGGGCTCTGGGATCTCTATTTCAACTTCAGCAAATCCGAACCAGGCCCCGTTTCTGAGCTTTTGTGCGAGATGCGGTGCGGCTCCAACAGTCCAACCGCCCGTGTAGTGAACAACCTTTTCCTTCCCGCAGGGCATTTTTTCCAGCATTGTCGACAGGTAGAGGGCGTTAGCGTCGTAACCAAGAATGTGCTGGCAAAGACGCGGTTCCGCTGTCTGATGTGACCTTATCTTCGTGACCCCGACTTCGTGGTACCGCGTGAACACGAGGCTCGGCCCCCCGACAACAGCTCCTTTCAACATCTCGTATGCTTCTTTGCCCGGGCTGTAAAGCTCCGCGCCCCGCTCAACCGCGCCTCGGAGCAGGTAATGCAAAGCTAACCCCCGGAATGCTGACCGCGTCTTTCAGGATGTCGATCCCCTTCTCAGTGTAGAAGGCTCGCATTTTTCCAAGGCTTCCAGGCCGGGGGCCACGTCAAGGTTGTTGTAATAGCGCAGCCAGTCTGCGAAAGTGCGCATGCCCTTTTCTTTGAACAGACGCTGACACCCCTCCCATTCATCCCGAGAGAGCACGTAGCCGCCCTTCAGGCGTGAGTACCACGCTGAATAGTCCGACTACCCAGGGTGGTCGAGCTTTTCAGGGGTATCGAACCACTCGTATGGGAACCACGATTTCTCGGCTGTGCATTCATAAGCTTTCGTCCACTTTTCATAGCTGGTTCCCGGGCCGAGGTAGTTAATAATGTCAAGGAAGCGGAATTCCTGAGTGAGCAGGAACATGATCTTGCTTCCGTTTTTCGCCACTATTACCTTGCCGGTTGTGTCAGATAGGCGCTCTGCGAAATGTTCTCTGATCAGGTTCAGATCGTATCGCCCGGAGTTGAACCCGAGAACTGGCACCTGGTCACACCATTCTTCGATTTTGATGCGCTGCGCTTTTGGAAGCATCTCCACATCGTCAGGCATGAACGCTGCTCGTACTTTGGTCCGGATGTTTTTCCCGCGCCGCTCCAGCTCTTCCATGTACTTGCGAACCAGCTCCGCTGGGTTTTTTTACACATGTTTGTGGGCTCACGGTCCAGGGTGTCCCCGACGCTCACCGAAATTGGTACGTGTGCGTTTTCGATCGTGAGCATGCCTGTCGGCTCTTTCCGCTGTTTCTTATCACCGTACGCTTCCAAGTCGTACAAGATCGCGTGTGGAAAGCTTTGCGTTTGGGGCCGTGGCAGCTCCACATATATTTCCCCTACTTCACACGCCCATGCCTCGATTACGTGGTAGCCAGCAGCTCGGAGCGCTTTTGTGCGTTTTACAGTTGCTTTGAACCGGTCTTCTCGTGTTTGGCCATTGTGGGTAATGATTTTATTACGATCGTTCGGGTAACATTTTCGGCATCCGTGCCAGTGACAGCCGTGGTATTGAAATACAGTCCTCGTTTTGGGGTCGTATCCGTCAACAGGTGCCCGCTCAACCCACCGCTCGCCGCCGTGCCCGCATGCCGCGTGGTGAATGTGAATTTTCCGCCGCGCTGCTTCTTGTTCGAGCCAGCGAAGAGATTCTGGAGAAGCTGTATGTTTTGGAAAGAAGGCCTTCTCGAAAGCTGTCTGCGGTGCTTCGTCTCTTTCGGCTGGGCAATCAATCACCGTCTTCCCTTGGGCGCACGTTTGGGTATGCCGTTGAAGGTTGCAAGCTTGAGTGAATCTTGCACGGCAATGAAGACATGCATACGTTCTTGCAAGCTTCGAAATATCCTTGATGACGAACGCGTGCCCCTCGTAAATTCCGATTGTCAAAATGTTCGTCAGCTTGGTCGGCGGGTTTCGTCTAAGGTGCCATACCACGCCCCCATCAATCTCGCGCTCAATCTCATAGACACGGATACCGAGCCAATCCGAGAAATCTAATTTCTGATTCAGGTGTCTTTCAACCCGATCAAGTTCATCGAGCGATGTTTTCGGGCTGTCGTTTGGAGTAGCTCTGAGTTTGAAGAAACCCTTAGCAAGCTCTCGTCCTGCTGTTGTGCTTCGATCTGGTCTTGCACCGCGGTGTACCGCGATGCAGCGCCAGAGACACAAGTTGTCCTGGTAAGTGTCCAGCGCCAGCATCGACCGGCCATGCGCAAGGTTACGCAGCCAGTTTGGCAAGGGGCCTGTGCCCAATAGTGGCTGTCGGTCGAGCACGACCTTTACATCAACATCAGAATAACCCCTAAACACCCATTTTGTGTTTGGTCTTTCGATGTTATCAATGTTCAGGCGAGCCTCCTCCTTTTCTCTCAACCAATTTTCTGCTTCAACATACCTGTTTATCCAAGGTGAGCCTCCTGAGTTTTTACAATACAGGATAATAGTCCCGTCTTCGATGTTTTCCAACCAATAAGAATAGTTGTGGCGCAAGTAGGCTGCTGTTCTGACCTTCTCCCTTATATTTCCCATAAACTGTTCTGTAAGGTCATTTTCAAGTCCTTGTCTTTTTCTCCAGAAGATGAAACGACGGCCTTCCCTTTCTACACCTTCCTCTTTCTCACCTCTTTTAAACAAATTTGCAAGCAAGTCCTTATAACTCTTTTCTCGATTCTGTATCGGTTGAATAGGATCAAACTCTTTCAATATTGCCCGCCTTTTTATTTCCTTTTCCTTCCTTGGAGGCGTGATTGGTTTATTTTTTCCTGGAAGAAGCGATTTCGATAACCGTTCCTTCACTTGTTAAGGAACTGGTTCATCCAAAATGTTCTGAACAACCTCGCAGAGAGGCCCCGCTGCCGGCACGTTTTCCGCTAGCAATTGCATAATATACTGCTCATCCGGCGACATTTCCACAAGAAGTTTTTGTAAAAATTCTTCAGCGGCTTGCTGGGAAATGTTTTCCATCTTGGTATATACCTGTGCAGATATTTCTTCAATTAAAAAAATATTTATATTCAATAGCTGACGTGATTTTCCGTGACACATTCGCGCCGGTACTGCCTCCCCCCATCCTGCTTGCTTTGCTTTGTGCGCTGGGTGGTTTAAAAGAGGTATATACAGGGTACAGATGAGGTGGTATTTACTCCTTGTTTAGTAGTAATAGATGAATTCGACAAATACAACCTGATCCCCAGAGTATTATTTTCGTGTTTTAAACTTCCCACCGTAATAACCGAAGTGAGCGAGCGAGCGAGCGAGGTTATTACGGTGGGGAGTTTAAAACACGAAAATAATACTCTGGGGATCAGGTGGTATTTGTCGAATTCATCTATTACTACTCAAGTCCTTGATTCACTCTGACGAAGGGCTAACGCTCGAAACGTCAGCTCTCAACCTCTTTACGGTGGCCAATTTACCTTATCAACTGAGTTGATAAATCCAAACTTCTGTGTTTCATTTTTACTTGGTTACGCCAAAGCAACTACACAGTTTACTGTCTGTGTTTCAGCGGACTTTAATAGTTGCAATATTTTGCCTCCTAGCGATCAGAATAAAGGATGTTGATGATGATGATGATGATGACGACGACGACGACGACGACGACGATGATGATGATTATGAGATGTAACTAACGGCGAGACAGACAACACACACACACACACTACTTTTTCGTGACTACATCAAATTGCAAGTCCACTGCTTCATTTCCTTTACATATTGACTTTATTTTTCACTTCTACTTATTTTACATTTCGCCAAGCAAATATAAAAGAAAGGAATCTGGTAAGACCAACCCAACTGAATGTTTCGTTTCCTATCATCTCATCTCTCTCAGAATCTTGTGAAAGATCGACAGGTTAAAGAACACCAAGAAACGAAGAAAAATAATTATACGTACTTAGGGTGCGAGAGTCTCGATCATAGCTTCGTCAAGAATAAAGTCTTAGCAAAACAGTGATTAAGATATTTTGGGATGTACGGATGGGACGTCCAACTCAGAGAAACATGCCAAAATGATCAGAAGATGGGAAACGAAACAATATGTTGGGATAGAAAAAAAGCAGTAAAAAGTTTTTTCTCCCTGGCGTCGTAAATATCTCTAGAAAAACGCTCACGTGAGTGCAATTGTCCTTTACACAACAAATTTAAATACGTATATAGTGTAAAAATATAAATTTAAAAGGACTTTAGGGGTTCCGGTCTCCATACATTCAAGGATCTTTTAGTAATGTTATACCTACAAGGCTAAACTATTTAGCTAAATTGAGCAGATCACATTTTAGGTGGAATATATTAGGCGTTTCACATTTTATGCGACAACAAAATAATTAAGGCAATGCAAAATCTTACATGCAGATAATATGCGTGGATTATATAGGCAATATACAGACATGAATAAGATGTGACATACAAGAGCAAAATTCGAGATAGCTTGTTCCGCTGTAACAGTAGGCAATGCAATAAGCACAATTCGATCTGTTCCACTATCTACATGAATGGATAGTTTCTTTTGCTTTCAAATTTTATTAACTAACAATAGAACAAATAGAACTGAACTTCTAAAGACCAGCTGTGTTAAAACTATTAAATCGAACTATGAACAACATTACCTTTTGAGCGATCCTTAATTACCATACTATTAGTATGTTGCCCAATGTGTCAGCACGAGAACAACATAGTTGCAGGGCTGGGTGCATTACTAATAAGTTTGAAACTCATTCTTTTTAAGCCTTTGCACAAATTGGACTCCTCTGTTTTACACGTTACCTTGAATTCACCAGTAAGACATGTTTTGAATTCCTCGTCTCGCTTGGCTTTCGTTTTGGAACAAAACGCTCTCACGTGTATTGGCATACCAGAAGCTTAATTAAGGAATTCAAGGCCACGCAGAAAACGCGGGTCGACTCTCTTTACAGTCATTACGCTATACGTCTTATCGCTGTCCAATGTGAGCAACGACTGTATACACTGATATTTTTTCAAAGTGGGACAGAATTTCATACACTTTTCCTCACTTTAGACGTTTCATCTGGCATCTTCAGTCCGTGTTCATAGTATTCTTGAATAACCTTGATTATGAAACGAAGTCCTCTTTAGCGGTCACTAAACCTTTTGCTTACTTAAAGACAAATAAGAAGAAATTTATGAGCATACCAGCAATTTTTTTTCAAATCAGCTATAACTAAAACTTAACAGTCTACAAGTATCGTATCGTGGGGAGAGCCACGTTCAAAGAATAGGTATTTTACAATATATAGAAATTATGTCACAAAAAATAAATAAATAAATAAAACAGAAAAGTTGAAACAAAAATAAAAGGCTAAAACACCTGCTAGGCTAGTGGAGGTTTTCACGCTAACTGGTAGGGTGCCTGGTACACCGTAATGCATTCAACAAGCATGGGGTCTGTAAGACTCGGAACTGATCGGGTTTGATAAATATAAACTGCAAAGCCTTTCTGAAGAAAAATAACTTGAAAGTTCGAAGCAGCAGTTTTAAAATCCTATACACAATTATGATATCGTCAAAGGTCGTATTCAGGTTCAATCCACTACCTTCGAAACAAGGGGTTTCACAACAGGTTTAAAACTCAAAACTGCGAGTTTGAACGTGTTGATATCAAAAGATTCATTCAATCCCTAGACAAGACAGGAAAATAACTTCTAAGTGAAATTTGCACTAGGAAATTATCATTGCTCTTCTCTTAATATATTCTATACATCAGTGAGAAACATCTTCAAGGAAAATTTGGTGTTGTTATATTGCTTCGATATAGAAATAAAGCTGTTTGAAATTTGATCAAATTCATAGAGCCCGGCCGGTAGACAGTGATTTTTAAAATGCCCGAACACTAATACAAGGATGATAATGATGTAATATGTCATCTAAATAATTATAAAAAAAAAAATTAGAATATTGATTTCACTGTCTGCTTTATTTCTTGTACTGACTTTTATGGCCGCCATATTGGTGCCTTAACGAGGGACAAAAACATGGCGGACACAAACTAAGCCTTGCAATTTTATGAAAAAATTTTCTCGATAACTTTATTCTGAAGAGTACTGTAGGGCCAGAACTGAATTTTCTGGGTGCTTCTTTTTACCTACTATTTAACTCCTTTGTTTTTTAATCTTCATTCAAGCAAACCGATTTTGTGATATTGATGAAAACCCAAAATTACGTGACATGAAAACAGCAAATGTCGTCAATGAAAGGTCATCTTACGTGCGCCCAACAAGTGGAGAGTGTAGTCTTATCCATCTGATGTTCTTTCACGAACGCTGTAAGCCTTATAAAGGGTGGCAATGACTTGATGGGGGTAAAAGTGGCCAAATTCACTGTGAACGATATTTCAAAAAGCTACTACGCAAAAGATCTTACAGGCAGGGACTGTAGTGTGAAAACATCCTAACTTTGTATAAGGTAAGCGCCTTACAAAGAATGTTTTGCGAAGCGAAAACCTTAGCCGTAGGGCTGGTTACTACCCTGATTGCCTATTGCCCTTCCTAAGGCAGCTCAATTACGAAGCCTATTGCAACCCTCCAGCAAACAGCGTGATTAAAGTGCTGAAACCGTTACGGAGTGCTATAATTTACTTTTACACTTTTTTCTGAAATAATAACAGTAACATCCTGCACATAAATTAAACACTCCTGCTTACCATGCTAGTATCATTCATTTTCGTCAAATGAAAGAGTGGCATCATCTCCAATAAGTACAAAAGGCGCCCAGTATTTTACATCACTGTACTTGTCTGATTCTCTGAGAGATTTCACGGCCTGGTTCAGGGACTTGCACGCGCTTCGCCCTTTCACAAGGTGATGGTAGAAACTTCGCATGAACTCAAGTGTGGCTTCATCATCGATCGCCCACAGAGATACCAGAACAGAACGAGCACCAGCACCCATAAAGGCACGTGCAATACCGACTACACCCTCGGCCTTGATGTGCCCTCGACCACTGTGACAACAACTGAGCACAACCAGCCTTGCTCGCAGCTTCACTCTCATCACATCGGCCATTGTTAATAGGTAATCTTCCTCTAGAGGAGCCCGTGATAGTCGTCTTGGGTTTGGGCTCAAAGCAATTTCGCCCGTTTCCATGTGACCATGTGCAGCTATGTGTACCAAGGCAACTGAACTTAGCTCTTTTAACACCATATCTTTTGTGGCCTTTTTTCCGGTGAGAGGAGTTACCTTGAGAATCTGCCCAATCATCTCCACTTCTTTTCTAGCAAACGGAAGCTGCTCTAGCATTCTCTTGCCTTCATCATTTGTAATGTCTGCCACGCATGGATCTCCCACAAGCAGAGCACCACTTCTGCTGTGGTATTTAGGTGGAGAATAGGAAATCATTTTCAAACTGGTCAGCGAGGGAATCAGTCTGATTCTGTAAGATTCACATAGATACTTGGAATCAGGATCCAAGAATGCATGGAAAGGAGCTAACCACAGTGGACCATCAGCGACAATTACAAGTTCGTCAGCTTGAGCCAAGTCTGCAATCGGACCAATTACGTAGTTATACAAAGTGGCTAAAGGGTTCTCTTTTGAGAGTAACGGTGGCAAACTTTTCTTAACGGAACGCTCATCAGTAGAAAAATCTTCCCACAGCGCATCCAATGATCGATCCTCGCATTTGACATCAGAACGAACTCCAATGTTTTTATAAGTACTCTCAATTAAGGAATGGAAGGCGCTAGCTCCATCCTTCGCATGGTTATCATCAAGCTCTTTTTTGCGGTGATAAACAGGCTCTCCTTTGGAAAGTACCCAGGCACTGATGCCAAGTTTAGGTAACCTAATTGCTAGAAACACTGTGCTTGATACAGAGCTGGTCATCATCTCAATATCATTTGCCTCTAGCCCCCGTGACCCAGACAGATATGCCTCAGATACATATTGGGATTCCATCAGATCCGTTAGAGCTTGAGCTCGTCCTTCGTCCGCAGCAAACAAAGCTTCAAGAAGTTTTTCTTGTTCTAACAAAGTTTTCCACAAACCGATGTAGCAAGCATTAAACTCATTTCTAAAATCAATTTTCCACTTATCCTCGGAACGAAGAAGGCTTCTCACCTCATTGAGCATAGAAACGCTTGACTGGTAATATTCCTCGGCTTGTTTGAAATCACCGAGATAGTAAAAACACTTGCCAAGATTACCATACTCCCTCCCTTGTCCAACCTTGTCTCCGAGACTTCTGCGGATACTAAGACTTAAGCTGTGGTAGTTTGCGGCCTTTTTGAAATCACCGAGACCTGTAAAAGTATTTCCAAGTTCGCTATAAGCAGCTCCTTCCCCTTCCTTATCTCCTATATCTTTGGCAATACTCAGACGTTGTTTAACATAATATAAAGCTTTTTCGAAATCGCCAAGACTTTGAAAAACATTGCAAAGATTACCATAAGCACGTCCTTCCCCAGCCTTGCCCCCCAGATCTTTGGCAATTTTAAGGCGCAGGTTGTAATAGTACACGGCTTTCTTGAAGTCATTGAGACTGTAAAAAACATTGCCCAGATTGCCATACGAAGCTCCTTCCCCAGCTTTATCCCCTAGATCTTTTGCAATGTTAAGATCCCGGTAATAGTAGTCTGAAGCGTTTTTGAAATCACCCAGACATTCAAAAGAAATGCCAAGATTGCAATAAGCAATACCCTCCCCAGCCTTGTCTTTCAGATCTTTGGCCATTTTAAGACTTAGGTTGTGATAATTAATGGCTCTTTTGAAATCACAGAGACTTTGAAAACAATTTCCAAGACCAATATACGCATGTCTTTCCCCAACCTTATCTCCCAGATCTTTTGCAAAACTGAGAGCATTCCGGAAAAAATCTATTGCTTTTTTGAATTCACAAAGATGTTGAAAAGCAAGGCCAAGATTGCCGTACGTAATTCCTTCCCTAAACCTGTCTCCGAGATCTTTGCAAATCCTGAGACACAGGTTGTAGTAAACTACGGCTTTTTTGGAATCACCGAGATGGTAAAAAGAATTTCCAAGATTGCCATATGCTCGTCCTTCTCCAGCCTTGTCTCCAAGATCTTTTGCAAAGTTAAGAGCAAGCTTGTGATATTCTACGGCTTTTTTGAAATCCCTAAGACCATGAAAAACATTGCCAAGATTTTCACACGTAGTTGCTTCCCCAACTTTGTCTCCAAGACCTTTGGCAGTTCTGAGAAGTAAGCTGAAATAGTCTACCATTTGTTTAAGCTGTTCGGTCGTCTGGTGGCTGTCTGTGGACATTTCTGTTGCTTGTTGAAATAGGGGAATAGCCTGAAAAACAAACCATCACTTATTCCTTTGCGGGGATATGCGATCAAGTGGTCGTGAGGATATAACAAAAAAATCTTGATGAAGCGAGGTGTTTCTAGACAGAAAAAGTGAAACTCATTAAACTCATTAAACACGTTCTTGTTTAGACAGCGAGGACGCACACTTACTAAATGCTGATATAGTAAGTTATGACGTAGAAGTAAGCTAGCTAACGTTTAAACAAATTAAGAGCGCAAGTAGAGAATCTGGACTTGTTAACGGTAACATGATTGACGACAGTAGTATAGGCGGACAGAATTAAACCTTTTATTGTTGAGGTAAGTCGAGATAGTTGCCAAATATGTATTCCGCGTCTTTTCGAACACCATGGGAACAATAGGAACAACTGACTTGTCCAAACTTGCCCACTCGCTGTCAGTTATTGGATAAGAATCTAACACCGTTAACTTTTGCTCTATGACCTTACAAAAACCTATACTACGCTAGGCATCATATTTTCTTGCACCCAAATTTGATATAATCCTAGCACGGCTCAACAAAATTATAAATTATGCAAATTTGCTAAGGGCGATTAATTTTAACGAAGTTTAAAAACCGAGAAATAAACAATAGCTTTGTTCGCATGACTTGACAGTCATTCTTCTCAAACAAAAGAGAGGTCGTTGAAGCGATTATATGTATAATAACGGCCGAAGTCCTCGTTCATTTGAAACATCAAATTTTATTTTAACAACTCAACAAAGTTTACAGGGTAAGAATGGTTTATACAACGAGAAAGAAAAAAACATAGTTGCGTTCTTTAACAGTTTATTCTCTTTCGGTGGCTAATTTCTCCTCTAGAAATGATTTCCCGCTTGGTTCGTCTTGCTGTAAATAATTCCACCTTGTTCGCCGTTTGAAAAATCAACTTGACGTTAAAACTGTAGGAAGACGGGCATTGAGGGTATCTGCGTATTTGATTGAGGGCAACGGTGTACATTTCCTGTCGGGAATGGTTTTGTAATGAGGTACACCTTGCATATAATTTTGCAATACTACCCAGCACGCTTTAGACCAGACAAGATAAAAATAGTATGCGACAAGAAGACTGCATGGGGAACGCAGGAGGCAGTTGTCTTTCCTCTTTCAAGAGAAAAGACCGTTTCCCTCCTTTCCTCTGGCTTCGAGGATTTGTGATACTCGGACAAACGTGTCACGAACCAAAGATATCATTCAACACCTGTTTATTTACCGGTGGATCGAATCGGTTGTCAACAAATAGATATCCAAAGGATTTCTTCATTTCATAGGTTACCATGAATCGGTGACGATTCAGAAATAATTCTGATTTGTTTACGGTCATTAGTGCTACCGAGTAGAGCTATAATGAGCATTCTGACTGATATCGGTGTTAATCTTTCCCTTAAGGAACATGTTCTGGAGCAGATGAAGATGACGACCTTCAGTGAAGAGGAGAGTAGGGGTAGGAATCTGAATTGCTTCGGACATTAGATCATCAAAAACTAGAACGTTGCGCTATTTTGGGTCAAGTTCCCGCAGATCGTTGTGAAATTCTGGAAGACCGCGAAAAAAATTACAAATCTCTTTTAGGGTCATTGTCTTCATGGTCTCATAACCATCTTGCCACTAACTATAATACCATGAAATGCGCCCCTGTCTCTTGGTCTCATTCAGAGAACTCACGTTGATTACACGAGGTTTTCGCAAAACGGCAGATTTGCGGAAACCTTCTTGGCATTACGACTAGTGTCAAATGGTCGGATTTTGTCGGTGTCATGATCATTTAATGATATTTTTGTAGCTATGAAACGAAAAGGTATGTGAAGGGTACAGGAGGGGTACAAAAGGCTTAGAACTAATGCCGCCAAATTATAAAGCAAATGTGTGAAAAATCAGCACTCAGTAAACATCACAGAGGAGTAGAAGGACAATGCGTACCATATTCAAAGCAACCACGCTGCAGTTTATGCAAAAATAAAAAAGAGCAGTGTACGCGGCAAATAAGATAACGGTCAACTCCTCATTCAAACAAACATAGAGTGTTTAAATTTCAAAAACACAGATTAAAGACGAACACACGCAAGCTTCAAACGGAAAAGGATCGAAAACCACATTTGACAGTTGGCTCCTTTTGGATAGCCAATAGGAATCCAGGATTTTCGATCCGCAGAGTGGGTATAAATACACAACGGATAAACCATGCCAAACAGAATGTTTTGTCATTCTCGCAAAGTACATGAGCTTACATAAAGAGCAACTCACAAAGCCAATCCCGGCAACTGATGAGACCCATGTGGAGGGTCGAAACCGTGGTCTTGCCTGTACATATTGGCATACACAACCACGCAGTCGATAGACTTGCTAAGAACAGGAGGAAAGATATAAAGGTCCTAGACACGAAACTCTCAGTTTCAAGAGGAGCTCACTCACACATGTTTGACTGAAGCAGAGTTCAGCCATCTATTACATGTTACATGGCTAGAAAGAAGCTACAACTTCAGTTTCATGACGAGAAAGGTCTATAGATCACACTCCGTGATGCGAAACACAACATCCTGCGACAGAATTATACAAATAAGCTGGGCCCAGCGTTGCAAAGATCAGTAGGGAAATTAACTCATCACGTTGCAGATAATATTTCAGATCCTTTATCGTCACAACTACAAACATGAGAGGCTGAAAAACAGTATCAAGTTCCTAAACGAGCCAGACTCAACGTACCTAGTATGCCGAAAGCGGCATAGAAACCACATTTAGTCGCTTCAAAAATGATCCGAGGTCAAATTTAACTGAGAATAACAAACAGTGCGCGCAAGCCGCAAGAATCCAACGGTTATCAGAAAAATCTCGTTATGACCTCGAGATCAAAGTCTAAAAATGCGACGTTTAAGTTGAAGTGGCTCAATTCAGTAACCATTTAAAAATCCTCCTTACTAAACCCACTACAAGAATACAAGAAGCAAAATTGGTCGAAAGACCGAGACATGTAACGCGAAGCGTACGAAAACGTGAAGTAGGAGTCGTGCAGGCCTCCCAACCCCATTTTATAACTGAGGAAGAGGAGGAGGAGCAGCAGGGCGAGGAGGAGATGGAGGAGGTGGCCGAAGAGGAAGAGGAAGGAGAGGAGGAGGAGGAGGAGGAGGAGGAGGAAGTAAAGGTAAAATAGAATGGCCAAAAGGGGTGGTGGCGATGCTCTGTTACTTTATACAGTAGGGGCTTTACTAGTTTGCATGGTAACCGCGCCCCTATTAATACCTTTAAAAGAAGCGCAAGATCAGCTGCAGTCTGGGTGTTTCGTAGACCTCCAACAGTTCAGAGCACAATGTGGTGTAATTATGAATTCTTTCAACAAGGCAATGGAAAGTTCCAACCAGGAGAAATGGAATCTTTTCAAGAAGAGGAAAAATCTTTAGATCCGTAGTCTCGCATACAAGATGACCGCCACTTGGAAAGGCTCAACGTTTTGATAAATGAGTACGAACAGAACGGCAATTCACACCCGGCGGCTCGCATTTAAGCCAAAAACACTCTGCTTCCCGTTTATAGGAAGAAATCGAGAAAAGTACTCTTTGAATATCTTCAGTGGATGCAGGCCATGAAAAAAAGATTGCGCT
Source organism: Siderastrea siderea (assembly GCA_964030785.1). NCBI lineage: Eukaryota > Metazoa > Cnidaria > Anthozoa > Scleractinia > Rhizangiidae > Siderastrea > Siderastrea siderea. Next base: position 44,473,117 of record OZ034969.1, on the reverse strand, counting down.
CTCAGCGGGAATCGAAGGATACAGGGGGCTATGATTGGCTGAAATCAACAAAACTCGATAAGCGGAAGTTCTTCTCAATAGATTGATCGCCTAACAACCGGTTCCCGACGATGAAAACTAATACCAATAAATGTGTGTGAAAAAACTTCAGCTATTTCTTTCTCTTATTCCCTCGCGTTTCTTTCGCATGCAGTGCAAAAAACTATTGAAAACACTCAATAACTTGTTTGTGGCGTAATCGGAAAGTGTTTTCATAAGGAATTTTCAGGACTGAATTCTTTTAAGGGCATCTAGTATAAAACTATTGTTCTGCGCTAGATACTTTATGCGAAAAAAGTTAGGAAGATTGCATAATTACGCATTTGAGTGATTCTGAAATCTCGCGGTCAACGGATTTTCCTCACGGTATAATCAAATGGACAATGGAACCTTCGAGAATTAAGATTATTGTTTTTATTGTTCCTATTGTGTTAAAACTGACACGGAATTCAGTTACTTACACACCGCTGGTATTAAAAACTACGCGCAACACAGCTGTTTCCACATAAATGATTGACCAAGGCAAGAAGAGTGCGAGGAGATTCCAAGGGGAGTCCAGTAATATAGGGTTTTGTAAGGTAAAAGAGAAAAAGTTATAAGTTGGCCTTTGCTTCCGTGCCTGCAGATTCCCCCCTCTTCCTTCAGCGCTATTGACGTTAGCACCTTGAACCTGGTTTCGGGATTTGATTTTTGCGTACTGTAAACAATACTTATCCGGCAAAAATGAAAGAAAGAAAACCTGCAAAATTTCACACTATACCGTAGTTGCTGGAATAAAAACCTTGAATATGTTGCAATAATAACCTGCGCACGAAGTGTAAAATTGCGTTGCCTGTAGATTTCGCGACTACTTTTACCATACGACATCGTGAACTAACTAATCCAACACTGATCCTCCTGCTAAAGGGTGCTATTTGGCCTTCCATAACCATAAACTGGTGGGGTTACTGGCTTATTTCTGCATATTTGTCTAAAATCTTCAAACCACTGACTTTTCTAGAATAGCGGACAGACAAGCATTTCAACACCCCATCTCAAGTGGCTGTGGTCAGTGTTAAAATGCAACAACCCGATGAACTCTTTTCCACTCCTTAAATCGAAGAGCCTAGAAATATCTTGACCAGCAACTAAATAGAGAGAGGCAAATTTAAGAGACTACCCTGGCGTGCGTTTCTCGAAAGCCCCGCAACTTTTCCGGGCCGATTTTGGGCACGATAATTCACCTTTTATCCCGTAAATGAATAAGTTTCTAAGCATTGAACTTTTCTATACTTTATACATTTCTTACCTTGATACATGCTATAATAACTACTTTATAGAATGAGTAGATCATATTTTTATAAATGGCTTTTCGGGACCCTGGTGCGCGTTCTCAAAAGCCCCCAAAAGTCATCTAAAAAAATATATATATATATATACACCACTTATTCTACACAGCTGTTACTTTTAACATGTTTCCAAACCAAGAAAGGTTTAACTCACAGCAAAGTTTCAGGTTTGAATAATCCTTCTTCTCAAGATAAAACGTAAATTATCGATCGTGCCCGAAATCGGCCCGAGAAGTTTTTAAAAGGGCTTTCGTAAAACGCACGCATTAATCACCACACCACTGAACCCCATGATTAGTCGTACCGTGTCTTTTCCAGTGTGAGTTTCTGACTTGTCCCAAGGAAATTCTTCACCACTTTCATTCGGTTTGTTTAGTTCTTTGTTAGACTGTCTCTTTAGTTCTAATAGCTCTAGATTATCCTTGTCAATCTTTCAAGAGTCAAGATATGTAAGGTGATTTGGAAAGCAGTAAAAATAGACTAAACCAGTAAACTAGATAAAAGGGTGTAAAAGAAAGGCTGAAAGAGCACTAGAGCTCAAATCTACTTCTCAGAAGTAAACCTCACCAAAAACAAATCTATTAGTCTTAAAAGATTATCTTTAAAAGAAGGCGAGCTTCAGATGGGGATTTCTTTAATTGATTTCTGATGCATTTGGATGTTTGGAATGCTGTCATACTATTGGTTTGATAAGTGATGCAAAAAAGATAACCTTATCGGATACCAAGCACAACTTTACCAGTAATCCGTCAGTAGTGAAGACTTGGCCCCGGACTTAATAACTAAGATATTGCACGGTGGCCAAAAGATATGAATTTAAAATTCTAGTTGCAAGGACAATGTCACAAGGGAGTACAGTGACCGATTTTGTACATTACAACATGATACTTGGCACTAGCTAGAACATGATACTTATATTTTTAGCTAAGCTGTTCTTTTTATTTTATAGAGCGGAAGTGTTTTCGTTTGTCTTTACTCACCGGAACTCTACTGTCTTTATCTGCAAAGCGCCCAACAAAGATCCCCGCTCTGTTTTTTTATCCTTGAACCTTAAACCAATGCAAGTAGGGTTGTTTACCAATTGAACAACTGAATCCAAATTTTTGTGTCCCATGAAAGGCCTCTTGAAAGGACTGCAGTTTAGAAGACAAGACATGCACAAACAAAAGTTTCTTTGTCGCCTCCCGTCACCCATATTTTTAACTGATTGGGGGAGTTTCCGAGTAACCTATCGACGTCTGGTAAAAGGATACTGCTAGTCCTTTATCACACCACTTGATGGCTTCTTTAAACTGGCTCAGCTTCACACAGGCGCCCGCTCCTAATGATTAAAATAAAGAATTAGTCGTGTCTTGCAGAATTTCCTGTTTCATTTAACAATACAACCAAACCCCATTGTAACATACACCACAGGGACCTGCACAATTGTTTTCAAGGAGACTATTAATTCGGAACTGTGTTAATGATAAATGAACTAGCAAATTCAGGCTGATACCCAAAGTTGAACTGAGGCACCTTTAGCATTTTAAAACATGATGGCAATAGGAATATGAGCCTAACACAAGATTTTTAATCTGCGGCGGCGAAAACCTATAACCTGTACGCTGGCTTGTCCCAAGAGCAGATGTCCTTCCTTCTTGTTGCACAGGGCACCCAGGCTCACGAACAGACCACTTAGTGGCAAAATCTAAGGATTTGTATGGAACAAAATGTCTTTTCTCCTCTCTTTTTAAAATAACACACTATTCCATCCGTTTTCTCTTGTTAAAACAATCCTTTGTACGTATTTTTAAAATAATAATCGCCTGCTTGCATGTCAATCAAGGATGTCATTTTTCAACCAATAACGTGAATGTAGGCGGGACCAGGGACGAAATAAACACGATTGAAGAGGAAAACAGAGTGAAATTTTTGCATGTGTATTATTAACAAGTAATCACATGATTTTTCTCGTGCAATTTGGAATAAATAAGCACTCGTAAATTTTTCCAAGACTTCAAATTGCACTCGCCCTACGGGCTTGTGCAATTTTGTTAGCCTTTGAAAAATTTACTCGTGCTTATTTAGTCCAAATTGCACTCGAAATCATGTGATTACCTATACCAATATAGAACTTGTCATTCTGTAAAATCTCGTGATTTTAATTTTTACAGTCTTAACATTTTCGCCGGTAAATGACGTCGCAAAGATGGCGCCAAATTTTGTTTTTAGTATTACGGGATATCTTATGACGGTTTCTGAATGACCTTGTTATACAGAACTCAAAACTGAAAAAGAATGAAATATGTTTATCTACTCAGAAGATATAAAATATTGAAATTTGAATTTTGTTACTAAAAATAACTTTAGAGGGTTAAGGATGGGAAAAGGGCCTATATGGGAGATTAATTCTCTTACCCCTTCATCCTCTCTTGAAACAACTTATCACTCTTAACAGCGAGTGATACATCAGCGCCTAGAAATAACGGAAGTGTCTCCGACAAAGCCCGGTGATACGGTGACGTTCCTCTCTTGGGAATACCGAAGATCTCAAGAACATCAACGAATCTAACCGAGAGTCATGAAAATAACCACAGAAATGTGCTCAGGAATGCGCTCAACTCCACTTCAATATGTCGTATTTGCTATCAAAATCACGAGTTAAGAATGTTATCGGAAATATAGGGTAGATAAAATTTCAGAAACAAAAGGATCAAAAGATATTCACAATTAATTTTTTGTCTTTCTTCCAGAAATATCTATATGGACAGATGGTCGACCACTAAGAACGTTTGTTTCTGCAAAATTAAGCCAGTGTAGATTCTAGCGGTTTTTTTCTCCTCTAAATGAACGAGGTTATAAATGCACATAATTATGGTGAAACTCAATGACTGACAAATCTTTTTTAACTCGTTAACTGTTTAAGTTAATTTACCTACAACATCACTGCAAGTTTCAAGCAAAATCTGTCTTCTATTTATTGAGAGACGTTTTGCCCATGAATTTATACCAAAAGAGCTCCGATGCGTTCACGACCTTTGGAGACACCAAGTAACTGTATTATGTTTGTCTCCTATGTGGACATCTAAACACGCAGACATTGTAACGAGTATTGATAGTAATTCTCTTTTAAAATTAAAATAAGTAGTTTTATTTCAGTTTTGAAACCACATCTCAACCTTAGCTTCTGTTGAGGTCTTGAGTGTGATGTGGTTACTTCACTCTTTCTTACCTTTGACAATCGCCCTCAGGTAAGTTGGTTGTAATGATATGGCAGCTCTTGCGTCACTCAGTGACTCGATAAAATTCCCTGTAAAAAACAAAAAAAGCGATCTTATTGTTCTCGTTGCAACCCTTGCCAATATGTTTATTCAGTTTCGTCCAGAACGCTTATGAGTGCCAAAATTTAACTATTCCCATACAAATCTCTGAACTGCACGATCCAAAACGATCCGAACGATCCAAGATTACTCCATATTTTGAGAAAATGGAATGATTTTTCAGCAAACCAAGTGAAATAACGAAAGAATGGCCACCATTATTTTAAAAGGTCTGCAGTATGGCTGTTGCACATTGCACCTTTCAGACTCCAGAAACTTCCACAAGAATGCAGTTTTCATGCAGTTCATCTTTATTGAAACTGACGTGTTGTTTCAGAGAATGAATCAACAATCAAATATTCGAGAAACGCTTTAAGCGTAAGGTAACTCGTCTATAAGATAGAATGTTGAATGAGTAACGGATAATTTCTGTACTTGGTTGTTGTTTCACTTTCATTTTGAAATCGGAGACTCATTGTTTCTGTTAACAATATTGTTGGGCTGCACTCGCTTAGCTTGACGAAAAGGTATCGAGACTCTGCCAGGGGGAAGCTTCTTTGTTGCTGCAACTTCTCCGACTTCTTTACTGATTCTAATCCACCACTGACTACAGTGAAGCTTCTTTCATGTTGTGCTGTAAACATGTTTGCGACCCCAACTTAAGGAAGACCACATGGTGCCAGAAGAAGATAAAGTTGAAAGAATTCAAAAGAAGAACAGCTGAGACCAAGGAACGATTTGGCGAAAGAAAGTAGATTAAGTTCGGCCAGTGTTCAAGGAGGTCTTGGCCAAGCTTACAGGAAATCGCAAACCTGTCTACAGCACGCCCTTAGTTACGTAACCAAACAGAAAAGCTTTCAGGAGGGAAGGCATTGCACTTAGATTAACAATTACACTACAGAAATTATTTCAAGGCTAGAAAAACAACGAAATCAATACCCTAAAAGTAGCTTCACAACAATACCAACACATTAGCACTTTACCCAAATAGAAATGAGCTGTCGCCCTGTTGTTGTACAACTTAGCATTTAGTTCTTCATCCTTGCATTCCACTTTAATCCCTTTAGTGTAGAAGTAAATGGCTTTGGCAAAATCTTTCTTGCTGTATGCATCATTCCCATCACGCTTGTGTTCTTCTGCTCTTGCTGAAACGAAACCACAGACAGATAATTGTACGATTGAAAATATCTCTCGTTTATGTCATGAAAAATTCAACTAGGTTTAATGCACGTAATCTAATAGTTTACGTCAAGTTTAGTTATTTAACAAACTAATCAACAACATCTTCAATGGTATGCCACTGTGTCAGATTCTGTGCGCCAAAACGAATGTTACTAAAAATGTTTTATCCTTTAAGTAGGAGTGGATGAAGACATCTCGTGTCTTCTGGTTTACAAAAGATAATGCAAATGACAAATAGCGACGTTAGCACAAGTATAACCACAAACACAAGCATACCAATAAAAGACATTAACAGGCATGGACAGTAACGGCGATTAAGACCTTAAACATGTTTTCAAAACTACAAGACCTTTTAGGTAGCTTTTCTCCACTGGGAATAAACGCAACGTAACGCACATGATGCACACAAGCATAAGCATAAGCAAAAGCACAGCGAGGACAACAACAACATAAACACAAGAATAAGCTCAAGGAAAGGGAGAACAAACAGACTGGTACTAATATTGTTACTTTTCTTCATTAGGAATTAACGCAGAATAAGTATAAACATTAGGATAAACACAAGCATAAGCGTAACTGGGACCACAGCCATAAGCATAAGGACACCACAAGCACAATCAGGTATAAGCATAAGCGTAAGTACAAGGACAAGCACAAGCATAAGCACCAACATAAGCACAAGCATAAGCAAGCCAACAAGTGTTAGCATAAGCATAAGCAAAAGCTTAAGCATAAGCGTAAGCACAAGCACGGGAACAAGTGTAAGCATAGGCTTAAGAATAAGAATAAACACAAGCATAAGCGCAAGGACAAACAAAAGCAAAAGCATTAGCACAAGTACTTGCATAAGCACAACTTAAGCATAATCATTGGCAGAAGCATTAGCACAACAAGCACACGCACAAGAACAAGGACAAGCATAAGTATGGAGCATGAGCATAAGCATACAGTGTGTTGAACAGTATCAAGCACAAGCAGTACTCATATCTATCTGCTCAAAAAGGAAATACACCATAATGGCAGTGAGAGAAGAGAGAAAAACGAAGCCCTGCTTTTTTCCATTTTGTCTCACCTCTTAAATTGTCGTCATCAAAATCTAGTGACTCATCTTCAAGTTGTGTGACGTCATTTTCACTTGCAGCTTTTATTGGACTTCGCGCCATGAATCCTGGGAGTTTAAAAACCATATATCTATCATATCCCACTCTGATTACTTATTCACGGTTTTAAATTAAAAATTCTCTTCGGTTGCGTAGCATCAGAAGAGAATTGATTTCTGTTCGATATTGTTTAAGTTTTTTGTGATGAGGTGTAATGATATGGGATGACTTTAGGCATGTGTATGTGCGTGCAGTAGATATATGCGTGTGGAGGTTTTTCTATAAAGATAGCCTTCTTCAGTATGCGAGTCAGTTCTCGGTCGTTACACTTACAGACTTGTCGAATTTGATAGCCGAACTTTTAGTTTAGTTTGTTTTTGAACATTTTGTTCCAATTAGCTTTGTAAAGAGTTTTTGCCTCAGTGCTGACGCCAGTTTTACAGGTTCATGTATAAATTTAGCGTTTATTTGTTTTGGCCTCGTAGGAAGGGTCGGAGTTTTGAACATGGTTCATACTCGGGTTTCCTGTATTTCTCCCCACTGGGTTTTTCAGCAGGTTTTTTTCTGACCGCTGAGTATCTCTCAGAGATACGAATTTAATTCTCCAGTTTTTTCTCACGTACAAACTTTAATTTCAGGGAAACATTTTTCACCATATTTTTACTGTTACTGTTATTAGCCGATTTATATTGCTGTTAGCATGTGTTGCTAAAACTTATTCGCTATTCTTACCAGAGATTTGCTTGGGCCTCGCTTCACCATTTTCAGTCAGCTCTTTTACTTCAGACCGTCTCTTCAGTTCCAATAGCTTCTTGTTAACCTTGTCAATCTTTCAAGAGTCAAGCATGATATGCAACGTGATTTGGAAAGACGTATAAATAGACTAAATCAGTAAACTAGATAAAAGGTCAAACATAGTTACTATTTAGAAAGAAAGACTTAAAGAACACTACTTCTCAAGTGTACTTCTCAGAAGTAAATCTCACCAAAAGCACATCTCTTAGTCTTTAAAGATGTTCTTTAAAAGAAGATGAGCTTCAGATGAGGATTTCTTTTATTGATTTCTAATGGATTTGTATTTATGGAATGCTGTCGTACTATTGGTTTGATACGTGATGCAAAAAGACAGCCTGAACAGATATCATACACAAATTTACCGGTAATCCACCAGTAGTGAAGACCTGACCCCGGACTTAATAACTAAGATATTGCACGGTGGCCAAAACATATGACTTTTAAATTCTAGTTGCAAGAACAATGTCACACAAGGGAGTGCAGTCAACGAACAAATTATTTATCTTGGCACTAGAACATAATACTCATATTTTTAGCAGATCTGTTCTTTTTATTTTATAGAACAGAAGTGTTCTTGTTTTTATTTACTGACAGAAAATATACTTTCTGTGTCTGCAAAGCGCCCCGACAAAGATCCCCGCTCTGTTTCTTTATCCTTGGACCTCATACCCATGCAAGCAGTGAGTGCAACTCACGAAAGGTCAAAAAGGGTAAGTTTTTCTAAAGAAACTGCGGTGCTGTGTACCTGGGGAAGTGAAACACAAACATTTCTATTTATCAACTGAGATAAACTTGAATTGGCCTCCGCAAAGAAATCGAAGGCTGACGTTTCGAGCGAATCGACGAATGGCTAACACTCGAAATCCCAGCCTCCAAAATTTTGGGCTTCATGAAAGGTCTGTTCCAAGGACTCCTATTTAGAAAGCACGGTATGCACAAACAACAGTACCAAACAAAAGCGTTTCAAAAGCAAAAGCGTTTCCGCTACCCATTTTTCTAAACTGTTTTGGGTAGTTTTCGAGTAACTTATCACCATCTAGTCAAAGGATACTGCTAGTCCTTTATCACACCACGTGATGGCTTCTTTAAACTGGCTTAGCTTCACACAGGCGTCTGCTCCTAATGATTAAAATAAACAATTAGTCGTGAGTACCAGAATTTCCTGTTTCATTTAACAATACAGCCAACCCCCGTTGTAACATACACCACGGAGACTTTGAAAATTGTTTTCAAGGAGACTGTCCAGGGCCGTCGGCAGACTTTTGTGATTACCGAGGCAACTGCGAATCGTCGAAGGCGCGAGTTTTTAGCGGGGTATGGGGGCATGCTCCCCCAGAAAAGCTAGCGTTTTCCTGAGGGTGTTTTCCCCCAAACATACTCAAAATTCAAATTAACTTTAACAGCATTTCCTTTTTTTCATGAGTTCTTCTCTTTAAAATTTCAACGGTTTCATTCAGAAATGAAATTTTAGAAGCTCTGAAATCTTATTTCAGCATTCGTGACGAAAAAAATAGCAATCTCGTTCAAGTGCACCAGTTCAAGTGTACTGGTGCTGAAGTGTACTCTCTGCTTAAGGCCTCGCTTTTATTAGGAGAAAGCTAAAGCAATTCTCCTATGACCACTGGCGTCCCATTTTTGCAATATTTGTAACGGCTCTGGAGTGATGTCGTAAACGTGTGCAATGGTAAGACCATTCAGGCGGTCCGCGTTCATTGTTGATCTGGATCACCTCTTCAATCAGTAACGAGCCTGGAGGCTGTATACGTTGACCCACTGGAGAAACTGGTGGGCTCGCGACCAGCACATAAGTGAAGTATTAACTGCAGTTATCACACTTAATGGTACCTGTGGCGTGGTTTACTGCCAGAAACACGTTATATGATTAAATAATTTATTTTTCTACTTTTAAAGCTACGGGCCTGCTGTTAATTCGGAACTATGTTTACTTAATGACAAATGAACTAGCAATTCAGGCTGAGACCCAAAGTTGAACTGAAGCACATTTAGCATTTTGTAACAGGATGGCAATAGGAATATGAGCCTAACACAAGATTTATTTAATCTGCGGCAGCGCAAACCTATAACCTGTACACTGGCTTGTCCCAAGAACAACTCGACGTCCTTCCTTAATTTAGATTAGAAATAACCGTCCCACGGACGAGATGTTGTGGTTGCTGCACAGAACACCCAGGTCCACAAGCAGACCACTTTAGTGGCAAAATATAAGGATTTGTATGGAACTTGATCGCTAGTTTAGTCCGGAAACTAACAGATCAAACATTGTCCTTGTGTGGTTTCTTGATCGGTTTAATTGAAAGCTTTTGAACCTCATTTCAGCCAGTCTTTGGCTTTCCAAAACTGTCAGTCTTCGATTAGCCAAAATGTCTCTTTTCCTCTCTTCTTAAAAGTACAAATTATTCCATTCGTATTTCCTGTTTTCCCTTGTTGAAACAATCCTTTCTACATGTATGTATCTTTTGAATAACAGTCGCGAATGGGCAGAAGGCGCAAGAGGACAATTGGATGTTCCAACACAGAATTCCATTTTCAGTCACGTCAGCAAAATCAAACATTGCACCATTCAAGATTATTACGTAACCAAACCGGGAATCAAATGTTCTCAACGATTGTGCATGCTTCGTAATCAACACAAGTAAAATCACGATATGCTTTTGAGAAAAACCTATTCTAAGAATGCATTGTTGTTCGCTGTTATCTCACACTATTTCTCTTACCATAACAAATTGAATATCAAAGTGTGAAATTGTTGACAGACGATACAAGTTATCGCTCTTAACTGCAGGAAACCCAGACACCCTAGTTATCTGAGACAGTAGCGCTTAAAAGTAACGAGAGTGTCTCTGACATATCCCGACGATACAGCGAAGTTCCTCACTTGGGAATACCGAAGATCTCGCGAACATCAACGAATCTAACCGAAAGCTCATGAAAATAACCACACAAATGTGCTCAACTCCACTTCAATATCTCGTAGTTGCTTTCGAAATCGCGAGGTAAAAATGTTATCGGAAATATAGGGTAGGTAAAATTTCAGAAACTAAAGGACCAAAAGATATTCACAATTAATTTTTTGTCTTTCTTCCAGATGGTCGATCACTAAGAACGTTTGATTCTGCAAAATTAAGCCAGTGTAGATTCTAGCGTTTTTTTTTCTCCTCTAAATGAACGAGGTTACGAATTCACATACTAGCTTATTATAGTCAAACTCAGTGACTGACAAATCTTTTTTAACTCGTTAATTGTTCAAGTTAATTTACCTACAACATCACTGCAAGTTTCAAACAAAGTCTGTCTTCTATTTATTGAGAGACGTTTTGCCCATGATATACCAAAAGAGCTCCGATGCGTTCACGACCTTTGGAGACACCAAGTAACTGTATTATGTTTGTCTCCTATGTGGACATCTAAACACTCAGACATTCTAACGAGCTGATTGATAGTAATTCTCTTTTAAAATTAAAATCAGTAGTTTTATTTCAGTTTTGAAACCACATCTCAACCTTAGCTTCTGTTGAGGTCTTGAGTGTGATGTGGTTACTTCACTCTTTCTTACCTTTGACAATCGCCCTCAGGTAAGTTGGTTGTAATGATATGGCAGCTCTTGCGTCACTCAGTGACTCGATAAAATTCCCTGAAAAAAAGAAAAAAGCGATATTATTGTTCTCGTTGCAACCCTTGCCAATATGTTTATTCAGTTTCGTCCAGAACGCTTATGAGTGCCAAAATTTAACTATTCCCAACAAATCTCTGAACTGCACGATCCAAAACGATCCGAACGATCCAAGATTACTCCATATTTTGAGAAAATGGAATGATTTTTCAGCAAACCAAGCGAAATAACAAAAGAATGGCCACCATTATTTTAAAAGGTCTGCAGTATGGTTGTTGCAGATTGCACCTTTCAGACTCCAGAAACTTCCACACGAATGCAGTTTTCATGCAGTTCATCTTTATTGAAACTGACGTGTTGTTTTAGAGAATGAATCAACAATCAAATATTCGAGAAACGCTTTAAGCGTAAGGTAACTCGCCTATAAGATAGAATGTTGAATGAGTAACGGATAATTTCTGTACTTGGTTGTTGTTTCACTTTCATTTTGAAATCGGAGACTCATTGTTTCTGTTAACAATATTGTTGGGCTGCACTCGCTTAGCTTGACGAAAAGTATCGAGACTCGGCCAGGGGGAAGCTTCTTTGTTGCGGCAACTTCTCCAACTTCTTTACTGATTCTAATCCACCACTGATTCTAATCCACCACTGCTTCTTTCATGTTGTGCTGTAAACATGTTTGCGACCTCAACTTAAGGAAGACCACATGGTGCCAGAAGAAGATAAAGTTGAAAGAATTCAAAAGAAGAACAGGTGAGACCAAGGAACGATTTGGCGAAAGAAAGTAGATTAAGTTCGGCCAATCCAAAAAATTGTCCTTGAACTCAGTGTTCAAGGAGGTCTTGGCCAAGCTTACAGGAAATCACAAACCTGTCTACAGCACGCCCTTAGTTACGTAACCAAACAGAATAGCTTTCAGGAGGGACGGCATTGCACTTAGATCAACAATTACACTACAGAAATTATTTCAAGGTTAGAAAAACAACGAAATCAATACCCTAAAAGTAGCTTCACAACAATACCAACACATTAGCACTTTACCCAAATAGAAATGAGCTGTCGCCCTGTTGTTGTACAACTTAGCATTTAGTTCTTCATCCTTGCATTCCACTTTAATCCCTTTAGTGTAGAAGTAAATGGCTTTGGCAAAATCTTTCTTGTTGTATGCATCATTGCCATCACGCTTGTGATCTTCTGCTCTTGCTGAAACGAAACCACAGACAGACACTGATTGTACGATTGAAAATATCTCTCATTTGTGTCATAAAACTTCAACTAGGTTCAATGCACGTAATCTAATACGTCAAGTTTAGTTATTTAACAAACTAATCAACAACATCTTCAATGGTATGCCACTGTGTCAGATTCTGTGCGCCAAAACGAATGTTACTGAAAATGTTTTATCCTTTAAGTAGGAGTGGATGAAGACATGTCGTGTCTTCTGGTTTACAAAAGATAATGCAAATGACAAATAGCGACGTTAGCACAAGTATAACCACAAACACAAGCATACCAATAAAAGACATTAACAGGCATGGACAGTAACGGCGATTAAGACCTTAAACATGTTTTCAAAACTACAAGACCTTTTTGGTAGCTTTTCTTCACTGGGAATGAACGCAACGTAACGCACATGATGCACACAAGCATAAGCATAAGCAAAAGCACAGCGAGGACAGCAACAACATAAACACAAGAATAAGCACAAGGATAGGGAGAACAAACAGACTGGTACTAATATTGTTACTTTTCTTCATTAGGAATTAACGCAGAATAAGTATAAACATTAGGATAAACACAAGCATAAGCGTAACTGGGACCACAGCCATAAGCATAAGGACACCACAAGCACAATCAGGTATAAGCATAAGCGTAAGTACAAGGACAAGCACAAGCATAAGCACCAACATAAGCACAAGCATAAGCAAGCCAACAAGTGTTAGCATAAGCATAAGCAAAAGCTTAAGCATAAGCGTAAGCACAAGCACGGGAACAAGTGTAAGCATAGGCTTAAGAATAAGCATAAACACAAGCATAAGCGCAAGGACAAACAAAAGCAAAAGCATTAGCACAAGTACTTGCATAAGCACAACTTAAGCATAATCATTGGCAGAAGCATTAGCACAACAAGCACACGCACAAGAACAAAGACAAGCATAAGAATGGAGCATGAGCATAAGCATGCAGTGTGTTGCACAGTATCAAGCACAAGCAGTACTCATATCTATCTGCTCAAAAAGGAAATACACCATAATGGCAGTGAGAGAAGAGAGAAAAACGAAGCCCTGCTTTTTTCCATTTTGTCTCACCTCTTAAATTGTCGTCATCAAAATCTAGTGACTCATCTTCAAGTTGTGTGACGTCATTTTCACTTGCAGCTTTTATTGGACTTCGCGCCATGAATCCTGGGAGTTTAAAAATCATATATCTATCATATCCCACTCTGATTACTTATTCACGGTTTTAAATTAAAAATTCTCTTCGGTTGCGTAGCATCAGAAGAGAATTGATTTCTGTTCGATATTGTTTAAGTTTTTTGTGATGAAGTGTAATGATATGGGATGAATTTAGGCATGTATCTGTGCATGCAGTAGATATATGCGTGTGGAGGTTTTTCTATAAAGATAGCCTTCTTCAGTATGCGAGTCAGTTCTCGGTCGTTACACTTACAGACTTGTCGAATTTGATAGCCGAACTTTTAGTTTAGTTTGTTTTTGAACATTTTGTTCCAATTAGCTTTGTAAAGAGTTTTTGCCTCAGTGCTGACGCCAGTTTTACAGGTTCATGTATAAATTTAGCGTTTATTTGTTTTTGCCTCGTAGGAAGGGTCGGAGTTTTGAACATGGTTCATACTCGGGTTTCCTGTATTTCTCCCCACTGGGTTTTTCAGCAGGTTTTTTTCTGACCGCTGAGTATCTCTCAGAGATACGAATTTAATTCTCCAGTTTTTTCTCACGTACAAACTTTAATTTCAGGGAAACATTTTTCACCATATTTTTACTGTTACTGTTATTAGCCGATTTATATTGCTGTTAGCATGTGTTGCTAAAACTTATTCGCTATTCTAACCAGAGATTTGCTTGGGCCTCGCTTCACCATTTTCAGTCAGCTCTTTTACTTCAGACCGTCTCTTCAGTTCCAATAGCTTCTTGTTAACCTTGTCAATCTTTCAAGAGTCAAGCATGATATGCAACGTGATTTGGAAAGAAGTATAAATAGACTAAATCAGTAAACTAGATAAAAGGTCAAACATAGTTACTATTTAGAAAGAAAGACTTAAAGAACACTACTCCTCAAGTGTACTTCTCAGAAGTAAATCTCACCAAAAGCACATCTCTTAGTCTTTAAAGATGTTCTTTAAAAGAAGATGAGCTTCAGATGAGGACTTCTTTTATTGATTTCTAATGGATTTGTATTTATGGAATGCTGTCGTACTATTGGTTTGATACGTGATGCAAAAAGACAGCCTGAACGGATATCAAACACAAATTTACCGGTAATCCACCAGTAGTGAAGACCTGACCCCGGACTTAATAACTAAGACATTGCACGGTGGCCAAAACATATGACTTTTAAATTCTAGTTGCAAGAACAATGTCACACAAGGGAGTGCAGTCAACGAACAAATTATTTATCTTGGCACTAGAACATAATACTCATATTTTTAGCAGATCCGTTCTTTTTATTTTATAGAACAGAAGTGTTCTTGTTTTTATTTACTGACAGAAAATATACTTTCTGTGTCTGCAAAGCGCCCCGACAAAGATCCCCGCTCTGTTTCTTTATCCTTGGACCTCATACCAATCCAAGCAGAGTTGCTCACCAATTCAACGGTATACTGAGTGCAACTCACGAAAGGTCAAAAAGGGTAAGTTTTTCTAAAGAAACTGCGGTGCTGTGTACCTGGGGAAGTGAAACACAAACATTTCTATTTATCAACTGAGATAAACTTGAATTGGCCTCCGCAAAGAAATCGAAGGCTGACGTTTCGAGCGAATCGACGAATGGCTAACACTCGAAATCCCAGCCTCCAAAATTTTGGGCTTCATGAAAGGTCTGTTCCAAGGACTCCTATTTAGAAAGCACGATATGCACAAACAACAGTACCAAACAAAAGCGTTTCCTTGTCGCTTCCCGCTACCCATTTTTCTAAACTGTTTTGGGTAGTTTTCGAGTAACTTATCGCCATCTAGTCAAAGGATACTGCTAGTCCCTTATCACACCACGTGATGGCTTCTTTAAACTGGCTTAGCTTCACACAGGCGTCCGCTCCTAATGATTAAAATAAACAATTAGTCGTGAGTACCAGAATTTCCTGTTTCATTTAACAATACAGCCAACCCCCGTTGTAACATACACCACGGAGACTTTGAAAATTGTTTTCAAGGAGACTGTCCAGGACCGTCGGCAGACTTTTGTGATTACCGAGGCAACTGCGAATCGTCGAAGGCGCGAGTTTTTGGCGGGGTATGTGGGGGCATGCTCCCCCAGAAAAGCTAGCGTTTTCCTGGTGGTGTTTTCCCCCAAAACATACTCAAAATTCAAATTAACTTTAACAGCATTTCTTTTTTCTTCTCTTTAAAATTTCAACGGTTTCATTCAGAAATGAAATTTTAGAAGCTCTGAAATCTTATTTCAGCATTCGTGACGAAAACAATTGCAATCTCGTTCAAGTGCACCAGTTCAAGTGTACTGGTGCTGAAGTGTACTCTCTGCTTAAGGCCTCGCTTTTATTTGGAGAAAGCTAAAGCAATTCTCCTATGACCACTGGCGTCCCATTTTTGCAATATTTGTAACGGCTCTGGAGTGATGTCGTAAACGTGTGCAATGGTAAGACCATTCAGGCGGTCCGCGTTCATTGTTGATCTGGATCACCTCTTCAATCAGTAACGAGCCTGGAGGCTGTATACGTTGACCCACTGGAGAAACTGGTGGGCTCGCGACCAGCACATAAGTGAAGTATTAACTGCAGTTATCACACTTAATGGTACCTGTGGCGTGGTTTACTGCCAGAAACACGTTATATGACTAAATAATTTATTTTTCTACTTTAAAGCAACGGGCCTGCTGTTAATTCGGAACTATGTTTACTTAATGATAAATGAACCAGCAATTCAGGCTGAGACCCAAAGTTGAACTGAAGCACATTTAGCATTTTGTAACAGGATGGCAATAGGAATATGAGCCTAACACAAGATTTTTTAATCTGTGGCAGCGCAAACCTATAACCTGTACGCTGGCTTGTCCCAAGAACAAATGTCCTTCTTTAATTTAGATTAGAAATAACTGTCCCACGGACGAGATATTGCGGTTGTTGCACAGGACACCCAGGTCCACAAGCAGACCACTTTAGTGGCGAAATATAAGGATTTGTATGGAACTTGATCGCTAGTTTAGTCAGGAAACTAACAGATCAAACATTGTCCTTGTGTGGTTTCCTGAACGGTTCAATTAAAAGCTTTTGAACCGCATTTCAACCAGTCTTTGGGTTTCCAAAACTGTTAACCTTCGATTAGCCAAAATGTCTCTTTTCCTGTCTTCTTAAAAGAACAAATTATTCCATTCGTATTTCCTGTTTTCTCTTGTTAAAACAATCCTTTCTACATGTATGTATCTCTTGAATAACAGTCGCAAATGGGCAGAAGACAGAAGAGGACAATTGGATGTTCCAACACAGAATTCCATTTTCAGTCACGTCAGCAAAATTAAACTCTGCACCAAACAAGATTATTATGTAACCAAACGGGGAATCAAATGTTCTCACCGATTGTGCGTTCTTCGTAATCAACACAAGTAAAATCACGATATGCTTTTGACAAAAACCTATTCTAAGAACACATTGTTGTTCGCTGTGTCTAACACTATTTCTCTTACCGTAACAAATTGAATATCACAAAGTGTGAAATTGTTGTCAGACGACACAAGTTATCTGATACAGTAGCGCCTAAAAATAACGAGAGTGTCTCCGACATATCCTGATGATACAGTGAAATTTCTCTCTTGGGAATACCGAAGATCTCGCGAACATCAGCGAATCTATTCGAGAGCTCAAGAAAATAGCCAAAGGAATGTGCTCAGGAATGCGCTCATCTCCACTGTAATATCTCGTAGTTGCTATCGCAACCACGAGGTAAAAATGTTATCAGAAATATAGGGCAGACAAAATTTCAAAACCTAAAGGACCCAAAAATATTCACAGTAAATTATGGTCGATCATTAAGAACGTTTGATTCTGCACAATTAACCCGGTTATAAATGCACATGTATACGAGCACATTATGGTCAACCTCAGTGACTGACAAATCTTTTTTAACTCGTTAAATGTTCAAATAAATTGACCTACAACAACACTGCAAGCATCAAGCAAAGTCTGTCTTCTATTTACTGAGTGACCTTTTGCCCATGATATACCAAAAGAGCTCCGATGTGTTCACCACCTTTGGAGACACCAAGTAACTGTATTATGTTTGTCGCCTATGTGGCCATCTAAACACACAAACACTGTAACGACTATTGATTGTAACTGTCTCTTTTTAAATTCAAATTAGTAGTTTTATTTCAGTTTTGAAACCACATCTCAACCTTAGGTTCTCTTGAGGTCTTGAGTGTGATGTGGTTACTTCACTCTTTCTTACCTCTGACAATCGCCTTCAGGTAAGTTGGTTGTAATGATATGGAAGCTCTTGCGTCACTCAGTGACTCGCTAAAATTTTCTATATATATAAAAGAAGAAGAAATGTGATGTTATTGTTCTCGTTGCAAACCTCGCCAAGAAATTTATTCAGAACGCTTTGGAGTGCCAAATATTAACTATTCCCATTTAAATTTACGACATTTGTGCGATTCAAAACGTTTAATACAAAAAAGGTTCCAAGACACTCCATATTTTGAAATAATGGAAATAATTTGTCAGCAAACGAAGTCAAATAACGAAAGAAATGGCCACCATTTTTTTAAAAGGTCTGCGGTATGGTTGTATCAATTGCACCAGTTTCAATCTCCAGAAACTTCACGCGATTAATTTTTATTCAAACTGACGTGTTATTTTAGAGAATGATTCAACAATCAATTTTTTTAGATACTCGTTAAGCATGAGATAACTCGTGTATCCGATAGAATGTTGAATTAAGTAACGGATAATTTGGTTGTTGTTTGACTTTCATTTTCAAATCCTAGACTCGTTGTTTCTTTTAACCATATCAATACATCAGCACTTTACCCAAATAGAAATGAGCTGTGGCCCTGTTGTTGTACAACTTGGCATTTAGTTCTTCATCCTTGCATTCCACTTTAATCCCTTTAGTGTAGAAGTAAATGGCTTTGGCAAAATCTTTCTTGTTGTATGCATCATTGCCATCACGCTTGTGATCTTCTGCTCTTGCTGAAACGAAACCACAGACAGATAATTGTACGATTGAAAATATCTCTCACTTATGTCACGAAAACTTCAACTAGGTTCAATGCACGTAATCTAATACGTCAAGTTTAGTTATTTAACAAACTGATCAACAACATCTTCAATGGTATGCCACTGTGTCAGATTCTGTGCGCCAAAACGAATGTTACTGAAAATGTTTTATCCTTTACGTAGGAGTGGATGAAGACATCTCGTGTCTTCTGGTTTACAAAAGATAATGCAAATGACAAATAGCGACGTTAGCACAAGTATAACCACAAACACAAGCATACCAATAAAAGACATTAACAGGCATGGACAGTAACGGCGATTTAAACCTTAAACATGTTTCCAAAACTACAAGACCTTTTTGGTAGCTTTTCTTCACTGGGAATAAACGCAACGTAACGCACATGATGCACACAAGCATAAGCATATAAGCGAAAGCACAGCGAGGACAGCAACAACATAAACACAAGAATAAGCACAAGGAAAGGGAGAACAAACAGACTGGTACTAATATTGTTACTTTTCTTCATTAGGAATTAACGCAGAATAAGTATAAACATTAGGATAAACACAAGCATAAGCGTAACTGGGACCACAGCCATAAGCATAAGGACACCACAAGCACAATCAGGTATAAGCATAAGCGTAAGTACAAGGACAAGCACAAGCATAAGCACCAACATAAGCACAAGCATAAGCAAGCCAACAAGTGTTAGCATAAGCATAAGCAAAAGCTTAAGCATAAGCGTAAGCACAAGCACGGGAACAAGTGTAAGCATAGGCTTAAGAATAAGCATAAACACAAGCATAAGCGCAAGGACAAACAAAAGCAAAAGCATTAGCACAAGTACTTGCATAAGCACAACTTAAGCATAATCATTGGCAGAAGCATTAGCACAACAAGCACACGCACAAGAACAAAGACAAGCATAAGAATGGAGCATGAGCATAAGCATGCAGTGTGTTGCACAGTATCAAGCACAAGCAGTACTCATATCTATCTGCTCAAAAAGGAAATACACCATAATGGCAGTGAGAGAAGAGAGAAAAACGAAGCCCTGCTTTTTTCCATTTTGTCTCACCTCTTAAATTGTCGTCATCAAAATCTAGTGACTCATCTTCAAGTTGTGTGACGTCATTTTCACTTGCAGCTTTTATTGGACTTCGCGCCATGAATCCTGGGAGTTTAAAAATCATATATCTATCATATCCCACTCTGATTACTTATTCACGGTTTTAAATTAAAAATTCTCTTCGGTTGCGTAGCATCAGAAGAGAATTGATTTCTGTTCGATATTGTTTAAGTTTTTTGTGATGAGGTGTAATGATATGGGATGACTTTAGGCATGTGTATGTGCGTGCAGTAGATATATGCGTGTGGAGGTTTTTCTATAAAGATAGTCTTCTTCAGTATGCGAGTCAGTTCTCGGTCGTTACACTTACAGACTTGTCGAATTTGATAGCCGAACTTTTAGTTTAGTTTGTTTTTGAACATTTTGTTCCAATTAGCTTTGTAAAGAGTTTTTTGCCTCAGTGCTGACGCCAGTTTTACAGGTTCATGTATAAATTTAGCGTTTATTTGTTTTGGCCTCGTAGGAAGGGTCGGAGTTTTGAACATGGTTCATACTCGGGTTTCCTGTATTTCTCCCCACTGGGTTTTTCAGCAAGTTTTTTTCTGACCGCTGAGTATCTCTCAGAGATACGAATTTAATTCTCCAGTTTTTTCTCACGTACAAACTTTAATTTCAGGGAAACATTTTTCACCATATTTTTACTGTTACTGTTATTAGCCGATTTATATTGCTGTTAGCATGTGTTGCTAAAACTTATTCGCTATTCTAACCAGAGATTTGCTTGGGCCTCGCTTCACCATTTTCAGTCAGCTCTTTTACTTCAGACCGTCTCTTCAGTTCCAATAGCTTCTTGTTAACCTTGTCAATCTTTCAAGAGTCAAGCATGATATGCAACGTGATTTGGAAAGAAGTATAAATAGACTAAATCAGTAAACTAGATAAAAGGTCAAACATAGTTACTATTTAGAAAGAAAGACTTAAAGAACACTACTCCTCAAGTGTACTTCTCAGAAGTAAATCTCACCAAAAGCACATCTCTTAGTCTTTAAAGATGTTCTTTAAAAGAAGATGAGCTTCAGATGAGGACTTCTTTTATTGATTTCTAATGGATTTGTATTTATGGAATGCTGTCGTACTATTGGTTTGATACGTGATGCAAAAAGACAGCCTGAACGGATATCAAACACAAATTTACCGGTAATCCACCAGTAGTGAAGACCTGACCCCGGACTTAATAACTAAGACATTGCACGGTGGCCAAAACATATGACTTTTAAATTCTAGTTGCAAGAACAATGTCACACAAGGGAGTGCAGTCAACGAACAAATTATTTATCTTGGCACTGGAACATAATACTCATATTTTTAGCAGATCTGTTCTTTTTATTTTATAGAACAGAAGTGTTCTTGCTTTTATTTACTGACAGAAAATATACTTTCTGTGTCTGCAAAGCGCCCCGACAAAGATCCCCGCTCTGTTTCTTTATCCTTGGACCTCATACCAATGCAAGCAGAGTTGCTCACCAATTCAACGGCATATTGAGTGCAACTCACGAAAGGTAAAAATGCGTTAGTTTTTCTAAAGAAACTGCGGTGCTGTGTACCTGGGGAAGTGAAACACAAACATTTCTATTTATCAACTGAGATAAACTTGAATTGACGTCCGCAAAGAAATCGAAGGTTGACGTTTCGAGCGAATCGACGAATGGCTAACACTCGAAATCCCAGCCTCCAAAATTTTGGGTTTCATGAAAGGTCTTTTCCAAGGACTCCTATTTAGAAAACACGATATGCACAAACAACAGTACCGAACAATTTAAGCGTTTCCTTGTCGCTTCCCGCTACCCATTTTTCTAAACTGTTTTGGGTAGTTTTCGAGTAACTTATCGCCATCTAGTCAAAGGATACTGCTAGTCCTTTATCACACCACGTGATGGCTTCTTTAAACTGGCTTAGCTTCACACAGGCGTCCGCTCCTAATGATTAAAATAAACAATTAGTCGTGACTACCAGAATTTCCTGTTTCATTTAACAATACAGCCAACCCCCGTTGTAACATACACCACGGAGACTTTGAAAATTGTTTTCAAGGAGACTGTCCAGGGCCGTCGGTAGACTTTTGTGATTACCGAGGGAACTGCGAATCGTCGTAGGCGCGAGTTTTTAGCGGGGTATGGGGGGCATGCTCCCCCAGAAAAGCTAGCGTTTTCCTGAGGGTGTTTTCCCCCAAACATACTCAAAATTCAAATTAACTTTAACAGCATTTCCTTTTTTTCATGAGTTCTTCTCTTTAAAATTTCAACG
Organism: Siderastrea siderea; assembly: GCA_964030785.1. Lineage (NCBI taxonomy): Eukaryota > Metazoa > Cnidaria > Anthozoa > Scleractinia > Rhizangiidae > Siderastrea > Siderastrea siderea. The sequence goes on along the minus strand of OZ034969.1, from coordinate 44,450,961 downwards.
GTTTCATTCAGAAATGAAATTTTAGAAGCTCTGAAATCTTATTTCAGCATTCGTGACGAAAACAATTGCAATCTCGTTCAAGGGCACCAGTTCAAGTGTACTGGTGCTGAAGTGTACTCTCTGCTTAAGGCCTCGCTTTTATTTGGAGAAAGCTAAAGCAATTCTCCTATGACCACAGGCGTCCCATTTTTGCAATATTTGTAACGGCTCTGGAGTGATGTCGTAAACGTGTGCAATGGTAAGACCATTCAGGCGGTCCGCGTTCATTGTTGATCTGGATCACCTCTTCAATCAGTAACGAGGCTGGAGGCTGTATACGTTGACCCACTGTAGAAACTGGTGGGCTCACGACCAGCACATAAGTGAAGTATTAACTGCAGTTATCACACTTAATGGTACCTGTGGCGTGGTTTACTGCCAGAAACACGTTATATGATTAAATAATTTATTTTTCTACTTTAAAGCAACGGGCCTGCTGTTAATTCGGAACTATGTTTACTTAATGATAAATGAACTAGCAATTCAGGCTGAGACCCAAAGTTGAACTGAAGCACATTTAGCATTTTGTAACAGGATGGCAGTAGGAATATGAGCCTAACACAAGATTTTTTAATCTGCGGTAGCGCAAACCTATAACCTGTACGCTGGCTTGTCCCAAGAACAAATGTCCTTCTTAAATTAAGATTAGAAATAACTGTCCCACGGACGAGATATTGTGGTTGTTGCACAGGACACCCAGGTCCACAAGCAGACTACTTTAGTGACAAAATATAAGGATTTGTATGGAACTTGATCGCTAGTTTAGTCAGGAAACTAACAGATCAAACATTGTCCTTGTGTGGTTTCCTGAACGGTTCAATTGAAAGCTTTTGAACCGCATTTCAACCAGTCTTTGGGTTTCCAAAACGGTTAACCTTCGATTAGCCAAAATGTCTCTTTTCCCGTCTTCTTAAAAGAACAAATTATTCCATTCGTATTTCCTGTTTTCTCTTGTTAAAACAATCCTTTCTACATGTATGTATCTCTTGAATAACAGTCGCAAATGGGCAGAAGACACAAGAGGACAATTGTATGTTCCAACACAGAATTCCATTTTCAGTCACGCCAGCAAAATTAAACTCTGCACCAAACAAGATTATTATGTAACCAAACCGCGAATCAAATGTTCTCACCGATTGTGCGTTCTTCGTAATCAACACAGGTAAAATCACGATATGCTTTTGACAAAAACCTATTCTAAGAACACATTGTTGTTCGCTGTTATCTAACACTATTTCTCTTACCGTAACAAATTGAATATCACAAAGTGTGAAATTGTTGTCAGACGACACAAGTTATCTGATACAGTAGTGCCTAAAAATAACGAGAGTGTCTCTGACCTATCCCGATGATACAGTGAAATTTCTCTCTTGGGAATACCGAAGATCTCGCGAACATCAGCGAATCTATTCGAGAGCTCAAGAAAATAGCCAAAGGAATGTGCTCAGGAATGCGCTCATCTCTACTGCAATATCTCGTAGTTGCTATCGCAACCACGAGATAAAAATGTTATCAGAAATATAGGGCAGACAAAATTTCAAAACCTAAAGGACCCAAAAGTATTCACAGTAAATTATGGTCGATCATTAAGAACGTTTGATTCTGCACAATTAACCTGGTTATAAATGCACATACGAGCATATTATGGTCAACCTCAGCGACTGACAAATCTTTTTTAACTCGTTAAATGTTCAAGTAAATTGACCTACAACAACACTGCAAGCATCAAGCAAAGTCTGTCTTCTATTTACTGAGTGACCTTTTGCCCATGATATACCAAAAGAGCTCCGATGTGTTCACGACCTTTGGAGACACCAAGTAACTGCATTATGTTTGTCTCCTATGTGGACATCTAAACACACAAACACTGTAACGACTGAAATTATGAATATATGAGATTCATATATTTGAACTGCGGAATGAAGAAATAAATGTAAAGAAGATCCTCGCAGTTATTAACGCAACTTATGCAGTTGCGAAAAGAAAGCCTGAAAAAATCAGGCTTGCCGGGATTCAAACCCTGACCTCTGCGATACCGGTGCAGCGCTCTAACCAATTGAGCTATCAAGCCAACTGGGAGCTGGTCATTAAATTGGTTCGTAATATACCCGGGAAAGATGAAGATGAAATTATGAATATATGAGATTCATATATTTGAACTGCGGAATGAAGAAATAAATGTAAAGAAGATCCTCGCAGTTATTAACCAACTTATGCAGTTGCAGTTCAAATATATGAATCTCATATATTCATAATTTCATCTTCATCTTTCCCGGGTATATTACGAACCAATTTAATGACCAGCTCCCAGTTGGCTTGATAGCTCAATTGGTTAGAGCGCTGCACCGGTATCGCAGAGGTCAGGGTTCGAATCCCGGCAAGCCTGATTTTTTTTTCAGGCTTTCTTTTTGCAACTGCATAAGTTGCGTTAATAACTGCGAGGATCTTCTTTACATTTATTTCTTCATTCCGCAGTTCAAATATATGAATCTCATATATTCATAATTTCATCTTCATCTTTCCCGGGTATATTACGAACCAATTTAATGACCAACTCCCAGTTGGCTTGATAGCTCAATTGGTTAGAGCGCTGCACCGGTATCGCAGAGGTCAGGGTTCGAATCCCGGCAAGCCTGATTTTTTCAGGCTTTCTTTTCGCAACTGCATAAGTTGCGTTAACAACTGTAACGACTATTGATTGTAACTGTCTCTTTTTAAATTCAAATTAGTAGTTTTATTTCAGTTTTGAAACCACATCTCAACCTTAGCTTCTCTTGAGGTCTTGAGTGTGATGTGGTTACTTCACTCTTTCTTACCTCTGACAATCGCCTTCAGGTAAGTTGGTTGTAATGATATGGAAGCTCTTGCGCCACTCAGTGACTCGCTAAAATTTTCTATATATATAAAAGAAGAAGAATTGTGATGTTATTGTTCTCGTTGCAAACCTCGCCAAGAAATTTATTCAGAACGCTTTGGAGTGCCAAATATTAAGACGGAATCCATCAGGAAATTGAGTAATTTTAATTTTTAGTGGACAAAAACCTTGTACCAGAATAATTTAAAGCATATCGCATTCTATTTTACACTTCTTAAGAGCTATAGACGTAATTTTTTTATCTGTAATAGCCCCAAAGACAATTTCTTATGGGATCCCAAGAAAATAAATTTCAAATTTCGCAAAATTAATTCTTAGGCATTAAATTTTACCTGTGCTTACACAATTCCTGTGAAATTTGAAATTTAATTTCACGCGCTCCCATAAGAACTTGTCTTTGGTGTTATTACAGATAACTAATTGCGTCTATAGCTTTTAAAAAATGTAAAAAAGAATGCGATATACTTTAAATTATTCTGGTACAAGGTTTTTGTCCACTGATTACTCAATTTCCTGATGGATTCCGTCTTAACTATTCCCATTTAAATTTACGACATTTGTGCGATCCAAAACGTTTAATACAAAAAAGGTTCCAAGACACTCCATATTTTTAAATAATGGAAATAATTTGTCAGCAAACGAAGTCAAATAACGAAGAAATGGCCACCATTTTTTTAAAAGGTCTGCGGTATGGTTGTATCAATTGCACCAGTTTCAATCTCCAGAAACTTCACGCGATTAATTTTTATTCAAACTGACGTGTTATTTTAGAGAATGATTCAACAATCAATATTTTTAGATACTCGTCAAGCATGAGATAACTCGTGTATACGATAGAATGTTGAATTAAGTAACGGATAATTTGGTTGTTGTTTGACTTTCATTTTCAAATCCTAGACTCGTTGTTTCTTTTAACCATATCAATACATTAGCACTTTACCCAAATAGAAATGAGCTGTGGCCCTGTTGTTGTACAACTTAGCATTTAGTTCTTCATCCTTGCATTCCACTTTAATCCCTTTAGTGTAGAAGTAAATGGCTTTGGCAAAATCTTTCTTGCTGTATGCATCATTCCCATCACGCTTGTGTTCTTCTGCTCTTGCTGAAACCAAACCACAGACAGATAATTGTACGATTGAAAATATCTCTCATTTAATGTCACGTAAACCTGAACTAGATTCAATGCACGTTATCTAATACATCAGGTTTAGTTATTCAACAAACTGATCAACATCATCTTTTTAAGGTATGCCACTGTGTCAGTTTCTGTGTGCCAAAATGTTTCATCCCTTCAGTAGGAGGGAATGAAGAAATATTTGACAAATTTATATAATTTTTAAGCATTTAGCATTTTCATCTTTGTGCCCGTAAAGGCCAGTTTTCAAATTCGCATTACCAGAAGCAAAAATGTACCTAGATAAACGGCATTAACAAGCAAGTAAGGAGAGTAATGGTCTAAGCATAGTTTCGTTAAGAAGCAAGCTTGTTTCAGTTATCAATAATAATTCTAAATTTAAATTTTTAATCATTTGGCATTTCTGACTTTGTGCCCTTACGTCAAGGCCAAACGTCCATCTTTACATGGGACGAACCTAATGCAAATGAGGAAAAACAATAGCTTTTGCTCATTTGCATTAGGTTCGTCCCATGTGTAGATCAGCGTTTGGCCTTGGGCCTTTAAAGCTGGTTTTCTCTAGGATATAAGCATAATCACAAGCATAAGCATAAATAAGTCTTGCGTCGGCTTGTGCTTATGCCTATGCTTATGTCGTAGTTTTGACAACGAAAACTGGAGGCGACATATTAAAGCACATGGGCCATGCTTGTAATATAGCCAGCTGGATTGCCTCCTACCAGTTGGGATTTTTAACCTGTTATGTTGAATTTGTAGTATTTGTTTCTTGTTATTTGAGTAGTGTGCCTGCAAACTAGCTTGGTAGCTAAGTGCACTGTCACTATAAACAAAGCATTTGACATTTTTGACATTTGACAAGTGAAAACAAGCTATGGCTATGTCACTGGCTATGTCCTAGTGAAAACGAGCGTTTAAAGGCGTGTTTTCACTAGCGACATTAGCACAAGCATAACTGCAAACAAAAGCCTACGCAAAAACGACATTTAATTAATTGTTAGCATAGGTAAGGACAGCGTAAGCGTAAGCATAAACACTGCTTTTTAGACTGTTAATCCCGTTTTTTTCATAGTTTGACCTTCGCCTCATGCTAATACTGATGTCGCAAATGAAAATCAGTTTTTAAACTCAAAATTTAGTTATTAGACATATCATCTTATTTTTTTTATTTCTATGTATGAGATTTTGGTGATGCTGAAATTAAAACTTTAAGGGTTGATAACTAACAAGTGAAATCAACTTAATTATTTACTGGAATAAATATTTGCAGAAATATTTTTGCTGGTAATCTGATAATATACTTGAAGGATATTTTGGCAGCTCGGACAAATGTAAATGAATGAATGAATGAATGAATGAATGAATGAATGAATGAATGAATGAATGAATGAATGAGGTTAAATACAACAAGAAAGACCATTGGGCATCTTAACCGGCCGTTCTGACCAATCCCACCCCCAGGTTAACAAATGTTTAAGAGCGACTCAACGTTTTACGAATCCGGCGTATTTTACGTCACTCGACATACAAGCCGGCGTGCCAAAAAGTGTGACTGTGTGACGCAATATTATGACCATTGCGTTACTGGATGACACAATGTTTAAACTGATGACTCGGCTTAATATCTTTTTCTTCGCTTGTTATTACCTCATCGCTTGTTATTACCCCGCCGTCAGGATGGGTTCTAGTAATACCCATTTTTTTCTTTCGTGTTTTTCTCGGTTTGTTTTTTGTTGGTCACTAGCCTCAGACCGGTTTTCAAGGGGAAGGAGAACAACAGCGGGGTCTAATGCCCCTGAGTTATTCTTGTTTATTTTGCTGAAAAAAGCAAATTCAACTCAAACGATGAACGTCGATATAATAATAGAATTAATTAATTAATTTAAAAAAAACCTTAATTTAAGTGTTGTAGTATTAAGCACTGCAGTACTAATTGGGAACACTGTAAATAAGGAAAAGTAACATAGCAAATGGAACATAAACATAAATCCACCCAGGACTGAAAATGTTTATACAGAGACGACGGGGTAAATTTTACAATTGCGCCTAGACCGTGAATACAAACAGTAAGCATAGCGGAGTCTGGGGAAAGCGTAGACTACGAGTAGTCTCTAATTGTGGCGATGGCGATTGTGGGGCGGACGAAATACACACGCGCGCGAGAAATTTCGAGGAGATTCGGCGCTCCCTTCGCGTCGCGTCTCCTCGAACTTTCGCGTGCGCGTGTGTATTTCGCCCGCCCCACAATCGCCATCGCCAAAATTAGACTACTCGCAGTCTAGGGAAAGCGAAATCCTCCCAAACAAACAAGCTAGATCTTCTTATGTCGTCCTAGTCAGAAATTAGTGCAGTATAAACATAATCATAAGCACAAACACGAGGACAAGCAAATGCCAAGATGAAAGAATACACTGGTTGCTCTAATGATAAGCATAAACATTATGATAACTCATGGTTAAAGGGGCATAGTCACGCTATTTTAGTTCACTTTAAAAATAAAAAATATGTCCTCACATCAATGAACGCCCATAAATAATGATCTAGTTTTGTTACCAAAGACTATATCACTTCACTGAAACTATTTTCTGTCGTCTGTTGCTACGGATGGCACGGATGGAAATGGATTGCAATTTGAAAAAATTAGGCTAAACTTTTCAAATTCTTTCAGCGTGTTGACATTAAATCGATATTAAATTGGCATGGTTTAGTTTCTCGTAATGAAATTAAGTTAATATGTTCGTTTAAATGTTCAAACACAATGTTGGACATGGATAAAGTTAGCTACCGATAATTTTAGCACAGTTTTGACCGGAAATCTGCGAAATCGTCGTGATTGTGCTCCTTTAAAAGTATTAACCACACACAAGTGGCATAAGCACAAGCACAAGCATTAAGGTATCATGGTACCCCAAAATGGACCACTTTTTCAAAAAATACGCTTTTGTCATTTTCAGACAGATATTATTCAAACCTCTCCTTTACAAAAAAATTCAGAAAAAAAAAAGACTTTCTATGCAAAGTTATGGACGAAAAAAGGTTAGGGCCATTAATTTCCTCTAATTACGTGTTGACAGACATCTGTCAACAACGCCGAAAATATCATGTAACATAAGCGGGCCGTGATGTTTTGACATGCGATCAATTGCGCACCAATTCCCGCGTTATCGAAGGGTCTGTTGTGTAGAAAACATGAGATAAAGAAGCAGAGATCCTGCCTGTTTGCCCCTACCAAAAAAAACAAAACAAAACAAAACAAAACCGGCAAAGCGTAAGCGTGCAAAAGAATTTTGCTCTGTGTGGGCCGAAGAGCTCTGCGCGAGTGACAAAAGCTGGTATATTTATAATCAAGAAATGAAGTTGGAAGAAGCTAGAGAAGAACGAGAACGCCGTGTCTGCGAGCCACTTAAAGTTACCGGCAGAGTCGTGGCAAGACGCTGAGAGAGAAGATGACGGAGAATACTGTGAAGAATCATGGCAACGATTCAAAGGGAGAACAATCATGTCAGGCGAAACGCTCGTAGAAAAGCTCCATGAAGCGGTTTGTTGTCGAGTTTGTCACCCGGACGTGACCTTTCTCGAAAACGTAAATTGCAAAAGTTGTGTCTCGAGTAATAAAGAAGTTTATTTGTTACCCAACTGCTTGCATTTGTGACAGGACGTTCTCTCTTAGAGAGTGTGTACAACATGCGAGCCAGCGAGGCATGTGAGCCATGCGAGTCAACGTGCGAGGCATGCGAGCCATTCTTGCGAGCCATGCGCGTCATATAAAACAACTGTCACGTCACGACTTGAAAGTTTTTTTTTTAATGGAAAAGTTCGAGACTAATCTCTGTGAGGGACTCTGTGGGTCACTCCTGTATTTTTGGTCAGCGGATTCTCTACGATTATTTATTTATTATTTATTTATTATTTATTTATAAAAATTTCAAGTGGTGGACAAAATGCTCTCTCAATCATCTTTCTCGAGTTCCTTGTTTAGCTGTTTAATTTCTTCCCTCAAATCATAAATTGGAACCCTAACGTCTTCACTTGACTGACCATTCTTTCCGAAATCATTATGCTTTATAGTCTACGATGGTTGTCAGTTTCCTTGTGGCAAACTCTCGCGGTCATCTACGCAGGGTATTACATTTCGATTACATTGAGAGCTGGATGGCGGATTTGAAGCCCTGATGCCAATATACAAATTCTCCTTCCGGTCTCTGAACGTTTCCTGTAGCCTATGACTAGTTTAGAGAATTCGTTTAAAATTCAAGACAATTTCTCTTTCGTGATCACTTCCTTTATTCTCACAACCTTTTTATGGGTATGAGGGTTAAAACATCTGTACAATTTGTCAAACAAATTAGCGTCCCCAACGTTGCTTTCATGGCAAGGCTGTTTGCATGTCATTAAAGTCAACTTTTATTTTGTTAGAAACTTCACTAATTACATATGAACTTGCGGATTAATTTTCAATTTTGATTAATTTTTTAATTTTTCAATACATGCAGTTGGTCACTGAATTAGGTTAATATGAACCGCAATGAACTATATATATCATGAAGTACAAGTGGTATTAAATCAGGCTATTCCAAGGCTAAGTCTCTGTAAAGGCTAAGGCCTCTGTAAAGGCTAAGGTCTCTGTAAAGGCTAAGTCTCTGTAAAGGCTAAGGCTAAATCTTAGTCGAAATACAATGTCACTTTTAATAGATGGACAGAACTGGGAACATAGAACAGGACTGGGAACTAATATTTGCCTCGCATGACTCGCATGGCTCGCTGGCTCGCAGTTTGTCAATACCCTCTCTTAGATCTTGAGCACGGGTTTCACCGTGCTTTCCTTTCGCGTTTACTTTCGTCTTTCGTGACCCAGCAGCTTGATTTGTCTTACCCTTTCCTCTTGTTGGTGTCTTTGGCATTGTACAGCCGACTGAAATTATGAGGGTAAAATTTCCAGTGCTTGAGACCCTTTGAACGGCACGCGTACACAGACCTGGACGAAAGTTGCTTTCTGATGAAAATATGACACCATACTTAGCGGCATGTTTGCGCTACTGTTATAAGGTAAGTTGAGCCTCCCCTCGATCAAACCGCAGGTAATTATCCTGACACCTAGGTGTTTCAATCTCATCAGGCCGGAAAAACGTCTCCTCATCTATTTCGCGTTTTTTCTCGAAACTAATGTTTCAAGAAATTGAGTGCACGTTTTAGGTTCGCATTCAGAGGGTTTTCAACCAATTTAGCTCAAATTTGCCGAGAATTGTTGCCAGATAATTTGACACCAAAACCGTGCCCCCGAATTTTATTTTTTTGCGTTCATTCAAGAGTTATGATCCGTTAAAGAAAGAGAAGGGGTGTCTTTTTCAACTGCTCAGTGCAGAAAACAAACCAGGCCAGATAAAAGAATTCCGAGACACGGTTTTTGAGACAATGGTGTGAAGAATTCGGCGCGATGTTCTTCTTACTCTCCAGATCATTTTCGAGTGGAGCGGAACCAATTTTGTGAACGATGTACTTTTGAAAAACGTTAGCTATATTTTCAACAGAATTGCCTTTTTTTTTTAAATCTAAATGCATTTTCGTAATTTTCAATTATTAAGCTTTCAGAAAATATAAAATTTGTCAGGGTTTTTTGTGAAACGCCTGACGCTTAATTGGTGATAACGCAAATTTGTCATTTGGGGTAATACCTTAAAACATTAGCATAAGCACAAACATAAGCATGAAGCATAAGCATAAGCATAAGCAAGCGCAATCATTATATGCATAAGCACAAGCATAAGCATCAGTGTAAGCACAAGCCTATAAACAGCACAAGCACAAGTATATTAGGACAAGCACAAGCATTAAAGCACGAGCAGAGCGGAAGCAGAAGAACAAGCATAAGCATAACCATAAGCACATGCACAAGAGTATGCAAAAGCATAAGCACAAGCATAAGTATGAGCACTAAGATAAGCATAGAGTATGTTGCCCCTTATCGAGGAAATACCTCCTAATGGAAGTCAGAGAGAAACAAGCCTAATATTTCTCATTAACATTATCTCACCTTTCAGAGTGTCGTCATCAAAATTCAGTGACTCGTCATCAGGTTGTGTGACGTTATTTTCGCTTGCAGCTTTTGCTGGACTTCTCGCCATGAACCCTGCAAGTTACGAACCTTTATAAGTATCATATCTTACACTAACTATTTATTCACAGTTTGAAAGTCTATGATAATGTACAGGTGTTGTGGACGCTACGATCGCAAAGCATTATTTTGTGACGTATTCAAGATGGCGATGAAAATAGTGTGCGAGGCCGCAATTTTAGAGATAAGAAAAACGATTTTTCTTAACTTTTCGTGCATCTTTCTCTGTTAGATGTTTGGTTTTTAGAAATTTAAAGTCTCTTTCTTGCTTTGCGATCATAGCGTCCACACCACCTGGATAATGTACATAGGAAATATGGATATGCATGATTTGCGGGTGAAAGAATTCTATTTCCTTTCTTCTAAAATTAAGAATAAAACAAAACATGCGTGCGGAGGACTCTTATTTCTGTGAAGCAAAGGAAATGCATGCAGGCTAAATAAAACATTTATGTGAAGCAACTACTAAATAAAAGGGTAAACGCAACGTGAAAATCCTTGTACATAATTTTAAAGTAATTTTTAATTTTTAAATTTTTATCGTGTAGTCATAATTTACGCAGGGCCCCTTTTGATACCAGCCAATGGCTGAAAGGGCTACCCTGCCTAAATAAAGTTGACTTGACTTGAAGAACAGTAAAGAGAGCACGCACCAAAGTTAGAACATGGTCACACCCACTCAGCCAATCAGTGTCCAGCATTTCGATGCTCTATATTCCATAAACTGTCTTAAATGATGTAAAGTGGCGGGGGCTTTGAAGCACAGCGAAATTGCGGGGTGAAATTACAGAGAATTTCTGTCTTCATTAGTGGTTCTATATAGAGCATACTATTGAGGCATTGTTTTCCTTTGTTTGGAAGCCTCATTAGTATGCTCTATAAAGAGCATACTAATGACTAAGTAGAAACTACTAATGAATGCACAAATTCTCTGTGAATATTTATAACTAAATCGATAAAATCAACAGCTTCAACGGCTAGAAACACTCATTATTTTTTGCGTTTTAACAAAAAAAATGCAATCTTACGGTATGATAGCATAGCAAAAAGCAAATCGAAAGAAAAACCATTATTTTACATGAAATACGAACTGTTCAGACCTTAATTGAAACAGAAGGACAGACTTGTTTCTTCGTGTTTGTCAGACTACGAGTGTTGTACTTGAACTTGACTTAATTTGGCCTCTTGGAGTTTCCTGCTGGTTCCCCACTTGCTGGTGTCGGTGGTTGCAGCGCCTCGAAGACTGCTTTCACCGGTGTAAATCTGGAAAATCTTTAGCGGCGATCACTGTCTCGAGTTCTAAATTTCCGTGTATTGGCTCATGGCTGTTTACACACCAACTGCGATAAACCGCACGGTGAAGCACTCTAAAACATTGCACCTCAAAGGCATGCGTACAATAGCGAAAATATCGTAAAAAAAATAGCAACGTGATTTCAAGGTGAGAACTAAAAAATTAAAATGCAAAAATACAATCTGCACGCAAAAACGAAATTCTTCGTGGGTGTGACCATGTTCTAAGACGGTTAGACAATGAACGCTCGTGTCCTATGGGATATAGTGTCCCGAGCAAAGATAGAATGTCACTCGGCCTGCGGCCTCGTGGCATTCTATCTTTGCTCGGGACACTATATCCCATAGAACACTCGCGTTCATTGTCTAACCCTTACTTAAACCATTAATTCAAAATGTAAATTGCGAACGTGCTGATGTGTGATATCTGAATGGTTTGCATGGACAACAGTCAGCGTTAACAAGCAATAAAACGTGTGAATTAAGGCGGGAGAGTTATGGTAGAGTAAGTTATTCATGCAGAATCTTGAAATTTCAAGATTTCATATGCAAGATTTTGTACTTGGAAGATTTCGCATGCAGAATTTTTAAATTCAAGATTTGGCATACACTTAATCTTGAAATTTGAAATTTATGCTTTACGAAGGAATGTGCTACGACAGAAATGGAGGTCGAAACTATACCACGAGACAAACCTACAAAAGAACAACAGGTCGTATTTTTCAAATGCAGGTATTTATTGTAACTGCGCCATCAAACCAAAACATCAAGGAACAATGATATTGTTATTATATTTACTTGAGTTGCAATAACAAATAGAGATTAATTATTTGAAATTAATGTAATTCTTGTTTATGTAAAGGCTTTAGCTATTAGTGGCAGAAGGCTTAATTTTGCTACTTCCAACAATATTAGGGCCTCTTTATTTGGGCTCGGAGTGAACGGGCTGGCTCGGTTTCCGAGATCTCGCCTCACGACTTTTTCCTTTGTCAAAATTTCGATGAGAAGGCGGGCTGGTCCGGTTAGCAAGATTTCGGTTTTTTCACTCGGGATATCGGTAACCGGGCTGGAAATCTTTCCCGTATGAACACTACAGCCTGGTTACCGGAAGAATCTTTTTCAACTACTTATAATTTGCAAGGTTGCTGAACGCAGCCTCTGACAACGTGCTCAAACATAGCGGCCTGATTGCGCAAATTTCCTTGAGAGATGGTAAGTGTTCCACTGTTCGCTTGAATAAAATTCAAAATGGCCCATAGAAGCTGAACTCGTTCCCATTGTCTTTGGGTTGAACAGAAAATCTTTCGCGCCTTTTCCATTTCGGTAACCAGACTAAAATTTCCCATGTGAACAGATGACAAAATTTGTCCCGCTAGCCGGCCGGGCGAGCCCAATTACCGGGCTCATATGAAAATACAATTAAATACAAAAAAGACATAAATTATTAAATACAAAAAATTATTAAGTACTAAATACGGATAATTGAAGATTCGGTTCCGCCCGCAAATAGCAGAAGCTAATCGAGGCGGGCGGAGCTACAAAGGTACATCACTCCGTCCAATGGTTGAATAAAAATACCTACATACAAATAATTAAATAAGGATAAATACGTAAATACATCAATTGGCAACTTTTAGGAATTACAGGCAAGAATTACAGGAATTACAGAAAACCAAAATTAATACAAAGTTAATGGGGGGGGGGGGGGGGGAGAGGAAGAAAGGATACGAAAAATAGAAGAGGCCTTTAATAGTTATGCAGTGGCACACAACGCGATTCGCTCTACTCTTATTGCCTCGATCTCTTTGCCGTTTTGTTTAAAGTCGAGCGAGGCACCTACATGGCCGAAGCAGACACATACAGTTGTCAAATTAATCGACACGCCAAAAGAGAGTTCGAAAAATCAATCTAAACCACGAAATCTTTAAATTTCAAGATTCTGCAGTGTTAAATCTTGAAATTTCAAGATTTTGTAACACGCACGTAATTAGCTTACCGTGGCAACTCACGATACATAACTAACGAGTTGACAGACCCCCGGGCATTAATCACGATGTGATAAATATTTGTCACGAGTTAGATTACAGGTAAATTAAATTTAACCAGGGTTTTTTCTCTTTTGTTGAAAGAGTTTTCACAGCTTATTTACTGAGTGGCCGTTTTCAAGCAACTAAAGTCAGAAACGCAGGGCAAAAAAATCCCTTGGCTAGCTTGGCAACTGTAACAGGTGCTGTAAGACTCATAATAATAGGGTCTCTGACGTTTACAGTGAAGCGAGCACTGAAGCAAAACAAATAAACTAAATATTCAGGTTGCCGTGCAAATATATTTATATCTACTGACTAGCTTGATCTAACGATAACTCGAATCTTTTTCAGTTTCTTTTGAAGGCTCTAGATATCAGAGGGAAGCAATTACTTCAGGTTCACAATGATCAATTTACCAGTCTCTGATTATGCTTTATCCGGACTTAAAAGATGCCAAAAATAGCACACAGCGAAAGTTAAAAACATATACGTAACACCCAAAGTTGTTTCGTAATCGTCATGGCAATGGAGCGAGTACAAAGTTAGCGCCGGTGATTAGCGCTCTGTATGTCTTACGTCGGATTCTGGAGAATGAAACATGCTAGTTGAACACTTTCTATATAAAAATATGTGACAAATTCATAGTTGGCAACATTAGCACCAAGTTATGCACCAGAACTGACCAAAGGTCGCACTTTATTTACTATACGAATCGTTTTATATTACAACGCAATCCGTAGAATCTTCTATAAGACTGAAGCAAGGGACTAGAACTGTAGATAAGTTTAGTATACCTGAACATAATTTCACCCCGGCAAAGGAAACATTTTGTTTTAAATCAGAAATGTTCAGCGAAACTATTTAAGAGGTCTAAGAGCGGTAGAACGTAGAAACCACAACACATAATAAACATCTGTTTCACACGTCTGTAACTATACTGAAGAGGCTTTCATTTAAAGCGGTGATGCTTTTTGTTGTGATGGCCTAGAATTGCGTAGATTGAGATATTGAAAGGGGTTTTCGCGAGATAATACTTCACGGATACGTATCATAAATACTAACCTTCTGAATTCTTCTTAGTTCAACTAATATCTTGCAACGTTCCTAACAAACTCTGCGGTATAATAGAAAAGAGATTAAAACAATTGAAACGTCGGTTGTATTGACTATGCACTGAGTAGGAACATAATCTGATAAATGTGCAAATTTGAAGAAAATATACTTGCTGGTTGTAACAGGCTTGTTCATCGTGCGCGTCAGACGCCTGCAAGCTACCCAGAACTGTCCTATCGTACTGCCTTAAAGGCCCACCTTCACCCAAACGGCCTTGGGACCGTTTGTTATTGTTTTCAAATGGTTCTATTGTTCTTCTCGCGATCTGATTAGTTGCCAGAATATTCCTGAGAGCAAGAAATATTCAAAACAAATCGGAGCAGCGACACCGCGGCAAAATGCACTGCGCACGCGCTGTATTTTTACTTCTTGTTAATGCTCCCCTATTGAAAACTATTGGCAAGAATAACAAACTCGGGTTCCGGCCTCGAATTTTGAAAAACTTAAGCTCCAGACATCAAACTTAACGTTAAAAAATCCAGAGCAGCTTCAATATAGTTTTATCTGTTTCTACACCTTTGCACCTCGTAGTTTCGGGCTTGCACCCACAGCGAGAAACAGCATGAAAGTCGATAGTTTACCGGTTCGCACGTCGCCATTGTAGTGGCATTAGGGAGTTTAAGCAACCACCACGACGACAGCAACGAGAACGTCGAAAAACAATAGGCTTTAATGAGCAAAAGAATAACTCTGCACGTGCGTTACACATTCTGGTACATTTCTTTTCCATCCTCTGCAAAACAACAGCGTGAAATGACCAGTTTTAAGTTTTTTTTTTGGAGAACGGGAACACACGTGGGTGAATTTTTCTTGTCTTACTGGACTTGAGCGCCATCCCTGCGAGTTCAGTTCCCGAATGAAAATGAACAAACAACATAAGCTCGAAACCGGAAATGGCCGAAGTGAGCGCATGCGCAGACGTTTTGCCGCGGTGGCCGGAGCAGCCATATCGCATCGATTTACTTTGCGAAGTTGCCCCAATCTACGGCCTCAATTTACAAATCTTTAGCTTCCATGAAAGGCATTTACTCCCCCAAAACGTTGGAATTATCTGCAGTGCGCCATGTGAAAGTTTCCATGACATAGAAAGCGAGAAGTCAGTTTATGTTTGCATTTCTAAGCGCAAGCAAGCTATCTCGGGACTCAAACATAAACAGTTACTTCGATATTCGATTGTTTTAGTTTGCAAATTGCAATCTTATTGTCTTTTAAAGTAACAGTGATTTAAAATATCCTTCCTAGTCATTATAAAGGTTGGTCTGAAGGGAAATAAACAGCGTATACGACTCGATAGCAACTCATTGATTCTCGCTCGCAAAATAGCACTTGTCCGGTGACTCCCGCATTACAATTTTAACCTTTGAAAGCCAGCCATACGAGTGTACTAATCAATCAAATCTACCTGAACCTATGGTTAACTAAGAAACTAATTATTTTAATTCAATCGTACGACGATAGACACAGAGGAAGAAAAAGAAAACAGTCCTGCCAAATTATTCATTTATTACACACTCGCGAACCGCTCTGTTTACATCGCGCGAATAAAATAAAATCGAACGAATCAAACTCACTTGCCAAGGTCCCGCATCCAATACAATCAGGAATTCAAACAACATCACTGCAAGAGATTTATCAAATATCCGTTTCTTTGCTTCATAACACAAGCTCCTCTGAGACGAATACTGACAATATTTTCCTTCCGGATAACCGTGTACAGTATCTTCAACTGCGAGGCATCATTTGGCAGAAAACATATTGGACGAAGTAAGAGCGAAAAAAATACGTTTGGCCGGTTCAGTCACAAAATATTCCAGAAAACGACAGCCTGATAGTTGAAGAATAAATTCCTGCATGCTTATGCAGCTTATGGACGATGTTCGGCAAGATGTCGAAAGATGACTCCGGAGAAAACGGATTTTGAAAGAAAACCCGCTCAGGAACAATTTTGTGTTACACGAAATCCACAAACAGTAAGCGCGGCGCGCAAGGCTTTTTGGGTGAAGGTGAGATTCTCACCGTCTGGCTAAAAAACGGGCTATTTGCGGGAGATATAATTATACAGAATAGCCGATCCCATTTTGAGAACTGAAAAGGACCGACCAGAGGCTGATCCTAACCCTCTTCCGTAACACTCATTGCAAATTTGTTTTGCCTTGGCTAACATGGTTTGGGCCGAGGTGCGGGGGGGGAGCCCTTTGGCGAGCTGGGAGGAGGCTTTGGCGAGCTGTTAGCTGAACCTCACGAGGAGGAACGTGAAAGTGGTGTGCGAAGAACAGAAAGTTCAGCGTACTTATTAAGAAATCGTATCGAATATTATGCTGACTTGATGACTGGTCGCAGGCGAAGAGGTCCTCGAGAATCTCAATGTTTCCTGGGAGGAAAATTGAGGGAAACATTAATAGAAATAAAATAACCGTCCCACGGACCGGCGAGATCTTGTGGTTGTTGTACAGGACACCCAGGCTCACGAGCAGCCCAATTTAGTGGCAAGTACAAGGATTTGTACAGAACTTGATCGCTAGTTTAGCCAGAAACCTAAAAAAGACAATAAATAGGCAATTAAGTTTACATCCCAGATCAAATACTGTCCTTGTGTTGTTTCTTGACCGTCTCAAAGCCTTTCAACCGCATTTGAGCCAGTCTTTAGGTTTCCGAAACCGTTAACCTTCGATTAGCACGTGCACACTTGCGACCTCTAAGGGACGGACCATTAGAAAAGTGATGGGGGGGGGGGGGGGGTGGGGGATTTTTAGCCTGCCAGAATTTTTTTTTGGCCCATTTCCTGTGCAAGAATTTTTTTTTTGGCTACAGCCCTATGCATGAATTTTTTTTTGAGAAAATATTTTCCTTATGCACAATTTGCTATTGAATTAATTAAAAACCATGCAACTTTGTTTTACTAAATACATAGCTTGTACTGTTACGTTACTTTACATTTTTAAGCTTATTTTATGATAAACACTTTTTAATAATGTTCGCTTTAAAATTTAATTTACTGAAGGAGGTTTTAAAAGTAAATAGCGATTTACAGTGAAAAATTGTGTAATATTATTGATATACATGTATGGATTTTTTATAAAAGACGTATTCATATGAAATGATTTGATAGAAACAGTGGTGTCCAGAAAGATTAATTTATAAAATATACAGTACCTACACTCTTATTTCCTTAATTTAAAAACAATTCTTTTCAAAAACGTAGCTCATAAATTTGCCTTTAAAACTTTTGATATAAATTACATACAGGTACCTTCTAACCCTTTGTTGTTAAGTTAAGGGTTATAATTTAATGTAACAGTTTTTTGAGGATGTAGACACAGTGGGAGAGTAGGAAGCCACTGGGAGTGGAAGGCTTTTCCAGTGCACTTCCTTAGTCCTTGCCCTTTTCTGTTCCTCTCCCATAATCCATCGTAGTCATTCCAGCCCCCTACTTACTGATACAGCCCCCCCCCCCCGATAATGCCCTTCTATTAATAAACAACAGTGCAAGAGAACGACGGTGGGGGGTGTTTGGGGGTAGGGGGCTGCGCTTCCCTGGGAACGGGGGCTCGGAGGGATCCCGTCTATTGATCTGACTCCTTGCGAACAAGACCGCTGCGCCCTCAAACTGTGAAACAACCCTTAGGATTGTCAGTGTGGGGTGCACTTCTTGAATCTCTTACCCCATTTCAGAACAAAATATGCGATTTTCCCTACCCTATCAGAATTCGATACTGTATTTCCGAACCGATATCAATCAAAACGCACTTCTCAAGGGATGATACTTATACTAAAAAAGTAGCTTCTTTTAAAATACCCTACCCAATTCCAGACAAGAACGCACAGTCCGTTCCCTATTTCAGGGCAAAGTGGTGAAAATGTTAATTCCATTTCAGACCAAAAAGGCGCGAAAACCGTACCCTTTGGGACCGCACATACCTATCTGTCTTTAATATGTCACATGGGTTCCCGCTTATGTAAGGGAGTTCGAGTAACCCCTCCTGGGGAAACAATGAGACATTGAGGATCGATTTTATCCCGCAACACTGAAGTGGTCACTGTCGTAAAGATCAATGCTTACGTCATCTTTGCTTCAGAGCAGGTATAAACTTATCCATGTTTCATGTCTGTCGAAGGCGCTTTAGATTTTTAATGGAAAGTTCAAAATGTGCGGCTTATCCTATTAATTATGAAAACAATATTTTATAGCATCCTGGCAGAGCCCCGGAAAATTTCCAATGTTTAAAACACTGGAGACACTACTTGAGCACTTTGGCAGAACAAATTATGGTTTCATATCAAAATGAGGCCCATCTTGTGTATGAATTTTTTTTCGGACATTTTCCCTTGCATGAATTTTTTTTGGTTTTTTGCCCACTCCCCCCATCACTTTTCTAATGGTCCGTCCCTAACTGCGAACTCACTCCATTTGTCTAGACTAGAAGAGCGAGTAGAACGTATTTGAGACGATCCATACGTAGTTCTTCGGCCATAGGATGAAGAAGTTTGAAGACCTGTTTTTATTTGGGATCCTTACGTTAACATGCCATTCACGGTACATCGTCGAGACTAACTGTTCTGTGGTCACCTACAATCTTGAACACATTTGTTGTATCACCGCTCAACGTTGAGGGGAAGATTGGCAAAGCAGCGCATACAAATTAGTAAAGTGTGACAATTAGGAGAGTGTTCCAATGCAATGTGCCTGAAATTGTAATCCCCGTGGTCATCTGCCATGATGTAAATGGCCGGTTGGTGTCCGGGTTTAATATCTGGACACGGTCACAAGAGAGTTTCTTTGTTAAACTTTTATTGTCCTGGAGTAAAGATAAAAACTCATTGCTCTGCTGTGACAAAAAACAATCTCGTCATCTTCAGGGTATTTCTTGATAACCAGAGTCAGAAACACAGATGTAGAGGCTAATGGGTAGGTAAGAGGTAATGATGGATCGCTTGTCTTAACCTCTTCCGTGGGGCGGTGGGGGCTGGGTGAGAAAACTAGGTGGTAACCTATAAAGCTATATTATTGTGCCGCGCAAAAGAGTATGTTTTTGGGGTAATTTAAGCATGAAATAGATTCTGTAAAAAGCCTAACATTGTACAATGTTAGGGTTGAGTTGTGGTTGCCCACCCCCCCGCCCAAAAAAAAATTGAAAGAATGCTTCCAGTTACTTTGTTGGCAAGCTTTAGTTGGTGAGAGCCTACTGGATATAATTCAAAATTTGAAAGTATTGATTTGCCACTTGTGTGATTATTTTCCAACAGTTCTGGATAGCAGCAAACTTCATAAAAGCTAGAAAAAAGGACAACAAAGTTGACTTGGAAAAAAAAATGTGTTGTAGTTTTTTAAACTATTGTTTAATTCTCTATAAGCCTTTATTTGAATAGAATGCCACTCCGAAGGATAGTGCCCTTGGCCCTCGAAAAACCTTGAATTACAGCAAAAACTAAGATATAAACTTACGATATTCAGATATTCTTGGATTCAAATGCGGCGGACCAGTCACGTTTTTTGGGATTATTCCAGATAGTGAGTAAATGTCAATATGTGAAAAGTTGACGAATCAAAGCTTTAAATATGTGCATAAGTGGTCCTTCTCAGTAGTAAATTGCGCCCGTATGTGGCATATGGAGGCTTCTGATTGGTCGAGAGCAAATCAATGACGTCATGACCCGGAACCGGAAGTCACGTATGTTTAGGATGGGAAACCGCTGACCAGGTGGAAAAAAAGGATCGTGGGCTCATACAACCGGAAGTTACGTGTTTTGGAATGAGAAACCGCTGGCGAGTGTGAAAAATGGATCGTGGGCTCAAGGGGAAGTAAAACCGCTGAGAAAACGCGGGCTCAAAGTCCAAAGTCCAATTTGGGGAACGGGGGTGGTCCTTTGGAGTGAAAACAATACAAAATGAATAAATCATGTTTTATTGATTTGTTTTACAATAACTGTGGTTTTCCTTTGAGTTCCTATTTGATAAGTGTTCCTTTTATGATGAGTGTTCAGTTACTGGTATCCATAGGGGTAGGTCTTGAAGGTGTTGTGATCAATGACTCGTTTGTCATACACCTGTGTGACATCCAAGGTGGTGGTTTCTAAAGGGGGGTCGCTATCATTTCCTCTAACCAGACCATCACCTCATCAGTCAACAAAGCATCCTGTTCCCACACAGGGCGATCCACGGAAATCATGTCCCCCGAATCCAAATTTATGACGGTCCAACTTTCATTGAGTATTCCTTTAAAGTTTCTTTTCGTGAGTGTTCCAGAATGTCAAAGATGAAATAGAAAGACCCCTTACCACGAGTTCCTATGTTCCTTTTCATGAGTGTTCCTTTTGATAATATGAGTTTCTATTTAATAATATGAGTGTTCCTTTTGATAATACGAGTGTTCCTTTTTTGATAATATGAGTTCCTATTTAATAATGTTCCTTTTGATAATATGAGTGTTCCTTTTGATAATATGAGTTTCTATTTAATAATATGAGTGTTCCTTTTGATAATACGAGTGTTCCTTTTTTGATAATATGAGTTCCTATTTAATAATGTTCCTTTTGATAATATGAGTGTTCCTTTTGATAATATGAGTGTTCCTTTTGATAATATGAGTGTTCCTTTTTGATGAGTTCCTTTTTGATAATATGAGTGTTCCTATTTCATAATGAGCATTCCTTTCTCTGTTTCTGCAAAGCCTTCCACCAATTGTTAGAAACGGATACCATGGATATTCGACACGTGGCTGTTATCAATAACAACATGGTTGAGAGTGTTGAAGACCAGCAGCCGAAACAGAATCATTCACCAGCGAGTCCATTTTGATCATGGCCTCTCAGCCAGAAGAAGAAGAAGACGGCGCGGGACCCACTGGCCTTTCCCGCTGACTTTAACCACCACGAGGTGTACTCCCGCGAATTGGAGGAGGAGGAGGAGATCCAAGCCAGGAAGCAGCCAAGCAAGCAAGAATGTCAAGTAAACATCAATGGTGTGGGGGTTGAGCCATGAGACCAAAGGATCAACCAGATCCATTAGACCAAAGGAGTAATCAGATCATCGATGAGTGTGAAAACATGAAATGGGACGGTGGTTTTTATAGAGAAATCAAAGGGTCACGTGGGAGGGAAGGGACCAATGAGAGAAAGACCCCATCATGCTTTTGGAGGGGAAGAGGTGGGGGTACCCCCCTCCCCCCTCCTTAGATAGACCATGGTGCATTGCGCGAATGGGGGTATATAAGTCAAGGGAGGCCCCAGGACGTCACTCCTAGCTTTGAGTTCGGTCTGTGTGACTTATGTTTGTTGTGTGAGCTGAAAAATGTCGAGAACTGTGTTGGGCTCCCTGTGTAGTGAAACGAATGTGGGAGGAGAAGAGGTGTTAAGAAGCAGAGTGGGCCCTGAGCGAACGCCGGTGGAACGCCACACCAGAGCCATGTACGCCAGGAGGGAGGAATCATGGCGCCCTCTCACCCGGCAGCGCGTGGCAGCGTTTCTTCGTCTTTTCATGTTGTGCTTCGTGGAGATGGAAAATGGACGCCCTCTCCAGAGTCTCACCTACAGGTTGTTGAAGAAAGCTCTGGTGAAGCGCATTATCCCGTGGATTCAGAACCACTTGGTGTGGACGACTAATGACCGCTATTGGCCCATCACCTTACCACAATTTCGAGACCTGGACTCCTTCTTGGCCGAGCACTTGCCGCGCGTGCATAAAGATGACGAATGGTCCGCCATTGCGTATTTTTTTAAAGTGGTCGCGCAGGAAAGAAGGGATGAATATAAAAGATTGGAAGACATAGAAAGGGAGGCGATGGAGGCTGTGCGTCGGTGTTTGGGACAATGAACATTTTTTATTCCTGTTGCGTTTTGTATTGTGAGTCAAGACGCATGTGAGTCAAGAGACATTTATTTATTTATGATCCACGTGCAAACTCAGTGTTGTCAGTTTTTATTTTTTAATTAAAAAGAGTTGATGTTTTTTTACAAAGGGTGGTTGGTCTTCTTTGCCACGCGGGTGGGGCGCACCTATTTACAATTGGAAAAAAGCTATCTACAATTTGAAAAAATAAAAAGTAAAAATGGCTATGTACAATTGGAAAAAATAAAAACTAAAAAAATTAAAAAAGAAAGCTATGTACAATTCCAAAAGTAAAAACTAAAAATTACAAATGAAAGTCTTCCAGTTCCATGCGTAATTGATCAATGTTCTCGGGTAGACAGAAGGTGCGGTTGAATAAGGCTTGAATTTCGGCTCGGGTTTTCTCGTCCACATCCCGGGATCCCACGATAGCACTGCTTTGATGAAGGGTGGGCTTTTTAGGTCCCCAAGGGACAAATTGACTGCCAGTGACCAGGGTGGCGGCATTCTCATTGACTTGGTAGTAATGGTCCGAGCGGTACCATGATTGACTGGGTATATCAAACAGGTAGACGGGTTTGCCTTGATCCATAGCCAATTGCACAGTCCAACCAGTGCCTCCTTTCACGCGTTTATGATCCGGTTCCAAGATGCCAAAGGCATAGATGGTATGGGCTTTTTTGGCAATTTGATAATTGCGTTGCAGCAATTGCAGGGTGTAAAAATGACTGGGCATTTGTTTGCCTAGTTTCTCCGCTGCCTGGTGAAGATGGGGGTTGGCCAGCATCAGGACTTCCACCGTAGAAGGGGTGATGAAAGTGGATCGAGGATGGTTCGGGGGGACCAGGACTTCTAGTTGCATCCCAAAGTGTTTGGCCTGTTCTTCCACGAGGGCATCCGTACCTTTGGCTCCCCCTGTGTAGACCACATGGCCATGACCCACTTGCAGTTCCAAGGCACCGAGATCTTGTTCTCCGATCATGATGTCTGGGGGCATGGCTTTTGAGAATGAAGATCTAGAGACCAAGGGACCGTCTTAAATAGGGACAACGGACCAATGGGAAGACAAGAGGTCCTTATTTGGATTGAACAAGCTGACCAATGGGAAGATAACAAGTCCTTATATGGGTAGGATAAGCTGACCAATGACAGTCAAGGGTCTAAGGTATAAAAAGGCATGGTCGGTAGGGGTGACATCAACCTTTGAGTACGATGTCTGTCGATCGGAAGAGAAAATCAACCCATCCCCCAGAGGGGAAGAAGAAGAAGAAGAGCATTCAACATATGACGCCCGTGGACTGTGATCCTGTGGTGTGCGACGTGGTGGAAGACACCCGAGCTGCTGTGGAAGATATGATGAAAGAATTGAATGACATGGTGAAGCAATCACCCCCATCACCTCAATTCACCTTGACGACCGTGTATGATCCTCCCAGTTCAGTGGACACTATGGTATGTCCTTACCATGAGGTGCGTTTGGAGGCCCGAGAATCTCAAAAGGGATGGAAGTATGTGAAATGTCCCATGCAACCGTGTTTGCTGTTTTGTGGTCAAGATCAAGTTCTGGAGTATATGAAAGCCGTGTATAGTCAACCTCATGTAGAAGTGTTGGACATGTGGGGTGGTTTACAATGCTTTTGCCGTGAACCCGCCACGCTTCAACAGAGTCATTCGACCCAGAACCCCGATCGCTTGTTTCTGACTTGTTCCAAGAAAACGTGTGGCTTCTTCCGATGGGCCGATCAACCCTTGGGTCCCAAGTACTGGACGTGGTTTCATGACAACCCTCCCAAAAAAGCCGACCAACAAGCTGAATTACCCACCCGTGATGCTCAAGGATATCCCAAGAGGGGCTATGACATCCCTGGCCCTCCAGTCAGAAGGAAAGAGGATCGACCCCTGACAGACTATGAGAAACAATTGTTACGAGAAATTCAAGATCTCAAGAACCGTCAAGAAGTGATGGTAGCCCCGGCACCACCACCCCCCAAGTACAGTGACAGTGTGGAGAACTGGCAGAAAGGTCTAGAGACCATCAGTTGCGGCCGTCTAGGTCTCTTTTAAATGTGAGAACGAATAAAATTTTTTATCAATGTCACCATGGAGTCTGTGTGTGATGCGTGGGAGTCTGTCTTGTCCCTGGGGCAATGGCAATGTCATCAAACCCTTTGTCAAGTCTTATATGATCATCAACCCGGCACCCAAATCCCCATACCCCCTTGTCCCGAGGACACGCATCCTCTCCACCTCTTTGAAGAAACCCATGTGGACCGTAACTTGTATCGATGGGTGGTGTTTGTCTTATGGTTAAAAGCTCACCCAGAGGCATGGCGATGGTATCGAATCATTCAAAAGGCGCATCCCCACACGGTCCCTACCATATCGACCTTATGGGATGAATGCCAAAAAGTATGGCCCCTCGAAAGAGAACCCAACGCTGGAGTTCGTCGTCCTCATGGTTGAAGAAAACCAAACGCCCTGTGTCGTCAACGAAGAAGAAGAAGGCCAATGTCTCGCAACAATGGTTGAAGCGTTACCATGATTCTCGTACCCCGGGGAATTTAGGTGGGGTGCAACGATTTGCTAAAGCCCAGGGTCTCCCTTTGAAAAAAGCCCAACAGGTGTTGGAACAGGATGTGGGTTACACCTTGCATAAACCTCGACGTCGTCGTTTTGCTACCTTACCCGTGATCGTAGGGGGGTTGGATGATCAATGGGCCGCGGATTTAGTGGAAGTGCAACGTTTGGCCAAACATAATCGGGGTATACGCTACTTGTTGACGGTCGTGGATGTCTTGTCGAAGTACGCGTGGGTCGAACCGTTGAAAACCAAAACCGGGGTGGCCCTCGTGAAAGCCTTTGAGAAGATTGTGAGACAAGGAGGACGTCACCCGAATCGATTGCAAACGGATCGAGGGAAAGAATTTTATAATCGGACCTTTCAACGATGGGTCGACGAGCAAGACATCAATCATTTTTCGACCGAAGGGGATGCCAAAGCCAGTGTCGTGGAACGATTTAACCGCACCTTGAAAGAACGGTTGTACCGTTATTTGACCGCGGCCAACACGTTGAAATTTGACGATGTCCTACCCGAGTTGGTGCAGGGGTATAATGCCACCCGTCATCGAAGTATTGGTATGCCCCCCGAAAACGTGACGTGGGACAACGAAGAAGCCGTGTGGAAACGATTGTATGCCAAACGATTGAAAGGCTACAAAAAACCCCAATTGAAGGTGGGGGATCATGTCCGTCTCAATACGATTCATCGTACCTTTGAAAAAGGGTATTTACCCGGTTGGACCGAAGAAGTGTTTGTGGTGCATCGTGTGGTGCCGGGTCCTGTCCCCACGTATAAGATTCGCGAATGGGATGAGACCCCCGTCAAAGGTACGTTTTATGAAGAGGATTTACAAAAAGTCCATGTGTCCGAGGTGTTTCGGATCGAGAAGGTACTTAAGCGACAAAAAGGTCGTTGGTTGGTCAAGTGGAAAGGGTGGCCCGACAAGTACAATAGTTGGATTGCTCGTGGAGACGTGACATCCCTTCGACCCCGCAAACGACGACGACGACGCCGCTAAAACAATGACATTGGTGCCCAACTCTTCGTTTTACGTGACGTTGATGAGTCATGCGAGTACCAAAGAGTTTCCTGGGAACAAGAGTCATCATTTCAGAAACCGATTGCCTAAACCCATCCGATTTGTGGGACGAGGATGGATGGTGGGTATGGTGAGTTTATCCTTACCCACCATTCCGGTGGTAGCGGAAGAAGGAGGCGTGGGTGATTCCCATCCTCTGTTGTACGTACGATGGCACGAACGGGTGTATGCCCAAGACGATCAAGGCAACGATCGATGGTGGCATCAACGTGGCGAACTCACTGTCTACGGGCGAGATATGAGAAAGGAATTGGCCTCGTCGACGGGATCGCACTTTTTTCATCAACTGGTGTACCGTTACGAGCAAAGCCGTGCCAAACAAACCGAACCCAAAAACAAATGGGCCGAGGACAATGGCGTCAAATTATACCCGACCTTTGAATGGACTTCCGAAGGGGATTTGGTGTTGAATACCGTCAATGTTGATTACACACGACAAGTAGCACACGTGTCATGGGGCAGATCCTTGGCCCTGAGAATGGGATGGATTGAACAAGTGTCGACGGGCGTGTATCGATTGGGTCCGAATCTCTTGCAAGAATTTCATTCGGACTCCATTTCCATTCCGACCGATATCCGCGATGCCGCCAACAAGCCCCTCTTTTGGAAAGTGGAGGGGGATTATCTGAAATTGAGTATGACGTGTAATTGGCGGTTTGTGAATGTGAACCAGACCTTTCGTCCCTCGTTGGAATTTCCCTCGGTGCGTCCTTTGCATGTGTATTGTGATGTAGGCACCAGCAGCATGGTAGGGGGTCGTATCACCGATCTCTTAAGAGAAATCAAGTACCAGCCTCAAAACACCACCCACTTTGAACCTCGACATATTCAATATATTCCAGTACGCAACGAAGTGGTGGAAATCGTCGAAACCCAGATGGCCGAAACCAATGGGGATCTGGTGAAATTTGGTGAAGGCCATGCCCTCTTGACCCTCCACTTTAAAAGGGAAGTGGTGGTGTGAAGAACAAAGACAACATGTCGTTCTACGTGACGTTACCGAGTCATGCCAACCGACGTGAATTTCCCAACAACCAACCCAATTCCTTCAAGATTCGTTTACCTCAACCGTTACAGCTGACAGGGGGTGGATGGCAAGTGGGGTTGAGTGCCATTTCCTTACCAGATGCTCGCGTCAATTTGTATGAGTTGGTGAAGAAAAATGGGTACGTCATGGGGACGTCCTGGGGCCAAACCTATCCCAAACCGGGTGCAAAAGACGGGGAAATGACCTCGCGAGTAGACACCGCGCGAAGCATCATCAATGACGTGAAAGATTTGGATTGGGTGGTGGATGGCGTGAGTTTCATGAAAGCCATCATTGCTCACTTGGAACAACAACGTATGGAAACGGCCATTCAAGGGGGTACGTTTTTGAACGATCAAGGCAAACACACCTACGTCAAGTTCAAGTGGGAAGGCGAGGATCTGCTCATCGACAACACCAATATCTGCCATTGTGGTACCGACACGCCAGCCCTGACCATCTACACCAAGTTGGCGCTCAAGATGGGATGGTTGCGTAAAATTAGCAGTGGGTTGATTTTGGGACCCAACTTACAACAAGAATTCATAGGGGATCAAATCCCCAACATGACAAAACCCGCTGACAACGATTGGAACGATGTCACCGACGGTCAGGGGAACGCGGTCTTTTGGACGGTGCGTTCTATTTTACCGGATTATTTACAATTGAGTATGAGTTGTGGGTGGCGTTTCACCAACTTGAATGTAGCGTTTCGTGCCGTGGTGGGGGAACCCACACGATCGTTGCACGTGTACTCCGACGTGGCAGGCAGCACGGTGGTGGGCAATCGCGTGACTGATTTGTTACGTGAAATCCAGTACAAGCGAGAAGCACGTGGCACCCTGTATTTTGAACCGTTGCACATTCATTACATGTCTCTTCGTAACGAGGTGGTGGAAATGATTCACGTTCAAGTGGCTGAAACGATTGGTGCCGGAGGAGACTTGGTCAAGTTTGGTGAAGGTCATACCATTGTCACGTTACACTTCAAAAAGACATAAAAAAGAGAGACGAGAAGGGAACCCAAATCAATCATGCCTCCGAAACGACGACGACGACGACGACGACGACGACGACCACAGCGTCCACAAGCGGGGGAAGGGGTCAACGCGGTGATTGCCGGGATTCCTAAGGCCGCTTGGTCCATCACCAAAGGGGTAGAAAAGTTAGCCAAAAAGAATTACCTAAGATCAACGAAGAAACGTATGGAAGAAATGCGAAGTGGGAAACGCAAACGGTGGGCGGGGGAATCGTTTACGTGCAACGTCATGTGAGTATAAAAAGAAAACAAGAGTTGTGAAAAACAAACAAAGATGCCCAAGACCAGAGTGCGTCGAAGGAGACGAAGAAGGCAACGAGGGGGTCTCTTGCCCCTGGCGGCCCTCATTCCAGCCTTGATCGCTGGAGGAAAAGCTGTGGCGTTGGGTGCCGCAAGTGGTGCCGCGAGTTACGGGGCTAAAAAAGGGTTGGAAGCCGCTTTTCGGAAAAAACGACGATGATGACGGTATAAAAAGGGGAGTCCCATAAAGCCTAAACAAAACGTTTATCCCTAGTGAAGAAGGCACCATGCGTGGGGGAAGTTTGACACGATTTCGAACCGACGAGTGGTATGATCAACAAGGCAAAGGAGTGATGACGGATCTGATGCGTGGGGGGTTGCAAGGTCTTATAAGGACGCGAAATCCTTTAAAATTGCCTAGTAATATCAAGAGAGGCTTGGAAACGGGTTTGACACGAGGTATCAAACGCAAAGCCGAAGACGTCCTTAAAAAGGAAATCACCAAACAAGCCAAGAAAGCGTTGAGTCATAAGAACGTGAAAGACGCCGTGCGTGTAGCCACTGCCTTATTTCCCAAACAAACCAAACGTGCCCGTGATATTTTGGGAGTCTAATGGAACCCGTGCATTCACGACCTCGACGGATTCGTAGTAATCGAGGGTTGTCTCAATGGGGTGGACTGTATCCGTTTTGGAAACTCATGCGACGACGACAACGTGGTGGATGGTTAAGTCCCGAGGTCATGAGAGTCCCCGGGTTTGATTTGAGACAACGTTTAGCCCGACGACGACGCTATAAAAACCCCTCACGACGACGACGGGGTACCACTCGACGACGTTAAACATGCCTGACGTGAGTACGCAAACCGCCCCGGCTCACGAGCGTTCCGAAGGGACCGTCATCCCTGCCTTACGGATTTTCAAGGTGCCACCGACCGACATTAGCATCAATGCCTATCGCATGGTCACCATCCAACCCACCACCACGGGTATCAATCCCATGGAATTCATCATTCCAGGGTTGGACGATTTTGTGGATTTGGGACGCAGTTACTTTACCATGGAATTGAGTTTGAAAAAGGAGGATGCCGGGAACTTGGTGGCCAATCAGAAATTGTGGCCCGTCAATAATTTGGCCCATTCCATCATCAAACAAATTGACTTGCAGTTGAATGGCACGTTGATCAGTCCACAATCCGACACGTATCATTACAAAGCTTACCTAGAAACCTTGTTGAATTATGACCGAGAAGATGGCAAGACCGTGTTAGGACCCCAAGGATGGTTCAATCAAGTGGATTTCCCACCCGAATGGACTGCCAACAATTCAAACACAGCAGCGAATGCTGGTGCTGGACATGTAGACTACCAGAATCTCCCTGCCCATCACAAAGGGGCCTTGGCCGCCATGAAAGCTGAAGTGGCCAAGTATGCTGGAGGTGTCACCCACAGTCTAGTGTTTACCCCGCACTTGGAAGTCTTTCACACTGGCAAACTGTTGGTGCCTGGTATCGAAATCAAGATGAAATTTCATTTCAATGGCCCCAGCCTGTTTTTGAATGGAGTGGGTCTAGCTGGCCGATTGATGGAAGAGGATGTGAAACTACGGTTTCATCTCTGCCAACTGCGTTTGAATGACGCCATCTACCAGAGTATATCTAGCAAAAGACACAATGAAGGAGAAGTGGCGGCTTACCCGACCGTCCGCAGTGAAATCCGGACCTTCAGCATGCAAAACAACCTGGTCCGCTTTGATATCCCGAACCTGTTTCAAAACAGAATACCTGACCGATTGATTGTGGGGTTACTGGACAGCCGTGCCTTCAATGGAGATGTGACCCGAGATCCGTTCTGTTTCCAGAAATTTGGTCTGACGTCCATTAAACAGATTGTCAAAGGAGAAGAGTACCCTTATGAAACCCTCCAGTTAGTGCACAACAATGGCACCCGAGATAATCTAGGCTACTTCCGTTTTCTGCAAGCCAGTGGTGCTTGGTGTAAAAAGAAAGGCAACATGGTAGAACTGTTGGATTGGGGCGAAGATAAAAATTGTACCTTGTACATGTTTGACAATGTGGCCAATGGATGTGCTGACAGTCAAAACCTCAACCCCAAGCAAACGGGCGATTTACAATTGGTGTTGGAATTTGGAGCTGCCCCCGGTGTCAATATAATCGTACTCGTGTATGGAGAATTTGAGAATTTGCTGGAGATTGACAGGAACGGAGCCGTGTTGTATAACATTTACCAGCACTGAAGATGGAACATGTGGCCTTGAATAATGTACAGTTGGATTATTTAGCCCGAGACGACCCCCAATTGAACCCGGTCTTTTACGGAACGGTGGCCTGTGATCGTTTACCCAAGACTCCTCTCAAGACCCAACCCCAAGGGTACATTGTGAATACCGACCCACACGATCAACCGGGACAACATTGGTTAGCGGTGTGGACCGATGGAAAGGTGTGTGAAGTCCTGGACAGTTATGCTTTGCCCATGGATACGTACGTGCAAGCTACCCCGTTACGAGATTGGATTGTCCAACATTGGAAGTATGTAGTGACCAATGGCAAGTCCCTCCAAGCCATTACAAGCAAGAGTTGTGGTGATTACGCCTTGTTGTACTTGAAAGCCAAAGCCCGTGGACGAACCTTGCAAGCGTTTTTAAATGAGTTTTCGGATCATGATTATGTTAGTAATGACCATCAAGCGGGTCAACGCCTTCAACAATTGATTGTAGGTCAAGAAGCCAGATGGTATCAACTGTGTTGTCATCCGTATCATCAATGTAATCATTAAATAAAATTTGTTGGAAAAAAGTGGTGTCGGAGTCGTAGCTCAGTGGGTAGAGCCTTTGGATCCCCCCTCGAATACATGAGGAGGGTCGTGCGTGGGTTCGAGTCCCACCGATTCCAATAAAAAGGTGCCTTTTTTTTTTCTAAGGGTAGTTCGTCATCATGCAAACGGGGAAACCGTTTCGTTTTCATACTCCTTCCTCTATCTTGGTGGTGGGTCCTTCGGGATGTGGTAAAACCGCGTTTACGGAAAAACTCTTGGTAGACAACCCGGACTTGTTTGAAAGTCCACCGACCCAAATGCATTATTGTTATGGGGCCTGGCAAGATCGATTTCAAGGCATGCAAGATCAAGGGGTGGTGTTTCACGAAGGGATTCCCGATCATGAGGCCTTAGTGCAATGGTTTCCTGAAGGACAGGGGGTCCTGGTCTTGGATGATTTAATGGATGAAGGGAGTCACGATAAACGCGTGTTGGATTTATTCACCAAACATTCGCATCATCAAGGGGTGACTGTCCTATACTTGTGCCAAGACATGTTTCCCGTGGGTCGCTATGCTAAAACTATATCCCGCAATGCCCATTACATTGTGGCGTTCAAGAACCCCCGAGATCAATTAGGGGTACGCAATGTCATGCTTCAATCGTTTCCGACCACGTGGAAAGACACGTTGGAGACGTTTCATCAAGCCACTACACGACCGTATGGGTATTTGGTCTTGGATTTACATCCCGCCTCCTCCGATCAACAACGGGTGTTGAGTCACTTGTTAAAAGACGAAGGATGGACTCGCACCTATCAAAAACGACTATAAAGGCACCCCCTTGGAACAGGTAAAAAGAGAAAAGCAAACCATGGCCGATGATGACCGTCAACCTCCGCAATCGTACGATACCGTGTCCCCTGCGGGGGTGGGGGCGGCCAGCGGCAATCAAATGTCCACAAGCGCCTGGCAAGATTTGTATTTCACGGGAGACCAAGGCCTTCTCGACGTGGCCATGGAGGAAATGGAAGCCGAGCCCCTCTTTCAGTTTATGGAAGCTCTCCCCATTACCGGTAGAGATGGTTCGCCCCCTGCCCAGGCTTCTTCCCCAGCAGGGGTAGGAAGTCCAGGAAATCAATCATTCCAAAGCCCCCAGACCAGCCCGTTGTCTTCTGGTGCTCGAACCCCTGCGACTCCTCCAAGCGTACCCTTGGCAGCGGGTGCTCGAACAGCAGCGGGTGCTGGGGGTAATGGTAATGGGCGTGGTGGTGGACGTGGTGGTGGACGTGGTGCTGGTGCTGGACGTGGACGTGGTGGTGGTGGTGGTGGTGGTGGACGTGGTGCTGGTGGTGGTGGTGGTGCTGGTGGAGCTGGTGGTGGTGGAGGTGCTGGTGGTGCTGGTGGTGGTGGTGGTGGTGGTGGTGGTGGTGGTGGTGGTGGTGGTCGTCGTGGACGACGACCGAGACGAATACGAGGACGACGACGAAATACCCCCACTTCCCCTTTGACACCTGCCTCCAATCCAGCTACCCCTCGAGGATCTTGGACATCTGGGAGTTCTGGCAGACAGCCTCGTACCTTGCGTCAAGCGGATTTACAACGACGTTTACGTATGCTGTTACAAGATCAAGAACAGTTGGCCCAAGGACGTGAAATTGCTAATGTCACCATGACCAATAGCATTGTCACCAGTTATAAACAAGGAGGAGCACCGAGCGTACAAACCTCGTCGTCCCGTGTTTCGCCGTGAGGATGAAAACCGTCGTGTCGTTATTGAATGGATCGAAACAACATGGTCTTCCCTTCCCCCCAGAATTATTACAACGCATGGATTCCTTGTATGCTTTTTATCATCAACAATGGTGGTGTTATCGAAAAATGTTGAATCATTACAGGTGTATCAATGCCTTGTTCAATGGCATGGCCTTACTCCTGATGGCCGCGGGTATGATTGCGGGTCCCCTTTTGGAAAACAGTACGTTGGTAGCGTGTTTGGCGGCGGTGGGCACCGTGGTCAAAGGATGGAATGATTTTAAACAATACCGATTTAAAGTGACCATGAGTCGATTTGCGTTTACCACCTATGCCAAAGCCTTGACCGAATTGAAAACCCATGTGCGGGGTATTCCCTTGGAGGATCTGGAACGATTTTTAATCAAGATGCAAACCTTGGATGATACCATTGTGGATTTCACCCCTCCGTTACCCAAACGATGTCTCCAAGATTACCATGGTCATTTTGTGTACCAACCCTTGGAAGGCCTATGCTATGTAGATGGATGTCCTCGTCCCTTGAAACCCAAAGAGTATTGGATCCATAAAAAGCCGCTCCCTCCTAGTCCCACACTCTTAGAACCATGGCCGTCCAACGACGACGACGACGCAGAAAAAGGAAACAACGAGGAGGGGCTTTAATGCGTCGCAAACCCCGTTTGGTGGATAAAATTGCCCATGGTATGAGTATGTTTCTATCAGGTCCCGCCCCTGGGTTTGGACTGGCTTTAGGCAAATTAGGGGGTCAAGCCTTGAAAGACATTACTGATAATGTACAACATTACCGACGACAACGAGGTGGGGGTTGGTGGTCCGATTTCAAACGCAATACCCGTCAAGGCTATAAAGAGACGCAAGACCTCATCAAACAAGACAAAGCCCTTCAACGTCTATTGACGGGTCGACCATGGTGAGGAGGAGAAGACGACGCCGTCGTCAACGAGGCGGTTTTTTAAATCTATTGGTCCCCGCCATGGTAGGATTGGGGAAAGCCGCGGCCTTGGAAACGGATAAACGTATAAAACGCACGATTCAAAAAGCCAATCAACGGTATCGTCGTCGTCATCGATAAAGGATGCAACGTCTTCGACGTCAATTACCGTTTTTACGGTCCATGTTACAAGAAGCCAATGGTTCCAAACGTCAAGAGTTGTTACAACATGCCAATGCCGATCAAATCAATGCTGTGAGTGAACTGGTGTTGAACTTTTTAAAAAACAAGATTCCTGTCACCCCACCCATGCTGGCTAAACTTCAACCCTATAAAAAGGTACTACGTGATTTGGGACGTCGTCAACATTCCGTCAAAAAACGACGTCAGTGGTTAGTCCGACAAAAAGGACAAGGGTTGTTTCAAGGACTTCACGAGGTGCTATGTCAATGTGTTCGTTAACCCTCCCTACGTGGATGACTCTATTACAAGAGGCCAATCGGGCCACCGACAAGTGGAAAGACGAGTGTCATTATTGGAAGCATAAATATCACCTGTTGTATCGAGAGTACCAACACATCTTGAGGGCCCGTCTTTGTAAGAGTTGCCGTGACCAGGAAGACGGGGAACTTTGCCCCGACTGTAGTCAACGAACATGGACGAGGTGTACATGATTCCCCAAAAGGACTTGGAACAACTCATTCAATATTACAAAGGAGAACTCACCGAAAATGCCTTGTTGAACAAAGCCGCGACGCTCGCCGCCAAAAAACATGTGTTGTTAGCCAACCCCCAATTACCTCCAGCCCTGGTTAATGCTCAAACCAAACCGTTGAGTCAAGAATTAATCAAGTTAACCAAACGCATTCGTCAATTTCCCGGCGGGGTGGGGGTTGGTGCCCCGGGTGCCCCGGGTGGTCCACCAGGCGAAGAAGAAGAAGAAGCCGGGGATTTGGTGACGGGACCCGTCGAACAATGGTTGAGGCGCATGATAAAAGGAGGTCCGTCGGCTCCCAAACCCACCATTACCCCTGCTACCAGGGAAGGCGCGAGAGAACCGAGACCTTCTACCAGTCGAGGAGAAGAGAGACCTTCCACCAGTCGAGGGGATATCCGATCGCGTTTAGAAACCGTGCGAGAACGACGCAAGGCCTGGGAAAAGCATTTAACCGAAAGTGGTGCCGCGAAAGGCAAAGGCAAAGGCAAAGGCAAAGGCAAAGGCGTCTCCCGGGAAGTGCAACGATTAAAACCCTTACCCGGTTGGGAAGATTGGACCAAACCCCAACAGCCCCGACGGAGACGTTTGCAATACGACAGTGAATAAACATGCCCACCAAGAGGAGGAGAAGGGGTATCAAACGGAAACGCCCCCAACGAGGAGGAGCCTTGGATGTCCAAAAATGGATTGCGAAAACGGGGAAGGAATTTCATTGGCCCGGGTATCAGTACATGGGACCTGGCACCCATTTGGCTAAACGT
Source organism: Siderastrea siderea (assembly GCA_964030785.1). Taxonomy (NCBI): domain Eukaryota; kingdom Metazoa; phylum Cnidaria; class Anthozoa; order Scleractinia; family Rhizangiidae; genus Siderastrea; species Siderastrea siderea. The sequence continues at coordinate 44,415,615 of OZ034969.1, read as the reverse complement.
CTGAAACGGGGGGATCCCGGGATCAATCGCTTGGACCAAATTGCTAAGCAACACGACATTGATTACAGCCGTGCCAAGAATTTGCAAGATAAATGGAAAGCCGATACCAAGATGATCCAAGCCATTGATCGATTACCCGGCAAGAAAAACAAGACGGAACGGGTGGTCAAGAAAATTATGCAAGCCAAGAAACGTTTAAAATTGTAAACATTTAATCACATGTTGAGTCAAAAATGAAAATGCCACATTGTTATTCGGTAGTCTTCTGTAGTTCGTGTTGAGTCTCAAGCAGGATTGGCGAGACAAAACCCATTGTGATGTAGACACTCCTGATAAAAAATAAAAACAATGTCACTTTTGTCATTTTGATTGATGAGTTGTCACAAATACTAATACGAATGTTATGCCAAAATACTGACACGGATGTTCTTCCAAAATACTGAGACGATTCTGCCAAAACATACAAAGACGAGGAGGGTTTAACTGACAAAGTCATCCAAATCAAATGAAGGATCCTCCTCCATCATGTCATTTACAAAGTCAAACAAAGACTCGTCCGATGACAAGTCATCGAGTAAATTGTCTAAAAATCCTTTCCCATCGTCCCACATGTCACAAGAAGATTCGTCACCTACGGAATGATCCAGGGGATGAAGGACCCCCGAATCCATGTCCATGAGGGTACTAGATTGATCCATGGCATCCTCAGGGCTGGGCGACAGGGTATGGCAAAAGTCCGACATAAAATCCTCCAACGTGACCGTTAATTTGAGGGGCCCTAACGCCTGGATTTTATCCACTGTTCTCTTTTGAACCATGGCCCTTGTGAGGGCAGCGGCCTCACGCTTTCTCACTATGTATTGTTGCTGCCACTGCTGACCTGCTTTCGAACGGTAGTATTCTCTTTTATAGGCCCGGAGTCGTTCTACATTCAGGGCATAGTACTGTTTCTGGTAGGCTGCTATTCGGTCGCGGTGTCTGGCCCGGTACCTATGACTCTCAGCCCGTCGCTGCGCCCGTCGTCGGGCTTCTTTGGCACGGAGCTTGGCCACTTCCTTGTAAACGTCGTCCTCAACGCTTACCAGGGGGGTCTCACTACCTTTTGCCTTTCTGGCCTTGCGCCTGGCTCTGCTAGCCTTTTGCTGCGCCCGTCGTCGCTCTTGTTTCGCCCTGAGCTCTGCTAATTCTGCCAGGATGTCATCGTCGTTTGAGTCACTGTCGTTAAGGTCATTGTCGTTTGAGTCGCTGTCGTTAAGGTCATCGTCGTCGTTGTTTTCTTGGTAATTCACTGGGGGTCTGCGACGGTGACTGCGGCGGACCTCTCTTTCGGGAGACCTCGGGCGAGGGGGGCGGTGCTGGTGGGGATGTCCGGGGCCACCCATGAGGCGCTGGTGGGGGTGTCCGGGGCCTCTTGAACTGGTGGTGCCAGTTGGTCCAGCAGAAGTCGAGGCCCCGGATGTACCACGCGGTGGTGATTTGCGGGTAACAGCCCGGGTTCCAGTGCTGTTGCACGTAGGTGTGGCGTGCTGCTTGGGCTGCTTGGGCGAACTGCCTCCTTTTCCTCCTTTCTTCCAACAGCGCTTCCCCAAACTCTCGGATGTCTCCGTCCTCGAGCACCCACTCCTTAACCTCATTTAAAATTTCGTCCACTTCAAACTTCTCGAACTTGTTCAACAGGTCGTCTACACTAGAGTCCATTTTGAGATGACTGACCTCGAGGGGCGATCTGTTTTATAGTCTCTCATTCGTTCCCGTGATGCACCAGGGGTCCTAACTAGAGAGGGGGGAGGGGGGTCCCCCCACCCCGTCCCTCCCCTCCCTAGGGCACCCCCTCTCTAGGGGGGCACCCTGTTTAGTGATTGGCTCCCCTAGGCATCCCGTGCTCTGTTTGGTCATCCTCCCCTAGAGAAACCACAATACTTTGCGTGGAACCCCCCTTAGAGAGACCACAATACTTTGCGTGGAACCCCCCTTAGAGAGACCACAATACTTTGCGTGGATCTCTATAAAAACAGAGCCCCGATCTCCAGTGAGTTCATCTCATCATGTCCTCACAAGACAATGTGGCGGGGCCAAGCGGCCTCGCTACACGTGAGATAATGTCCATGCTCGGTTTGGACATCTCTGATTCAGAAGACGACACCAATTCCTGTATGGGGCCTTTGATTTGCACCGAAAACATGGCGGACAGTGACGACGACATTTGTGAAGAGGCCTTGAACCAATGGGAACAAAGTGGGGGTGGATTGGATCCCTCTGTGCAAGTTACCTTCCAATTTGACTTAGAACCTTTTGTGAATCGGAAGAGTGATCGCATGGGGGTACAAGAACGTCATTTCAAGACCCAGTTACGTCAAAGGGGGAACTTGCTTCCAGGCCAAAATATAACCCAAGCTCTCCAAGATGGATTACGTCGAGCCGTCGATCAAGTGTTAACCACCACCCCCGACCTCCACGATCAAGATCGCCTCTACTTTACCATAGCATCCGATCGCCTGCACAATAATTTTCAGGGGTGGGGATTACGTGCAGGTGAATGGCGTCGAGACACAGAACGGGTGGAAGCTCTGTTCCAACGTTTAGCCCAAGCCCTCAACAGCAACGAACAATTTGAAATGGATGACTCCTTTCAAGTCTCCATCACTCAAGTCCATCATGCTCCTCAAGGCACCGGCAAACCCCGTCGTGGGAAACCAGGCCATCCTACCATGACCATGTTGACAAGTAACAAACGCTCGGTCATCCGCATCCAAAATGATGATGAGCTCTGTTGTGCCAGAGCTCTCGTGCTCGCCAAAGCTCGCGTGGACCAGCACCCGAAATACAACAGCATCTGCAAAGGAAGACCCCTGCAGAGAACCCTAGCTCTGGACCTCCAGAATGAAGCCCATGTACCCCTCGGTCCTTGCAGCTATGACGCCTTGACCCAATTCAGTCAAGCTCCCTCCCTCACCGGTTACCAGATCATCCTGGTGGATGCGCAGCGATCGTTTCACATCACGACGTTTGGACCCCTTTCTGACAAACAACTGATCCTGTTGCACAACAAAGACCATTATGATGTCATCACCAAATTACCGGGATTTTTCGGGTCCAGTTATGTGTGTGCGGATTGTTGGAAACCCTATGACCATGAGGGGATGCATCGATGCACCAAAACCAAGTTGTGCGGAGCCTGTCGACAGAAAGATTGTCCAGACTTTCAACATGCTTACCCCCGACACCTGAAAGCCACTCAACGTTGCAAGTCGTGTCATCGGGACTTTTTCGGACCCGCGTGTTTCGAAGCCCATTCCAGCAAGACCCATGCGGGCAAACCCGTCACGGACCTCCAGTCCTCCGTGTGCTCTCAACGACACCGATGCATTGACTGTTATCAACAAAATGTGGGCTTGTCCCGCATTCAACGTCACCATTGTTACCACATAGATTGCCCTTCTTGTCATCAGTACGTCCACGCTGACGACCACCGTTGTTTTATACAAAGAGCCCCCAAACCTCAAGACCAAAAGAAGAGAAAGAGGACCCGTCAAAAAGGTCCTGGCGCCAAACGAGGTGCCGCCGCCGCGGAACCCCATGCCTCCTCCGAGGACGAGGACGAGCAAGACCTGCCTCCCTTACACGTCTTCTTTGATATCGAAGCCATACAACCCCAGGGAAAACACATTGCCAATCTCGTCGTGGCCGAAACCGAAGACAAGGATGAACCCAAACCTTTCCCAGGTCCCACCTGTATCCGTGACTTTCTGGAATGGTTGGATACCTTGACCAACTATGACACAAGACAAGTCAATGTCATCGCTCATAATTTTCAAGGGTACGATGGGTACTTTATCATCCAAGAATACTATGGGGACAACCGCATCGTCCAACAACTCCGCAACGGGTGTAAACTCTTAGAGATCAAACATGACCGCATCCGCTTCATTGATTCCATGAGTTTCTTCCAGATGCCCCTCTCCGCGTTTCCCAAAACCTTTGGTTTGTCAGAACTCTGCAAAGGCTATTTCCCCCACAAGTTCAACATACCTAAGCATCAACACTACGTGGGCATCCTCCCCTCACGCGATTACTACATGCCTGAGAGCATGACACTCGAAGGAAGACAAGCCTTTGAAACCTGGCATCAACAACAACGCGACCAGGGTGTGGTGTTTCATTTTCAACAAGAGTTATTGGCCTATTGCAGTTCCGATGTACGACTCCTCAAACAAGGATGTCTGACTTTCAAACGCATGTTTGAAGACTTAACAGGCTTCAATCCCTTCGATCACGTCACAATTGCCTCCGCTTGTAATCGAGATTTACGTATGAACCGGATGATCCCCAACAGTATTGCCAGCGAACCCGCCGGTCATAAAGGATGGAGAAATAACATCAACCAGTCCATCCCAGCCCTTGAATGGTTAACCTGGTGCGATCACCAACTACGTCAACGCGCCCTCCAAGATCTCAACCCCGACGATCTACTGGCCAGTGCCAATCCAGAGCCTCAGTACATTCAACATGTCCGAAATCAAGGCGAGTATAAGATCCCCGTGACCAACATCTATGTGGATGGTTATTGCCGCGACACCCACACCGTCTACGAATTTCAAGGCTGTTTCACCCACGGATGCCCTACCTGTTATCCCCATCGCTACGAAAAACATCCCCGCAACTATGATCGAACCATGCAGGACCTCTATGACGTCACCCAAGACAAAGTCCAAAAGCTTACCAACCAAGGGTACAACGTCATTCAAATGTGGGGATGTCAATGGGACCACCTCCGAGACACCCACCCAGAGATCGACTCCTTCGTCCGGGAACTCAACTTTATCCATCCTCTTGAACCTCGGGATGCTTTCTGTGGAGGTGGTACCAATGCCATCAAACTCTACCATCATATCACCCCTGGCCAAAAAATTCACTACATCGATGTCACCTCCTTGTACCCGTGGGTCAACAAGAAGTCCACCTACCCCAAAGGGCATCCTACCATCTATTATCTGCCGGGTCACACTGACATACACCAGTACTTTGGACTCATTCAATGCAAAGTCCTGCCTCCCCGTGAATTGTACCATCCCGTGCTGCCTTACCGTCATGACAACAAACTGCTCTTTCCACTCTGTGCCCGTTGTGTGGAAGAAGAAATGGACAAACCTCTTTTGGACAGATCCTATCATTGCCCTCACCCCGACGAACAACGCGCCCTCACCAGTACCTGGTGTACCCCAGAACTGTATAAAGCCGTTGAGCTCGGGTACCAAGTCCAATACATCTACGAAGCTTGGCATTTTGAAGAAACCTGTGAGGGCCTCTTCGCCGATTATGTCAACACCTGGTTGAAAATCAAACAAGAAGCTAGTGGGTGGCCTAAGGACGACATGACAGAAGAAGAAAAGCAACGTTACATCGAACAGTACTTCCTGCATGAAGGCATCCAGTTGGAGTACCACAAGATCGAATACAACCCGGGCCTGCGTACCCTAGCTAAGCTCATGCTCAACTCCATGTGGGGTAAGTTTGGACAACGCCTCAACAAGACCCAAATTCAAGCCTTTGATGATCCTCATGCCTTCCACCAGTTTTTGGACAATGATTCCTTGGACGTACGTCACGTTGCTGTCATAAATCATGATATGGTGGAGATCCACTACCAAAAACAAAAAGAGGACATCCGCGTCTCGCCCAACCTCAACATTTTTGTGGCCTGCTTCACCACCTGCCACGCCCGCCTTAAATTGTATGACGCCCTGGAAGACTTAGGGGAAAGAGTCCTCTACTTTGACACCGACTCCGTCATTTACCTGGAGGAAACACCCACTCAATTCCAACCTGTATTGGGTTCCTATCTTGGGGACTTCGCCTCCGAATTAGATGATAAAGAATACATCCAAGAATTTGTCAGTGGAGGACCCAAGAACTATGGGTATACTACGAATAAAGGAAACGTGGAATGCAAGGTCAGAGGCTTCCGACTCAACAGTGAAGGACACACTCAACTCAATTATGACGTCATGCGTCAAAATGTCAAAGAGGAAATCCAGAAACCCCTTCCCAAACCACGGGAAATACAAGTCACAAAAACCCATCACATTGTTCGCAACCCAACAAACTACACCTTGCTCACTGAACCCCAACATAAATGGTACAAGCTGGTGTATGACAAACGAGTCATTGATCACAACACCTTCAAGACCTACCCCTATGGATACCAGTAACTGAACACTCATCATAAAAGGAACACTTATCAAATAGGAACTCAAAGGAAAACCACAGTTATTGTAAAACAAATCAATAAAACATGATTTATTCATTTTGTATTGTTTTCACTCCAAAGGACCACCCCCGTTCCCCAAATTGGACTTTGGACTTTGAGCCCGCGTTTTCTCAGCGGTTTTACTTCCCCTTGAGCCCACGATCCATTTTTCACACTCGCCAGCGGTTTCTCATTCCAAAACACGTGACTTCCGGTTGTATGAGCCCACGATCCTTTTTTCCACCTGGTCAGCGGTTTCCCATCCTAAACATACGTGACTTCCGGTTCCGGGTCATGACGTCATTGATTTGCTCTCGACCAATCAGAAGCCTCCATATGCCACATACGGGCGCAATTTACTACTCTTCTCGTTTTTCTTTTCATGTCACGTACACATTGAAAATGTCATGGCCTTTGGCTGGGTGAGTGTAGTATACTATCCATAGTAAAGGTTGCCTCACTTATCTTAGCCTGTTTGAAACACGTATGATAAATCTTTGCAATTCATATAAAATAGGAGAAGAATGTTGAGGCTATTCCAATTCAGAGAAAGAAAATTTAGAAACTAAGGGTGCATTCTTTTGGGACTATTCTGCTATTCTTATTCCGGTTTAGGAATAACAGAATACACGGAATTTCAATTTCGAAAAGAACGCTTCTTCTGAAAACGGAATAACCGTGGCGGAATAACCGTGTCTGCACACGCGCGGGCGGCTAAGCGGGCGGCCGCGTAGGATTTCCCCCCAAAAATTTCCCAAAAGAACACGTATTCTGGCTTCCGAGTAAACCGTATTCCTTTCATTTTGTTCATTCTGCTATCGAGAGCAGAATGAACGGAATGATACTCCGTTCATTCCGAAAACGGAATCGCTCCCAATTAAAAGAACACAAATACCGTATATTCGGAGTATTCCTATTCCGGAATAGTCCCAAAAGAACGCGCCCTAAATATTAGTGGGCTGCAGGAAACAGCTATCATTCATTCTTAAAACATTACCTTCGCAGTTTTGTTTTGAAACAGAATGGCTTTGAAAAAGTTGTTGTTTCGCTAGCTACATATGGTTTTATCAGTGCACTGCAAAGCAAAAAGAGCAAACTTTGTTCAAAAGAAAAGTCAGTGAACGTCTGAGGAAAGAAAGGAAGACAGACAAACCTTAATCCACTTAGGAAAATCACCCTAAAAGTTCCGGTTTGGACTCTCACTTTTCCTGCTACGCTCGGTCATCACTTCCAAGACTCATATTTATTATTCCACTCTTGCGCCATTTTACCATATAAGGTCAAGAGAACGCGCAAAATATGCAGCGGTATTACACAGTAAAATTATGTATTGCACTGCAAGATCCAGGTTTTCTGGCCGAAGGACTGGAAAAACCAAATTTTGAAGTGATTTTTTTTCAAGTGGAATAATAAATCTCTCATTCGATGGCTTAACATATAATACGCACGGACATTTTGCTCATTGCTCGATTTTTCCTTGCCCCTTTGGGGCCCGGAAAAATACTACGCAACTCGCAAAATATCCGCGCGTATTATATGTTAAACCATCGAATAAGGTGTATATACTCTTTTCTAAAAGACTATATGCAATAGGTAGCAACAATCCACTTGTTGCTTTCTGTACGTTGACACTATGTTTAATCGGTAAGTGGAAATGAATTGGTCTGGTCTTGATGTGTCTTCTCCCCGTTTCTCTCCGGAATTTGTACAGCCTGCATGCTAGTCGATGCATCGTGAACTCTTCCCAGTCGACGGATTCTGAATAAGGACAAGTAGGGTTTCCGATAAGAAGGGTTCATGACGCCATATAGACAGGATTGATCGTGGAGCTAGTAATACCAAATATGGTATACATGTAATAGGTCCCACGGGTCAACTCCCATTCCGCCCCGAGAAATCCATCTACAATGTCAATCACTAACACTGGAGTCCAACAGATGATAAAGCCCACAACAGTCGCAAACAAAATCTTGGTGACTTTGATGTCTTCCAGTGAAAGTGTGGCTTGTCGTGTGTTTCCTGTACGGAGATTATTTGCGACGGTTCTCTTGTGGAAACACCAATGAAACCATAGAACGGGAGAACGAGCATGCTGAATTTGGCCTCCATGAAGCAAAAGAATTTTCCGGGATGAAATACGTAGTCTTTCCCAGCTGCTTTGTAAGACACAGGAGTTATTAAGGCTGCCAGCCATGCCCCAACAATGAAACGTTTGGCGTTCGAAGGAGTAAAAATCGCTCTGCACCTTGACGTTTTTACAATGTGAAAATATCTGAAATGAAGTAAGAGTCATCATTTGTTTATTTTCCTTTTGTCCCTTGCACTCAAACTAAAAATGTTGTTTGTGACGGACGCTTTGAGAATGAATGCGATTTCTGCTATCTTACAACATCTAACTGTTCTGAAATTTTAAAGACATCTATACCCTTCTTTTTCTTTCCGAAACGAGTATGTAACTTAGTACTGACAAACAGACAGACAGACAGACAGACATACATACATGCATGCATGCATGCATGCATGCATGCATACATACATACATACATACATACATACATACCTACATACATACATACAATATTATTCCATCATCGATTTAAAAAAAATACTTGGACAAAGTCTCTATGTAAGGGTTAGACAATGAACGCGAGTGTTCTATGGGATCTAGTGTCCCGAGCAGAGATAGAATGTCACGAGACCGCAGGCCGAGTGCATTCTATCTTGCTAGGGACGCTGTATCCCATAGGACACGAGCGTTCATTGTCTAACCGTCTTAGAACATGGTCACACCCACGAAAAATTTCGTTTTTGCATGCAGATTGTATTTTTGCATTTTAATTTTTTTAGTTCTCACCTTAAAATCACGTTAGTATTTTGTTTACGATATTTTCGCTATCGCACACACGCATTTGAGTTGCAACGTACTGAGAGTGCTTCACCGCGCGGTTTATCGCAGTTGATGCGTAAACAGCCATGAGCCAATACACGGAAATTGAGGAACTCAAGGAAGTGATTGCCCCACAAGATTTACTAGATTTACACTGGTGAAAACAGGGCAAGATTTCCGCACAGCCCCATACTTCATTATGCATACAGCTCTTTGTTTAAAGAAAACAATAGCACGTATTTCTAATGCGCATTTCTAATGACTCCTTTTGTTCAACAAAGTCCATATGGGCTTAGACAAAATTTACGGATTTCGGGTCAAAAATACGGAAAATCGAGCAATTTTTTTAAAATTTGTGCACTTTTCCCGTGTTTTTAAATCTGTCTCGAGTGTAAACTGTTAGAAAAAATGCGGATTTAAGTCGTAAGGTTAGCGATAAATGAGGCTATGGACAGCGCGTATTTTGTTGACGTAAACCACATAACATTTTAAAAATAAAAGGTTTTCTTACCCTTCTTGTGTCTTGTGTCGTTTATTTTTTGATTTTATTTTCTTATTTCTTTATTTTTGCTTTCCTTGTTAACATGGAGACAATGCTTGTGAAGCAGGTATTTTTCGTATTGTATTCTTGCTTTCCCTGTTGAAATGTAGCGTGGCCGAATTACGAACGGTGCATAAGTGGTACTCCGGGAACTGAACCATTTACGCGTCCTTGCGGACCTCACAAAGGTCGACGATAGGCTTGATAATGTTGCCAAAAGGATCCTTGTTATAATGCTGATGCTGCATCCACTCCTGTAGGTAGCTTTCGTAGAGTTCTTTGGACGTTCCTGTGCGGGCAAACCTCGGCGCCTAAGTCTGCGAAGTTTAAGCTGTACTAGTTCACTGTGAGACGAATATAGCCCTCGTTTTGTAAGTAATCATAAGCTTTCCACTTGGCGCTCATCACACGTGTTCCTAGCAAGATGTGTGCTTGTATGATGGGCAAAAAGTGTATCTTTATCACTGCGCTCTACCGGAACAAGGAAGCAAGCCTTCGTTTCACGGCCGCCGAAGACTGGATCGAGCAGAAGAGTGAAATGCGTGGCCTTTTTGTTCAACTGAGAACCAATGGATGGACAAAAATAAATCATTTTTTCGTGCAGTAAGTCTAAAAGGTGAGGTGTCTTTGTAATAGAAGTAATTCAAATGTAAATTTCGTTGAATTTTAATAATGTTGATTGGTAGCTAAACATAAAAATAATTTATCGCCCGGGAAAATGTCAACAAATCACCGTGGTGTAGTGGTATAGTAGATGGACAGCTAATCCAAAGGTAAGATGAAGAGTGAGAGTTCGAGGGAAGCCGAGGGTAAATCCAAAAGAAAAAAAGAACATGAGAAAAAAACTGGTAAGGGATTGGGTAAGAGAAAAATAGAAGAAAAGAGGAGGAACGGAAAAGAAGGAGTGAGAGAAGAGAGAAAAAAAGGCAGACGCAACTAAATCCATTTTTATTGAAAAAGTAAGTAGTAATTATCAATGTATATATTCGAAGAGCCATTGTCTTCAAAGACAATAGAGCGCATGCATAATTAATTTATTCTGCATGCATAATAAAGTATGGGGCTGTGCGGATATTTTTCCGAAAGCAGTCTTCGACGCGCTACAACCACTGGCAGCAGCAAGTGGGGAACCCGCAGGGAAAGCCAAGAGACCAAAGACAAGTTCAAGTACAACACTGGTAGTCCGGCAAACGCGGAGAAACAACTGTGTTCTTCTATTTCAATTCAGTAAGGTCTGAACATTTCTTATTTCATGTAAAGCTGTAAAGTAATGGTTTTTCTTTCGATTTGCTTTTTGCTTTGCTATTTTAAGATTGCATTTCTTGTTGTTTTTTTTAGATCGCCGTTGAAGCTGTTGTTTTTATCGATTTAGTTAAAAATTATTCACAGAGAATTTGCGCATTCATTAATAGTTTCTACATGTACTTAGTCATTAGTATGCTCTACATAGAGCATACTAATGAGGCTTCCAAACAAAGGGAAACAATGCCTTATTAGTATGCTCTATATAGAACCACTAATGATGCAGAAATTCTCTGTAATTTTACCCCGCAATTTCCCTGTGCTTCAAAGCCCCCGCCACTTTACATAATTTAAGACAGTTTATGGAATATAGAACATCGAAATGCTGGACACTGATTGGCTGAGTGAGTGTGACCATGTTCTAATAATTAATCGGCATCCAACCAACAGGAGGGCATCTTGCGTGCGCATGCATCGATGTGGGCTAGTGGGCCCAAAGTTAAGCCCAAAGGAAACGTTCTACCATGGATTGTTTACATAATCGTCCACTATTTGTGGCCGAATTTCTCGCTCAGAGTGAAACGAATTTTAGGTTTTATTTGCGGGATACGATCTTAAGAGTCCTTGCCTATTTTGTGCGACAACAGTAGGCGTATTTTGTTGCGGTGTGCCGTTCATCAGCTCCGACATTTACTGTGTGTTACGTTACACGAGGACAATATGGCGACTGAATGTTGTAAGGAGCCTGAATATCTGCCCGTGGTTTAAACGGCAAGAGGAGCTAAAAGGACAAAGCACTGCAGCTAATCAAGGATCCTTCTTTTTGGTAAGCGGTGATATTTTTGTTTTGAAACTGCGATTTCGCCGTTCTGCCGATTTGAAAATCTCAAAATCTAGCTATGATCTCCAAAGTGCACGCATAATAATTGCAGCATGGAGTTCCTTTACAATTGTTGGATGCTGCGAATGTAGTGTTAAAAAATGGCCTATTGTGGTAATTGTTAGGTTTCTTTATCGTACATTCTCTCTGGTTAGATTTATCGGGGAAACTTTCAATTGCATTTTTCTTTATAACATTGAGCATTCCTCATCACAAATTAAGACTATGATAATGCCACCATTTCGATTCTAAATCAAAAGAGAAAGAAATGACTGCGATCAGTCTTAATTCTGAAGTTTTTTTCTTTGTTTGTCCTGGTGCACTATTTATTTACTTTTTATTCTCATGTTAACAAGAAAGCCCAATGGGCATTTTAACCGACCGTTCTGACCCTCCCCACCCTTAGGTTTCACAAATGTTAGCGCGATCCTGTGTTTATACGAACCAGCGCGACGAAAAGTAGATTGTGTGAAACAATATTTTTACTTTTGCGTTACTGGATGACGTAATGTTTAAACTCTGATGACTCAGGTTATCTTTCTTATCGCTTTTATTTATGCTGAAAAACGCAAATTCACTCAAACGTTGAATGTCGGTATAAATTTGCCCACAACTGAGGATGCTTACAAAGGGATGACGAAATATTTACTGCCGTGCCTCAGTAGACCGTGAATACAAACAGTGAACATAGCAGTAGAATCAAAATATAACGCTTGATAAACACGAGCTCAGCAGATCGTCAGAGTCTGGGGCACGTTAAGGTACATCTCATGACGTGATGTTTAAATCCGGTTTGCTAACCCGGGAATCGCCATGCAAAGTAGACAAGTTGACTTGGAACGGCTACGTGCCAGACTACGCACAAAATTACCTCCAACCAACCAACACCACACGCAAACCACACGCATCGCTTGATAATATTCAGTTATTAATTGATCTCCTTATTAATGACCGATTCCTTCGTCTTTATGCAATTAAAATCAACTTCTCTCGTCAAATAAACACTCATATCTCTCCCTTCTCAAGAACTACGATGTATCGATGGTGTAATCCACTAATTGCATCATACTAGTGCCAATCCCTTCTCTTCCTAAGCCACCGTTCCTTACCGTGCTAATAAGCTGCAAACACAGCTGTCGTTTCTCTCCTCTGCAAATTACAGGTTACCCAATGAGAAAACTTGCAATCCACTTAGGAAATGGTCCCCCCATAAAACGCCAAGGGAAACTGCCTCTCACGCAGCGCAATATTACACCGCCGCTATACAAAACGCAACTCTCAAAGCAAATCAGATTCACAGAAGCGTGATATGCTCCTCACATTCACAAATCCTTCCACTCCCACATTGTTACATCCCTCAAAATGTCAATCCCCATAACAAAACTCCTGCACTAAAAAAAATTTTCACCATAACCACCAACTAAATCAGAAAACACAGCCAATTTCGCATTCAATCCTATTAGCTGCTTTACGCAGTTGCGCATGCGTTATACAAGGCAAATACTGAACTCCTTAACTGAACCCCATACTTAACAACCCTTCGTCGTTCATATCTTAAATACTGCAAATTAAAAGACAATAGCACACGAAGGTAACATTCAGCAGACTAAAATGCGTATGCGTCTTATATAAGATAGTGCCGCTCTTGAGTACCCGTACCACAAGCTTTACATCACTTTGTTCGTATGTTAAGCCAACTGACGCAGAAAAAACAGCTGTGTCCATTTTATAAACCACCATATGGCGACAGCCGGTTAATTAGTACATTATTTGCCTCCCTAATCAACATCTAGCCTAGATCACCAGTCCAAAAATACCATGAAATGAACAAGCGATAAATACATAATTCAGATATGTTCTCATAGCTGCTTTGAAAAATGGCTTGAGAACTAAAACCTAACCGATGAAATTATGAATATATGAAATTCATATATTTGAACTGCGGAATGAAGAAATAAATGTAAAGAAGATCCTCGCAGTTAATAACGCAACTTATGCAGTTGCGAAAAGAAAGCCTGAAAAAATCAGGCTTGCCGGGATTCGAACCCTGACCTCTGCGATACCGGTGCAGCGCTCTAACCAGTTGAGCTAACAAGCCAACTTGGGAGCTGGTCATTAAATTGGTTCGTAATATACCCGGGAAAGATGAAGATGAAATTATGAATATATGAAATTCATATATTTGAACTGCGGAATGAAGAAATAAATGTAAAGAAGATCCTCGCAGATCCTTAACTGCATAAGTTGCGGTATCGCAGAGGTCAGGTTTCGAATCCCGGCAAGCCTGATTTTTTCAGGCTTTCTTTTCGCAACTGCATAAGTTGCGTTAATAACTGCGAGGATCTTCTTAACATTTATTTCTTCATTCCGCAGTTCAAATATATGAATTTCATATATTCATAATTTCATCTTCATCTTTCCCAGGTATATTACGAACCAATTTAATGACCAGCTCCCAAGTTGGCTTGTTAGCTCAATTGGTTAGAGCGCTGCACCGGTATCGCAGAGGTCAGGGTTGGAATCCCGGCAAGCCTGATTTTTTCAGGCTTTCTTTTCGCAACTGCATAAGTTGCGTTAATAACTGCGAGGATCTTCTTTACATTTATTTAAAACCTAACCATTTTGTATTTGTTTGCTTTTGTGTTTTTTTTTTCTTGTTATTTATTTTATGGTTATTTCTTTAAGATTTACACTATATATGTCCACTCATAATGACTGTTTTACTGCTTTGTCAGCTAAATGTGTTTCTTGAGAACAGAATTGTTTGTTCTGGGAATTCCTGTATGCCAATCGCGAGCAAGCATGTGACTCACAAATCCACTTATATCAGCATACTGTCCAACTGCAATTACACCACCATGTATGTTGTGTTTATGGCTTTCAAATAAGACAAGCTTCTTTTGTGTGTAGTCGAAGCAAAGAAGCATTGACTTGTCAAGGGGAACTATTAAAATTACACAGATGTGTTCTGGGATCTGACAAATTTCCTGCAATTTGATTTCTAGACAGGCAAGGGAGAACAAGCCAAGATCATCCGTGATTGTCAAGGAGAAATGGTCACTCCTTGTGGCTAGAGCCTCTGTGAAGTCAAGATTAAGTTGGCCTGGTGGTAAGTTGATTTGGCTGTAAATGGTATTTCCATACTAAATGATGTGGTCGTTTATGGCCTTTTACTGAATGACCACACTGCTTGCAGTGGGGTGTTTTACTGTGGATTTCAGCTTACTTTGGCCGCGCCGGTTTGCAAGTCTCTTGGGAACTTGGGAACTACATTCCGGAGTTCGCTGTTTGATTGTTATTTGAGCCAATCAAATTGCGGACTTTGAATTGAAATTACGGAGTTTGTTTTCAAAGTTCGATTTCAAGTTGCGAGTTTCGATTCGAAGTTTGAGGTTCGATTCAAAGTTGCCAAGTTCCTCTGTTCGACTGACTGCGGTCACATGCAATGGCTCACAATGCTTTTACTCAACAAGGAAAGGCAATTCCCAATAATGTCAGAGAACAAATCGTGGATAGATGGTTAGACGATACTGGACAAAACCAAACAAGAAAAGAATTGAACATCTCAAAACATCATCTATAGATAATTTTGCCAAACGGGGTCACATGCAGCAATCACGGAAACAGAGTAAGTATGACAAGAACCGAAGATTTCGCAACATATACAGAGTTTTTAAACAACAACAACCAAGCATTACCGCCTAGGAAATACAGAGGAAACTTGTAAATAACAATGCATCTTTCAGAGAAAATTGTCCTGCCAAATCTTCATTAACTCTAGCCGTGTGGGAAGACCTTCATTGTTCATACAAGCCACATGCCACCATGCAAGGCATGTTGAGCCTGTGCTTAGAAATGTGTAGCCTCCGTCTCATCCAGTGTTTAATACATGTGAATGTTGTTTCCGTGCGATGAAAGGACATGGCTTCGTAAAACATCAAAAGTCAAAAATCATATGGTGGTTGCGATTTACGATGTTTTAAGTAGAATCTCGTCTGGCATGTCTAGAAATTTGTTCAGGCACTGTGGTTACATTATCTGACTTAGATTTGTAACATTTCTTCGCTGATGTTGAAATAATAACAGTAGTACACATAGCAGATGGAGTGGTATTTGTCATAGCTATGTACACTACTGCGTGATTTAATTTTTGGAATTTGTTTTCCTTCAGAGCTCTGACTTAAGGGAATTAGAAATCATTGCAGTATATATAAATATATCAAGTAGAGGAAACATTTTACCGAAAACCTAAGGAAGTATTGCGCAAAATAGAAACAAATTGAAAATGTTTATTGCATATTACAGTTATATTTCACGACAATGTTTATTTACTTTGTAAGAAAAATTGAACTTTGACGCGTACTTGCTACGATGTACTGTTTACGTTGATTATTTTAGATTATGAAATACAGACTTACAACTGTCAAATCTTTTTGCAATAAGGTAATTCTTCGTATAAAAAGTTTCCTAACGAAACAGTCCCTTACAATATAAACATGAAGTTTTAATTTCTTAGGCTCGCGCGCGATAGGAGACCACTCACTAGACAGGATGACGCCAGAACTGGCAAACGCAAAATTCAGTAAATCAAAAAATTCAACTTCAACCTGCAACTAACAACATATTAACGTTTCCAACAGTGTACTTCGTTCAGTTAAAATATGTGGAAAATAGAGCGATTTAACACTGGCCGTCAGAAAAACCATAATTCGGGTAAAATGTCAACAAGGTTGTACTCTATTTTTGGATTTTGATCTAGAAAGGAAACTGCCCGGCTTTTTTCTTATATCAATACACTACATTTTAGAACAATAATTACTTAACACCATTTTGGTAGAGAAGTGTTTAAATACTGAAGTTTTGCTAGCCAAACTTTCGTCACTTTCGTGCGTCACTACGTGACTGATAATTTTGATTCCCGACAAGACATGCTTTCACCAGCTATAGATCACCGCGCTTAAATGCGTAGAAAGTAAACGATTTCACACTCCTTGGCTGATGCACACTACACTAGTCTTGCTATTTTCAAGACCGGCTTGCAAATTATGAATTGTCAACAGCATTAACAGATTCAGTGTACTGGATTTATATTTTCAGGTTACGAAACAGAAAACTGTCTGAACTGATGGGCTTTTGTAATATAAATAAATAGCGCGTCCCGTGCTGAATTGGTTTGATTTGAAAGTCTCAAAACTGCATGTCATATGATGATTCGTTGTCGACTTGATGTTCAAATGTTGGCAACCTCCTTTGCAATTCACCGCTATCATCCATTTCAGTGGATGCCATTCCACCAACCTCGCAACTTCGAATCGAATCTCGCAACTTCGAATCGAACTTTGAAATCAAACTCCGTAGTTTCAATTCAGACTTCGCAATTTGATTGGCTCAAATAACTATCAAACAGCGAACTCCGGAATGTAGTTCCCAAGTTCCCAAGAGACTTGCAAACCGGCGCGGCCAAAGTAAGCTGAAATCCACAGTAAAACACCCCACTGCAAGCAGTGTGGTCATCCAGTAAAAGGCCATAAACGATTTGCAAACTGGCGCGGCCAAAGTAAGCTGAAATCCACAGTAAAACACCCCACTGCAAGCAGTGTGGTCATCCAGTAAAAGGCCATAAACGACTTGCAAACTGGCGCGGCCAAAGTAAGCTGAAATCCACAGTCATCACTGTGGCCATTTGGGTTTGTTGTTGTTGTTGCTGTTGCTGTTGCTGTTGCTGTTGCTGCTGCTGTTTCTTTTGAGACGGGGGTGCAATAGGTGCCAAAGAAGATATGCGTCTATTGATGTTGACAATATAAGCTTCCACATTACTTGTTTCACATTCAGGTATATTTATATTAGAATCTTCCAATGTGCCATTTGAAGCAACTTCACCTTCTGGTACATCTGATTCACTTTCTTTACTTTGCTGACTGTTCCTAATCCTAGGATTAAGGATAGCATTCTTTCCTGTGATTGCCAGGCTCTTTGCTTTGTGTTTCAGTAATTTTTGACATAGTGGACAGTATTGAATTTCTCTGAGACAAGTAAGGTGGAATGAGTGAGAGCACCCTTCAAACAAAACCCATTTAGTATCATTGGTAACAATACAATCTGGAATGTCACATATCCTTTCTGGATCTGGCTTTGGTTCACTGCAATATCCCCGTGAAAGGAAGTGCTTTCGGTTTAACAGGGTCTGGGACAAAGATTGTTGGCAAAACCACCCTTAAGGTTTTTCCCTTGCCTTTAAATTCTGCTTTACCCTGATTCTGGGCTATTTTGATGAATATGTGTGCAAGTATGTCTGCACACTTGATTTTCAGATAACTCAGTTGTTTTTGCCTGGAAGTGAAGCTAGATTGGGGTGTAAAATATGACTTAAATGTACACTGAGCTGCTTTTGCTTAAAATGAAGCTTTTGCGTTTTGCTGTAACTGTTCAACTGTGTCACTGTCATTAGTCTTTGATCTAATGATACTGTGGACATTTTCAACAGGATATTCATCAAACATTAATAGAAACAAACGGAGCGTGAGGTATAAGTCAGGGTTATGAGTCCCCAGTATCTGCACATTGCTATCCACACAAGAGGAGCTTTGTCATAAATGATGTCGCTCAAGAGACATGAACATGGCCCATATTCGTATCATTGCATTGAAATAGTCCAAAAAGTTATTAAGTTCGAAAGTTGTGCTGTAAATTGTTAAAACAAATGGTATGTAATTGTCAAGCAGGTTCAGCAAAGTGTCCTTACATACTATGAATTTTTCTTTAACAGCGTCCTTGATGAACAGCCAACCGCTGTAAACTATCTGAAGAACAAGGCTTATTCTCCAAGGCCTGGGAGATTTTGGTAACTTTGTGGAAAGAGCTTGATGTAGATATTTTCAAAGAAACCCATGAAATCTTTGGGTTCAGTTTCTCTGCCATTCAAAGAGATGTGTTAAGGCCCTATACACGGTATAACAGACAAGATGGCCGGCTGACTCACACTGATGTTTACGTTATCTTCTCCAACTTGTGCCGCCCGAGAATGTACTGACGTGAAGGGTGTGGCATATTCAGGATCAGTCGGAGTAGATATTACGCACTGAGCAGTATCGGAGGTGTGGCAGTGTTTTTGCAGTGTTTCGTAGATAATCTGCCGATGTATAACTGTGTCTCCAGCCTGAAATATCAGAAATCGCTTAAGGTGCTCGGTCAGATTTGTACTCAAAACAATATCAAATGCAGCAGAAAAGTCATCCTTACTTTTCAGCGTGACCTTAATAAAATCAACGAAGTGTACGTCTGTCATCTGCCTCATTGTTCTTATTGAGTCACTTTCACAGTCTTCGTGCACCGCAAGTCTGTGTCTTTCGAGTTCGCTGACTACCGTGAAACGTCCCTTTAATCGGGCAAATTTTCCGACAAGCTGTACATGAATAAAAATGAGAATAATAATAATAATATGTTATATGTTCTATATATTTTTCCACCAGCTGTAACATCGATCCCAAAGCAAGCCTCAAAATCTGCCTGATAGCCGCTAACGGGACGCCCACCGTGTGCTTCAACGTCCTTGCTGCACACAACACATTTTTCCTTAGTAAAAATTAACTTCTATATAAAAACTCAAGAGGATAAACAGTACGAAAAATACAATTTGAATCTCCCGCGCCATTCTTATTCCCACGATCACTCTCTTTTTGTACAGCGGTAGCACGCATGCTCACGCAAAATGCCCTCCTGTTCATCCAACCTGAGGAACGTCTGAAGAACGTCTCCAAGGACAAGACTTAATTACCTCAAAATGTTTATTTTTCTTAACAATGTACAACGTTCTCTTTGTAAAATTTCTTATCACTTCCCCCTGATGAAGGTTGAAGTTTTAGCTGAAACGTCGCGATTAATAACATTTATACTTTATATATATTTTTCGAACACAAATTTTTGACCAGAGTAACGTTTTATTTGTTATTATGAGTCCACCTGGTTACAGATCCATTTTTAAAAATGTCTTTACACCTATTTTGCCCATTTCCTTGATAAACTGAACGCGCATTTGCATTTCGCGCTCAACGAGTTTTATCCGTTTTTCGCGCCCAAACATGTATTACATGTAGTGAGAAAGTTGACAGATAAAGTGGCGATTTATATAATTTTTTTTGAAAAGTTATGACATTCATAAATAGAGAATAAGGCCTTTTTGCGAACCTCAAAGTGAGCAAAAAAAGATAGACAAATGATCAATGTTCACCTACCCGGTTTTCTTGAAAAAAGGTGTTGAGAACAAGGTGCGCCGTTCACTTTTTCTTCGTTTCATTTCCGACCGGAACGGAAATTGTTTTTTGAACGATGTTCATTTGGATGTCGCTCACTGTACTCTTCAGTAGTACATCAAGATTATTTTCTTTTTATGAAAACATTCCCTTAATTGTCAATTACAAGCCTCTCCGAAAATACAAATTTAGTTTTTTTTTTAAGAAACGCCTAGCATAAGCTTCAGTAAGATAACTGACGGGATGCTTTCTCCCCGCGTGATGAGTACCAGAAAAAAGAGCGAGATTCTATGGGCGGAGACCATTTCACTCTGAAAATGATGAGCAAGGAGTATCGGGTATTGCATGTCAGCAGGAGGAACATGGAATGTCCTATCCGTTCAATTCAGGATTATTTGTGACTCCAAAAGCTTGTAATTCAATGTCTCAATTAAAATGTTCACTGATGAAATGCTGCTTTTCACGATTGTTTAAAAAGTTAAA
This sequence comes from Siderastrea siderea, assembly GCA_964030785.1. Taxonomy (NCBI): domain Eukaryota; kingdom Metazoa; phylum Cnidaria; class Anthozoa; order Scleractinia; family Rhizangiidae; genus Siderastrea; species Siderastrea siderea. The sequence continues at coordinate 44,395,086 of OZ034969.1, read as the reverse complement.
TAGCAAGAGAAAGCAAACAATCATTGAAAGTGATTTTTCCTTGCACATGCAGCGACGCGATAATTCTGATCAGCACTTTCCAACCTGTAACACTGAATATCGTCGCAATTTTTTCTGCGCTTTTTTTCCCGCTAACTGGCGACCTGATTATTTAATTTCTTGCACTATCTACATGTTCGGCAGTTCAGGAATTTACCTTGGAAGCGAGTGTTAACGGCAGCGGCAGTTTGTCATAATTAGAAAGACTCGATATATTGGGGTCACTTTCCGGTACAGCGGATGGAACAGTAGTTGCAACCCGAGTGCCGTTTCATTGACCCGGCAAATCAGTAAATAAATTCATAGAAGAAAACGTGTCAATGCCAATGTAATTGCGGTTAAATTATTAGTAAATTTACTCTTGAAACATTCAGCCTCTGAAATCAAGGACCGGCGGGCCATTTTTAGTAGGTCAAGGCGGATCTAAATCGGACGGGTATCCCTGGTTTTATTGTAAGACACACTTGAAATTTTTTCAATAATGAACTGTAAAAAATCTTTTTCTTACCAGTTTATTGCTACCAACGCCAGAGTAGCCAGAGAGGCACACGCCACCCTCATAACAAAGAAGCCTTGCGTCTGACAAAGAAGGTCTCCGGACATCCATCTGCCCGTGATCAGCACAGCGATGGAAAATGGCGCGCAAAAATCCAGCATTACAATATCAGATCTCGCCAGGGAAATCACAAAGTAGGCTGGGATGTTGCGAAGACTATGGTTCTTAGACAACACCAACAGACCTGCGATGTTGCCAAAAGTACCGACAAACACAATAAAGGCGCACAGAAACGACTCGCCAACTACAGGTGATAAGGAGCGAGAAGCAAGTTGTTCATCGAGAGATGATCCCAAAACAGTTGATGAAGAAGACATTTTTCCTGCCAGTCACTGTAGTCAGCTTTAGGCTTTCCGAAAACTGAACATATACAAACGATTGAATTTGTCCAAATTACTGTGTTCTAAAATTTAAACAAATATCTCACTGTGTAAACAAACTGAAGTCTTTATTGCTATTTCAAGAAACTGACATGGGCCGTGGATGTCTTATTATAGCTATAACTGAAGTAAAATCTTCAATCATTCTCACGGAGGGTAAAACGTTAGTTCTTAGCGAACAGCTCTACAAAACGTAAACGATCAAGTGTAATAGTTGCAGGTTGCAGTGATTAGACATTTGCACAAGACACAGCTCAAGTGGCTTTAATAGAATTGTACATATTAAGAAATTCAGCCGAATTCTCCTAGAAACAAAAACCCACCTTTTTTGCGTGATTTCTCGTAACAGGTATCTAAACTTAAAAACAAAGTATAACGTTAACTTCAGACCCAGAAAAAATTTTAATGAGCAGTTCTAAGTGCATAGCCTGCAGTAATATATAATTAGACATTTATTTTGTCAAATTGTGATTATGTCACGTTCAGCTTGTTACCGTCTTTTCATTAACGTGTTTCCAGTAAAAAATGAAACGAGGCCACACGGAAATTATTTTTTTAGTGTGCAAATCTTTGATAAATTCACAGGGGGCACTGACATCAAATAAGTGGACATGAATGAAACATTGATGTTTGCTGACCTTTGTTGCTCGTGTGCTTCATCGGGAATAATTCCGACGCGGCCATCATCCCAAAGTCTGAAACGAGTAATGTTTTTCGGATTTTCCGATCGCGCGTCGAGAATAATAAATAGCCATGTCTATTTCTTAGAGCTTACGAATGGTTTCCAAAAGTTTTTCGGCCCCAGACGTCGAAAAGATGACCACGCCAGAATTATTCAAAATTGCTGCCTTCCCCGATAAACCCCCACGATTCATGTCGGCTTATTTTGATGCGAGGGCCACCTGTGTAAATCACGAGAAATTTCATGTCAAAAATTGATTAACACAGAAGTGTCGCTGAAGACAAAATAACATTTGTTGTCAATACGATTGCTTCTCTTTTCTTGTCGGGCATTTTGGAGTATCTGTTAGGTATGTTACAAATGATATATTTTACTCTGGCAACAGCTATTTGGAATGTTTTTATACAGTTTTCTTTCAGCCTGGCTGTCACAAGTGAGGCAAACGTACACCAAACAAAGACAAATAAATGGTGGGAAAGGAAAGCGAAAGCACAAGAGTGTGAAACCAAGTTTTGATTATAATGTGTTTGCGTTTTGCGTTTTCTCAGTGTTTATACTTTTGAGTTTACCTCGGCCTAGCAACAACCACCACCTAAGCCCCTTGAGACACTTGATGCATTGTAGGCGGCTACCCCTCTCGCTCCCCACTCAATGTTGAGAAAAAAATTCTCCGTTTCATAAGAAAGTACTAAATTTTGTAGCCTTTTCAACATTACAAAGGGGGAAAGCAGAAGAGGATGGCAAGGTGTTTCGAGATAATTTTCGGGGGCTGTAGGTTTTAGGTAGCTTGTGTAGTAAACGTTTCCCCTGTTTTGTTTTCAGCTTTCGCACGGTCAAAAGCCAAACGCATCCCTCACGGGCAGAAAATTCAGCCACACGTAACATTTTGTTAAATATGGCAAAAGACCCTTAGTCTTGATTATTCAGTTAAAAATTCTATCAGCATTAGGGGTAAGTTGGGAAATAATGGATCAGCCTATTCAGAGATTACATTGTTTGCTCGTTGCCAGACAAGAAAAATAACCGGTAAAACGCATTCTTGTATCTTGTGGATTAATCTACCCATTTTGGCTGATAAAAACAATGGGCCATACCCTCTACGATTCATCGCAAGTGGAGGGATTGTTGTAAAATAAGTACACAGCTAATGACATTTTGTCTTGCTTTATTTTATATTTATGCACTCTCTGCATCATACCAAAGCCACAGCCTATTGAGTTTAAAACTTATGCTGCAGTTAACAAATAAAAGCTACGAGTTTTTAGATACCTCAAACCGGTTGACAAGCCGCGCTAGCAGGGAATTAAAAGTTGACCAAGGTTGCCACCGATAATTTTAAGAAACAGTTTGAGAGGAGCCAAAGTCTAAAGGTACTGAGAACACAAATGCTTTCAAATCTTTCAAGCTTTCAAGCTACAATCACAGTTGGGTTAGCTTGCATTGTACAGACAGGCCAATGTCTTAATCGTAGCTAACACCTTTACGTAACTTAAAAATGTCCTCGGTTTCTGGAAACATGGTAATGGCTTTACGTCTAGATGTGATCACGCCCTATGTGCTGCTAAATAAATGCTTTTATCTAAAATAATAAAACCTTTATCGCTTGAACTTTGCTTAGTTCCTGTACGGTTCTTTCCCAGGCCTTCACGGTCAATTCATTTCGGTGACGTATCCGAGACGAACGTCGCTCGGACCACGTGACCCGAAACGGTTCGACTACGACGAAATAAGGAGCCCTACGAACTCGGCAAGCTTGAACCATCGTAACTAATATGTCATTTCCATTGGCAAAATTTTAGCTATAGCAATAAAAAGAAAGAATAAACACAGCAGCTTATATAATTAGGTAATGCTTTTAAAAACTGCTAAACGCGTCTCATTGGAGCTACTTGAAGGCTCTTAGTTCACATAATAAAAACAAAATATTTGCCGTATGGGCTATACATATTTCCATTGTCCAGACGTTTCTTAAGAGCAATAAACGGAAAATAATTACGACTGATTAATGCTTAACATTAAAAAGAAAGGTTATTGCAACTGCTTAAACACGGAGCGAGCCTATATAAGGAGGCTGAACTGTTCAGCTTGCCAATCACAAATCCCAAAGGACGTCACGTGCGATACAGATTTTGGTACATTTCTTTGCCGTCCTCTGCAAAACAACAACGTGAAATGAATATGTATGTTTTGCACTGTATATTAATTATTTACCATCTTTCATTCTACATAAGTGAAAACGTTGTTTTATAAAACAACGCTATTTCTCCTGGTGCCCGCTTCTGTTGTGCGACGGTTACTTTGGCCGCCATCGGCCGCCATTGCTGAAGAAAAAGAAGCCAATTAAGTGCTAGAGGGGGGGGCTATTTATAGGCTCGCTCCGTGTTTAAGAAACCTGCCTCTCAAACACGTCTAGATCGTTTATAACATTTATTTAACATAAATAAATCCACTGTAACTTGAACCACGGCAATCCATATTTCCCTTGTCGACCACCTTTCGAATCTTCTTCCAGGAACGGTCACTGTTGTACGTTGGTGCGTAGACTGTAACGCAGCCCAAACTTACTGACCTTACTGTCCCCAGATGCAGACCCATCGCATAGCGCCCTTTTGCAGTATGCTGTGTGTAGCTGTAGTAACCAGAGTTGTCCTCTTTTTTGGGGTAGAGGTTGTACCAGTCGATGTTGTGCTTTGGGTGAGTGTATCATTTACCAATAAGGTACTCCCCCAGTGGTGTGGGACCATCAGGTTGGTCATCTCTTGTTTCTACGGGTGGCTGTGTAGTACAAGTCGCCCAAGAAAACCAGCCTCTATATATTGGAAGGGTAAAAAATGCTACGGTGATTGATAGACCCTTCCTAAAAAAAATGGTTAAGTAAATAGTACCGTTTGGCAAAAGATGATACGTGGCTGGTTTTTAATCGTAACATGGGCATGCATGATCTCGCCTGTCCGCCACATAACAGACAGATGCCCTATGAGCACAGATTCAAGATGAGCAACACCTCCAGTTATGTTTAATGTTTACGCTTATTTGTCGCAAGACAGTACGCAAACAACATTGGCCTAATGCTCATATGCCTATTTCGCTTACATGCTTGAACTAAACTGAACACACGGGCACACTTGCTACTTTTTCATTAAAAAAACTATGAGTCATGTTACTGATATGATTCTAACGTTTTAAGACTAGCGGTAGCTAGACATCCCAAAGTGTGTCAAATCAAATGGAACTGATATTGAGCTGTACTTTCCTGTTTGCATGCATGCTGTACAAGGAGGTTGGAACTTATGAGTGCGTAGAAGAAATTAATTCTCAAGAGAGACCTACTGCTGTTATCCTGCTGTAGATGGAGGGTTTTCATTGAATATATTTTCAATATGATTTGTTACCAGCGTCTGCCGTTTTCAGAGCCTGTACGCTTACCCCTTATCCCTTAGGAAAGCTTGGTGAGAATCAGTTGTCGTGGTCATGAGGCATTACGTCATAAGTACCAGGTGATCAAACAATCTTTGAATAAAAATGCATGTTTTTAACCTTTTTGTCTACAAAAGGTATAAAAAATTGTTACCAACAAAAAGGCAGCAAAGTGTACTATATGTCTTGCATGGCTACTATTTTAGATGACGTCTCAGGCTCCCAGAACGGCCACAGCCATAATACCTCACCTTGTGGAACACGTAAAAGGCTATCTATCAAAGGTAAGATCTGTTTCGCAACAAAAAGCCAAGGGGTGAACAATCAACTCACCCTTATACGACGGGGAAGTTATGAGTTGGCCTGTATGTCTGAGGCTTACCAAGTGACCTCCACGCGAGAGCTTTTGAGCAGTACTTTGCTGTGGATTGGTCCTTTATTCGGTAGTTTGTGACATAACACGTGCTGACTTTTTTTAGTTGAGAGCTAATGATGGAAGTGCTTGCAATAATTAACAACCAAAAATAACATTTTTGATATTTTATATGTTTGGTTTAAATTACTTACTTTTTGCATGTGAGGCTGTTGCTGCTCCTGTAGAAGGTGCATACTACTGCATCTGATTTGTTGCTCGGGCCCCCGGCAGGACTAAAGAATAATTATGTTAAGGTAAAAATTTAGTGTTTGTAGACTTGATGAAAATTATCGCCTTTTTGTGTCTCAAGGGGCTCACCAAATTACACACGTTTGAATTCATGGATGTTTAGCCTTGTTTAAATAAACAAATTTAATTAACAGAAACAAACCTGGTCAGATTTTTATTTTTAATGTACATTTTTCAATTAGATCCATGGGAATAGGCAAGGGCAAGGACCAGTTATTTATGAGGGCGATTCTCCCCTATTTTACAAACGCACACATGATGTGGCACTTTAGTCGATCCAGTGACAGCTAGTTGAAAGCTCTAAGAGCTACATATTGAGCTAAATCGTCAAGCTACAATCAGTTACTAACTATATATTACTTATGTGGGTAACAAATCAAGGATTATAGGCGTATGTATAAGTCAACGAACCATTGGCGCTTATGCTTTGTATTACTCTAAATTTGATCAAGAAGCGAATGCTTTTATTTAAATGTTGACTGAGTGGTCGCCTAATCTACTAGAACTTAAAAACGAAGGAAAAGACCAGTCGGTAATTCACAAAAGTGGTCGCGGTCGCTAACGGGAGCGTTCAATTACAGAGCTTAAGTGACAGTCCAAACGGGCTTTTACAATGCTGGTCTTAACTGGAGCTGGCCACTTACAAGAGTGGTCGCAAGGAGAGCTTTGACAGTATTTTAGCACCAATAGTTAGTTACAAATTTGATGCATTTTTAACATAATGTAATTTTCAATAGTGTCCACTTTGTAACGGCTATATCCACTAACACTTTTAAAATTGCAGTTGTTATCTTATCTCACGCCATTTCATCTCATCTTATCTCATCCTATCCCATCCCATCCCATCCCATCTCATCTCATCTTAGATGGCATTTTGATCACTTTTAGATCACTAAAAGGAAGAAGCATTATTAAGGAACGTACTTCTCGATCGCGATCATTTGAATGGTGACACATTTTTTTTTCATTCACAGAGAGAAAACTTAGGACCACGTTACCAGGGTTCTCTCCGATAAAAATATGAATAGAATGAAAAGAGAATGAAGCTAATAAGGATAAGTGACTAATTTGAGGCTATTCAGTAGATGTTAATTCCAAAGAAATAACATTATGTTTGTTCTGCAAACTGGAATTGTAGAACTGAGCCAGTAATTGCGAGATCGAAGTCAGTGTTGTCTATAGATGAGCAATATATGTTGGTCATAGCTTCACGCCAATTTCAACTCCGGTTCGGTTTTCCTCCCCTCACAAAAACAAACAAATAAATAAATAAATAAAGCTAAGAGCTACCGGGTTGTTGGTCGTGAAAGTGTACATTTTAAAATTAATTTTCAGTCGGATTTTTTAGTGTGTGAGTCTAGCTCGTGTCAGTATACCACGCAGGTTCGAGTCCCCGCCCCCTTAGTCTCCTACGCAGCAGTCCTTAGGGTCGTCACGCAACGCTACTCCCCGTTAGTGGGGAGGAGCGTTGCGTGATGACCCTAAGGACTGCTGCGTAGGAGACTAAGGGGGCGGGGACTCGATCCTTAATGTGAGAAAGGTGCTAATGACATCGTAATTTTGATTAATGAGATTTACTGTCTCGAAATGCTATATTCGCTTTTATTAAGCTCCTTTTAAGTAGCTAAAACGGCTCTGAAACACTTGACGTGTGTTACAAAAGTGTTTCACTCCTTGACACGCCCAAACATCTGCATGGTTAAGAGCATGTCTTCATAACAGTATCCTTCGACAATGATTTCATTGTTATGGTAGCTGTTAAAGTATGACTGCTTTCCATTAGATTCTTATCTCCAACAGAAAACCCTCGTTCATCTAAAGAGCTTAAAGAAGATAAAAATGATCTTATACATAATGTATTCGATATAGAACTAGATCTAGACAAACATTAGGACTTTGAGAGTCTGTCTCTTATGCAAAAATGCTCACCAATAAACCAAATAAATCCTAAAGAATAGAAGACTTCGAACTAGTGGGAAAATGATCATAGATTCGTAGCCATAGTCGTAAAATGTACACTATATACATGTATTGGGATTGACTTTAGTGCGAGCAAAGAATTTCACTTGTTCCGCGATCCACAATCTCACTGCTAATATCTTGTTCTTTCTGCTTTCGAAGCAACAAGGAAGTGTATTATTTTTTCTCAGTGCGCGAGCGGGCGGAATTTTTCAAATCCTGCAATCTGATTGGTTCCGGGAGCGGGCGGAATTTTCGGTAGTGCCCGCTCACGATACGATTCCTCCCGCTACGGAACTCGTGGGAAACTTTTTATACCTAATCGTACCTTTTTGGTACGCTTCGGCGGCAAATCAGGCGAGTTTGGTCGAGCCATGGTTCGTATTTTGGCGAGACGCAGTCGAGCCAAAATACCCATGGTGAGACCAAACGAGCTTGATATGCTGCCGCAGCGTACCAAAAAAGGTGCGATTAGGTATTTACCGTACCCAAATTCGTCCTAAAACCCGGCGTTTTTTTTTTTCAGTTACCGTGATCAGTCAGGCGTTGTAGAGCGACACGTATTTACACTTTTCTGGTCGTCAATACTCTTCTCTAACTCCTCATCTGCCATTTTATTAAATTCTTTTGTTTGGAGTTTTATTTTCTGAATCTTGGAAGTCCAAGTTAAGACAGAAATTTGGAAAATCTGGCTCCATTTTGAAACCAAAAAAGTTTCAGCGCTGTCCGTAAAGTTCACGCGAGCGCCCGCCAGTGTAGCCGCTTCCAATTTTGGCGCGAAATTGTATTTTTTCCTCTGTTACCGTTAAACAAATTACTTTCTCTTTTAACAAATGTAATAGTTTTACGTTTCGTTGTATTTCTGTTGTAATTTTCGCCTCTAAAGTCTGCAAAAAAATGCGAGTTTCACAAACTGTCCATGATATCGTAGGATATCAGGTCAGTGACTTGATATCGTAGAAAATCATGACAGTAAACAAGGCTTCTGATTGGCTAATTCACAATTTGGGTACGGTAAGAAGTGAAATCATTTTACTCCGGCGCAACGAAACGTTGGATTTTTCCTCGTAAAATCGCACTTTTCTGACACTGTTGTAACCATTGTAGAGTAAAAGGAAAAATCAGCAATGGAATACAAGGCCTGGCTATTGTCCAAAAAAGGTGAGTATTCCTGTTTTCGTTTTGACAGAAATAACTATGGGACAGAAATATCCTAGAAAATACACCTACGTCAAAATAAAACCTAAGCAAATGCCATGCCTTTTATCCTTATACGAAAATATTTCCTAGATAATCTTTACGTAACACTTCCCTCCCCCACCCTTCTCCCCCCCCCAAAAAAAAACCGGACAGAAATACAAGAATTGTTCTCACCCAGTCACTTTAATACTCGAATGCCCCTTCCCTTCTGGGGCTATTTAGACGGATGCCAAATCACAAACTCTGAAACACTAGATTCCCTTATTAAATCTATGTTCCTGTTTACTGTAGCTAACACGGCTCTGAAACACTTGCCTTAGGGGTCAACAAGAATCCTTTTCTTCTTAGAAAAAAATGTTTCCCTTCTTGAACATGCTGAAGCATCATCATTTGGGGGAGGGCACAAATCAAAAGTCGATGGAAATGAACTTACTTGTCTTCAATTGCTGCCGGGTAGCAACCGTGTTTTATCGGCAATGGCTGTTTCTCCGAGACGACTCTTTCCTGAACGCATTCTAGGTATGATTTGTCCTGTCTCCCTGGTCTTTGTCTACCGTTTTGTAGAGGGAACACCGATATTCCCTATTACAGTCAGCAACAAACATATGACCCAGTGAGCGCAATAAAAAAACTACAGCGAATATATCTGCACCAGTTGCATTTACTAAACGTACCCAATGATATCTCAGAATTTCACATTAAACGTAAATTCAACTTCAAGCGAAGAGAGAACCTACATTTTTCATTGGCTATGTTAGAAATGCAGATACCACACTAGTCACGTTAAGAATTCACTTGTTTTAATGCTGTTCACAAAAGTCGCTCCCTTACTCACGAAAACCGAACTCCTTTCCGGACCGAACACATTTTCTTAGGAAAAACACCAGCATGTTCATGTCCATCGCCATCTTGCCAGGGGAAAAGAAGTCAAAATGTAGTAAATTAACTTTGTCGTGTATATAGTGCCTGCGTGCGTGGCGTAGTGATGTTCGTGCCGACCTGTGATGTCGGCGAGCCGGGCTTGATACTCAGAGGAAACATATATATATTTTCTTTTTCTTTCCTTTTTTTTTTTATTTCACGACTTGAATGAGAGTATTTTCAGAAACCAATAAGTACCAGCAAAACAAACAAACAAAAACAAGACAGTGGCGCTACACTTTTAGGCTTGGCTAAATCTACATATTATATATATATAAATATCACAAGAAACAATAACAATAACTACTGATTAGGTTGTTTATGTTCTGAGATGAGTGAAGTTTGGCGTTTGTTTGGCTGTGTTGATCGTAGCAGGTTCAAGGTCGCAACAAGGCTCATGGCTTCAGGGCTCCGGGGCGAATACTGAGGGCCTCCAGGGCTTAAAATCTGGGCTCTAGGGCTCCATGGCCTTACTACAGAACTTCATTCGTTTAGCCAAAACTATCATTTTTGTCCGGACTCCAAGTAGAGAAAATCTTTGCCCGCGCTCCGTGGCACAAATTTCCGTGCTTCAGTACCTCAAAGAACAACCATTTGGAAACGTAAGATTTGTTTCTTCCTGTCTTGTCACAAGGAAAATTACACGCGAAAGGAAAAACAGCAAGAAAACTTATTTATACATCATTAAAATCACTTTGGCTCAGCATAGAGTTTTTGCTCTGGTATTATGTGTCATTTCTCCCCCGTTAACAAGACTGACGAAAAGAGCAAGTTGTTTTGTTTTCGACAACATAAAGAGGGAGCAGGGATGGCGCGGGGATGGCCCAGTGGTGAGAGCGCTCGCCTCCCACCAATGTGGCCCGGGTACGACTCCCGGTCCCGGGGCCCGTTTCTCAAAACTTCCGATAACTTTCCGGGCTAGAAAACTATTTTAGGAGCACAATATTCTCCAATAGCTAAAGAAATGTTTTTTGATTTTGGAAGCTAAATTTAATTTTATAATTTCGTGAAGCATATCGCTAAGTTTTCGCCAATAATTACCATTCGGCCGATAAATAAATGAGCTCGAAAAAATACCTACCGGGCCCGGAAAGTTATCGGGAGTTTCGAGAAACGGGCCCCCGGTGTCACATGTGGGTTGAGTTTGTTGTTGGTTCTCGTCCTTGCTCCGAGAGGTTTTTCTCCGGGTACTCCGGTTTTCCCCTCTCCTCAAAAACCAACCTTTCCAAATTCCAATTCGATCCGCACAGGTTTGTCAGTCCCAGACTGTTAGGTGTCACCCTCGTTAAAAAAAGTTGACTTATTTTTTTTATAGAGAATTACAGTAATTATAGGAACTAATTTGTAAAATATACGAAGAGCTATCATGAACATGTTTATTACAAGTACACTGAAAAAAAAAAAAGAACAGCAACAGTAGCAATTGAAAAAACACAACAATAGTAACAACGGCTGCAAATAAAAAAAGAAGATAATGAGGTTATCCGACGAGAGAAGGGAACGATATTAGGGACGTTTTTCGGGGAAGATAGTAAGGTAAGTAAGCACGCATTTCTTAGAAAAACAAGAACCAGATAGTTAAGGCGTATTTCGAAGAAAATGGGAACTAGGTAATAACAGGGGCGCATTTCAGTAAAAACAGGAAACGATGCAGTCTACACTTATTTTAGGGGAAACGCAAAGAGGAAAAGGCGTATTTTGAAGGAAACAGGCTAGTCGTGAAATCAAACACAGAATTGCAAACTCACTCAAATGGTGAGAATGAAAACGTTGTGTAACCTTGCCTTTTGAAAATGAAGACGTTTTAAGCTGCCGCTTTAGTTTCTTGCATATGAAGGTATCTTGCAGATCCTCTATCCTCTATAACAGCTGGGTTGTAACCCACTACCTTGTATCAGGTCGTGTTCATGCTCATGCGTGTTTGCGCGCGACATTGTGTTATGACACACTATCCTATATCGGGTCGTGCTCAAGTACACGTGTGGATACTGAAACAGACATCCGCATTTGCAAAATAAAAACATTATACCAAAAACAGTTTATTCCAGTCTGTGTTCGCTTTTTAGGGTTCAAGGTTTTGAGAACAACTGAGGTAAGAGATATATTAGATGTATTTGGTTTGGACAGTTCTTCTTACGCAGTCTAGGATAAATTGTGAAGTTAATCAAACTCAAAGCAACGCCTAAAGCGTGAGTGATCTGGTCTAGGAGTCACACTACGATTTCATTCATAGCTTCAAACTTTTACCTTTAATACTGCGGAGCAGGTTTCAATCGCCGGTATGGTCACTATGAATAATTTTTAATTTTAGACAGTGAAATGTCAACCGTTAATGTTACCTCGAATGACTAACTTTATTTAATCACGGTCAACCCATCTGGACTTAAAAGCTCTAAACAAAAACTGCTATAATGCGTTAATGATATGGCAAAACCTTATTAGACTACGAGTCTGCTTTACCTTGTATAATACTACGAGCCTGCCTTGTATAGGATAATATACAGGACCACAAGGAAGTACGAATCAGTAGCTTTCACTTTTGTTGTCAAGCTTTAGGATTTCATCCACAGACAAAAGGTCAGAGGCCAATGCCAGCATAATAAACAGCACGATACTTGCACACGAGTTTTGGTTTTGCAGCAAAGTGTTTGAATTCCGCCCGTCTTCCCCCCCCCCCCCCCCCTACACTTTTCAGCCCAAAATTGCTTACAGAATCAAAACAAATTCCTTCAGAATATTTAAAACAACGGGGATTGACAAAGCAATAATTAGAGCAATGTGAGAGTCAACTTCTTCGTCGGGGTAAAACTAAGAACGTAGACATGATGACGCAATACAGTAAGCGCATCGCGAAGTAAAAATTGGCACCAGTTGGTGAATTTGCGGATTGAATGTGCTGGAGTGACTGATATGGAAAAAAAGTGTTCAATTGAAATGCTCATTTTTTAGATTTACTTAATTTAATGGTAGCTCAAACAACGATCAGATGTTTGTCGTTTAATCTACTTATGTCTTCAGCTTTGCCACCCACACACATAAAAAGAAATTGCAAGGAAGAAACAAAAGAAAGGACGAAAAAGTTACTTAAGGACTAACTAGAGATTACACATTGTCTATTATTATTATTATTATTATTATTATTATTATTATTATTATTATTATTATTGAACCAACCAACCACCCAACGCTATAAAGATGAAACAGATAGTAAGTACACAGTGATAAATTCTCGGAAAAAAAATCCGAGCCCCCAGTAGGAATCGAACCTACGACCTTCCAGCTACCGGTTGGATGCTCTAACCACTGAGCTATTGAGACTCATATGGTGAACAGGCCGCAGGCTAGGGGTTAAGTCTCAGGACATCGCATCTCGCGAGTACACTAGACACTAATCATAAGCAACACACTAAATTACCTGCATCTCGCAAGCACATTAAATAAGTGTTGTGTACACTTACAGATTTAGTGAACCAGCCAATCACCCAATGCTATAAAGATGAAACAGATATATAGTAAGTACACAGTGAAAAATTCTCGGAAAAAAATTCCGAGCCCCCAGTAGGAATCGAACCTACGACCTTCCAGCTACCGGTTGGATGCTCTAGCCACTGAGCTATGGTGACTCACATGGTAAGTAGGCCGCAGGATAGGGGTTAAGTCTCAGGACATCGCATCTTGCGAGTACACTGGACACTGGACACTGGAAGGTCGAAGGTCGTAGGAATTCTTTTTTTCCGAGAATTTTTCACTGTGTACTTACTACCTGTTTCATCTTTATATTATTATTATTATTATTATTATTATTATTATTATTATTATTATTATTATTATCATTATTATTATTATGAAGATATTAAATTAGAGTGGCGAGGAGACCTCCAGAAATCACCAGGCTTGTACGAGGGATTTTTTGTCCTTGAAAAAGAACAGTAAAGTATTTGATGCACTAACAGTGATAAGCATCCTTTTTGTGGTGGTATCAATACGTGATAAACTGGTATTGTTTGTTATTGTCAACGAAATCGTCCGTTGTATATATAGATTTTTTTGTGGGGGGGGGGATTATTTGAACAGCATACAAAGGACACACATCTTCTAATGCATCAAAATAAAATGAATTATCACGAATAATAAATCATTTTGATATTTCTGGAACAATCTCACCATTTTGGCACGGTCCACTAAACGTGAAAGGTGATTTAGTACTCGCATGGCTCTCTGTCAAGGTAGGTGACCTGTAGGGACGAATCACCGAGCAAAAACTCAAACTTTGCCGCTGGTTCTTTCACGTTCGACCTTGGCCGAGGTGCCAATTACAGTCTTTGAAGCAATCACAAGCCAGCAATTGAGAAAACATTAAACATTAGTGCTATACCACCTAATAATGTCGTCTCCAACGCATCTGGGTTGTGATACAACAAAACAATATTTCAAACTGTTTTATTCAACGACAATTATAAGAAATCGTCGAAGAAATCAATCCATTTGCACCTTTACGGTGATGAAAACTGTTTTATCAAGTCACGCATGTCACCCTTCTTTCGGTCGCGGAGGGGGGGGGGGGAGATGGGGAGGGGTCGCTGAAGGCTGAAGGTGATGTGAGAGAGAGAGAGAGAGTCGTTACTTTCGCTGATTTACAGTGTATTACTAGACAATGACTTTGACCTTCTTCTCTATGTTCTAGTTGAGAGCCATGAAGTTAACGTACGGTAGTACCATAAAAAGTAACAAGAGGTTCATGAAGTGTCTTGTTGCGTGTTCCGTTGGCTATCTACTGCTGAGCCTTTTCAGGAAATTTGACGCAAACATCTGCTTTTTTGGCCTTGCTGGTGGAAAATCTAATTGCAAGAATCATACGTGGATTTTTCTCGGGATTTATGTTGCTGTCTGTCTTCTTTTGTGGTTTACTGTCTCCATGACACGAAAGTTATTGGTAAGAACCTTTTTTTGAAAGTAAATAGGCTTAACTCTTTTCAGATCGGGCTTAGTTCGACCTAGATTAGATTGGGATGTGTATAGGAAGTTAAAAACTTTACTGTTGAAGTCGCCCACACATTAATAACATCTCGAACAGCCTCCATCTTGAATCCGTTGACATGTTGAATTTTTTCACTTCATTTCTAGAAAACTTCAGAAACTCAAATGTTTATTTGTAGGCCTTGGTTTTTGTTATGCAGTTAAGGTTTGGTGGTCTATAGTCTTGAACAATTTTGCAAGGTTATTACAACTGGAAAATAGGTATAGGACAGATTTACCTAGAGGCATACCTATACCACTTTCTGTTGTAGTAGCCTAGCATTTTCAATTGTTCAGTTATCTACACCTTAGTAACATTTGGTATGAGCATCCCTTTTGCGATAAGGAGATCCGGTAGGAAACCGTACTGTGGTTTATCCTGCTGGATCGAATAATTCCCGCAATTTCAAGTGTGAAACTCCAAATTGTAGGAATTGACATATACACTTGGGGCGTTTAATTGATTAGATTGTTTCCATTATACTACCTGATCGTTTTCCATGGATTGCAATGCAGAAAGAGAATAGATTGATAGCATAAATAGATAGCTTAATAGCTTTCCTCTGAGTTGATTTAATAATTTGTTAAGGGGTAAATAACAGCAAACAAGACGGGTCTTTGAAAATTACACAAAATAATATTTTCTGGATTCCTACTTTGATTTCTTTTATTTTTCTACCAGAAAACAATTTTTGGACAAATTATGATAGCCATTTGACTCAGAGCAGTTTTGGAAATATTTGAATAGCACACTGAACAAAAAAATAACAAGTCGTGATATTGTTTCTCAGGTTCTCTGTTTCCCTGTTGCCTGTGGCCACCGAAGGTGCATTTTTACCGGCAGGAGCTCCAGATCTCTTCGAGATATTCTCGTGTCAGTCGACACGCAAGTTCCAGGAGAAGAGCAAGTTGAAGAATTCAAGGAAAAAGCCTCACACTATTTGGATGACATTAAGGTTGCTCTTGAGAGCACATTTTCAACAAGAACATTTCAATTCATATTTTCGGGAAGTGCAGTCGAGAGATATGGAATCCCACTCATGTATTCCCATAAGCCTGCACATTGCATCACCTGTTTTGCATCTTCTAAACTAGATGCATTAGACACTGATTTAGACGTCATGTTCTGCTCAGTTGCAGATACAGCTTGTATAAATGGTCAAGGAAACATTCTTGTTGAACCTATCGTAGCCGAGGGTGTAGGCCTTACCGGCTACGCCAGGCTTACCTCTATCACACCTGGCTTCGAAGGAACTTGTTTTAGTTCAAAATTCATCAGAGATCAAGCCAAAATAGCTGTTGCAAACGCACGCGTTTCCAATCTCCCTGGGATCCCAGGTTGTTGTGGAGTTGAGCAGCCACCAAAAATACAACTTGATTCCAAAGGTCCAGCGATGAAGGTCCGTATCTTACCCATCTTTGAGGCCGATATCACACTCTGCATCCATTGCGCTGATTGGCCAACCATTAGCGACTGGTCTTCTCGTCCGAGGTACTGGCCAAGTACGATTGATGCGCAGAGAATAATGTCACTTGGTTGTCATCTGGTGGCCAAGCCTGCACCAAACGACAAGGGAAAAACAAGCTGGAGATTTTCCTTCTCTGTGGCAGAGGTGGAGCTCTCCAAACTTGTGCCAGAAACGGCGAGAAAATGTTTCTTGGCTCTGAAAATCATCTTAAAGGACCATCTTCAACCAGTCTTTCCTGAAATTAGCTCATACCACATAAAAACTATATTTCTAAATACACTGGAGAAATTGCCGGTTGGTTTCTGGGTGGAGGATAATTTCGAAGAATGCTTCATGACATTGTTGGTAGAGCTTCGTGATGCTCTGATATCTATGAAATGTCCTCATCACTGGTTCAGTTTCATAAATTTGTTCTCAATCAAGGCTGGAAAGCTAAAGCTTCTTGTCAGGAAAGTTGAAAGGATTCTTAAGGACCCAGCTCCATTTATTTTTGACGATGGGTGTTTCTGCCTTTCGCCATGCTGCGTACGCGTACCACAGAAAAAATTCATCCGCCGAGGGAGTCAGCAATTTCGTAATGACTATGATGAGGTTTATATATCTGTCGATGCAGACGTGATCACCCAAGTGCAAAATCCTTTACATAATGCATTTCAGTCACCTGGATGCCAAACCGCCAGTACTAAGGCGCCTCCCAGCCTTGCTCCAAGTCAGAAGCAAGGAACGTCCACCAGTCCTGAACAGCTTGTGGTCACTGTAACACCCAGGGTCAACAGGCCAGAGCAGGAGATCACACTCTGTCATATCGAGGCTAATGTGGAATCATGTAAAGAACCGATTCCATTGGAGACACTTGATTCTCCTTATCATGATGCAACTTGAGTTACGTGTTGTTTGCCGAGAATGAGGAAGCTGCACGATTCTTTTTCTTTATTTTTCTGTCGCAATAAACAATAAACTTAACAAAGAGCAGATTGGAGAACTTGCTAAGCTCGTGCTAACAAATCATGTTTTATTCTGAGGATAAAGAAATCAAAAATGATTGCAAAAAAGTAAAAATAACAAGGGCAACAGAGAACATTTCAGGAGTATGGATGATAAAAACTAGCCATAGATTGAGCAGGCATTTTCAAAGGAAAAAGTTCGGTGCGATGTCAAGTGCTTTCCCCAGCGATCGTCATCGCACCGCAAAACTGAAAGCGAAACATCAAGTTAGTTTATTTGTTGAAGTTTGCAGTTAGTTTATTTGTTGAAGTAGTATGCTACTCGTTTGTTTTGATTAACTTATAGAGTGACTTAGTCTTATGTACATGGGCGAATGCCAGCATTGAGGGGAAATTTCGAGGGCTTTCCCTTTTTTAAATTGTGTGACTTATCACTCTTAAGACGCGTGTCATTTTACCTTGCTATGTTAAAATGTTTCCTCACCTCAAATGGTGTCAAATTAAAATCCAGGATTTGAAGTCTCAAGGGAGAACAAAAAGGTTATGAACCAAAAATTTGACAATGCTCTGCCCTAAACGCTGGATTTAATTTCTTCTGAAGAACTTCATTGAATGGCTCGAGCCACTCGCAGGCATCCCAAAGTCTAAATGAAACTGGAAAGAAAGGCCCGGAAAAGAGAGAAGCCCGGCCGACTTTTCACAGCAAGTCAAGGGTAAGACTCATCAAGAAAAGATATGACCACTACAGTAACTCAATTCTTGACTAGTACAACTGTTTAAATTAAGTTAACTGACTCTCGCATTTGTTGACCCACTGCTCTTAACAGTTGGAAAAGGTGGGAATGATTTTGGCATGTCATGAATTTTGTGAAAAAAAGTGAGTATTTATGGCTCGAGCCAGACATTCCAACATCTATGAGAAATTCGGAACAAATACCCTTGAACAGAAAAGCACCGTCAATTTCTATAATAAAGAGTGTAGAGGAAGACTCACGGAGGAAATATATCAAAGTAACAGTAAGTCACTCCTATATTGGTACAACTATTTATTATAAGTTACGTTAGAGAGAGAGAGAGAGAGAGAGAGAGAGAGAGAGAGAGAGAGAGAGAGAGAGAGAGAGAGAGAGAGAGAGAGAGAGAGAGAGAGAGAGAGAGAGAGAGACCAAATACCCAGAATGAATATTTGCTACATCAAATAAGAGTACATCCAGATACAATCTTAGATTGGACGGGAGTACCGTATTTGATCGAATACGCGGGCGCTTATTTCAAATTTCATGTTCAAGGGGGTGCTTAATCGAGGGGGAGCGATTATTTGAAGAGAGGTGCTTATTAACAAAATTACAAGGACTCAGAATTTGTTCCTATAATGTAGCTTTTACATCATCATCGTCGTCTCCATCTCCATCATCATCGATAACGTTCACCTTGTCGTTGGCCTCCTCCTGGTCGGAAAAAATGATAACTTGAAAAAGAGGGGACTGGGTCGGACATGGCTCGTGAGTAGACGTTTACAACGTGGCTCCGTAAAAATTAATCTTTTCGAAGGCTATCTATGCAGATACATCCTATTACTTCAAAAGAAAAGACAGGAAAGGCAATTCCGAAAGCTCAGAGGATAGTCTAAAGTCACCAGAGGATGAAAAAGCAAGAACAACTCGATCTCCGGGTTCGGAATCGGACGACATCTTGGAAGCCCTCGATATGGCCAAGGACGTTATGTCTAAAATTGAACTGATTTTGTCCAAGTTGGCAATTCTAGAGGACAAAATGGACGGAATAGAGAAACACATGTGTAATGTTAACGAAACAGTGAGCTGACTACAGGAGAAAGTCTCAACTCTTGAATTATGTTTAAACGGACACGATGAGTTAGTGAGGTCAGTTGAAGCGAAAGTTACCAGCTACATTGCCGATGCTGACAAGATGAAGAGTGATATCTCTACTCTAAATAAGAATGTAAAGTCCGCGGAAGAAAAGATTCTCAACTACGAAGCAGACGTGGCAAAAGCGAACGGTGAGATGGCATCTTTACGCAAACAATTGCAATATATGGAAACGTACCAGAGAAGGGAAAATCTACGGTTCTATGGTATACCCGAGTAGTCTGAGGGTAAAGAAAATCCACGTGAAGTTCTGGTAGACTTTTTCAAAAACAACTTAGGCATTGATGATGCCGAAAGTATCGAATTACAACGTGTGCATAGGATCGGGAAATACGACCCCGAACAGACGAAACCGCGGCAGATGATCGCGAGATTTCTCCGATATCCGGAAAGGGAGGAGGTTTTCTCAAAAGCGGGGAGGCTAAAAGGAACGGGACTTGGAATATCTGCAGATTTGCCGAAATCTATTGTTGAAGCAAGGAAGAAATTGATCAATAAATTCAAAGCGGCGAAAAAAGACGGGAAGACCGCGTTTTTCAGCAGAGCGGAGCCAGACAAACTTTACATTGATGGTGTTCTATTTTCTCCTTAAGCTTATATCTACTTACTTTAGGCGTAAATATTAGTTACTAATCAAATCTTTACCTTCTGTTTAATCAGTATGTCTGCATATTTAGACGTTAAGATTATTTATTGATGAAATCATGCCTTCCGGGACTCCGAATCCAGTCGAATATTTTTTGTATTTTCGGAGGCCCGCGTTATGCAAATTTTGCTAACCGTTGTAAGACCTAGACTATAAGCAGCGTTATTTTAACAGCTTTTGCTGGCTGCTTTCTTAAGATCTTTATTTGTTCTTTTGTGTGAATGTTCTTCGTTGTGTTAATTGATAATTGTAGTTGGATGCTTGACAAGTGCAGTAATTTTGGGCATAAATTACTTATCATTGTCATTCAAAATCAAGCGTGTAGGTTGTACGGCAGCACCAATAGTTGTCATGAAATCACCGGAATGGATCTCGATGTGATGTTCTTTTTCGGCACTTTTTTTACTTCTCTCGATGGAGGGTAATAATCTCCAATTTAAACTGCTTTCCCTGAACGTTAGAGGTATTCGCACCTTTGAAAAAAGAAAATGCATATTCAATTGGCTAGGAAAACAAAATGCAGATATTTATTTTCTTCAGGAAACTTATAGCACGGAGGAGTTAGAGAACCAATGGAGGAAACAGTGGAGAGGAAACTTGTTCTTTGCTCATGGAACCTTGCATAGCAAAGGTACTCTTATTTTGATCAGAGAGGGTTTGGATTTTCTAATTAAATCAGTACAAAGAGATGAAATGGGAGCTTTCGTAATACTAGATGCCTTGATCCAAGATTCTCCTTTTTTGCTGGTTAATATTTATTCACCTACAAAGCCGTGTGAACAGATCCAATTTTTTGATAAAATTGCATGTCTCATAGAAGAGAAAATGTCGCAATCAGATTATCAGATCAGACTAGGTGGGGTCTTCAATGTTACTTTTGAACCCAACTTGGACTGCTCAGGAGGGAAACCTTCCGTAAAGAATTCTGTTAAGAGTCTCGAAGACATCATATCGAAATATGACTTGACTGACATTTGGAGAGTAAGAAATCCGACCAAAAAACGTTTCACCTGGAGACAGAAAAACCCATTAATCCAAAGAAGACTAGATTTCTGGTTGATCAGCGACTCCCTACAGGATGACACAACTAAGGCAGACATTATAACTGCAATTAAAACTGATCACTCCGCAATAACACTAGACATTGATAGTATAAGTGATACAAGTCACGGTCCCTCTTTTTGGAAGTTTAATAATAGCCTTTTGGATAATGAAGCATATTTAAAATTAATAACAGACCGAATTCCTTTTTGGCTTACCGAGATTAGTTATAATCAAGACGTTAGAGTTCAGTGGGACTGGATAAAATATAACATACGAAAAGAGACTATTCAGTATGGCAAGGTAAAAGCAAAGCAACGCAGGGAAAGAATGATTATGATCGAGAACAAATTGAAACTAGCGGAAGAAAAGGTAGCTGAAATCCCAACTACAGCAAACCAAAATGAACTTGAAAATTTGAAGATTGAGTATGAAAAGGAATATGAATACATAACTAGGGGGGCGATCACTCGTTCACGTGCATCCTGGTATGAAAAAGGGGAGAAAAAGAATAAGTACTTTCTAAACCTTGAAAGAAACAACAAGAGAAAAAGCACGATCAGGAGAGTCGAATTCGCCGATGGTAATATAACGACAAATCCTAAAAAAATCATGGATGAGTTGTACTCCTTCTACTCAGATCTTTACAGCGAGACAAATCAATCGGAAATCAACCAGTCTTGTCCTTTCCTGGATTCCGAAAGCATACCAAGACTATCTCCAGAAATGCAACAGCTTTGTGAAGGTGAAGTGTCTGTTGCTGAGTGTTACAATATATTATCAACTTTTCAAAATATAAGACACCTGGAAACGGTGGTCTCACTATCGAATTCTACAGGAGCTTCAGGCCCGTTCTTGGTGAGATGTTAGTAAACAGCCTAAATTATTCCTACAAACATAGAGAGCTTTCAGCCTCACAAAAAGAAGCAGTTATTGTCCTCATAGAGAAAAAGATCGAGATCGACGGCAAATAAAAAACTGGAGACCAATTTCTCTAATTAAAGTTGACGTTAAAATTGGGACTAAAGCAATTGCTAAGAGACTGGAAAAGGTGTTACCAGAAATTATACACCACAACCAGAATGCTTACGCCAAAGGAAGAACAACTTTGATGCAGTACGTACGATTGACGATATTATTTCTCTAACAGCTTCAAAGGACATAAGCTCCCTATTAGTAGCAATTGACTTTGAGAAAGCTTTTGATTCTGTCAATTGGAATTATCTTAAAAACACCCTCGAGAAATTCAACTTCGGACCATCTTTTATTGCCTGGATTACTACTTTTTACTCGAATATATCTAGCAGTGTCATGAACAACGGCTTTGCAACCCAGCCCTTCAAACTCTCCCGAGGGGTTCGTCAAGGTGATCCTCTCTCTCCTTATCTCTTTATTCTTGTACTAGAAACACTAGCCATCAATATCAGAAATGATACAAAGATAGGAGGAATCAAAATTGACAACCAAGAACTGAAATTGGTCATCTTTGCGGATGATTTAACGGTCTTTCTTAAAGACAAGGAATCTTTTTATCAGCTTTCCAATACTTTACACATATTTGGTGTGTACTCCGGCTTGAAAATGAACAAACAAAAGACAGAAGTTATGAATCGTGGTTCTTCGAGAGTCACTGCAGAGGATTTAAGGGTGGAACACATCCCTAAAGCAGTCAAAATCTTGGGGATACATTTTACCTATGATTATGCGCTTTTCCAAAGATTAAACTTGGACTCCATCGTTAAATCCTTAAAAAAGACACTAAACAGTTGGAGCTGGAGAGGTCTCACACTACTACTTTATTTGGAAAGGTAAAGACAAAGTGAAACGTGCTACCCTAATAAATGATATTAATGAAGGAGGCTTAAAGATGCCTCATATCGAATCCATGATTGAAGCACAAAGAATCATGTGCATCCAAAAATTTCTGGATAACTCACCACGCTCTTGGAAGTGCATTCTAAATCACTACCTCAACAAAGTTGAAGGTAGACTATTATTTTATTGCAACTTCGAATACTCAAAATTACCTATAGATTTACCTAAATACTACCAGGAATGCTTGATAGCTTGGTCTCTCTTGAAAAACTCCAATCCTTCTTCTCTGGACGAAATATTCAACCAGCCAATTTGGAACAATAGGTTTATATGCATTGACAACAAATCTGTATTCAGTAGGAAACTCTTCTCTGCTGAACTTTGTAAAGCCGGGGATTTATGTGAGTTTATTTGCATCAAGCTGCACATAACCGAATCTCTGTTAAACGTGCTTGACTTATTTAATTTAAAATGTCTTTATCATTCCCTTCCACCGGAATGGAAAAAAGAAATGAGCAGCAATGTGACTCAGGCAGCAAACAAAACGACACCGTTTAATATTTTCGCTCAAGAAGAACTATCCTCAAAGAAGATTTATAATCTTCTCATCTCAAAAATATCTAAACCACCAACAGCAAAAAAGAAACTTGAAAATCAATATGCCTCGGAAACAAGTAATCTTGATTGGGAAACTATTTACACGCTCCCTTTCAAATGTGCACTTGATACAAAATCGCGGGAACTCCAGTATAAAATCTTGAATCAAATATTATCATTAAACACCTTCCTTTTCAAAATTGGCAAAACCGAGTCTCCTCTCTGTGCGTTTCGTCTTTGCAACGAGGAATGTATGTCACACTTTTTCTTTCAATGTACCGTGATACAAAGCTTTTGGAGCTCAATACAACAATTGTTTGGGAATCACATAATTACTGCGAGTGACGTAATTCTTGGCATAACTCACCAATCAGAAGATGCCCTTTTAAACAATCATCTCATTCTACTTTCAAAACAGTATATTTATAATTGCAAGCTGTGCAAGTGTGTTAGCATCTAGAGCTGTGTTCTTAACCAAAGTGAAAGCAGTTTTTGAAATGGAGCATAGGATCGTCAAAGAGAGGAATAAACTCTCTACCCATTATAAGAAATGGAACAAGCTCCTTTCCCAAGAACATCACATCCAATTTCCATTTTATTCTTAACAGACCTGATTTTTCAACCAACCTACTTTCCTATAGCTATTTAGTACTTTAAATTATTGTCATTTCTACAACAAGATTGTGACATGTAGGGCCAGTAGTATTGTAATAACAATAGTCTAAGCCTAGAGAACACGATTCCTTGCCCGAGTATGAGTGCGTGTGTTGTGTGTGTGTGTAGTCTTGCAGTTGTAGTGTAAGTAATTATGTGTAGTGTTAGTGTTCGCATTATATAAGTAGTGGCGCAAGCAATAGTATTGTATGTAGTATAATTTTTTTTTGTTTTTTTTTTTTTTTTGTTTTTTGTAGTAGACTTGCTTTAGTATTGTACTTAGTGTGTCGGTGTTGTAATAAAGTTTCATTAAAAATAAATAAATAAAAAACCTGAAAAAGATCTTCCCTTTCTTCTCATTTATTTTAAAACTGTGGGCTCCTAAAAATTATATCACACAATATATGTCACACCTTGCAAACTTTTTCTGCCTGTTTCCCAGACGCCAAGTTTGTAGTTCCTATACGCAATTCCGCAGGTGTGTTTTTAGGTATTGTGAAATAACTTCAGTTCGTTTTTAGGTATATATATACAGGCAGGCTACTTAGTTGCCTGTAAAATAGTTTTACAACTCAAGAAATTCTGCTGCTCTCTGGCTCAAAAGTTCAAAAATTGCTGCCTACAGTTGTAAATTCTTACTGTTTTTAGAGGGGAGGAGAGGGCGCTTAATCGAGGAGGGCCGCTTATTTGAGGAGAGGCGCTTATTTCAGTTTTCGTGTTCAAGAGAGGCGCTTAATCGAAGGGGGGCGCTTATTCGAGTGAGGGTGCTTATTCGATCAATTACGGTATGTTACTAGAAGACTACAGTGCACGATCAAAGAAGACACTAGGAGACAGGGCTTTTAAAATAGCTGCCCCCAAAATCTGGAACATTTTACCGCAGGACATTAGAATGCAGCACAATTATGACATTTTTAAGAGACAGTTGAAGACTTACTATTATTTTAGACTTGCGTAGAATTTTTAACTCTATATCGGTGTACATAAATTTTACTCTCCTTTAACTAATTTTAATGAAACATATACATTTCCTTTTCGTTATAATTATCTTTGATAAACTGGTGTAAATAAGTAAACTAAAGATTCATTTGTATTGTTTTAAACATAAATTCATGTAATTATTCCATATATTGTATATTTTTAGTTTTGGACTGTTGTAGTTTATTATAATGCGCATTTGATCATGTTATTAGTATGTCAATTTGTGCAATATCAAGTAATAAATATTATTATTATTTATTATTTCATCAGTGGGTGTTTGATCCCGTGGCAAATGGTAACACTCATTACGGGCAATATTCAGTATTTCATTCGGAATAATACGTCATTCGGAATAACCAATTGATGAAACATTTGAGACGGTGAGATGCAGTTTTTTTTAATATGCGAGTAAGGTGTGTGTTCAATAAAGGTGATTTATGGCATAGTTTTACCTGACTCTTCGTAGGTAGTATTTCGTTACTCGTCTTCTTCTTCCTGGATCTGTTTGGGTTTTCATTACCTCTATCGTATTTTTATATTTCATTCTGACGACTTCTTCTATTCGGAAAGGTAGTATTGCAAATCATAAAAATAATTTATTATCAAGACATAGCATTGATCTCATTTATGTACAAATATATGTGTCACATCTGAGATTAAAGACAATAAATCCGGAGGGGGTGGGTGGGGGGTGACTCCCGTATGAAAGTGACGGGAATGCTCGTCGTCTCGCTTAGGGGTTTAAATTTCAAATTTTGGTCTCACTTAGGGTGTTTAGGACAGAAAGCCAATATTTTCACTCATACAGGCATCTCTTAGAATAAACTATGAATGAAAACTAAAAATTTATGACAATGCTTCTAAAATCTAATAACAGAATACAGCATTCGACATCTTTAGCGCAATTTGAATCACCAATGCTCTTATTTGGTTGTCTGTCTTAGCATGGTCTCCTTTAGGGGTCAAATAAAGCATCTAAGCCACGCCCAGATTGGTACACTTTAGGGTTTTAATTCTAATTTTCCGACGATCATCCCCGTCCCTTTCATTTCGGAGTCACCCCACCCAGGATAATCAAAGGTTTTGTGTAGCTTGACCGCATTCCTTCATAATGAAACGTATTAACACTGCTATATGACAATGACTGTTTAACGCTGTATTATAATAAGTGTGTGCCGTCCTTCAGAGGTATTTAGTTTGGTGAAAAGGTACTGAACGGTTTTTTCGCTCGATTTCGCATTCTACCATAAACCGAAAAAGCATGGTCGTTAATGTGTAACTAATTATGATGTAGCCGGAAGTGGATGAAGTCTATCTGCCCCAGTAACTACGAAGTGAGTTCACATACTTTTATTCAGCTAATTACGGCGCACCGTGAAATATTTGCGGGTTTTATCATTGGCGTACCACTTTTCCAACAGAAATAATCATTTTTTGAGGAAAAAAACTGTTGGACAATTATTTGATCAGTTAAAAGCGCCCGAGGAATTAAACAAACGTTTCCTCGAACTCAATCGGATTGAATTTTATTGATTTCAGTCATCTAACTACAAGTACGCAGAGTGTAGTAGTGTTATTGTTTTGCACTTCCGCCGTGAGCATCTGCTCTCGCTAACATTTTCTCAACTGCGTATTAAGCGTCCTTACTCCTATATTGTATTTTGGACGCACGTGTGCAAGGCTTGGATAGCATAAGAGAGTAAGGAAGTCGTTCGAGGAGATATTTGAGGAAAATTCTAGCTTCGAAAGTGCTTTTAAAACTATGAAAAATCCTTGGCTATGCAGAAAAGCGCACATTAAAATAGAACGCGGTACTTACGGCAATTATGCGCAAATAAGCTAGATCACACTAGGGTCGTAATCGTTAAAGCAAACGTAATCGTAAGGAGAGTTAATAATTCATAATTCCGTCCGTTAGAGATTTCTGGTGTGAATCAGCCCTTAAAAAATCCGGCGTCAGAACCAAAACTGGTAAGCACAGTAGTAAGCGTTGTAGTCGATTCGTAAGGATGAGGTTTTCTATTTCTTACGACTACGATTGTGACGTTTACGACTTAGTATGAACAGGGTAACTTCATCCAAAGTACAAGGATGGGAAACCAAAACAGCGTGTCATACGATCCGCTT
The DNA here is from genome assembly GCA_964030785.1 of Siderastrea siderea. Lineage (NCBI taxonomy): Eukaryota > Metazoa > Cnidaria > Anthozoa > Scleractinia > Rhizangiidae > Siderastrea > Siderastrea siderea. Next base: position 44,368,092 of record OZ034969.1, on the reverse strand, counting down.
ACGTCCTACTGATTCACAATTGACCGTAACAGTCATTGCAATCACTATAAAATAATGATGATAAACAGTTTCAAAACCGTATAAACCAGTTCAGGAAGCCCATAAACAGCAGCAGAAGCAACGCAGATGAATGGGAGACCTTACGATCTAACATTTCATGTGTTGTTAATGAAGCTGGGAACGGGCAGCGGAAAGTGGTGGTGAGCGACGAGTTTTCATTAAGTTGTTGACGTTCTAACAAAAAAAGAGCGCTGAAAAGTTACAGCTTTACATTTGGGTGGGATAAAGGTATAGATGGTGTTATTTGACTGCCTGGTTGTCCTATTGGTGTTCTTGAAAGGAAGGAATGCAGCAGGATCAATATCAATCAATCCAGTGAGGGTTATTCTGTTGCACGACTGAAAAGGACGCCAATGTAAATATTAGCATTGCAAAGAAACCGGGAATTTTTTTTTTTTTTGGTATTGCGAACAAGCAACTACGCGCTAATCAGAATCGAAGCTTTTGCTAACTAAAGCAAACAAATTTGCTTCTTTTAAGACAAGTGTTGATTATTTGTTGTTTATTATGCGCGACTGGGAAGTCATATCAGGAACATGTGTAGCCAAAACTATCGCTTATATGGAGTTAAGATGTTATGTCAAAGAGTCAGAGTCTCAAGCAGAAATCTGTTTAGATTTTTTGGACTTTTTTGTATGATAGGCTTGACAACATACTCATGCGCAGGACTAAATTAGGTCACTTCCTAAACAACGATATACAACAGCAGCAGCAATAACAACAATCTTACAACAACAACTAAAAGGGCGTTTTGTTCTTTACATTTTCTAAAGTTATTAAAAATTGTGCATAAGTACATGCATTAATCATAACTGGTAATTCAGTGTTTAAAGGAAACACTTTAAGCGATTGACTTCTTATTGACGGTGATTGAAGACTGACAATTCAAAGGCTATAATTTTGATAGTTTGCTAGTGTCGTAACTCGATTTCATCGTGAGTGTAGGCGTCCTTTCGGTAGGATCATGTTAATTATTTTTATGCTTGCCAACACTCGTAGCTAATTGTTTTAGGGACACTTGGTCTTTTTTTACAGTCTTTTCGTACGTATTTTGAAAATAGGCGATAACATAAACCCTTTTTTAGGGGGGGGGGGAGGCAAGTAGATATTATTGGAGTTTTCATGAGAATTTTCCTTAGTGTACCAAACGTTCTAGGCACGAAATTATCAATGTAGCTCACTTAATTTAAGAAGACATTAGGCTGGTCACTTTTGCAGATTGTCAAGTTCTAACCAGCGCTGGTGTGTAGGTTTCCGGGGGAGTGTCTGGCTAACGGAACTCGCCGTAGGCGGAGGTTGGAATGGATATTAAACCTTATTGTTTGCTTCTTTCTAGTAAACCATGAAACCTTGTTGTGGCGTAAGGACCATTAAGGGCGCCATCTCATGGGCAGCATTTTTGGGAGTGGCAGCATTTTTGGCTGGCGCCGTCGTACAACTAATACGCAGCTTGAAACTTTTCAGTGACAACTGTACAGATGATGAATCTGAATGTACAAAGCGATGGTTGGCAATTGCCGGGATATCCTTAGCTGTCATTGTGTTTTCCGTGATCTTGATTGTGATCATACGACAATGCCTGTTAAGAAGTTGTTGGACAGCGAAATCTATTAATTTACAACCGACTGATTAATTTCCGCGAAGCTGCTTTGAATAAACGGTATCACTCGGTACATAGGCATATAAGCCCAGTATCAGCCGAATGCCCTCAACTACGTTCATAGGAGAAAAGATTCAAGAAAGAAACGGTAAACAATGTTGAAGTTTTGGGTCTGTCTTTTCACTCTTATCTAATCAAAGTGGTGACAGACTTTTAAAATTAATCAATTAAACTGCATTTACTTCAAATACCAGAGTTGTAACTGAGTAATGGTCATTCAACATTTTGAAATGCATACAAATATTTAATTCAGAGTTCACTGGTTAAAAGAAAAAAAAGAGAAAAAGTGGCTTAACGTTTCAGTTGAAGCTAGAGCCTTCGAGAATATAAACTGGCCATGGGATTGCCTGGGAGATCTGTAAAATTACTCGCATACTCGCACCAGAAGAAGTAGCACAATAGAACAGTTTAGAAAGCCTGGGAACTGAGACTCTTAACCGTGAAGAACGTGGTTTTTGCTCCATGATGAAGGCTCACGCCTTTGTCGTCACTATAAATGTCGTCACTATAAGTTAAAGATTGTCTTATAATATTTCACAGCGCCTTCTCTATTTCTAAAAATGAAAAAAAAAACGAAAGAAACAATAACCAGTAATCGCCATTCCTTTAGGCATCCATTGGCAATTTGTGGAAAAGAATGGATTTCCTAGCTCAAGTCTTTGCATGCTTTCACAGCCGTTTAGACTGTCCCACACTATCCCCCGGGCACAAGACGTCTAGCAAAAAGTCTCCACCCGGGGCTGCTGACGTTGTCTAAGGATTTGTCCGGGAGGTTGTTACAGCAGGCATTCAGCCTCGCATAATAAACCAATAAATATATATCCGACATATTAATTACTTCTTAATAACCGAGCGCGAGGGCCGTATTGGAAGAATATTGCCCGAGGTTGTTCTGGTACGGACCGAACAAAGTGAGGTCCGTACAAGAAAGACTAAGGGTAATATTCTCCCAATTCGGTCGTGAGGCTTGTGAGAGTTAACAACAAGTTTACTATATGGCTGTGCCTAACACTTTACTACTTGAAAGCATTCAAAACCTACCAGTTTTATTTCACACAAAAAGTTACATCGCACAAGATAAAGTCGTAACTTTCAAAGAAAATATTTCTTTTCATTTAGCTTCAAATCATTCGAACTTTTTAAATCAAAATGGACTCTCACATTTTCTATATTCCCGCTTAACCAGCCGTGTATTAACATCGCCAAGAGAAAATAAGGGGACAGAGAGGGACACTGCCAGTCCAGGCTTTGGGATATGTCAAGTTCGGTAAAGTTATTTTCAGACGGCCATTTGCAACGGAAGTCTGAATTCAGGACGTCCGCATAAAGGCAACCTCGATCTGTTGTTTGGAGAACCATTCAAAATTTTGCTTGTAATGGCGGACCAAGTGGTGCTACGTTTTGTCGATGAAAACAACTTCGAAAAACATGGGAAATGGTATTGATGCGGACGTTTCGGGAAACAGGCTTCCGTTCAAAAGCCAGTCTATAAATAACTTTTGTGGAATTGACATATCCCAGCCAACGCCCTCAGAATCCCTCTCTGTCCCCTTATTTTCTCTTGCATCGCTCATAATGCTCGTGGGCATTACGGGAAAATCTTGCCTCGAGTATTGGCCAGTCACAACGTGAGTTATATATATTCACGAGCTCTAGCCATATAATAAAATTGCTTAATGTTTATAGCTTGGGATCAATTTTTGTTTCTGGGCAACTGGGTCCAGTTACTTAAGACCGAGCACCATTAACTAGCCGGGCCAGACATCGCCAATCGTGCCCGGTATCAATTCCTACTCTAAGAGAAATCGGCCTTGATAACAAAACCGGGCTCCGTTTTTACTTAATTGAAATCGAGTCTGTAACTGTAACATCTTTATGTGCATTCTTTTACTGCAGATTTTATGTTTTCGTGTCACTTGTGAACACAGAAGATGCATTTGTACTGGCAAAAGCTCCAAAACCATTCAAGATATTCTTCTGTCAGTAGACAAAGAAATTCCAACTGGCGGCGAACGTCTAGAATTTAAAGAGAAGGCATTACTCTATTTAAATGACATCAAGACTGAGTTTGAAAATATTCTGACAACTACAACATTTACGTTCATCTTTTCAGGAAGTGGAATCGAAAGATACGGAGTACCGTTTATGTTGTCTAGAAAGCCCAAAGGGTGTTGCTATAACTCTTCTTGCGACATCGATGCGCTGTATACTGATCTGGATGTGATGTTTTGCTCCGTGGTAGACAAAGCTTGTTTTTCCGGCCAAGGAAACATTCTTGTTGAGCCTCTTGTAGCCTAGGGTGTAGTTTTCTTTGGTTACGCCAATTTTTCCTCCCTTACTCCTGGCTTTAAAGCAAGCTGCGTTAGCTCAAAATTCATCAGAGAGCGAGTCAAAAGTGCTGTTGAGAACGCAAGTGTGTCTAATCTTCCTGGCGTCCCATGTCGTTATGGCATGATCGAGCTGACTCCCAAAATAAAGCTGGATTCCAAAGGCCCAGCAATGAAGATAAACATCGCGCCTCTCTTCGAGGCCGATATCACTCTTTGCATCCACTGCCTTGAATGGCCAACGTTTAGTGACTGGCCTTCCAGACCAAAGTACTGGCCCAGTTTTGTTGATGCACAGAGTATAATGTCGCTTGGTTGTCATCTTGTGGCCAAGCCATCTCCTAACGATGAGGCAAAAACAAGCTGGAGATTCTCGTTCTCTGTGGCAGAAGTTGAGATCTCCAAACCTGTGCCAGAAACGGCGAGAAAATGTTTCTTGGCATTGAAGATCATCTTAAAAGACCATCTTCAGCCCGTTCTCCCCGAAATCGGCTCATATCACATTAAACCCATATTTCTGAATACACTGGAAATAATTCCTGTTGGATTCTGGGTAGAGGACAACATCGAAGAGTGTTTCCTGACATTGTTGACGGAGCTTCGTGATGCTCTTATTTCCACGAAGTGTCCTCATCACTGGTTCAGTTTCGTCAATTTGTTTGACATCGACGACAGCGATCTCCAACGTCTTGCAAAGAAAGTTGAAAGAATTTTAAAAGATCCAGCTCCATTTATTTTTGACGATGGTTGCTGTTACCTTTCGCCATGCTGTTTCCGCGTGCCCCAATATAACTTCACCCGACGAAGCAGCCATCAGTTCCTTGCCGATTATGACGAGGTTACCATATCTGTCGATGGAGCCGTGGTGCCGCGATCACACGATCCAGAGAACCATCCAGTTCAGTTGCCTTCATCTTCTTCTCCAGTGGGTGAAGATCGAAGTGTTCCAAGTTTACATGCAAGCGGAGAACAAGGCCCAAGAACCCTTGCAGGATTGGAACAACTTGTAGTGTCACTTCCTCCAATGCATTTTAACCAACGAGGCCCCAGATGCCTTCTACATGAACAAAACGTGGGGTCGTCTGGAGAGGCAATGACATTAGAAGTATACCTTCCACCAATGCAAGACGCATAATGTTCGTTGAAGGCAGTCACGTACGATATGAAAAATTTACAGATTTCTGATCTGTTCCTTACTGCAACCCCATCAGGCCCTTGGGATAACATTGCCCTTCGCATCTTTCAGACAAAAATGTTAACATACTTCTAATTGTATATGTTTTAAGTACAGTGTTTAGTGCAAACATTGAAAACTGTCAATGGGCACCCATAGGGATTGAATGTTTGAAATGTTTCAATATGAAACAGTAACGTTTCCTGAAATTGAACTGGGAACAATTTGGTATGAAATGTCCTTGATCTGAAATGTAAAGTTGCTATACCAACTATTTTTTTGACAGGCATAATTCGGCATAAAATATAATTTTTTGGTATTTTTTATGTAAGATTTCATCTTCCATGATGACTTTTACAATTTGTATCATTCTAGTGTTATTATACTAGTTTTGATTACTTTTTGGTCAATTTTGGGTGTTCCGTGGAGTCCTGGAAAAATCAAGAAATCCAATATAGCGGATTCAAGATAACTGCCGTCATGTAACGTCATAATCACTGCGCACATTTCACCTTTCATGATTTATGTAATTTGTTGTTTAATTTTTTCGTACTTTTGTAATATATTGTAATTTCTCTAGCAACCTTTTAAAATAAAAAAATCTGAAATCTGAAATCCGTAATTACCGGCCAATGACAATCATCCGCGCGGAGGCCTAGGTGTACTTGTCAGACGTCTTTTCGCTATTGGATTTTGAAATTTTTCAAAACGTGTATTTTAACACAAAAATATGAGATTCTACTCTTAGCCAATCAATTATCGCCGTTCCCGGGGTCAGTTGTAGTTGGCCAGTCTTCGCCTGACCGTGGACAGACCATGAACGACAGAAACTGAAAAGGTGGCTCAAAATCCACCAATTACAGTGCACCAAAGGGAACTTTTGAACCCGCTAAACTGCCAACATTGTTAGCAGTGTAAAACGCAACAGGCCACTTGATAATTAATCGTATACACTTTTTTCGAATTTTCGCAAATTCCTCCACAAAAATAATCAACTTAGTCAAACTATTATACAGCGTATTTGCACTATAGATGGTACATGTGCGTCAAATACAGGTAAGACGAGAGATGCAGCGTAGTCTCGCCGGCATGGTTGTTACAGGACCCTGCATTGTCGAAAAAAAATGTAACTACAAGTAGTTACTTACGAAACACAATGCATACTGAGTGCCCAGGGGGCAGTCGGCGTTGGGTTAGTTTTGTTTCCTGATAATCTCGAAGTTTCCTGTAAAGGTAGGAATCGGTTAAAAAAAGTTTGACCTTCGCATATTCGAACAATAAAACCGGGATTAAAGTATTGAGCAGTAGGCCTTGAAATTATAAACATAAAATAGCTCCGAATGTAAAACTTGTCCGCTTCACCAGATTTTCACTAGTAAGCATCTTTTAAATAGAATATACATTTCTTTATTCTCCACATAGGCTTGAGATTGGTTTCTCACTCAATGTGAGTAAGTTTTTCACGTAACCTTGACTTCATGCCCTATTATTGAAAATTGCATGCATTAATGAGGGTCTGGCTTGAAATGGCCGCAGGGGCGACGTGTGTTATGGAGTTTTTATTTTAAAAACTCATCAAAGTCAAGCACGTTGAAATTTAAATCTACATTATTCAAACAATATTTTAATCTTTTTCTTGCTTGCCTTCCCAATGACACACAAGAAGGGGAGGGGTAGCGTACCTCATTCAATCTGATAAAGGTTTTCATTTCGTTATCCACGTGTATTTGTTGTGTAAAAAGCTTGTCATTGTGTCAGATTTTATAAGTGACACATCGAATAGAAAGCTTTACCAAAGTTATGAAAATATTTTTGTACGATTTTCGAGAATTTTCGCGTATTCTACACCCCGTGAAAATAAAGGCTTGGGGACTATAAAGATGTGGATGATTGACTTTCAAGCAAATAGACAGGAAATCGAAAGCGAAAGATAGGGAATAATTATGCTTGCAAAAGCACATTCCTAGGCGTGCTTACTGTGCAATCTTGTTTGGCGAGTGCGAAAAGACTTTTCAGTCAGAGGAACATCACAGTTGTTACAGGTTAGTGGCAGCGCGTTCAAGTATTTCTGTTTCTTTTCAAACGATCTTGATACACTCTTGTCTGTTTATGCACAGGCGTTGAAATTCCGCTTTAAATTAGATTCTGGAATCTATGCAGAACATCAAGATTTTGCACGTAAGCCAGGTTTAACTTGTACTTCGAAAACGAGACAGGAAATCGAAGATCAAACAATCAGGAAAAAGACAACCCAATCACCGCTGTTCATCGAGATTCAGTGGTTCCCTGTCAGTCAGCGCATTGGTTTTTTTAAGATCCTATTATTGACATTTAAGGCGCTTAATGGGCTTGCACCAACGTATATAACTGATGTGTTGGACTGATATGTGCCTCCACGGTCACTACGATCTTCGTATCTAAGTATGGCGACAGATCCTTTCCCGTTTAGGCACCAACACTTTGGAACAGCCTACCTGGTCATTTGAGACTTGCAGTGAACCTGTCCGTGATCATCATCATCATCATCATCATCGTCATCACCATTCTAGCTAACACTAATATAAGCAAGTGTGTATTACAGGATGACCATACTGTGTGCGATGTTGTTACACAAGGCCATGCTTCATATTTTGTAATTACCATGTGGTAGTACAAGTGAAATTCGGGTCTTTTAATTTGTCATTTTTTGTCTTCTAGATATCAGCAGGCAGATACACGTTTTGCAGTGGACTTATACCAAGGTAACTGCCGAATGCTTTTTTACTATTCCGATGTTCTACTTAACAAGTAGATTCCATGTTGCCGTGCGTCTGTTCAGTAATAGATCACAGATGACGTCAAAATGTGGTAAGAACAAAAAGTGGCACACGAGGCGATGGGCGAGTGTGTCACTGATGTTCTTACCACATTTTGAAGTCTTCTGTGATCTATTACTGAACAGACGCACGGCAACATGGAATCTATTTGTTTTATATAACTGAAAGAAACAAAATATACAGAAATAACTCCTTTCCCCACTTTGACAAATACGATAATAACGATTTGACATCTTCATTGGCCCAGTCAGGTAAAATATTCCCCAATTTTCAAAACTTTCCGCCATTTTAAAAAACAGAGGGAAAAAGTTTTTAATGATGACGTCATCTATGCGTCTGTCCCCTAATAGATCATTAGTAAGAACCAATCAAAATGCGCGCATAATAGAGCTCATTTATAAATTTGAGTAGACTAAGAGCAACTTTAACAAAGAAGATACTTAGCAATGCGTTTAATTTCATCAAATAAAATAACAAGCACTCCTCTGAATGCAATTTGACAAAAAATACTCAGTACTTTTTTGGGAAGTAGAATTCGGTATAGCAGTGTTACCTCCTTATACTTCATCAGAATTGCTTTTTCTTTATTACGACATTCGTAACTCATATTAGACAATGGTATTAGTAGCGGCGTTTTCTTCTAAATAATTCTACATAAGCCACTGAAAAGCACGTTTAACAAAGTTATTCGTGAACAATCACTTTTTGCAATATCGTCAAAAAAGTAAAGGAAAGAGAAGAAATTCTTTATATGCGCCGTATGGTTATTGGTTAGCAGTAGTTTGAAGTGTTATTTTGACAATTTCGTCATGGTTAAATGACTGGAGGCTTTTTGTCTACTGCAAATTAGCAATTTGTTGTTTGCTGTTTTGACTTGAATCAGAGTTCGTCGGCTGACCATTATTAAAATCCTTTGTTATTACATTAGATGCAAATTTTCAATCGAAAGCGCACACAACTGGTATCTTATTTGCCTCCGCCCACGATATACCCTTCAAATTTGGCACAACCAAATATCAATCCCAAAATTTCCTTCTTGCTTGTGTGAGGCATGAATGGTCCTTTAAAAAGCGTAGGCTTCTGGTCGGCCTTTTTCAACCACTGCCATGTAATGCTCGAGTGATTATTTAACTGTAGCATCAGCTTCTCTTGCCTCAAAGTTCGCTAATGCAGTACGCAAGGCAAGAGTCTGAATTCTTCCCTCTGTGTTTCTTGGTATCTTGGTACGATAGCTGTTTCAGAGTTACGCTTGGGAATGACATGTTTGAAATGAACGTACCTGTATAATGCAGCACCAGATCTGTTCGTTGGCGTTGGCATCAACATCATTTCCAGGGTGTCTCTCCTGCGTTGGCGTTTCGGCTTCTGTTCCATACCATATACCACACCGTCTCTTTTTAGGCAATGCTATGTCTTACAGCTCAACGTATCCCTCGATCGCTTGCTTGAACGAATTCTTGAAATTCCACCTATTTATGTCACTGAACTTCAAAGTTGTTTGTTGTGGTATACGTTTTATCAGGAGCTCGTCCTTTAATGTCATCAAATGCATTTGTCGGAAGGCCAGTGAGTGCGGGGCAACATACCGCTAAAATATTTGTATTTTTAAGGCTGAAATGGCGTTGGAAAAGGTTAATCGATCGCAGATAAGGCATTTAAGCTCTGGTTTAACGCAGTTCGCTTGTGATCACTAATTTGGTTTTCACATGATTCAAGAAAGCTTCCCACGAAGATGCGAGTAATCCTCCCCTCCCATGCCCTTTATTTTCAGCCGGCCATACCGAGGGTCTTCTTAGTTTTCAATATGGATCTCGCAGCGGCTTAGTTCGCGGTTATCCAGAAGGACAGACGAGCAGTTTTAGAAAGGCGAATCCAAGCCGTGCGCTGGTTGGGTAAATTCTTGACAATCGATCAATCAATCAATCAATCAATCAATCAATCAATCAATCAATCAATCAATCAATCAATCAATCAATCAATCGATCAATCAATCAATCAATTTAAGTGTGTTTTTATTTAATTGAAACGATGGGAACGCACTGGACTACTACTACTGAACTTTAAACTTAAACTATGGTCAACAAATTTGAAAGCTAAATATAGAGTTCCTATCCTATGAGCTCCTACCATGTTTAGTCCTAATGAGTTTGTTATGTAACAGATAGCAGAGTTGTTCATTAATTTTTTTATTTTCCATTTTTTGTAAGAGTGATACATTTTTATGAATATTTTTGTTTTCATGTGTTGTACCTCTTGTTGGTAGGATTTTGTTTTGATTAGGAAAGAGCTACCTCCTAGAGAGAGTCTGTTTCAAGCAATTGACTACAGCTTAAGTGACAGCTTGGTTGGCAACACACTGTTGTTTATTCTAGCACTATTTTAGAGCCTGAATAGTTTTACGTTATGTCACCTCTGGTTGGTGGGATTCTGTCTTGCTTAGATTAAAACTACCGCCCAAAAGAACAGCCTAATTGTTACAAGCAGTCGGCTGCAGACAAAGTCAGAGGTCGGTTGTCAACTAATTGTTGTTTATTCTTCTTCAGTCTAGCACAATTTTAGAACGGCCGAGTGTGAATATTTTTATGCTTTTATTTCTTGACTGAAGGTATTATGTTTTGCTTAAGAAAACTATCACCCAGAGGGACAATCTCTTTTTTACAAGCAATTTGCTCTAGATAAAGTGGCGGTGCGGTTGTGCCCTCGATTTGCGGACAAAATGGTAAACCGTGCAAACATTCCAGATTTACTCACATCATAGATAACCCGAGTTGCCACTACATAACGTGGCTACATACAGGAGCTCATGAAGTCATATGGGGGTTCGGGGTGGTGGAGGCATTTTAACTAGTTGCTTCAATTTTATTTTTGGTTCGTATGCCTTGTCCTTCCTGATAGGACTTCGTTTTTACTGCAAACAGTCCACCTTGATTTATAGGAGTATGTATATTCCCTTCTTTAGAAACGACATGAGACATATTAGCTTGCATCTAAGAAATAAATTTATCAACCATGCACTGCAGTTTTATTGTTCAGCTTTAAAATTCCATTTAATAACTTTAGAAAAAATGACTTTTCCTTTTGGTCCCATGTGAGGTAGCTACTATATATTGTCTTTGTTCTGGTTAATTGTTGGCAGTGATAACTGTGTTTCATCAAGTAAAATAAGAGAAAATAACAATGTTTTGTGTTTGACTATGTCATTTTTTTCTTTAATGTTCTTCTTATCCTCCGTGTTTCGTCAAAGTAATGGATTCTCAAACTGTCCTCGAGGCTTACATTATAATTATAGCAGAAACATGAACTGGCCGGGAAAAAGTCATTGATAAGAAGTAAAAGTCATTTTGGCTCCTTTGTTGAACTGAGGCGATTTTTTATCAATCCTACATCTTTTATGGCCTTGACAATAACTGAAACCATCTTGTACAAGCATTTTCGTACCATCGACTTCATGCTAGATCAGACTACAACTGATTTCGTCAGTCTTGTGAAAAGAAGTGCCATTATTACTTTATCTTGAAATAAATTATTAATTCTACTCAGTTTATTAGGTGATCCAAAATTTAACCAACTCGGTGCGTATTATCTATCATCCGATATCCAGCGCGCCCTCGTAAAACAATTAATTGTCCAACTTTAGCCAGCAGAGTACAACAATTACACAATCAAAAGGTCATACCTACATAACAAACAGAATGATCGCAATGCTTGACATCATTCTTCTGGTAGAATTGGATTATCTCGCATTCGCGAAAAAAATCGGAAATGGACTTGATTTCCTCTGAGCCGGTTAAGGATTTTCTCCTTAATCTCTGGTGGAGGACTAGCACTAGATACGCACGAGCAATGTCATTTATTTAAATTAATATGATCATCCTTGTACATTTCACTAATCTAGCGGCACAAAACGCTGCAAAACAGCGTATGACAAAATACTATCCAAAAAATCCCTTAGTAACAACACCGGATCTGTCGTGAAGGGTCTCCCCGCTTAATTCAAGCGAAAGGCGTAGGTGGGTCTTTTCGGCATAAATTGCATCACTACAGCACAAATGTTTATATGTTAACTGGATATATGCTTCCAACCTCCCCAACCTCACGCAGAATCCCATTCAACATACTTCAAGATAACATCTTAGCCACCTTAAGACCGGAAGAAAAATGGTATAACTCATTTATCAAAAGGGAAAAAGTCCCTAAGTGTGAATAAAAATCAATGCCGTTCTTACCTTCGTCCGCCATTTTTTACGGCCCATGAAGAACAAGAGCATGTTTCCCAGGAGGGGTCGCAAGGCAAGTTGTAAGTCGTAAGTCGTAGGTTGTGGGAAACAGTGTGTTGAGTCACAAGCCATGAGAGGCAAGTGGCAAGTTGTAGTTCACTGTCGCACCATAAAAAGTGGTGGGTTGTAAGTGGTAACTGAGTAGACCAGTTACGACTTCTACGTTGCTTCTTTACGTGGCCACCGTCGGCCGCAGTACATTTTACATGGCTTATATCAAACACTTGAAGCTTGTGGAACTCAGGGCTACATCGACGACACCTATTTTTTGTTAAGTTTTTTGCTGTCAAAACGGAGTCAATTTTGTAGTGCAGACAAAACCTGTCAAGCTTACCCTGATTTATATCATGTACGTAGTTCTTTTGGTACTTCGGTGTCGAAAGCTCTTCGAATAAAACCTACTGTTCGTGAACTTTTACTGAGCGTGACTTTGAAACTTTGCTGCAAAATGATTTTTTCCAGGTATTTTCTCGCCGGGTAGCCAGGTGGAGAAATAAATCCCGCACATTTTGTTGTACCATATTCGTCGCGAAAGGGTCATTAGCTCATAAGTTGCCAAAGGAACAATGGAGTCGAACTTTCTGTAATTTTTAATGGACAACCACCCACTCCCCCCCCCCCCATTAAGCTACTGCTGAGAGTAATTGTAGGGGGGAGGGGGAGGAATGTGGTACATGTGTGTGGCTAGAGCACAGTTCTGTGCACCCATTAGTTTAAGGGGTGACAAACTAGGAGAAGATGTCGTTTCAGAGGAGATTTAATGCACTGTATATCTAACCTTTTTTTTTCTCCTTCCTCTAGTGAGCCATGAAACCATGTTGTGGTAAGACCATTAAAGGCGTTATCTGGTTTACATCTATTTGCGGAGTGGTTCCTTTCATCATACATATGCTCCGTGTTTTACAGCTGTACGGTTACTCTGACTGTTCAGATGAACCTGGATGTACGAAATTGCTTTTAACGTACGGAGGAGTTGGTCTTGGTACTGCGTTATTTCTCTATATTGCTGGTTCGAGAATTCGAGTATGTTTGGTAAGGATTTTTTGAGGTTAACATTTATGGTTATGATATTTACCATACTTATAAAAGGAATCGACTACAGCCTGTGAGTCCACATACGCATTTTTAATTCCGCGAAACTTTCTTGCGTCTTTGTTTCAGATTATGTAAATTAACATTTGCTTCCTTCTTAACTTAAAAAAATTGGCACTCGCAAACTGAAATCACTGTTGGAATTGCCCATTTCCTTTAAGAAGCCAGAAAAATGTAAGATATCGATATAACATGGAAAATCCTACAAATCTCACCTGTTGTGTGTTTTCTGTTTTTATTGATACCCCATGCTTCTGGACGTTGTGGGAGAAACATTAAACACACACGAGAACAACAAATTATTCTCTAATCTGCTAGGTTGCGAGCACTAATCTGTAGGGTGCTCTGATTTCCAGAATTAGCTTTGGGCTCTTAGCCAGTGAGAAGGTAGATAGTGACCACAATGTATATAATTATACTTGCCGGGAGGATAAATAAGAAAAACGCTTTTTTTCGCTCGAAGAGAGAAAGATATAAACAAACAAAATAAAATGTTAATGATTTTCAGTCATAACTATAGCTTTGGCTACCTATGTGTTTAGACCAAGGACAATCAATTCAAGAATTCAAAAAAATAGCAAATAATAATAAATTCAAAACTATGAATGCTCTAGGAACTATTCTGTCAATGGAACAACCTTCGAACAGGGATGACGGTGTGAGCCTCTCTGAGCATTTTTATCACTATATTTGTTGCATGAACGTTTGCATTTAAACGATTAATGTCTTTTCATTTATTTTTAATGACTTTTAAGTATTGTTGACGTCATGTGCGGTGATATCAACTCCAAAATACGTAAATACAAATTATGTTACACTACGAGCAATGTCTCTTTCAGCTCAGGTATAGACGAGCGTAAAAATCACGTGAGCGTGCTCGCATGCAGCACGCAGCAGGCGATTTTCGCGCTCGCTTGTATGTTCTTTTCGTTCGAAAGCGGAGAGACTGCGTGTAGTCTAAAACGACATTAAAAGAAAAACAAGTCTAAATTTGCGTGCTTGAATTGTTTGGCTTTAAATGCTCGAGGTCTTGATTCCATTTCTGTTAGATATATATAGATATATACATGTTGTCCAACACAAGATGGTTAATTCGTTGTCTTCATGGACTTTTTCGTAGGTTTGGTGTTTCCCTGTCACTTGTGGTCACAGAAAATGTATCTTTACCGGAAGAAGCACCAAACCTCTTCAAGAAATTGTTCTGTTAGTCGACAAGGAAATTCCGACAGGCGAGCAAATTCAAGAACTCAGAGAAAATGCCTCACTCTATTTGAACGACATCAAGACTGCGTTTGAAAAGACTATGACAACCACGACATTTAAGATCATCTTTTCAGGGAGCGTAATTGAAGGATATGGAGTCCCATTTATTCTTTACAGAAGCCCCAAAGACTGTTGCAGTAAGTTTTATTGCAACATAAATGCCTTATATACTGACTTAGATGTCATGTTTTGCTCCGTGACAGATAAAGCTTGTTTTTCTGTCTATAGTCAAGGGAATATTCTTGTTGAACCTTTGGTAACCGAAACCGCGGGTTTCACTGGATTTGCTAATCTATCATCCCTTACTCCTGGCTTTGAAGGAAGCTGCGTAAGCTCAAAACCCACCAGAAAGCAAGTCAAAAGTGCTGTTGAGAACGCAAGTGTGTCTAATCTTCCCGGAGCCCCATGTTGTTGTGGCATGATTGAGCTGACTCCCAAAGTAAAGCTTGACTCTGTAGGACCAGCAGTGAAGATAAACATCGACCGTCTCCTTGAGGCCGACATTACTTTTTGCATCCACTGCCCTGAATGGCCAGCCATTAGTGACTGGCCTTCCAGACCAAGGTACTGGCCCAGTTTTAATGATGCACAAAGGATACTGTCACTTGGTTGTCATCTTGTGGCCAAGCCATCACCGGACGATGAGGCAAAAACAAGCTGGAGATTCTCCTTCTCTGTTGCTGAAGTTGAGCTCTCCAAACTTGTACCAGAAACGGCGAGAAAATGTTTCTTGGCACTGAAGATCATCTTGAAAGACCATCTTCAGCCAGTTGTCCCCGAAATCGGCTCATACCACATTAAAACCATATTTCTGAATACACTGGAAAAAATTCCTGTTGGTTTCTGGGTAGAGGACAACATCGAAGAGTGTTTCCTGACATTGTTGACGGAGCTTCGTGATGCCCTCATTTTCATGAAGTGTCCCCATCATTGGTTTAGTCTCGTCAATTTGTTTGATATTGAGGAGAGCGATCTCCAACGCCTTGCAAAGAAAGTTGAAAGAATTTTAAAAGATCCAGCTCCATTTATTTTAGACGATGGCTGCTGTTGTCTTTCGCCATGTTGTTTCCGCGTGCCCCAGTATAACTTCAACCGACGAAGCAGCCAGCAGTTCCTTGCCGATTATGACCAGGTTACCATAACTGTCGATGGAGCCGTGGTCCCAGGATCACACGGTCCAGAGGACCACCCAGTTCAGTTGTCTCCAGTGGGTGAAGACCGAAGTGTTCCAAGTTTAGATGCAAACAGAGAACGTTACTCAGAAACCCCTGCAGGATTGGAACAACTTGTAGTGTCACTTCCTCCAATGGATTCTAACCAACGAGGCCCCAGATGCTTTTCAGATGAAGAAAACATGGGTTCGTCTGGAGAGGCACCGCCATTAGTAGTATGTCTTCCACCCATGCAAGAAGCCTAGCATTCACACAAGGCAGTCAAGCGTGTCCATACATGCCGGAAAAGGCAAGCACAACTAGAGCCAGGGAGAAGAATGCTGGGCAACAGACTTACATCATGTACGTTTTTCCGGCCATTTCGTTATAATCACACTACGAGCAAGTTCAATTATGAACTTTCTCTTATGTGAGTATTAAAACTAAGGATTGGATTATGAAGTTTGATGGTGTGTGTTTTGTCATTATAAATAATTTAGGGTTTTTTTAGAACATCAGTAAGTTGAGTTTAAAGCTAAAAAGAGACAAAAACAGAGAATTGCTCATGAATGTTTTTAGAAACATAACAGTTGATTGCACAATATTCAACTGACGCATCAAGCAAATCCAGTTGTAAGCTGTCACAAATTATATCATAACTTAACTTAAGTACAGCGCGTCCTGATTGGTTAATTAAGCGCTAACCATTTGCCCATAGGTGCACGCTGACTTATGGTTGTTTTTGAGCGCGCATTCATGTGACGCAATGTGGTGCCTGCGCCGATTTCCCTTTCATAACAGGTCGTTGCCATTTTTGACGGTCGATGCCATCTTTGGTAACCAAGCTTTTAGTCATGGTAGATGTAATATGTGCTCTGGATTAAGTTACAATGAGGCAACAAAAACATTTCTAAATAGTCTAACAACAACAACAACAACAACAACAACAAGCTTTATTACCAATCACACTACGAAGTACGAAGTTTAAGCCCAGGTTAAATTTACGTTTAAAGTCCGGGAAAGGGCTAGCTCAACTATTATACATGTATCAGTTATAATATATACGTTAATTTTTCGGAACTGTGCCGGATTGGCATGGTAGTGTAGGGGTAAGAGAGAGAGAGAGATTAGTATAGTAAAGGACCGGGTTCGATTCTGGGTTGCGTATGTCTTTCATTTTAGTTGAAACACTTTCAGTGACAGTTCAAAGGTTTTCAAAGTGTCTTAAAAATGGCCACAAGCGTATACGAAAGGGGAATTTGCGGCGCGTCCGATCAAACAAGAAAATTTGAAAATTACATCGCGAGCCGTTTGCTTAACTTTTTAACCATCAAGCTAGGGATGCAATTCTGAGGTTTGCTGGCACTCAAGAACTTAGCGATTAGACTCTTTAGTGCTTTTTTCGTGTTTAGGAGTCTCCCGCGTGCATTAACCGTTTGTTGGGCGCCCATCGTTTACCATTTGTTAACTAGTGTTTCAAGGTATTTTAAAGACGCCGAAAGCATGAAGCTTAATTTTGCTAGCAATTTAGTGATGTTTTTGGATGGTTTACTTTACCAGATGTTAGAAGAACAAAACTAGACAGTTTTTGTAAAACTAGAAACCCTTGAAAAGCAGTTCTCAAAGGAGGGTGAAGGTGAAAAAAGGTTTTACCTCGAAAAAGGCACCAAAAAACAGGAACAGCCTACTTTTTCTGTGAAGAAAACGTAAATCAACTGAAAGGAACACGCTAAAAATGCATTTTTAACTCTTTTGTGTTCTTTTTTGGAGTATGACAAGCATTTTAATGGTCATGGAAGCGATAGCGAACTTATTTGTAAGAAGAAATAAAAAAAAAATGATGTTCGATAATAGAATTTATGCTCCTTTCCCTTATCCTAAAAATATGTTAGTGCTGGCGAGGAGTGTTGTTTTGGGTGAGCTCTGTTTGCTGGGATAGAAATAAATGACACATCTTTTTGGGATGAATTTGGCCAATAGTGTGGCCGTTTATTTAAAACAATCATGGAAAGGCTTAGATATCCAAACATACAATGCATAATTCCAGCAAAGGTGAGGGCATACCCGCCATCCAGAATCAGGAAAATAAGAAAGGGAAGGCGGGAAAATGATCTTGACTTGCTTGAGTGGGCAAGAATCGTAACTCAAATATCTCCCTCCAACCGCCAGAGGTAGTTTGCTATCCTCACATGCGTTATAAAGACTGCTCTGTTGTGTCCCCTGGATGGCAGCATGCCTGGATGCTGGTTACAGATTAAGTGTTTGCGTGACAGTCACATAAAACAATTTATTCCTTCTTAGGAATAAATCTCTTAAAGAAACGTTGACGTGCAGGTCTTGTTTACACTTATGGAGAGTCGAACAAAGAGAACACGCCGTCGCGTGCGAGTGTCCTATGTCACATAGTAACCGACCACGCAGGATACACACGTTTACGAGAGGCAGGCGTCTTGAATTGGAAACGAGTTTTGATGTCTTTGATTTATAGGTCTGTCTTGTTTTGCCCCTGAACGTTTATTTTATAAAAGAGTCATACGTTTGCAAAACGATGACACAGCACCGTCAAGAACGGCCCCCAAAACGAGGAGACAATGTTGCGAAAAAATTTCTAAATTTTAAAGGCCTGTTCATTTTTTATGAGGTAAAAAGGGGGGTTGGGCTGGTGGGATTTGAGGGGGGCCACGCCAAAAAATATGGCTTCAAAGGGGGGGACAGGCAAAAAATATGGTGTGTAAAGGGGGACCACCAAAAAAAAGTGCCTTTAAGTTTGGTAGTGACAGCGTCTGTAATAATGCAAAAATCAGTGCCAGAATGCCAAAAACAAGCGTTTCTAAGGTTGGCAACTCTACCCCACCAGCTATTTGGTTACCAAATACAAACAGGGAAATGTCAACTCTTTTTGGGCCTCTGCTGGTCTATTCTTAAACGACTGAACATTTGATAACAGTGTCCAAACTAATGCCTAAAGCCGGCATTATTGTCTTTTGATGTACTTCAGAATGTACCAAATTGCATTAGAGCGTCTCTAGATTTTCAAAATTTTCCAGGGGAAGATATTCCTGGAATCCCTACCATAAAATTATACTCCTGTAGGACTGAAACTAAACTACAATGTTTGTTGAAATTGACTTGACTTTAATTTAAGCTTGATAGGCTATGGAATTTCTTTATCATTTTTTCTTGGGGGGGTCATCCCAATTATTAAGAACTACAAGAGGGGCCAGGTAAAAAAATTCTCATGTAGAGGGGGGTCATTATATATTACAGGAACCACCCATCTAATCCCACCAGCCCCCCCCCCCCCCATAAAAATGAACTGTCCCTAATGTTTCCCCTTATAATTTACCGCTTACGCGGCGTCAAAAACGAAAGCACGTCCTTAGAGGTTAAAAAAATCACAGAATGAAACCTAAAATACTCAAAAGGAAGAAAACACACCTCTTAAGAGCCAGTGTCTGTAAATATAGAAAACCCGGCGCCAGTTGCGAAATTTTCAATTTCTTCATATTTTGTCTAAATAAACCCTTTAGTGAGTTATTTTCGAAAATACAATTAAAAGTTTCTAAACCGCTTTAGTTTTTTCAAAATCGAGGAAAGTCTGAAAATCGCCATGTTGGCTTCCCGCCGCCATCAAAAAAGGGGTAAAATGGTGCATTTTCTTTTCGCTCGTACAGCTAAACACGGTAATGTTTACCACTGTACTTTTAGCAAATCATAACACCATTCCTGCTCTTTCCAAAACTGTAGTTTGTTTGGGAAAAGCTTTTAAATTTTATATCTTTCTAGCTGTTTTATCTACCCCGCTCTAAGCGCTTCAGGGGAGAAGCAAATTTTAGCTAATTTCTAAACCATAGAAAGCCCACTGGTACATTGAATTTTAAGCCGAAACTACGATGGTCTTTAAGCTTATACTTCATATTATGCTGTGTGAAAATTTCTTCCGCGGCCCGACAAAACTGTCCCGATGAGAGACGGAAACGATGAGTCAATTTTGGCAACGCGACCAATTTGTACTGCAAACAAACGTCACTATAAATAACCCAACATCAATCAAAAATCAGCTCAGAAAACCTTCTACAGTTCAATATCAGACATCATACACATTGTAACTTAAAATACTTTTTATTTTGATGAAGAAACATCCTACCTTTGGGTATTCGTCGTAAAATAGATGCTAAAAGAAGAAGCTTTGATTCTAGTTTTCGTTATCCGACACCGAATAAATTACATCTCAACTACAGGTCGAAAAGTCAATGCAATCATCTGTTCGTCACACAAGGGTCGTATTTGAGTATTTCCCTCCTTGTACTGCAAAACAACATGTTTTATGGCAAGGAAATTGACTTATTATCTTAAAACGTTAACATTCCTGGTACTTTAAGCGTTCTTAAAGACAAACATCTGTTTCCACTCGCTTACATTTGCGTGACAAGAATTCGCTTGCTGCTAAAGTGGCAAACTGTATCGAAAAGATAAAATGCAGTTTTCAATAGATTAAAACTGCTCATTGTAGGGAGTATATTGCAGAATTTGCGTTGACTAGTTACTGGCAGCGAGGAGGACTTAAGAGCTCCTGACCAGAAATATCGAGAATCCCACGACAGGAAGGAAATTTCGTCTTCTATTTTATTTTACCAAAAATACCCCTTTGGTAAACTATTTTCAAAAATCATATTTAAAAGTTCCTCCGCCTTTTGTTTTTTTTTTAAATTTAGATAGGTTCGAAATACGGCTAGAAGCTCGCTTGCGCCCCCCCGGAAACAAGGGAAAATTGTGCATTTTTAGCAAGCTCGCACGCAACAATGGAAACCGTTCCCGTTTTACCATTTGGCTCTTACCTACATCATTCTTTCCTTTATCTAAAAATATAAAAATCGGATATAAATTTGTATTTTTAAACTGCTTGCTGACCTGTTGAAGATACTAACCTTGAAGGGTTCAGAGTCAAAGTGAAATTTGGGTCAACTTCAGAGGCCTATAACTGACCTAGCATATATTTTTCAAACCAAAAATATACATCAAAAGTAAGCTCAAGCATTTCTCTTCACTCTCTGAAAGTGTCGTTTTTGGCCCGCTAAAAGCGACGTGTCGAGAAAAAAAAGTGTGCAGGGTATTTTGAGCATTTCGGTAGAACGGCCGCTGTCACGCGAGCCACATCGGTTCCACTAAAGCAGTCATAAAACAAGGTTTCACTGGCTCGTTGTTTTGAATAGGTTAATAAAGTAAAAATATATACTTTTCATTTAGAGGTAACTATGTTACTATGGCTTAGGGGCAACCCGGTTTACTTTTCTACAGTGCAAATTTATTGACAATGTAACAATATTATTTGATTGATCCAAACTGATAAACCAAAGATACTCTCACCTTAAGACATCATCTTGTGAATCTCTTGGTTCAGGTTATCCCTCTTTTTACCAGAATTATTGGCTGCATTAGTCATGTTAATTTGTAGATTGAAAAAACGAAAGTCACAAACCACGTCAAACTATGCACTCCGTATATAAATGGTCATAAATGTGAGACATGAAATGAGCTGAGCTTTTCGTGATAGTCACGATGTAGGATAGCGTGACGCAGTGACTCAGAAAGCTGGAAGACCCAAATTGGCTGAAACCAGGAACCCCTGCTTAAACATAAATGTTAGTTTTCCGGTAAATAGCTGTTTTGAATGTATATATGCGAAGTGACATTTATCTAATGAGGGAAAGAATCGTAAGGGTCATTTGCAATTTCAAATATCTTAGGGTCGGATCATTTACTGTTAGAGGGGGTGGTTGGAAAGAATCACAATATTCCCGGAAAGCTTTTGTTGAAGAAAGAGCGCAAAAACACCAGGGAAAGAAAATTCAAGCGAAGCTTTTAGTTACAAAAAATGATAAATAAATCATAATCGTAATAACTAAGCAGAAAAGTGCAAAAATTAAATGATACGTCTCTTATTGTCTTCGATCGGTTTTAAATGGACGTGTTAGTGCTATTTTAAGTCTCGTGGGACACATTCAGTTAACAAAAGCGCCACCACAAGAACAAGTTGAAACCATTGCTTCTAGTAGGCTGATGTAGGGTAGTTTCCTTCTAAGTTTTAAAGGAGTTACAATTCAAAGCGCTCGCAGTGAAACTGAAAAAAGTCTAAGTTTCCGGGTTGCTGTTCATGGCGCAGATGTCGTACTGGTCGTACACGATGAGATGTTCCAGATGAGATGTTGCCGCTAGACCCTAAAAGAACGCAGTGGCTAATGCTGGGCCGTCACACACTCGCCATCGGAACCTGGCAATCCGGCTTATTTCCGCCCACGGTACTGCATCTGCTTCCACTTTCCTTCTTGATGAATGGCCAATATTGAACTTTGTTTTCGAGGTAGACTTTTTTTATCATCGAAGCGGGAAGCTTGCCCGGATAATAAATTACCCCATCCCTGCCGATTACAAAATACACAAAGCTTTAACCATCTTCTTTTAGCTTTTAACCTTTTCAAGCTTTAAACCCAGAATTACAATAAGTTATGTGGCAGTTATGCTATCGCAGACAGTAGTTTGGTCTCTCTTTAAATTTCTGAAATTAGTGCCCAAGCCTAAATTAGGCTGTTGGAACCAAAACGAACCGGTCAAGGTGTGCACCGGTCAAGGTGTTCAATGGGACCGGAATTGTTCCTGCATTTTTGCAGGTCCAAAAACCGGACCTTTACTGGACCGGATAGACGGTACGGATAGCAGTTTCCGTGTGAACAGAAGACCTATCCGAACCGGAACCGTTTGGAAATCCATCCATGTGAACAAAGCCTAAGGATTCAGAGGGCTCTTGAGATTTCAGCACAGGTATCATTCCACACCTTCCTACGACGGTGCAAGGCCAAGCAGCGATCGGAAGAGATATACATAATTCTCCCGAATTAGCTACTTTCTTTACTTTCTTCTTGCGACAAAAAGTTTTGCAGCGTTTCTTCTACAAAAGGTTTCCAAATTAAACTTTTCTTATTTTTCCAACCACCCCTCTAAAATAAATGGTCCGACCCTAAAATATCTGAATCTGCAAATGACCCCTAGCATCCATCCCCTCATAAAAATAATAAAATAAAATAAACCAATTTGACTACATTGTACAGCAAGACAAGATATCCTCACCGTGTACGACCAGTACGACATCTGCGCTGATGGCAAAGAACGGCAACCGGAAACTTGGACTTTTTCAGTTTCACTAAGAGCGCTTTGTCTTGTAAACACCTCCGTTGAAACTTAGAAGAAAAGTACCCTACACCAGCCTACTAGAAGAAATGGTTTCAATTCTGTTAACTGGATGTGTCCCACGAGACTTAAAATAGCACTCACACGTCCATTTAAAAACGATCAAAGACAATAAGAGACGTATCATTTAATTTTTGCACTTTTCTGTTTAGTTATTACAATTATGATTTATTTATCATTTTTTGTAACTAAAAGCTTGGCTTGAATTTTC
Source organism: Siderastrea siderea (assembly GCA_964030785.1). Classification (NCBI taxonomy): domain Eukaryota; kingdom Metazoa; phylum Cnidaria; class Anthozoa; order Scleractinia; family Rhizangiidae; genus Siderastrea; species Siderastrea siderea. Next base: position 44,344,816 of record OZ034969.1, on the reverse strand, counting down.
TTTCCCTGGTGTTTTTGCGCTCTTTCTTCCACAAAAGCTTTCCGGGAATATTGCGATTTTTTCCAACCACCCCCTCTAACAGTAAATGATCCGACCCTAAAATATTTGAAATTGCAAATGACCCTAACGATTCTTTCCCTCATTAGAGAAATGTCACTTCGCATATATACATTCAAAACAGCTATTTACCGGAAAACTAACATTTATGTTTAAGCAGGGGTTCCTGGTTTCAGCCAATTTGGGTCTTCCAGCTTTCTGAGTCACTGCGTCACGCTATCCTACATCGTGACTATCACGAAAAGCTCAGCTCATTTCATGTCTCACATTTATGACCATTTATATACGGAGTGCATAGTTTGACGTGGTTTGTAACTTTCGTTTTCTCAATCTACAAGTCAACATGACTAATGCAGCCAATAATTCTGGTAAAAAGAGTGATAACCTGAACCAAGAGATTCACAAGATGACGTCTTAAAGTGAGAGTATCTTTGGTTTATCAGTTTGGATCAATCAAATAATATTGTTACGTTGTCAATAAATTTGCACTGTAGAAAAGTAAACCGGGTTGCCCCTAAGCCATAGTAACATAGTTACCTCTAAATGAAAAGTATATATTTTTACTTTATTAACCTATTCAAAACAACGAGCCAGTGAAACCTTGTTTTATGACTGCTTTAGTGGAACCGATGTGGCTCGCGTGACAGCGGCCGTTCTACCGAAATGCTCAAAATACCCTGCACACTTTTTTTTCTCGACGCGTCGCTTTTAGCGGGCCAAAAACGACACTTTCAGAGAGTGAAGAGGAATGCTTGAGCTTACTTTTGATGTATATTTTTGGTTTGAAAAATATATGCTAGGTCAGTTATAGGCCTCTGAAGTTGACCCAAATTTCACTTTGACTCTGAGCCCTTCAAGGTTAGTATCTTCAACAGGTCAGCAAGCAGTTTAAAAATACAAATTTATATCCGATTTTTATATTTTTAGATAGAGGAAAGAATGATGAAAGAATTGTTGCCTACGAGCTTGCTAAAAATGCACAATTTTCCCTTGTTTTCGGGGGGCGCAAGCGAGCTTCTAGCCGTATTTTGAACTTTTCTAATTTTTGGAAAAACCAAAAAGCGGATGGACTTTTAATTATGATTTTTGAAATTAGTTTACCAAAGGGGTATTTTTGGTGAAATAAAATGAAATATGAAATTTCGCTTCTGTCGTCGGGTTCTCGATATTTCTGGTCAGGAGCTCTTAAAGTCCTAAAAATAAAACGGTGAAAGCCAGTCATTTGAAATTCTTTTTTTTTTTCCAGGCAGTCTGTCTAACTGAAACACCCTTCTTTTGAGAAAACACAACAAAGTCTAACATGTTAAACTTACCAAGGTGGTTGAAGGATGATCAACTTGACTGTTAGTATTCTGGTAAAATAATAGGAATGTGTTTCTTGCCTAGCTAGTACTAAAAGTTTTAAGACGGCCATGTCAAAGAGCCTGTCGTGACAAAATTTGTTTTAGCGTGATTGGGGATTGGGGCGAACGCGTGGATGGGGGTAAGGGGGTGTTACACCTAAGGCTACATTACTGAAATGATATGAATAAACAAAGTTACAATGCACATTGATAATTTGTCTGTATTCCCGTTGTTATTTTTATAATAACGTTAATCGATAATGATCCCTTAACCAGTGATATAAACAAAATTTATATTTTAAAAAATCTATTTGTATACATATACTCTGCCAGACTAATTGTTTTACTGTAACCTGAATCGAAAGTAAGAAATAATTTGTATAAAATCATTTCTCTTTCGTAAAACACTTCCTGTTGCGGTAATATTTGTTTTTCGGCCCACGGCATGAGCTCTCTTGCAGTGTTATTTTGTGGTCTTTTTAAATTTACTCCACAGAGTAACTACAACAATCTACTAATTCTTGAAGAAGAAGTAGACTACATTCCTCCGTACTGGCGGGGTTGGTGCTTGAAGTTCCAAGGCAACCCCGCCTTTAGCTTTTATATTTCCTCAAGAGAAAATAAGGAAACAGAGAGGGACACTGAGGGCGTTGGTGTGGGATATGTCAATTCCACAAAAGTTATTTAGAGACTGGCTTTTCAACGGGTCTGTTTCCCGAAACGTCCGCATAAATACCATTTCCCTTGTTTTTCGAAGTCGTTTTCATCGACCAAACGTAACACCACTTGGTCCGCCATTACAAGCAAAATTTTGAATGGATCTTCAAACGCCAGATCGAGGTTGCCTTTATGCGGACGTCCGGAAAACAGACTTCCGTTCCAAATGGCCATCTAAAAATAACTTTACCGAACTTGACATATCCCAAAACCTAGACTGACAGTGTCCCTCTCTGTCCCCTTATTTTCTCTTGATTTCCTCCTTTAAACTAAGGCACACAGATCGTACTGATCGACAACAATATAGGGTGGGTGATATGAGGGGAGGAAAGCACGGTGTCTCTGGCTGTAGAAAAGTTCACTTGCTCTTCTACCGCAAGCACATCTTGCTCCGTCACCTGCACCTCTTGCTGACACGCTTTCGCTGCCAAACGAGAGAAGAAGGATGGTATTTGCTGGGGGAAACAACCTCTCACCATTTGGGCCTTCGAGCTCGACGCATGCCTTTGGCGACAACATCGGGGTCTAGTTTCTTCCCGGTGCCTTGACCGATGTCAAACTTGGCTTTTAGGTAAGACGTAAGTAAAACGTTGCCTGACTTTGAATTTATTATTCCTTGGAATAATCAATTGTACAATTTCGAGTTTGGCGATGGGGAACTAAATGTGGTATGGCGAGCGTATCGCATTGTTTCAGGAAAGCGTTTTGTGGTGGACAAAAATACAGGTCAGTCGCTTTACGTTTGTTATTTTATGATTTTAGAAAGGTAGTATGTTGGTGTTAAAGGGCTCTATAACTGTTTTATTTACGAGAAAACGAATCTTGAGATGAAATTTCATACAGAAACGTCTTTATAAATTCAAAGTCAAGCAACGTTTTACCCTAGGGTGTACAAGGGAAGGGGCCTTGGATGACACTCCAGTGACATTTCAATTTTTCGCACTCTGTTATTTAAATTACTTATTCTTTACCATTGGTACAGTAATTTAATCCAAAGTTGTTATTTTATCTCAGATGTAAACAGATGGTTCTCCGCTCCGTTTTCAAACGGTCATTTTAAAACGATATCCACGGTCAGGCTGCCCAGGCAATCCAGCACAGAAACAACCGATGTTCCTCAAGTTCGTAGAACTCCTGCTTTGTCCAGTACTGGAGATTTGTTCTCGTGTCCACAAGAGGGCTGTGTACGTGTGTTCCAACGACTCTACTATCGAACAGCACCTTTCCCTGGAAGCCTGCGAGCTGTCCCCTGAAAAGTATTGCATCTTAGCCCTTGCAAAACAGGAGTACGCCTCTCACCTTCAGGAAGGTACAGGCCTAGTGCCTTCGTTATAAGTACCAGCCTCGTATGTGTCAGCCGACAACGACCAAGGCTACAAGGACGACTGGGCCTGGGGCTGAAAGATTTAGGGACGCGTAGAAGTCTCAACTGGCACTGGGAAGAAAGTAGACCCCAATGTTACGCCAAAGAAATGCGTCGAGCTCGCGGTCCAAATGGTGAGAAGCTGTTTGCCGTAACGGAAATTCTATCCGCTCAGCAAATTTCATCCTTCTTCTCTCGTTTGGCAGCGAAAAGGTTGTCAGCAAGAAGTGCAAGTGACGGAGCAAGATGTGCTCGCGGTAGAAGAGCAAGTTAACTTCTCTACAGCCAGAGACACCTTCGCTCATATCACCCACCCTATTGTTGTCGATCAGTACAATCTGTGTGCCTTAGTTAAAAGCAAGGAAATATAAAAGCTAAAGGTGGGGTTGCCTTGGAACTTCAAACACCAACCCCGCCAGTACGGAGCAATGTACCCTACATTTCTCTTCTTTACGAATTAGTAGATTGTTGTAGTTGCTCTGTGGAGTAAGTTTAAAAAGACCACACAATAACACTGCAAGATTGATTTGTAAAGCTCATGCCTTGGGCCGAAAAACAAATATTACCGCAACAGGAAGTGTTTTTCGAAAGAGAAATGATTTTATGCAAATTATTTCTTACTTTCGATTCAGGTTACAGTAAAACAATTAGTCTGGCAGAGTATATGTATACAAATAGATTTTTTAAAATATAAATTTTGTTTATATCACTGGTTAAGGGATCATTGTCGATTAACGTTATTATGAAAATAACAACGGGAATACAGACAAATTATCAATGTGCATTGTAACTTTGTTTATTCATATCATTTCAGTAATGTAGCCTTAAGTGTAACACCCCCTTACCCCCACCCACGCGTTCGCCCCAATCCCCAATCACGCTAAAACAAATTTTGTCACGACAGGCTCTTTGACATGGCCGTCTTAAAACTTTTAGTACTAGCTAGGCAAGAAACACATTCCTATTATTTTACCAGAATACTAACAGTCAAGTTGATCATCCTTCAACCACCTTGGTAAGTTTAACCATGTTAGACTTCGTTGTGTTTTCTCAAAAGAAGGGTGTTTCAGTTAGACAGACTGCCTGGAAAAAAAAATGAATTTCAAATGACTGGCTTTCACTAGTCTGTCACTGTTTTATTTTTAGGACGTTAAGTCCTCCTCGCTGCCAGTAACTAGTCAACACAAATTCTGCAATATATTCCCTACGATGAGCAGTTTTAATCTATTGAAAACTGCATTTTATCTCTTCGATACAGTTTGCCGCTTTAGCAGCAAGCGAATTCTTGTCACGCAAATGTAAGCGAGTGGAAACACATGTTTAATTGTTTTTAAGAACGCTTAATTAAAGTAACAGGAATGTTAACGTTTGAAGATAATAAGTTAATTTCCTTGCTATAAAACATGTTATTTTGCAGTACAAGGAGGGAAATACTCAAATACGACCCTTGTGTGACGAGCAGATGATTGCATTGACTTTTCGACCTGTGGTTGAGATGTAATTTATTCGGTGTCGGATAACGAAAGCTAGAATTAAAGCTTCTTCCTTTAGCATCTATTTTACGACGAATACCCAAAGGTAGGATGTTTTTTCATCAAAATAAAAAGTATTTTAAGTTACAATGTGTATGATGTCTGATATTGAACTGTAGAAGGTTTTCTGAGCTGATTTTTGATTGATGTTGGGTTTATTTATAGTGACGTTTGTTTGTAGCACAAATTGGTCGCTCATCGTTTCCGTCTCTCAACGGGACACTTTTGTCGGGCCTCGGAAGAAATTTTCACACAGCATAATATGAAGTATAAGCTTAAAGATATTTACAGACACTGGCTCTTAAGAGTGAATGTCTGTAAGGACCATCGATATCGCGGTCACAGCTCAAAATTCGATAGCGCTCATACTTTGTACATCGGTAGGCCCAAGTATTGTACATATGAAATTGGGGTTTATTGAGTCAAATATTATTTCCTTTGAAAGAAATTAATTTTAAATTAGTTGCGGTATTTTTCGTCAACAACACGTACAAAATTGTCAATATTTACGTCTTTGCCGAGTCGGCTAATTGCGTGTTTTGATGTATTTCTACACGAATCTTATTTGATTAACACATCCTAAATCCGCTGAGTGTAGAAAGAGTCAACTAGCTACATTTCTAAATATTTTGTAATTTTTTGAACAAGTGCACACACGGTGTCCCAGAAAAAGTTCGACGGTACCTCCAACAAACATGCCAAAAATGCCCGCGGTACGTAACCAAACTCACCAGTAAACCACCAAAGCAACGGTAAAGGACAGTTTTCAGTTTCTGCCGTTCCATTTTCTTGGGATCTCCTTTACTTTTCCAACTAAACATTCGTAAAGTAAGCGAAATTTTGCTATCCGCCATTTTGAAATGTGCAACAACTCGGACAGTTGAAAGATTGTACTCGCCACAATGCGGTCGTCAGAAACGTAATTTTGCACTAAGTAGAAAATGTAAATCGCCTTTGTATTTCTTTCTTAAAATACAGTCATTAACAATGTAAAGCCTTGTACGAAACTGAACCAAGAAGAAACCCGTTGAGCAAATTATAGCCCTCGACTCACCTCATTCTATTGTTGGCTTTGATTTTCTCCGCGGCTCTCTTTCGTTTGTGACCTTACAGTTCGAATTTATACTTTTTCCCATTACGTTATCCATCGACAGTTGCTGCTTGCCCACGCTATTCGAACAAAAGTTTGACTTGCCAAGTGAATATAAATACTGTTTATACACTTCAGCGTTTCACCAACACACAGTAACGTAATACGATATCTTTTATGATAAAAAGTTCCCATTTGTCACGCAAAGCATATTACACATGAACGGCTGAAATTTATTTTCCGTAAAATGAACTTTTTTTTCTTCGGTGACCCGCGAATGAGACAATCATTTTAAAGGTAACATCGCTTCGTAAAATTGAGAAATAACCAGTTCATTCCTTAGCCTTCTGGCTAGTCTTTTCTTTTCTTGAAAACGTTTCTAAAGCACGTAGGCTCCCCCTCTTGTCGACGGTGATCTAATCACTTGTGCTTGCGTGTCTCACTCAAATTAACATCCTATTATATAAACTAAACAATTTTAAATCAGCTACAGCATACACGTTTGTGGCTGTTGGCCTAATGAGCAGTACTCAGGTACTTACACATATTTCCCCTGTAAATTAAAGTATATATTAATAAAACGTACCGGTATTATACAGTCCGAATGACTGGGGTCTTGCATGTTCGAGTCCAGGATGAAATCAATTCACAGTTATTTCAAGCTAAAAGGTGGAAAGTTGAAGACAAAGTATCATTCCTATACCCGGGTTCGCTCGAGGTTTCTCTTTGCTTGTTTTTTTCAAGTGGGGGGGTTAAGAGGAAGGGGTAACTGGAGGGGTTCTGGGCGGGATAGGGGCTTGCCTCCTCCCCACAAGCTATTTGTTTTAAATTTGCACTTTGAAAATTTTAATCCTCATCAGTTCTGTAGCCGCTAAGTTGGCTCTCAGGCATCATGCGTGATAGGCCCCATGTGTGATAGGCTCCCATGTATGATAGGCTCCCATGTGTGATGGGCTCCCTTGGAAATTTGATGTTCAAACTTCATTTAAGCCTTCGAACTACGTTCTCGGGCCAATATATGTTGGGAACATCAAATTTCCTCGGGCAACACTCGCATGGAAATGTCGGATTTTCCAATATTTTAGTACTTAGACAAAGTTAAAAATAATGTAAATCTAACATCGGATTTTCTAGCGTTCCCTCAAATGAAGTTTTCTAAAATGTCGCACAATTTGTGGTAGAAATAATAAATTTTACATATTCTTTTTACGTTTAGTATGGAAAAAATCTGTCGGAGTAATTTAGTTTAGTAACTAAATATGCAAAATTGCATAATAATGAGAATAGTGAATTTCTGCAAAATATTTTCCACTGACTAGATGTTCTGTTACCACGGTAACAGCCTCGGCCAGATAGTCGCAACCAAATCTTGTGAAACTAAATTGCAAGACAAGAAAACAAGTATTCATTTTGTAACTACCGTCAGATATAGTGTAAGTACTTTTGTTAATACTCTTAAAGTGTATATGACAGGAAAATTTTTTCTTCGGTTTTTGATTGTTTTATATGTATAAAAAACGATTCTAAGCTTTAAACTTTTCAAACATACTTTTTTCGCGGTGAAAATAGCGCAAATTTGACTTCAAAAGTGTCGCCGTCTCGCGCGGCCAAAATATCACGTGATTAGCTAATGTGACGTCAATCGACTTGATAACAAAACCAACATGACGTCAAAGTGAAAGGAACTTGGCAGACTTGGGAAAGGTTTCTCGTAGCTAAAGCGCCTAATAAGCAGTGGTTTGCGTATTCCTTTTGACGATGTGGAGGGAAAGTACTCAGTATTCCTCGGATCCAGCATTTTGGGACAAGGGAATCGAGATAATTGTGTTGAAGGAGATGCAAGATCGAAGCACTCAGGCTACCCGAGATTTTGATGTTTGCTATGTTTTTAACTTGAAGATATGGTTACGAACGAGCATTGTTTTATAAGGATCTGTCTCGATAAGCAAAGACGTTTTACTGCAAAGCCCAGGGATGCTTTTCATTCGCAAAGCAGGACAGGTACGATAGCGTGGTTTGACTTTCGATTGTACAGGCGAAAAGAGCTATATACCAGTACGGCCTTAAATGAAATTTGTTTTTATTCTTCTCTGGACTTCAGTAAGACACTATGATATCAATATAATTTCAACCACGATCACCTACTCATAACATTTTTACACTGGACCGGGAATACACTGTCTTAACCTGACTGCACTGGATGAAGGATTTTAACTTAAATAAATCACCTTTTTAGCAAGACAAGAGTTCAGGATTTTGTTCGACTCTTCCTGTGAGGAGGCTGTAAATGCCTCGTTGTTAGAGAGTGAAAAGAGAAAGAAAATCAAGAGGTTGCTGAAAGAATTCCAGGAAAATGCCTCACTCGGTTATATTTGTTTATGAAGACAAACATTTTCTAGGAGTTTGTTTAATCCTATGTCTACATATCAAGGGTTTTACCAATCAGGCTGAAATAAATTCCCTGCCTTTTCACTGGTGACCATGACCTGATCTGACCTGACCTGACTTACATCAACTTGCCAACAACAAAAATCCCTGTTAATACCAACAGCTGTAACTAAGCTAGATCCATCCAGGCCTCGAGAGATCTAGGTTGGGTGGTTGTTGATACTGGCATACTGGCACAGGGCATTCAGACCCCCCCCCCCCCCCCCTTGCCTTTTGGTCAGATGAAGTAAACATGGAATCATTATCTCTTGTTGCTTTATGTTTGGTGGTGGTTCTGATAAATCAATAAATATCAACTATCAAAATTGAAGATCAAGTGATGATGACAGAAGGACATTCCTTCTGTTGCAATGATTGTGACCTATTGTCAACAAGAACAATACATTACATCGTATTTAATTTACTATTTTGGAAACTTCCCATATAGGAATACTTAGATAAATAATTGTTGTTGTTGTTGTTGTACTGCCACTCTTTGTTGGCTGTGACAAAACAGGTACACTATGTCATGATGTTACAAACACATAATTATTCCTAAGTAAAAATTGACTGGTGATTTACAATGTTGTTAAGGATGCCACAAATGCTCCGAGCTTTAACTCTGTCTCCAGTTATTAGGAAGTATGGAATTAATTTAGGTGCTCCATACAGGGCTTCCACCTCTCTCCATCAGAATCAGGCTTAAGCAGATTAAGCTTGCGGTGCCCGCCCTGTGTGAGGAACCTGTATTGTGTGCGTTTCTGTGTGTTGGGGGGGGGGGAGTGAGCTGCTGTAAATAATATCTACAAGGGATGTATGGATCCTCATCACTGTGTCTGAGTGATACATATGCCTTGGTAATCGACCGGTTAATAATGATTATTATTGATAAAGACAATGATTAGTACTGATGAAGATTGATGTTGATTTCCACTGTTCATAGGTAAAGTGTTTGAGAAGGAGTCAATATGGAGACCCACTGTTGATTTGCAAATTTACTCTTCAATTGTCAATTCCTGTTGGTTTATTTATAATTATCTGTTGGTTTTAGAAGAAACACCAAAAGCTTTTTAAGAAGGTCAAGGACACCAGTTATTTTAAAAGCTAATGAACATGGTTATGATTTAATAACGGTTCTTCAATATTGGAAAACCATACCCACTGTACAACAAAGCAAAATGAACTGTATTTTAATGCGACATGTGACTGCCTTCATGGTACTGAGTTGCTTGAAAAATTACTGAGCCAACATTAATACCCTAATATTGATACTCTAGATAGCAACAGTCTTAAGCTGCTATATTTGCTGAATCAGCCAGCGATATGGCAAGTAGCATGCGAGCCGAAGTCAGTTTCAGTGCCTTTTTTAAAGTAAAGCGTATATAGATTCTAATTGCAGGATAACACGACAGTGGAAATAAATGTCTTTTCTGGCCTGGAACTACATTGCGTACGGCCATATTATCAAAAAAACGATTTCGTCTTTGGCTTTTCTCGACGCTCTGTAAAAACACTTTCGCTTGCTGCAGAAACCACTGAAACTAAGGCCAGGCTGGGAAGAAACTCTGGGAACTCCTTCTTAAATCGAAATGAATCGAAAATCCAGCGCACTCTCTAGAAGAACGACGACATTTTTGCGGTATTAAATCATCAAAACAATCGGCACTTTCGATTCTCCTTAGGTTGATGGAAACAGTAAGCTGTTTATGTGAACACAAAAGATTTGATGTTCTTGATAAACCCTAAAAGAAGTCAACAAAGAAATCTCACAACTGAGGTGCTTCCACTGATGTACAGTCAGGATAAATCATCGACATTGTGATCAACATCCTCACCACAGTTCGAAAGAACAGAAGACATCGCAAATGTTCGTCGTTGTCTGGTTTGATAAGACCTAAAACAGCACTATTTTTTCCCCTACTTGTTCTTTCTCACTGTAGGTCTTGGAAGTTTCGAGAAGAGCACCGATACTGCTGAACGATGTCAACATTTTGAGGCGATTTGTAACAAAAACACTGCGTCCGCGGGAACGCAATCAAGTCGATTGACGTCACAATGCGGTAAATTCGGTCCCAGTCCCCGGGACAGTTTTGAAGCGAAAAATAGGGTCTTTTGCCCGCGAAAAGAGAGGTTTTTAAAAATTTTAGACAGGTTTTAAGTTTAGTATCGTTTTTTACACACATCAGACTCTCAAAAACCGAAGAAAAAAATTTCATGTCATATACACTTTAAGAGCCACCTTAACTGATATTGTTCATGACCATGCATGAAGTTACACCTGTTAATTCCGTCTACACAAGCACTCCCCAACCACCAGGGTAATTCTATTAATCAACGGCTTTTTCTTTCTCTCAGTAATGTCATCCACGTTTAAACCCAGGCTCTCGCAAATCTCCCTTAGCATAGCTACCGACAAGGTCGATAACTTATTATCGTGCACCAAATTGCAATGTTGCGAGAAAGTGCAACAATAGGGTGCCGCAAAGCAATTTCCTCTTCGACAACTGCATGGAGCTTTGAATGTAAGGACTCCGTCTCAGCTGCATTCTGGTGATCTTCATCGTCGCTATCAGGTTCTTCATGTTACTTCGATGAACTCTTCCTGATCTTGGCAGCCAGACGAGAGAAAAAGCCCGCCACCTGTTTAGGCGAAAGAACATCACTACCAAGAAAAAGGTGAGCCCCCGATTCATTCCTGACTTTATGCATCTCATTTGACACTTCCTTCGGGTCGGCTTTTTTCCCGCGTTCTTCGCCAATGACAAATTGTTCTGTTAGAAATTTCTTTTGTTTCTCAGTGAATTGAGTTCTCTCCTTCGTAGTTTTTAGCGCCCGTCCCTTCTCAAGTGGAGAATGCAAGGCTGCAACTGTACTTTCAGAGGTTCCTACACAGACACCGATAGTTGGAACTGTGTTCTTTCTCCGATTATCTTAGCCACGTATCCTCGCCTCGCCTTGTCAAACAATGTTTTTTTTCCTAGTGCACGCTTTTGCCTTCCTGCGTCTAAATGAGCCTGTAAACTCGAGGACTGCTGAAATGTCCGAATGCAGCCATCTTCTGGACAAGTAAACAAACCGTTAGCCTCAACTTTCGCTTCTTCATCTTCCACGCCTTGTGTGGCTGTGTCTTTCTCAGAGGTAGTAACTGTATTTGTTTGTATGGCCTCTTTTCTTGGTTTAATGATCTTAAAACTTGACTGGGGGCTTTGTACTGGAGATTCCAACACTTCTAGCACAACAGTGGAACCGCCATCACTCTGAATGTCTTTCCATGGAACTAGTTTTCCGAGTCCGATTTTATAAGCTTTCCAAACTCTTATTCCTCTTTCTTCAAACTGGAAATTATTCAGCGCGCTAATTCCATCCCATTTGACCATAATCTTATCAGGAGATGCTTCGGGAAACTTCACGTACTTGACAATTACACCAGGAATTCCGCCATTTGATTCAATTACTTCCTTCATCTGTGCGGCGTTGTTTACATCGTGTCCTTCGTTTAAATAGACATTGATGTGTCCTTTTATTGTAGCTGCCTGGCGGTCGGCCTCTCCCTTGCCACCTTGAGGATCTGAAAAGTCAAATCGCTCCACCTTGACACCCGCATGATTGCTTGTCTTACTTCCAACAATTTTCGAACCACAATGGTAGCAACCAGCGTTGTCTTGTTTGCAATACACTTTCTCCAGTTCTGGACGGTGTTCCTTTAGCGTAACGAGAACATCCCGCAAGACACCTGCTACTGCAACACTATCTTGCGGACAGCTCTCGAACACGTGCACAAAAGTTAGTTTCTCGAAAGGACTACTTTCTTTTGGCCGCGTTAAAACCACAGTTATATGCCAAGGGATTCCACGTTTAGCAAACCAGTCGCACTGTGATTCTCTGAGTTTGCGTGGCAAGAACTTCATGGCGCAGTCCATGACCAATAATGCCGAATTGTGGATTAGGATATCTAATACATCATATTTGGCCGGATCCTGATTTACTCTTCGAAGCTGGTGTGTTTTCCATGCCAAGATATCCTTTTTTGCGTTCTGCACTAAACACGTCGTGTCATCTCTTTCTTCTTCAGATTGGAGTTCTGCGCACGCTGTTTCTATGGTGGCCAACGACTCGCCTAGCTTGTGGCACTCCGCACAGATCTCGGCACGACTGTGGTCACATTTTTTCTCGAAAGTATCATTGCTTGGGTCACTCAAAGCAAATGCCAAGCAGTGGTCAGCCACTTAATATTTTTAATGTTATTTACCTAGATTGTATTGCTGAAGAATCATAATTGCATTCCATGATGAATCCTCTGTAAATTTTATCTTGAGAACATCCCTTAACGTTAATAACCGTATATTACTGAAAGCGTTTATCCCCCACCATTTAGACAGAAATGAACTTGCCCCTTTACTTTCAACAACGGCCGGGTGTAGGAATCCAATCTAACTCTTTTCAGCTAAAAAGCAAATAGGAAGGTTCCGTATCTCTTATTTTTTCCCGAAAACGGCACAGATGGTCAGGGTGCCCACTGTTTCTTCGCGACAAGACCTGCTTCTGTAAGTTTGTGAGTCATAGGGCGTCTGTCGCCAGTCGAAGTTCTCTCGTCATGGTATAGTAAATCGGACAGCTGACTAGGGTGAAGTCCCTAAATTTTGTTCCCACGTTTACTGTAGAGAATACCTGTATTAAGTGGACACCCCCTTATGAGCCCGCTTATTTGTCCGTATAATGAGTTACGTGGCCTTACCTTGTAATCTGCTCTTAAATATTGCTTAGCAGACCGAAGTGCTTGTTTCGTTTCCTTTGCCTAGGCTTGTGACTTTCCTTGCTCTGCTATTCTGTCTACTGTTTCGCAAAGGTCTTCAAATGCTTTGGTACCTTGAGCGGAGAAGTTGTCTAAACCCTGTAACGACGTCCGCACCGATGCAGAGCACACGTCTAGTACTCGGAGTACTAGAGAGTGCGCTTCCTCATTTGAGTGAACTCGGTCTCGGCACAGAACTGAAAATACTGCTGCGTGATACGCTCTGGTATCAACATGCACACGACATTTGGTGTTTTGATTACTTCCCCCGTCGATAATTTCAGCATCCTTTCCCCGAATGGCATGTCTTGAACGATATGAGGGCTGGTAATAAAGTTGAGGAAATGATCCACCTTAACATAGTCAACTCTCTACGTCTTCCGATATCAACAGACACAACCGCCCCTCTTCCACGTAAAAGCTTGTGATGTCGTGCTATGTGCTGTAGCTAGTGATCCCAGGAATGTACTGCGTAAGTTCCTTAAGTGGCACTTTATCTGCCATAATTGACAGGATTTGCCTTCTTGTGCTCCAGTGTGTTGCATTCAAGTAGCTCTCGGCTAAAGCCTGCAAGAGTTCCACCTCTGCCTGGGTTCGCTCAGAGGGTAAGTTACCATCGAATGTAGACAATAACTTATCGCTTTGACCTGGAGCAATAACTTCAAGGACTTCGCGGACACTTTGTTTTGCTTTACGGCTGTATCTTCGTTTTGTGCGTTCGTGACCACTGTCCCACGGAACGCACAATTTGTGGCGCACAGGGCTGACGTCACGACATGCTAAGAATTCGTTCAACATTTTCAAAGATTCGTTCTCTGTGTTTATTTGGCTATTGTCTGGTGACTCATCAAGATCAGATTCTTCAACATTCAATTCCTCAACGTCCGGGATAAATATACTTTCCCTCCTTTTACCGCGAATCATTAGCGTTTCTTCCGTTTCTTCCTGAAAAGTCAGAAATGGCACTTGTATCAAGACTACCTTATTACTATTACTCTACCTTAGCCGATATAGGCTCAGGTTCAGACAGAAATGTTGTCGTCAATCTTTTCTTTGTTCACACGTGGCCCTCTGGAACCACATTATACAAAAACTCAAAAAAAAGCCAAATATTTCTCTGAAATCTGCACCTTACTCCCACTACGTTATTTTTTCCAACTGCGTAGTGTGATCAAGTGAAGTACACTTACCAAGTTAAGCGCACTTAAGTTTTCCGCAATGTCGTCAAAAACTGATTCAGGCAAACTGCTTTCTGGGACACTTCTTCGTTGTGGTAGTGTCTTTCGGCACTTGGTACATATTGCTGAAGGAAATATACCAGGAAGACGTCAGATACACTGCAAATTTACGTCACCCATGGAGATAAATTTACTCAGACTTAGAAATTCCGATACAGTGAGGGGGCATCAAGGGGGCATCAAAAAGTTTCGTCACAATCGCTTGTGGCGAAACCTTTCTGAGTTTCAAGCTTTTTTGTAACAAATAAACAAAAAACCTTGAAAATGTTCACCAAAACCTGTAAAAATCCCTCCAAATCACTAAAAATTCTATAGTTTTCTACCCTCTTTGATTGGTTAATAGCTGGCGCCACTTTCTTAACCAATCAGACGTAAAACCAATCGTCACTTGCTCCCACACGTTTTCCCGCGCTTAACAATGCTTCGATTTCTGATTGGTTCATTTTGTGTTCTGTTCCTTTTGTGATTGGTTAGAGTAATTACCTTGGTTTTGGTTTTACGACACTCATTTGAAAAAGCTCTAATATATTACTGAATTTCCACAAAGGGATAGTTGTTTCATTTTGTGTGTGTGTTTGGGGGGGGGGGGGAGGAGTCAGCGTTACTCAGCTATTATACAGACGTTACCAACCCAATATTTTAAAGGTAAAGGTTAATAGGTTTACCTGATCCAACTGGAACGAATTCTCCAGTTGCTTCCATGATTATGAGTTGAGACTGAGACAAGCTGAGGCCCCGGTCAGCATTTCTCTTTGAGTCTTCGCCGGGCCCCGAAAGTTTCTTTGGAACACTACATAGCCTTACGGACCTCCGCCAACCAATGCCCAAACGTGCGCGGTGCAAAGGACAGATGGTCATTTTCTGGATATTTGCTGGCGTTTGAAAACAGGCACTTCGCGCTAAAATAAGCTCCACTTCGGTTCTGCAACAACTGAACTTCAGCAATTTTTTGTGGCTCAGTATACTCTTGTTACATGAAACTAGTGGCACAATCTCACACGACTGAATCCTTGATCTTGCGTCAGGTCCACATTCCCCACCGACCAAAAGTGCAAAGGTGCAAGCCATCTTTTCATTTGAAAATACGTTTTCGAAAATCCATGAACTGTTTGTTTTACTGACGCAGCGAGATTTACCTTTCGGAAATATGAAAGCAAATTGACAACTCAAACGATGTTCATTTCAGTACGTAATTTAATTATAAAACCAAGGAAGATAAAATCTCCTCGTTGAAGCCAATCCAACTGTTTGTATTCGCCATCTGTTGTCATTTTCTTTTTTCATGAAACTGTTTGTTTTCTTTTTTATGTCTTGACTTACTATGTAAGAAACTGTCTCGGGCTTAATCAAGTACAGAATGCACAAGCTTTAAACTGCAGTGTCACGGAAGACGCTAGGGAAAAAAACATTGTGTTGGTGGAAACAGGATCTATTTTTGAAGGTAGTCATTACAGACGCGAATCATTTAAATACAAATTTCACTTATATTGCTGTTTTTGAAAAAAAAGGAGGTTTAATCAGAGAGGAAGTACATTATTGGCACGGAACTTTGACATTTTGGAACAAGGCGTACATCACCTTGACAATATTTACACAGGTGTTTCATTGTGTTTACACAACTCAGGACTACAGTCCGACTATTCAGTCTGATTGTGTGGTCTGTGAGTACAGTTCCGAGACAGGATTTGAGGAAGATTTTCTTTCAAGAAGTTAAACCAGATATGACAGAGAGGGCATCCACTGTAGCTGACGGTTTCAACAAAAGTTGATGTTTCACTTTCCAGCGAAATTCCAAAGGTCGGTGTTTAGTAATTCCGTTCGCGGCTGTGTAAACAGCGCAAACTTTACTCGGTCAGTTCTGTTTAATATTTTAAGGATAAGGTACAAACAACTTTCTGTTTGCATCAACAAGCTGTATTTTGCTACAATTTACGATTTCGAGCCTTTTTTAAACGTTAAAATTTTGCGTGGATATTTTGGTTCCAGTTTCAATATGGCGGCGATCAGAATAAACATTTCAAATTAGCGAACTTTAAGGAGAGCGCTTCGTAAAACTAATAGAGATCCCAAGAAAATGCGAGCAGAACTTAAAAGAGCTATCCCTTAGCTGTATCCTCAGTATAGTCTGGGGCTTAATTTCTGCGTACCGACAGGGTCTTTTTGCCGGTATTTTAGGCCACCTCAGACCTATATTAAGAAAGGCTTCAAAGTGGCTTCGAACAAAGGTCCACAACATACCCGTTGAAAGAAAATAACTTAGTTTTTTACCATGATTAAATTGACTAAGGATCGAACTTTAAAGTTATCGCAAGAAATGGTTTATAAGCTATTTTCTGCTGACGCGAGGCCGCCATAAACAATGCAAAGTTTCGGCAGTTTCGAATAAGCAAATTTGCCCTTATGCGGACTCAACGGTTTTTATTTAATTACTCTTAAATAAGGAAATATTTGAACAAACTAAACCCGTTTCGTTTACTTTGGAACAATAGACTATCAATATAAAAAGTATCAGTGAAATCTAATTTTGAGCTGTGTCCGCGCTGTTAAGGACCATCTTTGATTTTTACTGACACTGACTCTTAAGACTTGAAGTCAGCATTTATTATTTTTGCCGAGGAGATAACTGTAGAGAGAAAAACTTCGCGTTGGAATTAAAAAGTCACACATTATTACCAAAATCCCTACGTTTGTTTATTTGTTGCCATCTACAGTGCAGCAAGTGACTTGTTATAAGTTTATGAGGATATCTGTTTCGCTGAGGATAACCAAAAAATTAGTTCAAAAATATTAGAAAACATACCTGCAGCTATTTTTATTTAAATCAGCTTTATTTTGAGGCATTGGTTTAATTTACAATGAAAAACTTGATTTCCAACGATATTAAAATATGCTTTGTTTACCCTTTGAGGCAAGGAATCGGACCTTTAAGCCAAATATTTTTTCCGGCTGTTATCCTGTCAACTTGCAACTAAATTGCTAAAAAATCCAATTCAATGGTATTCTTATGCTTTTGATTTTTGCAGGGAGGAATATAATTAACGAATGTTATCTAAAATTGGCAATGTACTCGGCCTGGTGAGGATGAGTGAGTGTGTAAATTTTCGTGGGGAAAATTTGATAACACGTGCGGAATTACAATTAGTCAAAATTTAAAAGTGAAACATGTTTGCTAAGATATGTCTTTTCAGAATTCGTTGCTTAGCGAAGCAATTGCTTGACGTAAAAGTAATCGAAAAACTACTCCAAGACCACACTGCATGGGGAACACTTCATTATTCGGCCATGGTCCTTTGATGTAGAAAGTTTTAGAAATTATTCGGATTTTTTCTTTTTATTTTCATCTTTAACGGAAGTTTTTCTGCTAACAGTTTTCCTTGATCCTCGATCCTTCATCCTCCACCGATTTTTTTTTTCAGGAAACTCCACCCGCCGGTCGGTACGTTGGACTTATTTGGGCCCAAGTCAGTTAAGAAAAGAAATATGAATAGTAAAATAAATGCGATTATATGCTCAGGGCTCAGAATTTACAATAACACAACCTTGATGCCTTGATTTTTTTATGTTTTTGTTTCTTAGTTTCCCTCGAACGTTAATTTTGCAAAGACAGCAATTGCTTAGAAGTAATTCAAAATGTCTGCAGAAGAAGAGTGTTTTTCGTCACTTTCAGTTAAGGCGACAGACAAACTATTGAATGTGGGCAGATAAGTGCTGAAAATTTCCTTTAACAAACGAGAAATTGAACAACTAATTAGTACACCAGAGTGGTTTCATTATCGAAAGCAATTGCGTTTTGTGCTGCTTTCTCAGCCAGTAAAGTCGGAGTAAAACCAAGAGCTAATGACCAAGCATTAACTGGTCGCGCTCGTTTACATGTATTTCTCATTGCTTTCTTGGTCTTCAAGGACTGTTTTTGCGATTGGTCAGAGCGCTAACCGTTCTTTCATTAACAAGCAGGAAAACAAGGATACGTTGCAAAAATCATTACCGTGATTTCTGCCCGGTCCAAACAAACTGTATCAAAAAATTAAGTGTTTTCTACGACAAAGGTTTTCACAGCACCCAGAAAACGGGATATTTGTATGCCGTTTTAGATATCTCGGAGTTATCATGCAATCAAAGCGTGGTGGACTAGTGGGCATCGCCATGAACCTTTTATCTGAAAGTTGGTGGCTCCAGCATGTTCTTTGTAGTTGCATTGTTTCCTTACACAAGAGACATTGCTATACAGCAGGATCTATACTCCTGCTATGAAAGAGACATTGCTATACTCCTGCTATACAGTTATATTTTATTACGTCTTCTTTGAGGTAAACAGATTGACACAGACTAACCGTAGCCTCATACTGTGAGCCGCCCTAGATTATGGAGTTTTCTATTCGGAGAAGCAGTGATACGCCTTGTTGTTTCGTGCTACAGAATCGAAGGTAATCTTCGGCCTTGCGGGAAAATGCACGACTTCCCACGTTAAACCAATTTTATCAGTTAAAAGCATGTCTGAAGAATTTAAATAAATATAAAAAACATATGAACTTTTTTAACCGTTTTATTTTTTAAATATCTTACATTCTATAGTATAAAAGTCAACCAAATTTGTATAGCTTTTGTCAATGAAGTTTTTGCTTGTGCCTTAAAAATTCTTCGAGCCTTTCGCCAAAAAATGACTTTTCAGGACAAAGACAGCACAATCCAAAATTTACTGGACCCTGAAAAAGATTCAAGAAAAGATTAAGTAGAATATTTGCATTTTCAGACGAAAATGACCGAAATAGAATGCCAAAAATGTTTTTCTTTTTTACTTTGGAAAAAAAAGATTGAGCTACTTTCCTGTTCATTTTGATGTTATTTACAAGCCTAAGGAAATAGTTAGTCTCGGCTATGGATACAGAACCACAGTTTCAAAACGTACAGTATTAAAAGCTCTGGGAACGAACCCACATGATCACCAGAACAAAAAACCTACATTTTTAGTATGTAATCGCCATCCTAGGCTACTGATTAAAATCTTTTATGGCATGTTTCTTCTTTTGATATTTGGAAAACCAAAACTTTGTAAAACTACAAACGTTCTAGTAGAATGAAAACCAAACAAACAAACTGGTAAAGAAGCTGTCTTTTTGTTCGGATTCTTTGATCACGAACTTTGATCACAATCTTTGTGCCTTTGATACACTTTTGGGCGTGGGTGGTCCTGGGACTTACTTGGATCTGAGACTCACAGTTAACTTAATGGCAGTGTACGTCCTAGGACCCACTGCACCAATTTGCAGACGGAGCACTGTAGCATTTAGAAATAGCTTCAACTCGTTTTGAGGCAATTGCTGGTGTGGTAACTGCACCTAAAAAAAGTTATTAAAAGGCTCGATAACTCTTTGATTTAGAAATTTCGCTTACCTCCTCATCCAGTGGATAAATGATCTTTTCCTTGGGCTCTTGTATAGTAGCGTAGCTTCTCTTTTCTGCAGTGTAAGGAGACACGCTTCTAGAGCATCCTTCAGCCTCTTCTCGAGAAAGTAAATTTTCTCGAATGTTCCAGTGGTTTCCTTCTTGCACCTCCCCTTTCTGTTCGTCCTCACCCGCAAATGTAGCATCTCCCCCCAGTTCGTGTAAGTCATCGGTGGAAGTTCCGACCGAAACCATAGCAGGAACTTCAAACGACTGCGCTGGTTTTGTTTCTGAAAATGATGTCACCTCCAGTCTCACTTTTTCTGTGTTTAAGTCAGACTTTTCTAATTCCAAATGTGCATAATCAGGTGAACGTAGCATTCCTGGCGATGTTGTTTCTGGTGATGAATCGCTACTTGAAGTTGCTAATGAAGTTGGTAATTTTAGTGATCGAGATTGCGTTTGGTCACTGTTTACCACAGCTGGACTTTTTGTGCGTGACGCGCAACCTCCATCCGCTATCCGTCGCCCTCTCAACAACATTAAAGCGGTTTTATGCTCTTCGAGCATACTTTTTCTCGCTTCGTATTCGAGTCTTCTCTGTTGCATTTTAAGCTGCGTTTTAAGTTCATCCAGTTCTCTTTTCAGTGTGGTTGTCTCTTGGCAAGCTTTGATATGAAGTTTTTGTGTTTCAATGAGCCGCGTTTGATATTCACTAACATTCATCTGACTTGATTGACTTGTTTGAGTCGTTTCTGATTTTTCACATCTATGTGTTACGGTTTGACAGTAGGTAAATAATCTGCTGGTTGATTCCTCCGTTTTTTCTGTAAAAAAGGTGAAGAAATGTCGTGTTACTCCCTTAATCCGATCACCACTGGGTCTCGAAAAACTGGCGTATTAAAGGATGATCACATTAAAGGGGTATTATATAAGAAAATGACTTGTGTCAGACAATGTCATGAGCCGTAATAACAATGACCGTAATAACGAGGTAGCCGTAATAACACGGTGGATTTAGACTGGTTGCTAGTGACTGCGTCAATCACTAAAACGACTAACGTAATGTTCGTCAAAAAAATATTCTTTGCTGCCCCGAAATCGGGAAGGAGGAAAGCATTTTAAGAAAGAAAAAAAAAAAAGAAAGAACATTACCTTTAAGCTCAGCAATAAGTTGACTAGGGACAGGAATTTCCTTTGCAATAATTCGCTTGAGCTGTTCAATTTCGTCATGATATCTTTTTATGATCGTATCTTTTGGATCCTCATTTATCTTCGGTTTGTTCTTAATGCTCTTTGCACGCTTTGCGTACCTCAGAGTACTGAGGGTTTCCTCATAATTATTCTCGCCAGGGCTAATGCATGCCACCATTAAGGTTTTAGAGTTTCCACCTAACGAGTCTTGTAGAAGTCTTGTAAGCTTAGAGTCACGATAAGGCACGTGTTTAGATTTGCCGTCCACCAACGCTGATATGACATTTCCAAGAACAGATAAAGACAAGTTTATTTTGGTCGATTCCTTAAAACGCTCACCAGTACAGCCCGATTTGCTTTGGCGCTCACTTCCAGCGAGGTCCACAAGATTAAGTTTACCCTTTCGATAGACTTCTTTTTCGGCACCAGAGCAAATGCACGCTTCAAGATCGACAGTGAAGATGGAATGCGAACGAGATGAATCTGAATTAAGCAAAGTGGCTCCTACTGATCGATTCTTTCCTCCAGATTCCAAGATCTCTTGCATATCTGCGTAGCTATCCACAGTGATGTTGGACAATCCTTTGACGTAAATTCCTTTGTCCGGGTGTTCCTTGATTTCAGGCTTGTACCTACAGTCCTTGACAAGCAAGTCCCTGATTTCCTCGTTGTATATTTCTAGATACGAAACGCGTAGTAGATATTTGTTGTGTTTTTCTAAACTGAGCTGACGAGTGCTGCTTAAGATATGTTCACAGCAACGAGGGATGATGCCTTTCTGGGCGGAAGGGGTTTGAATTCCCTGCATTGTGAATGTCTTTCCGCATGATGTCTGGCCATAAGCAAATACAGTCCCATTGTATCCTTCTATAACACCGTTGACAATTGGACAACCAATCTCCGAATATATTTTTTCCGTGCTGCTTGAAATCCCATAAACGCCATCAAAAGTAAATGTCTTGCACAACTTGGGGTCATCCCCTGGTTTCTTTATACTGCATTGATGCAACGAGGAGTTCGTTTCTATCACAAATCTTGTCTTCATTTCCCGCTCTTTTTCATTCAATGGTCGACAGCGAACAATGACTTTGACACTTTCGCTCATGCTGAGCCTTACGGCAGAATGAATAATATTACTTATTGAATACGTCCACTTCTGGATTTTACTGCAAACTTGAATCAGCATCAAAATCAAGAATTTCGCCGCTTTGATGTATCATGTTGACTCGTGGAGTCTTTTTTTATTATGAAGAGCTGCAAACGAAGAAGAAGAAAAAGGTGAAAGTGTTCTTTTGTTATTTCAATTAATGATAAATTGCCAACAATTGCAATTCAGAATTTGAGCTGGTTGTCGAAAGAACGAGCTGTAAGGACAAACAATGGATACGGGATATGGTTCGTATGAGAACACGTAAGTTGTACTCATACCGAGATCCGGCCAACGAACTGCCCCTTGTAAGAACGAAATACCTGAAGCGAATGTGACCACAGAGATTGAGACGGGGGAGACCATCCGCATTTCTGGCCATTCGAATTTCAGGGGGGGAGGGAGCGACTGTTTTACAGTCTATTTGCAATGTGTTACCCAGTGCTCGCGATATGTATCTACAATTTGCAGGTTTGCAGGCATAATGAGGATCAGCATAGCTTAGCTGAATGCTGGGTGTAGCAGGGATGGCGCAGTGGTGAGAGCGCTCGCCTCCCACCTTAATGTGGCCCGGGTTCGACTCCCGGTCCTGTTGTCATATGTGGGTTGAGTTTGTTGTTGGTTCTCGTCCTTGCTCCGAGAGGTTTTTCTCCGGGTACTCCGGTTTTCCCCTCTCCTCAAAAACCAGCATTTCAAATTCCAATTCGATCCGGAACCGGAGGGCCACAGTCTTGTTAGTCCCAGACTGTTAGGTGTCACCCTCGTTAAACAAAGTTGATTGATTGATTGATTGATTGATTGATTGATTGATTGATAAATTGATTGATTGATTGATTGATTGATTGATTGATTGATTGATTGATTGATTGATTGATTGATTGATTGATTGATTGATTGATTGATTGATTGATTGATTGATTGATTGATTGATTGATTGATTGATTGATTGATTGATTGATTGATTGATTGATTGATTGATTGATTGATTGATTGATTGATTGATTAAAATTGCGGCTTGATGCGTAAATTCAGAACTGGATATTAGTTCTAGTACAAATCGGGTTCCAAGTAAAAGTCGCAGTGTTCACAAGGAGACTTTTTAACCATCAATCCGTGTCTCATTCAATTTGAATTGCACCAAACAAATAATCAAGTATACAACTATAGCCGGGCAGGTCTGCCATCAATTATTATTATCAATACACGCGGCCAAATTGAAAACCGCCCTATCGTAAACACGCGCTTTGCGGGCCGCAAATGACTCCTAGCGGGCCGTTAATGCATTAACGGCCCTGCAGCTGATTGGTTCTTGGTTCATCATCCGATTAATTTTAACCAATCAGCGTCGCCGACGCGGGAAAACCATTCGGCAAGTTCAGTTTGAAGCACAAAGTTTCCCAATCAACGGAAAGTTAAAGAAAGGTTTAAGCTTTCGAAAATGGAAGAAGTTAAAGATTCTAGTCAAAACTCGGATCTGGGAAAGGAAGAATTGGATAAAATCGAAGCACAAGCTCAAGCCGAAAATACCAAAAGAGCCACTTCTTGGGGTATTAAGAAATTCGAGAAATGGTGCGAGAAACGACAGCTCAACGTCGATCTGAATTCTGTTACTTCGGCGGAGCTCAACGAAGTTCTAAGGAAGTTTTATGCGGAGGTTAAATCGGAAAAGGGCCAACCGTTAACCCCTAGTACCCTCACTGGCATACGAGCAGCGATTCATCGAAAACTAACTTCAGCCCCATTCAGCAGGACTATAAACATTTTACAAGACAAAGAATTTCTTCCTGCGAACAAGATGTTCGAGGCAAAATGCAAACTGTACACTAAAGAAATGAATCCTAAACCTATGCATAAATCTGCAATTGCAGCTGGAGATATGACGAAGCTACGAGAATATTTTTCTGGAGGTTTAGGTTCAACTGCATGGACAGAACCAGAGCGACTTCTTGAGTTTGTGTGGTTTTCAATCTGCTTCTATTTTGGGCGCCGTGGTAGAGAAGGTTGGCGAGAACTCACCAAGCAGTCGTTCGGCATAAAAAAAGATGACTCAGGAGCACGGTATGTTACTGAAATGCAAACTGAACAAACAAAGAACTATCAAGGAGGGTCAAAGCAAAAAGACCAAAGTTATTCCGATGTGCGAATGTACGAAAACTCGTCGCCGCTTGATCCCGTTAGTTCTTTCGAGTTTTACATCCTCCGCCTTAATCCAAACTGTCGGGCTCTGTTTCAAACACCTAACAAGCACTTCAAGAAAGAGGGATCACAATGGTTTCGAAATGAGCCGCTTGGCAAAAACAAGATCGCCAAACTCATGGAAAACATTTCCTTGAAAGCCGAATTGTCAGAAAAATACACGAATCACTGCATTCGTGCCTCCACAGTCACATCTCTGTTTCAGCGCGGAGTTGACGCCAAACAGATTTGCGAGATCACTAAACACAAAGATGAAAGAAGCTTGACTCACTACATTTCTCAAACTTCAAGTGCACAAAAAAGGCATTGCTCCAGGCTTTTGCAAGAAGCGTTTGATGGCCATTCGTCCTCAGTAACATCTCAAGAGTCACACCGCTCATCAACAAATTCCGAAAGCAGCAACATCGCCGGTGCTAGTGCAATCACTTCAGTTTCTCAGTCACTGCAGAGTCAGTTTTTCTCGTTAGCCCAGCCATATCCGAACTGCACTCAGCACATTCAAATCGGAACTTTGAACATCTATCAGAGTGCAGGTCCTTCTCATTCAACAGAAAGCGAAACCGTAAAACGACGCCGAGTAGTAATCGAAAGTGACAGTGAGTAGAAACGTGTACTGACTAAGTGATTATCCTTGTATTTTCCATCTTTGTATCTTTTATTGTCTATTGCTGGATTTTTCGGGAGACGTTTAGCTGTTTTCAGCCTATTTTCTTTCAAACACAGCTAATTTATTGGATTGAATTCGCAGGTAACTTGTGCCGGCAATTAGATAGTTAGATAATTTTGAGTTTATTTGAAGTATTGGGTCAACTCATTCAGAGCAAATTGTATATTTATGGAAAAGCCTCATTAAATTTGTCAGATTTCTTAATATCATTTGGCCTTGTTTATTGATAATAATGATAATAAAATGACTTTTTTTCGGGAATATTGTTTATTTGCGCCCTTGTAGTGTCATTTGTGGCCCTCGCGCTTCGCGCTCGGGCCACAAATGACACTACGCGGGCGCAAATAAACAATATTCCCTCAAAAAGTCATTTTATTCCCTTATTGTAAACCGCACGCAGGTCGAACTATCTTCAAACAATTTACAATGTGAGTTTGCTTTCCACTTAAGTCACGACGTCAAACGTTTCACGTGCTTTTTTTTAAATCCAAATACAAGCTTTGTAACTGTCTCTAAAATTTTTATTGTGCGCTCCCTTCAACCGTGAAAACCCCTGTAGATACTATTGAGACTCGGAGAGAGAAAATACTCTAGCTTATTTGCGGAAAAAACTGCCGCACATTCCTATGGATTGAGCTCCATTTCGATGGAGCAGCAAAAATTGATCCGTGAAAGTGAAGAAGGTTCTCAAGTGTCGCGAACATAGCGATTTTATAGTATGCACAAGGTCGGAAACTTCGTCAATTACAAAATCAAAATACTTTTCTGAATCACTTGCCAAATCTAAGCAAATATCAAATACTTCCAGAACCTTTAAATGAGCCTTTCCCAGCAAAATCCTTTGAAAATTTCGGACTGCAGCCAGGCATTTATTCTAGGAAGATCCGTGCCCGTCTGCTGGGCATCTAGACACTACCCTTTTTAACCATTTGCACGCTACATCAACCATTTAAAAGTGATAGCAGTCCCGGAGTAATTTTGGGGAGGCGGCGTGGCCTAGTGGTTAGGGCGCTGGACTTGTAATCCGGAGGCCCCGGTTTCAAGCCCCGCTCTGACAACTAGCTGGATTTGTTTTCGGTAGTCCCGAACTCATCTCTTCCACGCATTGTAAATAGCCAACTGGTCTGCCTCCTGCCAGTTGGGATTCTTAAAAATGTTATGTTTGATTTGTTTCATATTTCTTTTAAGTTTCTGGCAGGTCCCCACCAGCCTTTAGGTTGCCTCAAACCGACCTGCCTCAACAAAAAGTATATGTATGTATGTATGTATGCACCGTGTTTCCTTGTGTTGCAGAACGAAATTAGCTGAAGTTCCAGATTTTATTGTTTAATTTTGAAACTTTGCGCTATTGTCAGTGAAGACGTAGTCCTAAATTCAAAATTGAAGCTCCCATTGATGACTGTTATAAAATTCTTTATGGTTCGTTGAGAGAAATTTGTTGTACAGCAAGGAAATACAACCTAGTTGATGTTTTTCTCGCCACCTGTCCGCCTGTAATGCATGGTGATTTTACACCGAGAAAACAGGTCAAGGCAGATGCTGATAAAAAACTTAACGAAGTCTTCTCAGTGAGACAATAAGAAAAATAATATAAATTTTCGAATTTATGTTAAATTTGTTTGGAAAACACTTGTGGCTGACTGAACTGAAGTAGTTATTCGTTTTAACTGCAAACAAATCGAAGAGGTACCCATCCGTGATACGGGTACCGGCTTCTGAATTTGATCGTAAAAGTGAAGGGGCTTCTTTTACAAGTTTAAGACGTTTTATTAGTAACTCCTGCTCCATCTTTAGTCAATTTTAATTTCTTTTTGGAATAAATTGATGTTTTTGAATCCCAGAAGGGAATTAATAAATATGAACGGTATTAATTTGGATGCACGGTGCTATTTGATCGCAATGAGATGTTTGATAGCCAACGAAGGAGAGATTGTGAGTTACTGCTTTTTCTTAGTAGATATCCGTATCGCAATTTAGGCTACGGTATAACTCGCGATTACTAGTTTAATTTTGCCAGTTCTAAAAGAGTTGACTTCCCATATTTTTGGCTACGACAATGCTTGCTGTAGATGTTGTTCTGGTATTTCTGTGGGTAATGGCGGATTAGCCAAAATTTTTATGATCGTAATGTTAATAGAGAAAATCCGCAGTGTTCATCGTCGGTTAAACAAATTTAAAAAGAATACAAAGTCCAGATAAAAAGTCTTTAAAAAAACGATCACTTTTCTGTAAACGCTTTTCAAAAGGAAGAAAAGAAAATGTAAATTGGTGCTGAGGCTGAATCAGTGAGGCTTATAAGATTCGACACTTCGACACATCACCTCAAGTAGCAACACATCCCCTGCCGGGAACTACAAGTGAAAAACAGAGCGCGAAAATGTAAATTAAATTTCAAGTTTAGAAGTCTGTGATAAACACTTGTCAGGATTTGAATATTGCTTTGAATATCCCGTAGAGGCCCCCTGATGGTATCATATTCTTGATATCTTCCTCGAGTAAGGTACCGGCCATGAAATAGCGCTTGTATTTACAAGAACACGTTCGATTGTTACCCTGGTAGACCTAGCTAAAATAAACATAAATCTAAAGCGAAAAGGTGCATCCCGTTTTTGCAACTGCTGTCAGCCAGTGGAGCCAAGATTCGCCGCATTCATGTGACGTTAAATGCTATAAATTGCGGGTATGCTCTGTTTTGCAAGCTCTGGTTAAACAGTGCAAAAGAAGATTTTTGAAAGCCATATTTCTAGTACCTACCTCATCTGCACGGTTGCCGAAGCATCCAGACATTTTCTCTAGCATTTAGCTCGTTAACGGACTTGAACTAAGATAAAGAGACTACGTTTAACGACAAACCAAATTATTGTTCATCTTCCCTGGACATCAAATATTCAGAAAGACTATGGCTGAGTAGGTTTAGTTGATATTACGTTAAATTCCTTGAACACTTAAACAAAGTCACCCAGTGAACACGCTCAATGAAATGTGCCATAATTTTTAACGCTAGAGTTGGTCACGAATGGTGCTTACAAAAGCAAACTTCAACACCGAAAAAGCATGGCGATAAAGTTGGCAAACAGTAGGCGTTGGTTATTGCCTATGATCTTTCGTTAGTAGTGTTTGTTCTCAAACAATTGTATGCCCTAGATTAGCAAGGAAAAAGGAAAACGACCGAGTTGAGCCAATATTCCGATCCAGAAAGAATGTCCACGAAACTTCCGACCAGCAACAGATGGAGACATCACTAATTGACTTAAACCCAGCTATCAGCATGTTTTATATCAGTGTATCCCTTCTTAAACATTTTTGTTCAACTGATAGACGTTTTTCTTTCTTTTGTTTTTCATTTTAAAATCAATCGAAGCTAAACTCCCTTCTTCTCACATTGGCTTCAAAGTAACGCACTCAAGCGAAGTGATCTCGCTTCATGCCAGTGAATTTGATGTGGTAATCGTTTCACGGCTGATAAACAAAATTCTTGGGCGATGAAATCTTTTCTGCTACGCACTGCTAAGGCCGCCTTGACCAAAAAGCTTGAAACCACGATCTCAGTCCATTTATTCCTTGCAAAAAAAAAACACTCAGTAAATTTCTTTTAATTGGCCTTCGAAATTCGAAAAGCGAGATCGATTGTTATATATATAGTAAAACCCATGGCACACCTTCTAGCATTAGATTTACTCAGGAACAAAAACGTGATCAGGTAAATAGATTTGCATCCATGCAGTTTGCATATTCCACGTACTGAGAGAGAAGTTATCTGGTGAAAAAACGTGCTGGACAAATTTCAGACCACATCAGTTTCCAACTGCTCAGGTTGCCCGTTCTCTACTGAAATAATATTTGTCCTGAACTTTTATGACGGATATGACGGATATGACGTAAAAATGTTGTAAAAATCACTTCGTCATCCTAGCGACATATAATCCTTACCCTCGAAATCGGTTAGTAGTTTTAACTACTAAAATTGAACAATTAAGGTTAAAATTGTTCCATTCAGAAATAGCAATGGACTTTGTAGGGTTTCAAGTACCACACTAGTTAGATGTTGCCTTTAGAGCAAATTGTAAATGAGTGTAGACAGTAATGTTGTGTTTGCTTTGGTTTGCTTAAAGTGCTACTGAGACGAAAATTTGTAGGTTTATTTTCGCCAAATTCTGTCGCAGAATATCGCGTTCTGTATATATTTACCCAGAAAACTGAACAAGAAACCGTCCATCCTAATATTTTTTAGCTCCAAAGTTGCGTAAAATGTGTCCGCCATTACTGAAAACGTGTTCCTGGGTGATTGCGCAATTTAATAGCTTGTGACGTCAGAGGCTCACCTCAGTCGCGTTTCCTTGTGTTTTGACTCAAGATGCCTACCGTCGACTGCGAAACCTCCGAAGAGTATTTCTACGATTCGGAACAGTCTTTAGCTTCCAAAGAATCAGAGGATTCATTTAATTCGGCAAATGAAGAATTTTTCTTACCGTACGATGTAAGAGCTGATGTCAGGAGATTTCAGCTTATAAGCTTGTAAACAAACTGTTCAAAGCTGTTTTTCTCGCCGTATTGGTGGGAGTTCAAAATATGCGCGAAATAATGCTTTTACGGTGATTACATTTCAGGCACAAGTTGCTCAAAGAGCGGATAACTCTTATCCAACGGATAAATGGCTGTCCAGCTATTCGAAAAATTGATGTTTTAAGCTTTGGAAATTTAGACAAAACACCTATAAAAATTCCAGAATTTGATGCTCGCGAATTCTCAAGCATCGGTCGATCGATTTTATTGTTAGCCTCCCACGCAGTCGTTTTTTGTAGAATTCTTAACTTGAGCCGAAAAAAGTGAAGTAAACTAAGACCTTCTTTAAAGAACTGGAGGCCTTGTGTGAACGGAATCTAAATATCTGTAGTGCAAATCAAAGCCATAAGGAAAATTTTCTGCTGCTCAACAACAATATGCGGACCGCCAAGGAAACGAAGCTTTCACTTGCTTTATTCGCTGCGTAAAAATAATAACTTGATATCTAATCATTTTTCTTGGTAGTTCATTTACTAAGATTGCTATGACAGTTAAAAGGAATAACATTGTAAAACCCTTAAACAAATAGTGGCGTGTGATATTTTTTCCTAACTTACAAGACGAGCCGACGTATCGACATGATCGAAGCCTCATATATTTCGAACAATAATGTCAGTCGACTCTTCAGCGACAGGGAATAAGGAGAAAAGTTTTTCGACATTCAGGATGGTATACTATAAAATAACTGTCCATGCTTCTAAGCGATTACTGCATTGAAATTAACACACGCGGAATTAAAAAAAAAAAAAGAAAAAAAAAGCTAAGCAATACAAACTATTGGCGTAATCGCGGCGGTTCTGCATTCGCCCAGGATGCATTTTATGAGGACTACGCCGAAGATCTTCGCACTAGCAGACGGCAGAACTGAAAGGGTTTTCCACAAGCAAAAAAATATTAAAATACGTTAAAAGAAAATAAGTTTTGCATAATGGTGGATGCGTTGAAAAAGAGACAAACTATCACTTCAACTGCGTTAAGATTAGGTACCTTTCGCCTCGCTTTTTCCAGATCTTTTTTTCCATATAGTTAGAATGGACAATGGAATAATCGACCTCTGGGATACTTCGACATGAACAGCCCTCTGGAAACACTCGTCCGTGAAGTGATCAGAACAGCCGACAAAAATACCTCTCGGGTTGAAATTTGCACTGTGTGTGAGTTCGAACACTATCCATTTTTCCATTGCGGGTCCGCTCGCAAGGCTTTGATGAAGCGAAATACCAGATCGGTGGTTGGATTTATTGTTGTAGCATTGTACAACACAAGTAATACCCTTCATAACTGCTGTAGGCCGTAAAGGCCGTACAGCAAACAGTTGGCACGAAATCTTCCCTCGACAACAGTTAGATTTCCCGCGGCAAGTAACCGAATGAAGCCTGACTTAGTTTGAGGTGAGCCTCTAAAGTCGCTTCCGCTAATTCGCAAGCCAACTTCCGGAACAAGGGCCAGTAATGGCGGCCGTAAAATCTCGACAAAAACCGTCCGAAAAAAGCGACTTCCAGTTATCGTAATGAGTTGAAATTTGGTATGGTGACTAACAACCTCAGACTATTTTCAAAAATGCAAAAATATGGAATACCAAAATTCTGGTCCCAGTGGCACTTTAACTTCGTTCTCCAATTGATTTAAAAAATCACGCCACTTTCTCTAGACTGCGAGTAGTCTCTAATTTTGGTGATAGCCATTTGTGGGGAGGGCGAAATACACACGCGCGCGCGAAATTTCGAGGACGTTCGACTTGCGTCGCGTCTCAAAACCCGTCTCGCGTCGCGTCGTAAAACCAAACCCGCGTCGCGGGTTTGGTTTTACCACGCTCATTTGTAAAAAAAAATTGTAAATTTTGCTCATATGAATGTTGCTCATATGCTATGCTCATTTGAAAACCGTTCTATTATAAAGTGATCAAAACAATCACAAGGAAAATGATTTGCCGCGTATAATAACAAAGCCAGTTTTTACAGCATTATACAAAACTTATACCATAACATTGGACATAAATAAGTTGGTCGGAAACTGGGCGCTCTAACTCGAAACGTAAAAGAAAAAAAAAAAAAAACGTAATGACGATATCTAACCGGTGGCCTTCACACGTCCAACTAATGTTGGTCAACTCGTGTCGGCAAACTCAAATTGGTGTGTGTGAACGAAACAACAACATGTTCGCAAACTGTTGGGGGCAAAAAAGAACTTATCTCCATTTTCGCCAACTTTTCGCTAACATTTTGCCAGCATGTTGTTGTGTCGTTCACACACACCAATTTAAGTTTGGCAACACGAGTTGGCCAACTTTAGTTTGACGTGTGAAGGACGCTTAAATCCTATTATTGACTATTATTCAAGAGAATTTCTAATCGAGCTTCAACAACTGAATTCCATGAAACTCTGACAAAGGTAACGTCTTTAACTATCCTCGCGCCAAATATTGACAAGCTTGCACAACTCAATTGTAGAGAACTTTAACGTTATAAATGTTAATAAAACCAAAGATTGCCTCTTTT
Organism: Siderastrea siderea; assembly: GCA_964030785.1. Lineage (NCBI taxonomy): Eukaryota > Metazoa > Cnidaria > Anthozoa > Scleractinia > Rhizangiidae > Siderastrea > Siderastrea siderea. The sequence continues at coordinate 44,312,610 of OZ034969.1, read as the reverse complement.
CTATCGTACCGTTTGCATTGAGGCTAGGTATTTCAGTATGTTTAGAGATCGACTCATGATTCTCTCCCCTTCATGACGGGGATAGGGCTTTTACAGCATTCCTAATAAACAAAACGGACGCGTTGTGTTGTAACTTCAACAGACCAATGAACTTAGCAATGTGAAATGTTTTCATCGAACATTAATAATCACTTATTAAGAGCATGCAATTAATCTCTTGATATAAGCAATTCAAACAAGTAGTAAAAGCTTGTAAATTTATTTCTTTTTTAAAGACCTATTTACAAAGCAGTCCCTTACGTACCTTTGGTGGAATACTCAGTTTGTCAAGCGTGGCTCTAGCCACTGAGGTATCAAGAGACTCTGAATAGTAGTTATTCAACATGGGTAAACAAAAACATCTTGTTACTTTATTTTTAACAAACAACCACAATGGCTTAACACATTTGGAAACAGACAATAACAGGGCAAATTCACACTCCGAATGAGGACATAAAGGTAAAGCGGCACAGTGGAAACAACTTTAAATTATGTGTCTTCAGCACTCTGTGAACTGGACTGAATGGTTTCTAAAAGCCTAAAGAGAAAGAAAAATATTTTTTAGAATACAAATACTTGAGGACGGTGCCTCCTTTTGTTACTGCGCATACGTTCTACGCATCTCGGGATATTCGGGTTTCTTAAGGAGTTTGCCCACAAATAAAGCAATATTTTTGCGCATTTTAAGACTTAATGTGGAAAAAGCAGACCTTAGCAAGGGCTATCAAAATCAAAAAATAAAATTGGAGGCAACTGCGCATTTTTCAGAGATAATTGAGCTTAAATTTGGAAAGAAACTGCCATACATTCTTTGTATTTTTAAATGCCTGTTTAGATTTATGGTTGATTTATTATCTCTGATAAATGCGTGGTTACCCACAATTTTTCTTTTTGGATTCCAATTACCCTTGCTAAGATCTACCTTTTCCCCATAGTCATAACCTTTGCAAAAATACATCTGGATTAGGAGGCACCGTCCTTAAATGACCAAGCATAAACAAATTTGTATTTACTATGAAATCACAACAGAGTGATAGTGAAAAAATGGCTATTGAGATCAGTCGGTTTAAAGAGCTATCATTTTTAACCCGGCCAGTTTCTCGATGAAACTAAAGTAATGTTACCCTTTACCTTTGTCGAAGAACAGAGTTTTGCCACTGACGGTCATTAGCGAGATTCTGAAGCAGAAAGAAAGACTCATATTTGTAAACAGTGAAACTTAATGTAAGATAGGATGAAAGAACACGACAGAGATATACGGCTTGCTCGTACGCAAACCTCCGCGCTTTCGGAGCACGCTAACAAAACGGGGCATCTTCCTATTTGGAAAGAAGTTAAGTTTATTGATCGTGACCCTCACTGATACACACGTAGGGTCAAAGAAGCTATCCATATAAGACTTCATCCTAATAACATCATTAGAGATAGTGGAATCGAAATTCCTGAAGCTTGGATACCCACAATCAAAAAGCACAACAGCCGATCAACCACAAAGCGGACTTGTGAGGGAACAACATTTAATAGTCGGAATAATAATAAGGATCGAAATGCGCCAATAGCAGCGAACCAAACATGCTACAAATAGCGACACGTAAACAATCGACCTCATCGCCTGATGAAGACTAGCAGTATTGCAGTCAAAACGTCGCCATCAACAACTAAAAGCGATTCCATCGTGAGCAAACGAATAAACGTTCATCTTTCCTATCTTACACCACGATGAACAATCAACACATCTTTAATGACAGTGAAACTTAATATGAACCAAATGTCGTTATTTATGGCAGACTACAAGACACGGCTTTTTGAACTAATAATATGCATCGACCGGTGAGTAAATGCAAAAATCTAGGTTTTAGTGAATAGTTTCGTCAACCTGAGGCTTCAGAAACTGCACCGCGCAAAGTTCATGGATCGGAAAAATCCGATGATAATCATGTAAAAAGAAAATACACAGCCTACGATTACTTTATTATCATAAATTTAAATGTTACTAAAGGTTTGCTTGGAGAACTGCAGCTAACTTACCCAATACATCTCAAGCTTCTGTCTTGCCTTCTGCAACTAATTAGAATTGTAAAATATATTGAAATATATTACACAGGTGTAAAACCATTACTGCTCATGGCGCATCAACCATCGCTGAGTGATGTGATCGCAACTCAAATCGCATCTGTATTGAACCCTGTCGTAACACCACCCTTAATACGACCATGTCTTTATTATTAAGGTCATCAGCCTTCAATAAAGAAGGTCTTTGGTTTTCATTCTAAGCTGTCAACAGGTTTTCTTTTTTACTTCACTTTACTTTAGTATTATAGTCTCTCGAGTGCTTATTATTGGCCTTAGGCTAAACCAAAGTAGGTTTTTGTGTCCTTTTGCGGTTAATGTGAAATAAGAATAATCGTTATTTCATTACTATAGTTAGCACAGATTACTCTAGAAGCGCGAGGTGAAGCTCCAAAGACAAACTTCACGAGTCACCCTAGAACAAGACCCTCGTTTGAGAGCTGTTCTAAGTGGCGATGCTTGAGGAAAGGGACAACAATTACACATAGTTTGATGAAGGGTTTATCTGTTTATCGGTTATTTCTCTTGGCATGTCGTCATATTTGCATATATATGACCATCAAGCTCTGCATTTTATACTTCTTCTTTACCCGAAAACGAAAACAAAAAAAAAAAGAAAGAAAGAAAGAAAGAAAGAAAAGACGCAATCAGTTTCTCAAGGGGTGCTTTCCATTATGCCTGACCGACCGGTCAGAGACCAGTGGAACTAACCAAGGGAAAATGGAACGACATTGTTCGACAAAAACAAAATTTCCAACCTAACCGAAGAGTTTCATTTAGTTTCGACTGAAATTTCGATTAGTCTCAGTGAAGTGGGACTGGAAACGAGAATTTTTGAAAATGGAACGGCAAGTTTCGGTCGGACCAGACCGACCGGTCAAAGAGGACCGCCTCTGGAGGAGAACCACTTTTTGCGGAAAATTTCCACCTGGACCGAAGCGTTCCATTACGTTTCAACCGAAATTCCGGGAAATTTTGGCATAATGGAAAGCACCCCAAATGGTCACAGTAGTTCAAGACTGTTCGCTGATTATGGCTTTGTTAGATTGTGCTCGCATAATTTTTGGCATAATTCGTTATTACAAGCATATTTTTCATCGATTTTCCACAAAAAGCACTGCTAGCATAATTTGCACTTTTGGCTAGTTTTGCAGGACAAAATAGTCATTTATTGATCATGCAACCAATTTTTGTGGCCCGAGATCAGTGTTACAGGCAAATTTAAATAACTGAATCATTAATGTCTGCTTATTGTCACATTTATGGGACCTGGGTCCCACAGGAAGTGACCATGGACGCTTTCCACAGGACTCAACGCATACGCAAAACTAGTTCGGTTACCCAAGATGGCGTCCGCGACAGCAAGTGCATGAGGTTACACCACGTACAGAAACGACTGGTGTCTCAGCCCCGGCGGGCCCAGCTAGAGCGACGATAAGCCGAGAAAGAACTGTACGGACGACTCAGGGAAAATATGGAAAGAAAGGAAAATCAGATGTGAAGAAAGTGAGCTTACATGAACGCCTTGCTGAGTTTCCGAACGGAAATCTTGTTATAAGAGGGGGCAACTTGTTCTGTAATGCATGTAAAGAGAGAGTTTCGACGAAGAAAAGTATTCTGAAAAGCCATTTTACTTCGTTATTGAGGTGTTTCTACAAAATTTAAAGTAAAAAATAGAAGCATAATTTCTGCATTTTTTGCTAAAATGAGCATAATTTACAAAAACTAGCATAATTATTGGAATAATCTTAGAAATAAACGAGCACTGCTAGTCGCATATTATGCTACTTATTTGCGAGCACAATCTATCAAACCCTAGTCGCTGACATTATACCTCTGTATATTTAAATAATTTAAGTAATTCGACATTTTTTATTCTAATAAAAAAGTTCTTCTTTTTGCAACATTGTTTATATCAAGATGGCATTTTTTATTAGCTATAAAAAGAAACAACACCAACTGACAGACGAAATGAAGAAAAATTATTTTACTTTAAATTGTAAACTCATACATAAAAGACTTACTTGCTTCACTCTGAACTTTTCCTGTGAATCATACGCTGCCATTAATTCATCGTATCGTTTTCTGAAGTACATATTTACAGAATGCAGTGAGTAACACATGACAATTCTGTCTCTTCATGGTGGAGTGAGAGTAACACAAATTCCTTTAACAGTCAAATTTTTGTGTGTGTTTGATTGAAACGGCAGGTTACTAATACTAATCAAACACAACAGCAAACGTTGCTTACCGATGTCCCTTGCATTCCTCGCAACCTGTTGTCCTGGATTTTAAAATCTGTTGAGCAAGAACAAGTGTTTCATTAATGGGGAAATAATTTACTTTGGAAGGAAAAAGCCGGGCAATTGAGTAGTTCCATGGTGTTGCCTATGTAAGTAAAGTCAACTAGTCTCGTCCTTGAATGATCCAAATTCATTTGCAGCAACAACAGTGACAAGGACCACATGTGACTGCTCATTTGGTTTTACGCGGTAGAAAGTTTATTTGGTAATCCCCATGCAAGTTTATTTACTCAGCGACTGATGTAAAATACATAAATAAATAAATAAATAAATAAATAAATCGTTTACAGTGATTACCTCTTCTTCTGCCTGTGCCAATGCTTCTTTCGTCTTCGCCAGCTGCACATTTAACAAAGCCAACTAGAATGGAACCAAACCAATGATTCTTTTCGAGAAATGTTTTTTTCAATTCATTACAACAACAACTGGTTACAATACAGATTTGTGGTTCCACCCGCAAATTAGCTTGGGCTATTCGAGGCGGGTGGAAACTATAATAACAAAAATAACAAAGAACAAAAAGAAAACTATAACTATACACATCATTGCATTCCACACTTAGCTCTTGGAAAACAAAAAATATGTATTTGGAAATCTTTGGATTTAAGTTTCTAATTTGTAAACATTCCATTTAATGCAATTACCATGGATTATAATATTATTATTGTTTGTCCTCTTTTTTTCTTTTTCTATGAAACTTAATTTCAGCGTACTTACTTGTGCCCTTAATAAACTCTCTTCCTCGGTCTTTTTGCAAAGATTTGTAGTTTCCTGAGACAGCTGATCACAGGGAAGAAAGAGTTTTTCTTGTTAGCTAAGCAACCACATATTTTAAAGTTTAAATTAAATGAACTTAGGAATGGGATCATCATCATTTTTGTTTACTTTCTTGACCAGAGTCTGTATAACATGCTGCAGGAATCACACTCGCAATTTTTGCATAACTCAGGGTATGGGAGGAAAAGAAAAAAAGACTGGAATCATTTCAATCGTACGGCTTCACTTCGGACAAAAGACTAAGACTAAGAGACTAAGACTAAGACTAAGAGACTAATGGCCAAGACTAAGAGACTCATGAACACTTTTATATATAGTAATTGTAATTAGACGATATTATAGTTTTTATTCTTATAATTAATAGATTTTATTCTTTCTTGTAAAAATTAATATAATTCAGCCTCTGGCTGCAATTTTAATTTTAATAAACTATCTATCTATCTCAATCTGTTTCAATTAACGGACATCCATATACATTGATAATTTTTTTGGCGGTTCTCGGTATGGCAATGATGATTCATTATGATTTATACTAACTTACAATACTCACTTTTGTTCTTAATAAACTCTCTATTTCGCCCATTTCTCGCAGTCTTTCAGTCATTTGAGACACCTATAACCAAAGGAAATGAACAGAATAGAGTGATTCGCGACGACAGCCGCAAATACGTTGAACTTTCTTGTAACAGGCTGTCGTCTGGCTTGCAACGAGTAGGAACTTTCTTCCCATTGGAGGCGGGGAGTAAAGAAAGAGTTTTTCTTCATTCACGGCAGATTTTATGTTTTTATTATTATTATTATTATTATTATTATTATTATTATTATTATTATTATTATTATTATTATTATTACTTCTCATGATTTCGTATTATTATGATATGATCTTTGATGCTTGCATGCCAGTCAAGATCAGTAGAAAACGAAATTTGATTTTTGTGCAGAGGTTTAAGCATAGGATAGAGATAGGTAGAATGTGCATAATAGAATTGTAATTTTTTAGGAGATATATTTGTATGACGAAAGTATTTTAATTAATAGATGCCATCGCGTTAATAATAATAATAGTAAGCCATTCTTTTTGAACCAATTAAAACTGTAAGTAAGTACTAAGTTTCACTCGTAAGATAGGCATGATGATGGTTATCCATTTCCGATACCTAAAATGTTAATGCAAACTAGATTTAGATGGAGGTACAGTGGAACCTCGATTTAACGAACCTCTATGTAACGAAGTCCTCGGTATAACGAACGATATTTTTCAGCCCAGCAATAGTGGCATGTATGGAAAAGAACCTCGATATAACGAACCCTCGATATAACGAACCAATTTCCCCAGTCCCTTGGCACTTCGTTAAATCGAGGTTCCACTGTAGTATTATAACCAAACATTGCGTCATTTGTGAGATTAACACACCTTCGATTTCATCCTGATATTCGCCTGTTCATGAATGTTTGCTTGGTCCTTCATCTTTTCCAATTCTTTCTCTAAATCATTGATCTGAAACAATAGGGACAGATACTTGTGACTTCTATGATTACCCAAGTTTATCCACCAGACATCGCAACGAAATATGTCAAATTTGGTATTCTATATCCTTACAAGGTTAGTTGTTAGTGTCAGTGCTTTTCTCGTTTGTTGTTTGTTGTTGTTCCCCTTATAATTATCCACTGTGTCTCTTTGTTTGGAAGGTTTATACATTAAAAACTCAGTTTGCTCTGTTCCTTGTAGTTTTTGTAGCTGACCATCCTTCTTCCTTTTTTCTCTGCTGCAGAACCACCACCACCTGACTTATATTTTTTGATAGCATAGCAACCGGTTTAATAAAGACAAAAAGAAACTTGACGTTGCATTTTTCATTTCATCAGCGATTCTACATTTGACTGCCTATTGCAAACATTGTCAATGTTAGTAGTTCATCAAGTACCTCTTTTTCAAAGCGAGGACAAGTGTACAACCTTTCATAGGAAAATAAGTTTTATCCGCAGGTGAATGAAAACTCATTTTCTCATAAAAGGCTGTGCACCAAGATTTGCTTTGAAAAAGAGGCACAAGGCATCAAAGACGACTCGAAAATGGCCTGTTCACTGCTTTCACTAACTCAAGTTTGATTGGCTACAAGCACACTACTAATTCAGGCTGATTCAGGCTCATTACTAAAGACAACAGGTTTTATGCACGTAGAAATGATGTCATTTTGAAGACAATAGTTTCTATTCACCCAAGATAAAAGAGGTGCAAAGTCACCTCTAAAACTTTTTCGTCAATGGAGAAGCTAGAAAACAGATGGCCTTTATTCAAAAGGAACATTGGACAGCCTGAGATTTGGACTCAGTGTTCCGACACTTCAAAGCTACTCTTGGTTTCGACTTAATCCGGAATTTACCATCACAAACAACGTTTTTGGCGCTGAGGGCCTTGATCTGAAGCGACAAGGCTATTTGTAGGAAAATGGTGTCTTTGACCTGAATGATCCAGATAAGCATCGAAACCAGGTGTTCTTTCAGGCTATAATTTTATCGCCAAGGTAAGCAAAATCTCCGCGAACTAAAAAAGATCGATTTTCATTCAACACGAATGGCAACGGAACACACATTTCGTGTGCAAAACAATGGATGAATCACCAAAAATAGCGCAAGGAGGATGACGAAGGGTTTAAAACCTTTGTACATTAGCCATCACGTTCTTCCGCTTGATTTAAATAATGAACCTTTGTTTCATTAGGATTTTCTTGATTTCCTGGTATGTCTTCGAATAAGCGCTAAGGAGACCTTTTTTGAGTCCTCCATCTCATTAAAATAATTTTAGGCTGCTAGACTTCTTTGGGAGAAAAATACCTTTAAATTTAAGGTTTTCTTTTCGTCCTTATGGATCCCTACTTCTTTCCTCAACTTTGGCACTTCCTCGTCCAAGACTTTTATCTGAAACAAAAAATATGAAACAAAAAGAAATAAGAAAATAGTTTATAGCGATTTTTTCTAGTTAACAATTTATTTCAAATAAATCAAGAAGTTTGAAGGGAAACTTCCATATCTTTACAATGTTAAAAAAATGGTTAATAAACCGCTGATCACATGGACCAGCTGTGGCTTGGCTACAGTTTTAGCTTGTAATGGGAATTTAAATAGAAATCGGAATAAATATAAGCTATTCTTCAAAATGTTACAAATGATAATAGCGTGCCTTTTTTTTTTGTATTCTTCCTTAAATAATGATAATTCAGTTAACCTCCTTTTACTATACACGAATTGGAGGCTTTAAATGAGATTTTATGGCGTGCAAATACCTTTTCCTTCATACCGGCATTTTCGGTCTTACTCCGCTTGGCTTCATTCTTCCATTTATTGAAAGTCTTTTCCAATTGACTTATAAATAAAGATAAAAATTTCACGTGAACCATGAAGATAAACATTTCATTTAAGAAAGGTAATAGAAGCATTGCCAACAAAACTAAATAGCTCTTGAAAAATAGAAAGTTAAACTAGACAAAGACTTGCAAATAAGAAGTAGCATCTTCTTCCAATGTTTCTTGACCAAAAATGTCGCTTTTTACTAGGGTAGAGATTTTGTTCTCAAAATGACAAGATGGGTAATGCTTTAATTCAGGATATTTAACAATTATTCTACGAGGGTGCGCTGGATATCGAATGATAAATAACCAACGAGGCGCGTAGCGCCGAGTTGGTTATAATCATTTGATATCCAGCAAGCTTGAGTAGAATAAATTAAAAACTCAAGCACTATAACTGTTATAAAATCAAGAAAGAAAGGAAAAATGAGAAAAGAGATAAAAAAGGAGCAAGAGTCGGTCACATGACTGGACGCTGTTGGAATTTCTGCTCAATTTAAATTCGCTCCAAAGTGATTTTTCTCGTCCATTTTTCTTGCGCCGGTTGTTCGCGGAGAAAAAACTTTCAGCTCACTTTGTTGTCGAGTTTTCATTGACCATATTTGCTCGCATTATATATATGAGCTGATAGCCTAGCTCCGTTTAGGCCAATCAAAATGCTAGAAATCCAATATACCTAATCCAGTTTTTAATAAATAAATATTTTACTTGGTATTCACTACCTAGAGGTTTTCAAAATTGTACCGAGTGATTTGAATTCTTGACCATTTCATCGTAGATTGAGATCTGGGCAAATGACGGACAAAGCTGGATCGTTGTAATAGTGTCCTAAATTGGACTGAGAGTACACTTTCATGTCAGCGAGATCAGGTTTTTTGTTTTGATATGGTACCTGTGCTTATACTGGATTAACTAATTGTAAGCTATAACGAATTTGATTTCAAGAGTAGCTTTACGAGCACTATCATCCAACATACCTTTGCTTTCAAGGTGTCAACTACTTCTTTGCAATGCCTTACTTCATCTTTTCGCCTTTGTTGTTTGTTTTCAAGGTCACTTAACTAAAAAATGGAGGAGCCCAAAACTTTAAAAGTTCAAGCATAAATTTTGCGTTTAGCATTAAAGGTGAAATAAATGTCTATGAAATGAGAAGTGTGGCTCAAAAAGATCGGACAATTGTTTTATCTGATCCTTATACCAGCGCACGAGTGACGTGAAATTGAAATGTGCTACTTTACTTATCGGGGTACCTTTGTCAGCAAGTGATTATACGTTCGTTTCACAAATGAAAATACTTAAAAGAATACCTGCGTTTACCTGTAGTTTCGTATTAACAACAAGGAGTTACATGAATTTACCTTGGAATTCCATTCATTTTTCTCATTTTCCAAAACTTGAGTGTATTCCTTTTCTTTCTTTAGATCTTCTTGCAGCTTCTTTATCTAAGGATTGCAAATATTTTTACAAAGTGTGCAGGGCTTTTGAAGTCTGTTTTTGTGTCTGCACACTTTGCAAATAAAAACTATCTAAAGTAAGCAGTCAAAGAATGTAATCAATGAAAGTAACGTACATTTGCTTTCAAGCGGATATTTTAATATATTTTAATATAATTCTAACGGATTCTGTGGAGAAGTGTGGACAAAGTGGTGTCTCTAGCTTTTACTTCAGTGTATTCAGCTTATTCAGTTATATTTCAGTATCGGTCCTGATCACGAAATAAATTTTTAAATGATTTTGTAGCTATGGGGGTTGCATAATTGAGCAGGTAGGAACTGCACGGAAAGGCGCACATTGAAGAGAACAGAAAATCAATTTCTCGTCCATGTTTAAACAGGTTCACAGAACAAAAACACTTTACTTATTTGGAGTGCTTAAAATTTACTGAGTAATTTTGTATGAGATTATTATTCCATCAAACAGGATAAAAAATACGGATAAAATAATCTAAATTTTGATACAAATGGTTGTTCAACGGTAACGTAACAAACCTTCGAGCTCAAGGTACCCATTGCCTCTTTGCAATGCTTTGTTTCATCCTTTCGCCTTTGCTGTTCGTTTTCAAGGTCACTTAACTAAGAAGAAAAATAATGATGATTCTAAGACACTGAATCGCACAGTGTAATTAAGGTGCGTGATTGGTACTTCAAATCAAGAAGTACTGCCATCTATCTAATAATCTTTACTCAATGGCATGGCTTTTTCCTTCATTGAATTTTTCCGGCATTTATAAAACAGTTTTTATTCCTTAAAACCAATTGATCAGCTCCCTACAGGAACGAAAAATACTTCAACCTCGTTATTAGGTTCTCTCTAATCTTCACTTCCCCTGGACCAAGCAAGGTTGAAAAAATTTGAAAACAAACCTAAACGAATTTTACATTTTCTTTTGACATCGAATGATAACCCGTGTCAAAACTTTCTTTTCAATTTTTCAGCTGTATGCATTAAAAAAAACAAAAACGAATGACACAAACATACCTTGGAATCCCACCCCAGTTTCTCATTTTCAAAAAGTCGAGCATTCTTCTTCTCTTTTCTTAGATCACTTTCCAGTTCCTTAATCTAAGAAAGGTGCCTCAGGTTAGTTTTTGCAAAGCGTCCCAGGTCGATTTCTGGGTTGGTTTCTGCACACTCATTAGGTAGCAAACGTTTACTTTTAAAAGTTTATTGTCAGCATTACGAAGCTGAATTTTGTTTGGAGATCGTGAATCTCGATCAACATCAAAAACGAGTAAGGCAAGTTGCACAAAAATTTTGTGCAACTTGCATTTTCTCGCTGTAACCGCTTCTGATAGACTGAGCTGTAAAAAGGTTTTCTGGTTTGATGGTAACGTTATCGTGATTAGTGCATTAGTTAGACAAACGTAGCTCGTGTTTCAGTTCAAGATAAGACCTCTTGCGATCAAGACCTTAGAAGACAAGTTAGAACGAAATTCTCAATGAATAATCAAGACCCGCGAACGTTGGTAAGCAACAAATTAATTATGGTTTTTAGTTATAACATTACGTAAGTTTGTGATTTTACAGCGAGAGTTACTCAATCACCACGTGCACATTGCATAATTGTGATTAGTTATACTGCGCGTGTATCAACCCGGTAAAGGAGATTTCAATTCTGGCTTGAGCGAAACCATTATACCCGCGACAAAGTTATTTTGTATGCTGGGATTGTTGGTCGCACATATTACCTCCACCGCGAGCAAAAACATTTCACGGTGCAGAGCTTGGAATCGACGTGTACTTTTTGCAACAAACAAAAATTGTTACGATCAAAGGTGGTTATAAGCACTGCAACTAACAATCTCAACTTGCAATGCAACTTAGTCTATATTTATTATTATTTAGTCTTTATTTATTGTTTCATGCCATTAAATTGTAATAAATAAAAAACAAATAAATAAACTTTGTTGTCCAACTTGTTGCAAAATGTTGCCTGTATTTCCTGGCCTTAACATGAACAAGAAGACGTCGTTAGACATATGAAAAATTCTAATCTAGTACAGAAGGTTTGACAAAGTTAATTTAGGGGTCGTTTACATGAGAGAGGGTGCCCCTAGGTAGTAGGGTTTCCCTTCTCCTTTGTATTACACAGTTTGTTTTACATGCGAGGAAGGGTGCCCCTAAGGTAAACAATACGTATCCCTACATGGTAGGGATAAGTTTTGTTTAAGCTTTTTTAAAAAAGTTGTTCTTAAAAATTGTTTTAAAAAATGGCGCCATCTCTTGACAATGCTAGGGAGGGTGCCCCTATCATGTTCGAACTTGCATGTCGAACGACGGTATCTTCAACTCTACTAGGTAGGGTGCCTACTAGACTCTCGTAGGTAGATAGGGTGCCCCTATCCCCCTATCCTCTAATCTTTCCATGTAAACGGGCCCCTAGTTTCCCCTTGAGGAGAACTTCATTTTTGCACCCAAATTCACATTACACTGACTACGATGATGCATTGTCATGTAACACATTAGTATATTATAAAAAGACAAATTAAGAGCCACAAAGTGATACATTCCGTGGTTAAATCTTTTTCTCCTCTTAACCATGTTTCGGAAAAAAACACGTTTATCCAAATTTCACATTTTAAAAAGCTTTTTTCAACTTCTTACTACGCGTTTCAACTTTAAGAATATTTTTGTATCCTTAATATACATTTTATTTCTTTTGGATCAACGTTGTTGTTTCCTACATTCATGAAATACGTCACGAAATATCAATAATCTTTTATTTCAGTCTCATTTTGTATCTACCTGCCCACCTTGAAAATTAAGTGCGCTTTTGGCAGTCAAAAGACATCATATAGATTTCAATCAACGTTGTCGGATGAAAGCTTAAGCCCACGCGACAAGACTGCAGGGTAATATGGGATTTTTATACCTATAAAGTCTACCAAAATCAGCAGTACCTTTCTTGCCGTACAAAGCAAAGTATATGGAAGAGTTTTTACAATATAAAAATAAGAAGTAAAAAAACTCTGAAATAATTATTTTCAGAGAGGGTTCTCGTTTCAAATGTAAATTTTTAATCCCACTCATCTTTTTGTCTACTCGGTTAAAACAGCAAATTTAAATTATGTCGGCATACGTGGAGCACGTGCATTAGCAGAAGGAAAACAGGATCATGAAAACTAGGAATGGCGAATGGTCTTATCAAAAATTAGGGTCTCGCAAAATTTCAGCCGCATTTGAGCGATTCTTCGCGTCTCGGAGTCTCGAATTTTTAGGCAAGACAGTCTCGGAATCTTCATTTTTTCGACCTAGGCGTCTCAGGCCTAGGTTCTCGATCTTTTTGCGAAGCCGCTCAGAGTTTCGAGTTTTTCGAAAGCTATAAAAGAATCTCGATGTTCTGATATGCTTAGGTAGCATTGTAGTTGTTCGAAACTGATCTGAAAGTTTCGGGTTCTAATTCTTATGTCACCCTACACCGTTTTGGGCTTGCATTTAGAAAACTCTGAAAGCTCGGTCTCGCAATTTGGAAATTGAAAGCGTCTTGGGCTCGCACAAGGAAACGGTCGTCTCGCCGTCTCGCAAAGTCTCGAATTTACCATTCGCCACCGCATAAAACTATGGAACATGAATTTTCAAATGAAAATGGAAAGCCGAATCAGATGATGGAATCAGATGGTGGCCATTTAGCATTTGCACTAGGAAATTTAAACTGAGTTCCTTACCAACTTCTGTTCTGACAACACGGAAACTAAGACTGATTTGCAACTACCCACACTACCCTTTCGGTCATGTCGTGTAAGCTTGAGTTGATCCGACAACCTTAATTGAACAGCTGTATAACATACCTTAGCCTCTAAGCGATCTCTGTCTACCTTGGAAAGCTGAAGTTTCTTTTCGACCTCCTGTACCTATCAAAACAGAATAAACAAGGGTTTTTAGCTAAGTTATTACTCAAGTAGATAGATCAATTCATTTTTGTGATTGGTCACTCTTAAAAACAACTTTTTTTATCTTAAAATATGCGTGCTTTTCACGTTTCACTCCAACTTTTCTTTCTTTTTTATCTTTAGATCTTTTAAACTACGCTGTAAAATGGCTATCATTTGCTAATTTAAATAACATAAATTCGCACCATTTTTGGATCGCCTACTCGCCTGGATAAGCATAGCGAACTGAAGTTCCCCATAGGTCAATCAATCAATCAATCAATCAATCAATGACTTTATTTAAGTGTCAGTTAAAGTCTAGCCGTGGGTAAAACCCTCTACTAATTGGGGACACTTAAGTAAAACATATGCTAGTAAAAGCGACACACCTTTGATTTAAACAAATCATTTTTGCCTTTTGAAAGCCTTAACTCCCTTTGAAGGTGACGTATCTGTAAGAAGATGAGATGAAAAATGCATTTTAAGTTACAGTAGGTGTCGCCATTCCAACATATTTTAAAATAGCCAATCAGAGCGAATTCTATGGACCACCAAGTCTACTAAAAAGTTTTCAATGTTTCAGTAATATACAATGATGCTGAGGGGGTAGACTGAATAATTCTTTTACTAAATCGAAAGCTCCCAACTAGCTTTTAAGCAAATGGAAAATGAAGCCAACTCGAAAGAGCATCTTGCAAAGGAAAAAGCAAGAACAAATGACATAGGGCGTAACCTTTAAATCTTTAGTCTATTTTGTTTTCCAACCAAGACGAACTCGAGATATTTAACGTCACACATTTACTTTTGGTGACGAACTTAATGTATACATGTATATAAATATAAAAAGGCATAGCTTTCTTCCAATTATTTTTCCCGCCTTAAAGTTAAGAGGACAAACGTAGACACGATTGGTCGTAATTTGGTTCAAAATTCACCTGACCTGTTTCAATGTTGAATAAAACATTTATCATTTAACAAAATAAGAGAAAACAAAGCAATAAAGAGAAGAGAATTGTACAAGATTGAAAGACTCCTTTTTAGTTGCTTTGTTGACTGTAATGTCTGCGTTTGTTCCTTTAATGGACTGTAAGATACCGTTTCATTTAATGGAGAAGATTCGTGAATACAAGGTCGCTGCTCGTTTTCTACGCCACGCAACTGAAAACAAATAATTGAAGATGAGCTCATGGAATGGATTTACAGGACAACTAGAACAACGTTTAGGCAACATTCTGAGTACGTTACTCCTCCTTAAATTAACCTTCTTCGATTGAATGTTGCGCAGTTATTTATTCACGTGTGCAAACGGCTGCTCGCCTTCAACAATCTAATCAGTTTCAATGGTCACTTTTCGCCAACGGTTTTATTGAAGATGAGATAAAGCCCTAATTATAAACAAAATAAATATTACTTTGAAAATCAATTTACATTGCTGGTCTTGTTGTATAACAAACTATCGTCTTTTAAGTATCACTTAGAAAAAACAAAAACACAGTTGTATTTCTTTTTCTCACCTTTTTGATTTCCCTTTCTTTCCGCTGAAGTCTTGAATTTGCTTTCGCAAGATCGTTTCTTGCGTCAAGTCTTGCTCTTCTGTGAACTTGTGTATCTCTCTAAGAGACAAAAGGTGGTTTTGACATGGCGTGAAATGCCGGTAGTAAACAAACCGGCTTTCATTTCCATCCTTTTATAATGAGACCCACCAAAGAAACAGACCTTTACTCCGATTAAACCCTTCCCAGTTACAAACATACCACATTCCTTAAACGGCAATTTTTAACTGACCGGATTAACCTTTCATTACCACAATATTTATTCGCTTCTTTCAGTACTTTAGTTACTACAATGCCAGAAAATATAAAACTTTCAGGGTACAAATATTGTAATAAAACATTTTAATACGGAAAACAACAAGAACCAATTGAAAAATCGAAAATTCCAAAAAAAGGAAATCCTGCAATATTTAAATGTTACAATAGCATACAATTACAAAATCAAGAAAAGTGAAAAGAAAAAAAAGAACTATTAACACTAACAACGTTAGAAATTGATTGCACATATCGACAAGTCAGACTAGCTTTAAGGCCAGAGCTATGAGCGGAATTTTACCTTCTGTGTAATTTAGCTCAATAACTAAAAATTGTTTCTCTAGTAAAGGCGCTAGTTTATAACCTAAAACCTAAATTGACTTTTGTCGTTGCTACAGTCATGTTAAGCAAATGCCAACTAATTTACCTCTAAAAAGGAACTGTTTCAATTAAGGTTAAGGCGTAACAAAATTTACCTCCATCTGCACATACAGTTTACGGTAGGTTTTTAGCTGGCCGAGAAGTTGATCTTTCTCTTTGTCTGAAAAACAAAATTTGTCACTGTTACTTGTCACACCTTTCAAGGTTTTACAGGATAAGATTCCAAACGTAAGATTAAGATTCTTAAAGTCCTTTACCTCTCCATCCTACTACTCTTAAAAACAGCCATCCCTGAAAAACAGCGGTTTTAAAGGTTACCAACATTGTTTATGAACTTCAAAGAGGTATCAAAAATCAGTCTAGAATAAATAAAAGAACACATACTTCATTGACTTTCCCCAAGGGGGCTTTTCATATCGAAATAATTAATACTCACGGCAAAATATGCAAAGGGATTGTTACGGTCAACGATAAAAAGGAAAGCCTTCTCAGCTGTAACATTAAAAAAAAAACAAACACAAGAAGGTGAGAAGTGGGTGTTGATTACGACCAACCTGTTATAACAGAGTCTTTTTAATCAATACTTAATAAAGTCTTACAGTACATAAACAATTATATTGTTAAGTCGATACATCAGCGATCACATAGGATAACTTTATTCAACTGAAGGTGCTAGTAGTAATTTAGCAATGGTGCCATTAGTCACCTAAGACTAGTTAAAAAATAGCTTTTTCAATTTATGGTGCATAAAACAGGGTCTTGATGCAGAACTATCAGGGCTTGCCATTCCCACAATATTTTGCAGTAGTAAACCTAACAAAACAGCTTACAAAGCTTACGGGCAAATATTTTGCGGTATGAACAACCCTCACATTTCTCCTATCCTCTCGGGGAATCATCGCAGTACTTCATAAGTCACATAGTTAGGAGCTGCAAGTGTCACAAATGGGTACAGCTTGTTGCTGTTTTGGCCTTGAACGGGAATTAATGGCCTTTAATGGTATTTCTAGTATCGGGTAAAAAATGCTAAACATCTCTCCCAGGACAATCCTTTACCGGTGGCGCATGAAAAAGAGGATGTAGTTTAAGCAATTTGTAATACGTTACCTCAGAATGAGCAAGAAATGCTTGCTCATAAACACATTCGTACAATTTTTTGTAGCTGAACAGTCTTGACAGCCGTATTATTGCAACCTAAGGTACAAATAAAGAAGAGTTAATTGAGGGTCCGCCCAGAACAAATAAATTACACTAAGACACGTTGATGTTAATGGGGCCTGTGAACTAGTTGTTCATGGAAGAGTTTAATTAGCGCATTATTTTTATTGTGTGTACGGTTAAAGCTTTAAGCAAATCAAAGCTTTTAACTGCAGTATTTTTATTCATTTATTATTTTTTTTTGTGCGCCAGTCTAGTTTTTCACAGAGTAAATCTTTAGAAACTCGCTAAGCCAAAAAAGTTGGTCACTATACACCAAGTTTTCCAAATTGCTAAACTGTTTAAGTATCGCTAAAAATAAGGGAACAAAGTCTGATAAGGAAAGATAATCACAGCTAAACTGCTTAATTTTGTTAATTAAATCATATGGCAACACAAACCTGCGTGGACAGCAGATTGATTGTACCATCCTCTCTTCCTATGTTAAAAAACACCAACGCGTCGTCTGCAAACGAAAACAAAAACCCTTTAATAATATCCTAAGTTTTTTGCGGCAATGAGAACCCTATTTTTATTAAGTGAGTGCAACCAATCAAAATCTAGAATCTAAAATCTTTCAGTTTTCGGGTAATTCCGTTATATCATCGCCCTTTTAAAGTACATATTTTCGACTGGGAGAAACTTTCCTGCCCACGCAGCGCCTCGGTCGTTTGTTTTCGAGGAGATTTATCTTTTGTTGATTGTTTTTAGTCAGTTACTTAGCATGTGAGTTTGTTACCTGAATCCTTGTCCCTGAATCGCACTTGTCCTACTAGCAGTAGAACAAGTAACGTGATTAAAACGATCCGATGAATCATCATGGATGATTTAGCCAACCGCCATCGTGGAGGTTTATTTTCACCGAACGCAACACAATACCAGCGCTCGCGAATTTCTCTTTGTTGCGTCACATGATGTCTGCCGACATGTGACGAATTCGATTCAACATTTCCTAGTCAGAAGCAAAATAGGTTTTAAACCGATGGTTCTCTATGCTAATTAATACTTCTTAGCTTCATGAAACCTGCTTTTTTTAATTTTAGTCCGCTTCCTTCGCTGACATTTGCCCGGCCGTAGAAAAAAAAAACGTAAAAAAAAAACGGTCGAACGCGCGCGCTTAGAACGGGTACATGTACGAAAAACTTTATTAACATTAAAAAGAAAGGCTTTTTTTCGTTCTTGACGATTTTGCCCAACAAGATAATGCTCCTTTGCTGCGTTTGCTACTGAAAACGAACAGTTCTTGAGACTTATCGTCAGTTTTCTTTAAATGAATAAGTTATTTCCTAAGTTCTAACTCGCGCGCGCTATTCACCGGCAGCGAAAATGCTCGATGAATTTGCATTGCATCATACCTGATTCCAAAGGCGCTACCAATAACGTTTATTTGTACACGCACGCCCTGACTTTCACCATGAAACTTTATTGGTAATCTTTTATGATTACAGCTTTGGCCAATTACGCTTCTGCCGCTCTTGTGACGAATTAAGGCTATTTCGAAGACTATGGTCTAGTAGATAACTTTGTTTAACACAAGAAACCGGCTTGCTCGCGTCTGTCAAACTGCTCATATATTTACGTTTACGTTTCCAGTTCTTTAAGCCTGTGTTGACCGATATTTTGGCAGGCTTTTTTTTTCAATCTTTTTTATTTCTTCTGTTTTCTACGAAAACTTAACCTTTTGGAGTAAATTTTTCTTTTTTAAATCATTTCAAATATGGTGTGGTACTGTGGATTTAAGCCCCATTTTTTTTTATTGAACGGAGAATTCATTGCACAAAAAAGAAATGTGGCCAATTTGTCCTTAAAAGTTCATGTTTAAAGTCATATTATACAGTAGGAGATTTTAGAATTTCTCTCTACAAAACATAAGACAAAAATAGTAAACTTCAAATCCCTTTTTTGTCGTTTTGAAAACTGATATCAAAAATCCCCTTTCACGGTTTTTGAGATCAATGAAAAAATACCACAGTACATTTTGCTACATTTTATAATGTTGTAATTTTTTTATAATGATATACAGGTAGGAGACCATTACATATCAAATAGGTTTTAGCAAGAGGGGATGAAGGGGTAAGAGAGTTAATCTCCCATATAGGCCCTATTCCCATCCTAATCCCTTTAAAGTTTTTTAAGTAACAAAATTCAAATTTCAAAACGTTATATCTTTTGAGCGAATAAACATATTTCGTCACCTTTTTTCAGTTTTGAGATTTGTGTAACAAGATCATTCAGAAATCAACATTAGATATCCCATAATACTAAAAGCAAAATTTGGCGTCAACTTTGTGACGTCACTTTACCGGCGAAAAACATGAAATTTGAAAAAAAAGTAATAATATCATGAGATTTTATAGAATGACGACTTCTATATTGCTGCGAAAATTCAAGCTAATTGCTTTAAAACGCAATAAGTTATTTGAAATTTGAATTTCTCACCATTTGTTACTGTAGCTCTCTCACCCCTTTATCCTCGCTTGGTTCAGGGTCGGCCAGGGTTTTTGGGTATACAGGGGCTTTTTAAATCGGGTATACGGTATATTTCAGCCGAAATATGGGTATTCGGTATATCACGTTCTTTGAATTTCAGGTATAAAGTATATCTACCTTTCCTGAGCCTGTGATTACACATCCCAAAACGCATCAGTTTAGACCGGTTCATGTTATTTAAAAATAAAGTTCAGCTGAAAGTCTTAATCCGAGTCAAAAAGACAATGAAAGGAGACAATGGAGACGTGTACATGACGTTGTTGAACTCATGGCTATGACGACCGCTGAATTCATGTTTCGTGGACACGTTGATTCTGAACCTGGCATGACATCAGTGACATCCGGTAAAAGCACATGGCATGCGGACCGATGGTGAAAATGACCGCTCGAGCGATTTTTCTGCCGGTTTCCTGTTCTTTGTACCGGCTTGGTGAACCAAAACCAACCGAAAAGTAGTCAACTTATATGAAAATAAGTCAAGGAAGCTTTTCAGATTTTAAGACGCATTTTGTTCTGGACGGCTACGGAGGGATTTTTCGATTGGTGTGAAGCATAAAAAGCCTGATCCGCCGGATTCCCCTAGTGGCAGAATTTTTACTGTCAGCTCAGAAGACGAGTGGAGAATATACCAGGATTTTATGTTGGAAGATAACGCTAAAGAATACGAGCTTGTCGGTGAGTTTTCCAGGTTAGTAGTGTAATATCCTAATAACCAGAAACCCAGGTTAATTTTTAAACCAAAAGTTTTAACTGAATGTTTTAGCAGAGAATCCAGGCTGAGAAAAACAGGCGATGTAATTTTACAGAAAAGCAAATAAAAGAAGCTTTTTCAAGTTTTGTACAAAGCATAACCTACTTTAGAAATAATGTTCATTTAAGGCACTGTTTACACGGACACGGTTTAATTCATTTGTTACAGCATTGCTTTCGATGCGGTAGCGCCTTTCGTTTACACGTCGTTGATCAAAAGTGGATCAAGACCACTGTTGAAACTGCTGTCAGCCATTTTTTTAACTCAACACTAATATTTTTAAAGCGACTGAAGCAAAGGTTTAGCGGCTGCTTGAGAGTGGTCCAAGGAACATATGTGTTGTATCCGCAGAGCTGTAGACCAAGATCCTTGCAAACAAGCTCCTTTTACATCGTGAAACTTCTTGAAGACCTGCCAGATGATGACCATATTGCCGATGTTCGAACAGAGTGGTACAGCCAGGACCTTGTGGACCCCCTTCTGTTTACAACCACCGGGAAAGAACACATAGTTTCCAAAGATGGCATAAAAGGAACTGCAAATGTTAAATGGATTGCAGATGACACTATGGAGATTGAAGAAAATGATTATTACATTTACTTGGCGTTGTTACACGCATCAGAAGACAAAGTTCTCTCTTTTGAAGAACCGGAACTTACCGCTGGTGATGATTTGATTGAAAGAGAGGACGAAACCGACGTGCAACACAGCAGACCCAAAAGAAGCAGAAGAATGGCAGCAACGGCAGGTGACTTTCTGTTTTATTAAGCGATTTAAGGCAAAATTGCACTTGAACCTATTTTTTTATTATTATTAGAGAACAATAAAACGTTTGTGCGTCTGAAACAAGGGATGATGAAATTTCTAGGAACATTTTCTAACGGTTGATCCGAATAAACGAGATGGCGTGGCTTACAGGATTTCCTGTGAGTGCGGCAAAGTCTCCATCGCTGACATGGGAAAAAGGAAGATCTATGTATGAAAGAATTAAAGATACGACTCGCCGGTACCCAGACCGCCGCCGTTTTTGAGCACGCCCACGAGACCGGCCATTATCCGCTTCGGGAGGAGCTAAAGTTTATTGATCAAGACTCTCACTGTGAACAACAACAACCCCTTTCTTGACCTTTTCCAGTGGTTCAATGGTCTTCTCAAGAAATACCTGTGTACCCTTACTATGAGGATTAAAATTCATGAACTATAGCCAACCATCTTTCTATTCAATCTGACACGTGACCATTACTTGTGACCGTGTGATCTGTTATCGTGAGAAAGTAATGACAGTCCGGCCCCAGTGTGGATTGACTGATTGCCAGTTCTCAATTAAATGGATAACGAATGATGCATGTCTCTTCCTTGTTGGTGGAGTGCTAAATAAGTGCTAAATAAGTGCTTGCTTTGCTACCTACTAATTTTGGGTAGACAGTATACAACGCTTCAATCTATTTTGGATATATTGGGAGGAATTTTGGGTATTTTTGGGTATTTTGGCGAATTTTTTTCGGGTATACTGGTATACCACTACCCCCCCCCCCCCCCTGGTCGACCCTGTTGGTTTTAGTTACCTTTCCCTTCCCTTCCGTGCTTGTGTCTCGTGCTTCCTAATGCCCCCTCTTCCTCCTCTTTTAGCGCATGTCAGTCAGCTGTAAACATCATTGCAACCTTAAGAACACTCAATTATAAAATGGACTTTTTGGCGTACAAACACTTTCCAAATAAACTAAATTGTCTCTTACCTCAAGAAACTGCAAAACAGTCCTTTCAAGCGTGAGTTGTTCCGGCTTACTGTGAACCCACGTGGGCTTTGCTAAGGAAAAGCCTTGATCGCGTGAGAGAATGTGATTACATAGAGTGGTACTGGGAGGGATGCTTGAAAGTACCATGTAGCGGCATCCTTTCCTCGAGTGATCAAACACATCACTATTTCTTACGTTGGCAGACCTGCAAAAAAATTCTTAACAACTAAATGGAAGCAACAGGACCCCTGGACGGAACGAATTCACTGTACAAAAAGCTTCGAGATCTTCCTTTGTCAGTCTAATCTTGCTCATTAGGAACCAGACATTATTTATCGCCTAGGGTTGGTTGGAGGATTTTGTCATGAAACCACCTTAAAATATCTGGTCCCCCCTCAAGCAATGGTCATATTTTCATGCACTCTCAAAATGGACACCAAAATTTCTTTTACACCCCCCTCCCCAACTACTTTGCTCCTTAAATACACCAATCATTTCCTCGGTAGTTGTTTGTCGGTTCTTAAACTATGCTTTTGTACTTCTTCCATGTACGAATGTCTGAAACTTCTTTAGGAAATGTAAACACAAACGTATGGAAAACTGAGAACAACTCAATTAATTTGGAAACTTACAAATACAATACAGAATTCGTATCTGGCAAAATGTTTGATATTGAAATGAACAAAAACAGTTTTTTGGAACCATTTTTGAACCAGATTTTACGGTTCTTGAAGAAAGTTGAAGTTTATGTCTATGCCTATGATACGAAATTGCGGGAAAAAGCCGTGCAAAGGGCTGAACCCGGAAAGCAGCCATGAGAGGGAGGCAAAAACAAGTTCTTGACTGATTAAACCGTTTAGAGGGGTCCGGGAGCATTAAAATTTTTGCATTTGAGTCTTCTAAATTGACTGGAAATGCAGCTAAACCTGCCACGCGCTATGAAATTTAGCTGAAGCTATCACGGCATAACTCTCTGGCATGAAGATGAAAATAAAAGGGTTCAAATTTGACACACACCACTTTCTGTCTTAGCTTCACTCAGTGAACCCCCTTTCGTTAAACGTGAAAAGAAGTGACCCCCCCCCCCTTAAAATCCTCCGCCCCCACCCCCTCCCACAGGCTATAAATAATGACTGGTCCCTAATGTTATTTCATTCTGTTAATGAATAGGTGTCTCCGTTAGTTACACAGAGCTCTGACAGTCACACGGAAAGGTATATTGAGTATTGAGTTCAACACGAAGATAGCGTCGTCTTTATACTAATCCGGATCCTTAAAATTAGTCCAGTCCGGAAACTGCGATCGTAGCAGTAGTTACCATCTTACCTAGCGAGGAACGCCATTTGCCAAGTCCAATTTCAACAACGGAGAAAAATGCTTTCTCGTAAGGCTGGGACAAATATTTTCGCTATATCAGGAAGTTTTCGGCCGTGTGCATCTACAGTTCGCAAACTTGCTACCGGCTGGCGTCTATTTAGAACATTCAATTATCCGCTGACTCCAGACGACATGCCTCGTGCGGCAGGATTCCCTACAATGTTCAGGCTGCCTTCGCAGTCAAACGCAGACGGACTAGATGCCTGTTTTATGGGGATTCCCATGGACAATGGTACTTTTACCCACAGAATCGGCGCTCGGTAGGATGCATGAGTAACTTCTGCTTTATTATGAACATAACGTAGGTATAAATGTAGATAAATATATAATGAAAATGTTTAATAAGCGACCCTGTTTTATACATCGGTTGCCAAGTTACAAGGTGAACCTCTCCACTGCGAAAGGCAGACAACTTCTTCTTACTAAAATGTCACAATCATCTTTCGCCAGGTATAAGTTTCAAGAATCAGACACGGGAAAATGGAATCAAAGGACGTCAAATTTCATGAAGAAATGTCACTGCTTAATCACCTTTAAAAATTCTGCTGTCAGCATTTAACCTTTCAATCTTGAAAGTATGCTTTAATACACTAGTACAGTGTAAAACAAGTAACAAGCCACGGCTGTTTCTTCGATAACGGAGATTCGGAGAAGAAAGGCGAAGAAACGTGTTAATTTTTATTCAATCAAAATGAATTCACTCACTTGTCTGAAACAAAGGACCTCTTTGTGCATAGCAAGAAATATGTTAAATTTGTTTATACATTGATTTTGGGTTGCATGACTTCACTGCTTTTTGCGACATCTTGTCATGAGACCAGGCGGTGTGCGTCACGGCCCACAAAGGGTCATGGGTAAAAATATGACTGATGTCCATTTCACTCTAGGCACGATGGAGTAAACATCTCACGAGAGACCTTACAATGGCGGTAAAAATGAGAATTAAGACTCTGTTTCCCGTTTTGAAAAGAATAACTGAGGACACGAATGTAGATTGTTTTGACTGGTTAATGTTTTGGTTACATGGACGAAGCGAATACGTTTTTTCACGATTCGGAGTCGATCGAATGTGCACAGACTACTATGTAAACAAGAGCTGAAACGTTCGTTTCTCGGAAAGTTTTTCGTATTTGTTTGGTACTTTGACTAGATCAGCGGTAAAAGAGATCCACAACACTTAGTTTGCTGGTATCGTTCACGGACTTACGCTACCGGGAAAGATTAGAGAGCGTGGACAACGAGCAAGGTGAGAAAGCCGGCTAAGGTGTGATTACGGTTTTTTACAAACATGGAAATCAGATCTTCCTTCAGGCAAAGGAAGCAACACAAGGAAATAGCCTAACAACTTACTGAAAACGTATTAGACAAAATGTTACTTGTGGTAGTCGTCCTGGAAATTCAAGTCTTTCCTGATAACAGCCATTCAAAGGGATTCCCCAAGTTTGTTGATGTAAGCTCACGGCCACACAAAAATAAAAAACTTTGTTGTTTTAATAGTATCATTTATGCTGTTGTCCTTGATTTTACTAAAGGTGTGTACTTCATCAAGTATGTTTTATTTTCTCTTATATCAAACACTGTACATCAGTTTTCTCAACCTTGCTACAAGACTAGTGATGCTGATCCCAAGGTAGAGCCATACTTCCATATGTGTATATACTCCTCTGCTTCCTATTTTAACAAGTTGCTAACCTACATTCCTACAGTCACTGATTATAAAAAAAAAATTTGAAACCGATGTTATTCATTGACCTTCTTGTCTGCTTAAGAGAGGTGTTTCCTTTTACCGAAAATATGTGAAAATAATTTTGTCCACAGGTTTCACTGTAAAACATTGTATTCAAGCAAATGGTAGAAAAACTTTTTCTGTGTTTGCATAGCCTGATATAAACACAAGAATGTTGGGAGAATTCAAGACAGTTATGCAAACCCTTGGGGGTTTGCAGGGAGTGCCCAGCCTGGGTTGCGTATAGACTTTTGAGAATTCCCCCCCCCCCCCCCCCCACTTGAGTGTTTACTGTATATCAGGCCATCCAAACACAGGAAAAGGTTTTCCTTACTTTATTCAACTGCAAACACACAACTCAGCCACTCAAAGTGCACATAGTATCTTAGTTATTTTATAAAATAAAATGTATTTCTCTGTCTTGTCTGTACCAAGTCAGTTGAAAGTATGGAACATTTGAGTCGATTACTCCTTTACGTGGACATGTGTAGGCTGTATAGTGGGCTGGATAGTAAATAAGTGTAACAATGTTATCTGATCTGGTAATTGAAACATCACATATTTGACAGTGTGTACCATCAGAGCTCAGGGATAATTTTTGCCTCTAGGAATACCTTGCCTGCAAATCCAGTGCTCTTGCTGAAGTTTGATGAGAAGAAATTTATAGCAAAGCCAGGAGTTTACAGCTTTGCCATGAATGTTTCTTTACCACGCTCCAGTAATACCACAAAAGACACATACGAGCTAGGGAAAGCTGACGATTCCAGAAATACAGGCAAGGATTGTTGAGAAAGCTCTTTCTATGTGACAGCTTCAATTGTTACTTTCAGATCACTTCAAATTTCCTTTTAATCCCTGAGGACATTTTGTGATGGCTATCATGATAATTGCTTCTAAAATAGCTCACTGGCCTGTGTTTCTGGACATTTCTGAAAGGTAGCTAGCCACCCCACACCTGTATATGGACATTTTAAAGATAAAGCAGTATGGGCAAAGCTCCAACCAGAACTTGATAATGACCAGGGGTAAATTCAATAAAACGTTTACAAGTGCAGCTATTGTTTTACAGTTTGAAAAACAGTACACTTGTAAATAATTGTCAAAGTTTTAATGAATTGGCCCCTGAATGCAGCTGTTCTTGTAAAAACTTTGGTGTTTGTTATATTGCCGACAGGAGTCAGTAAGTTACTTTACTGTTGTCTTGTTTGTCAGTTAGAGGGTGTAGTTCATTTACTGTGCTAAAGCACAGTGCTAAAATTTACTTGCAATACAATCAACTTTATTCCAACTGTTTCACTTTGTAGCTTGGGTTACAAGGCTTCCAAGAATATCACGTAAATATTTATTTCATCTTCTCTGTGAGAAAAGACTGGTGCACACAGTGCATCTCAGTGGCAGCACTATGGCAAAAAAAAAAGAAGAAAACCTTCAAACTCCTAAATCAAAGACCAGAGTAGTAGAAGACTTCCAAATGAGTACATACACACAGGATACCTATTGCTTTTTGCACTGATTACTATTTTCACTGGGCACTTTTATAGGTGAACACACCTTTTTTTCAAGTACTCATGCATGAATTTGGGTACCTTACTACACTGTGAGATGAAGATCTGTGCTTGGGCTCTAAAGTGATCACCAATTCCATGTGTTTATGTCTTCCTTTAATTCCAAGGTTACAACTTAGCAAACACCTTCTGTCAGTCCGCTTATACACCAATAACTCCTGCCTATGCTCACATTTTTAAATTGCCTCTAATGGAGCAAAACAGAGCTCCATTTTCAAAATGTGTACACAATATTTCATATTTTTGGATACCCAGTAACACAGCACCAGTGTGTGCAGGTGCACAGACACCAAGTGTGAACATATCCACAAGTATCTTAAGCCGATAAGCTATTAGAAATCAAAATTAGCCTCGAAATTTAAGCACTGAAATAAAGTTCATACATAATCTATTCCACTGGTGGCAGAGACGTGCACAGTTGTTGTAGAGCTGACTGTCAGAAAATAATAAGATTACACACTAAACAGTGACAAAGCAGTACCAACTTTTGCTTGTACAAGTTGTTTTACTCACCATTTTATTATCAGAATGTACAAATAAAATCACTGTTTATGTCTTGTGACAAAAAAACAACAAAAGAAACAGCTTCACTGACGACTTAAAAAGAAATCGTATTATAAAATAAGCTCACTTTGTACAGCACCCGGGTAACCTGCTTGGACCTCATAAACACAAACAAGGGAGCTAAAAGGCGGAAATGCCCGAGGCACTATAGAAATTGACCTTTTTCCTCTTTTTTAGTTCAAATTTGAGCGGAACCTTTCGAAGTTTGATGTTATTCCCTTGGTGTCGGCTTTCATCTCGGTCTACTTTATCAGCCGGTTTCCCGGGAGATCTGCTACTTGGTTTACACGATCTCTTCATTCTACGATACTTTCAACGGCTTGTAACGGAGAAACTATTAGGGGTAGACCCGGGTAGACCCCGAAATTTCAAAAGAAGACAAGTTATACTACCTAACTGGCCAAGATAATGGGCAAATACCGTTAACAGTAAGCAGCTTCGAGTCCATAAAGAACTGTGACATTAACAGTGAAATCAACAGGGCGGCTTTCAACTAACTGCCCACTTTGAACTTCTCATAAACGCGACTAAAACATTTACCTTCAACGATAACCTGACCAGAACTAAGATATGGTATTCCAAAAACTTTAGGATGAGGTAGAACTCCGAGAACAAAATCACAAGCGTCGAAAATAACGAAAATTTCACCTCAGACACTTCTCGAAGCGGCTCTGTCCGAGAGCGAAAATGCCTGCACAAATGACGCGTTCTGATTGGTCAAATCTCGTGACGCACACCGCCTGTCATGAGACTGTAAGTCCGCGAATTTTCTTCGTTCGCGAAAATCGTACAAATAAAGCACCATGAACATTAAACAAGATTAAAGTGGTTAAGATATTTGTGCGTTAATGTCAATACATTTACAAATGTCATGTCATGTGTTTACGTGACAAGCGCTTGTACACAATCAATCATCACGCAATGCTTTTCCCAGCGTGCAAAACACACAAATGTTTAATTATCCTGACGAAAGGAGGAATTTGAAAATAATTCATAGCAAACAAGTTTTAAAAATATTTTCCCATTCGTTTGTTGTTTGCTTGTTTGCATGCTTCCTTTCTGTTCATTTTAAGGTGAATGAGGGAAAACAGAAGGGTGTCATGGTACACTGCTTGACTCGCCTCTTTGGTTATATCAAAGCAGGGTTGGCCTACAAGATAATTGGATCCGGAATTCGCGTTGATTGCATCTTTGGTTCATTTTGTAGCATGGGCCCACGACAAATCCGCTGTGAATCCTGCTACATACGCTCTCATAACACTATGACGGGAGCCTCACCGTATGAATCACTGATGGTAGCCGATGTTGGTGACGTACCGATAAACGTATTCAATATTGAAGCAAACATTGACATAATCTGCAAGCATGTGGCCAAGGTTGTAGCCACGGGGTGCAAGCCTTTAATTCTTGGCGGAGATCATTTCCTCACATACCCTGTTCTAAGAGCAATGAAGGTTTGTCGATGTTATTTGTTTTACTGATTGCCTCTTCAAAGATCTCCAAAATTGTTCTTGCGATTAATGACTGGGCATGCCATCAAGAGCCTGTTTACATCTCTGTAGTTTAGACGTAACCTGGGCATGAGGGCAGGATTACCTAGCTAAATCAGTTAAAATAAATTTGACGAGCAAATGCAATTTCACAAAATTAATATCCAACCCCCCTAATGTATCAATCAATCGCCAGAAAGACAGAACATTAAACTGTCATGCATCAGGCCCGGTTTACCTTATTATAGGAAATTAACGCTTCTGTTAATTAAGGTATTTGAAATTAACGCGACTTAAATTAACGCGAATTGAAGGGAAAATTACTCCCCAATAAAGGAAATTAACGCGAAAGAGGGGGTAAAATTTCAAAATGAGGGAAATTAACGCGATTAACACAAAGAAACACTTTGTGGTCACAACTGGAACAAATATATTTTCATGACTGAATTTAAAAATCACGAACCGAAACAGATCTACAGGTGTGTGAGGCAATTTCTTTACAGGCAATTTACGTTAAATTCTGCCTAAATGTAGGAAAGCTATGATTTTGTTGGTGTCAAAAATGTCTGGACTGGATCCAGAATTTGGAATTAAAATGATGGAAATTAAGGTCGCGAAAATTAACGCTCCACTTAATTAACAACGCGGAAATTAATTAACGCGACTTAAATTAACGCGAATTTTTGCAATTCGCGTTAATTTCATCGAGCGTTAATTTCCTATAATAAGGTAAACGTCGAATTTCACGTGTGCTGAATCTAATACTTATTTGGGTCGACTCAAGTTATTAAATTCGACATTTGACTTGGACGTCGAATTTATAGAGTCGCATTTAATTCATGGGCGAGTTTTTGCAAAGTTTCGTTCCCAGTCCCCGTTTGCGAATTCGCTTGATAAATTGCGGATAAATACAGTTTCTATGGTTTTTTTCTGTCGAATATTCGACTGGCCCAATCGAAGATGTGGCAAAAGTTGCATTTAATTCAATCCTGTCGAATTTCATTGATTTAAACGTCGAACTTCACATGCATTTAATTCCTGAATTAGTTTCGGCACATGTGAAATTCCACGTTTAAACCGGGCCTTATTGTCACAGAGTTCTTTTGGCTGATTTCACTTTGGTTCATCTCCTCCGAACAATTTGGTGTTTTCGGTCGCAGTGATCAGCTTCTTTTTACATTTTACATTAAAACCACTACTTTACAGGAAAAACATGGTCCTGTGGGTCTTGTCCAAATTGACGCTCATCCAGATAAAAGCGACACTGTGTTTGGAGAAAAGTTAACCAACTCGACTCCATTCCGCCGAGCCGTGGAAGAAGGGCTCTTAGACTGTGAACGAGTCGTCCAGATTGGATTGAGGGGGGCTGGCAACACTCCTCGTGACTATGAATATGGAAGACAGCAGGTAAGTGCATGTTTTCGTAAAGTGCTACTACGATGAAAAATTCTTGTTTTGTTTTCAACTTTTTTTAAATTCAATCTGTTCAATAGATGCAATATTGTATGAATCGCGATAAATTAGATCGATATTTGCTTACACGGCCCAGGAATATATGTCCTAAAACCACGTTAAACCCGTCCGCCATTACTCATTTCGCAAAAGAGAAGCCCGCAAGTTTCATGGAAGCGGTCTTATTTCTAGCCACGTTATTCTTGCTGGTGACGTAGAAGTCTCAACCATCGCCACAACAAAGGAGACAATAGCATAATAAAGAGTCGAAAATGGAGAGCCAAACATTGCATTATAGCGACAAAACTAAGCAAAAGATTTACTGGCTCTTCATTGTTCCTTCACGCGATTGTGCCAATATTTGCCATTGAGCGCAACATGGTTTTGTTGAAAAATAACTTTTTTGATCGCACCCTTATCTCCGTCTCCCACGACCTGATGAAGTCTGGATTAAGTTCTTGATACGTTTTTGACCATTCTTCATAGGGACAACAATTTGACTTTTTTTGGTGTCAACAACTTCTCAGCTTATTAAGAGCGCTTGTCTGTAAAAATCAAACATAACGCGGCAAGGGTGGGCAATTCGATTTCTTTCATATTTTAATGTTAGATAGGTTAGGGTATAACTAAAATCACTGGATACATTTTGGCAAAATATCCTTTTATTTCATCGATAAATGCAAATAACGAAATTCCGTTAAAATCGCCATTTGATGCAGTAAATTATGACATCAATTTGAGGCGTTCGCGTGCAAAAACAAATCCCTTTGTCGTCTTTAAAACACTCAATCTACTTTTGCAATCTCTCAAGAGCTTCAAAAATGATTCTGGTAAAAACTGCATTGTTCTTTGTGTTTGAAATAATTTAATTTTGAAAGTATACATTTCTCATCAGGAAAAGTACTTCGTAATTTAAATTATTTTTCACCATGTGCTAAACCTTCAAATCGATTCAGCTTCTGGCTGTTGAATTAAGAAAAGATGTTCTCCGGATTGCTGCAAAAATTTCTTTGGGCAAATGATTGAGAGCGACGCGCGCGAGAGCTATTCAAAGTTCGTTAAACCCTTCCTGGCAACCTTCCATTCGCGAGTCACGCACATATTTTAATATGATTCGACTGTTTCGACCCACACAGAAAAACAGGTCGAAATGCTCTAACCTCAGTTGCTGTAGAGGACAGGTCCAGAGGTCATTTTCTTGTGATTCTCGTGCCGTTCGTCGTATTTTGGTCCCGGGATTTTGGTCCTGATGATGACTTCCAATGAACCGAATGAACACCGCCAACTAGGTCAATGTACTGTAAACGGTCGAACACCTCAACGACAGCAACTTTTCTTCGTTCGACATCTTTCTGCACTATGGCATCTTACTTAACTGTTCAGTTGATTTAATACGAGTGTTGCTCAGTTTTCAGTGCACAAAAGCATTATCAGATTTGACTGCTAAATATAAATTGGGACCAAACGTGGATGGCGCCTCGTGCGTATTTGGTTTGTCACGCAATGCGTATCAAAGGCATTTTAGCGGGTAGAGGAGAGGCAAAATCTTTGAGGTGAAGTAAAATAACATCCAGTGTTAATTGCAGGGATTACTCGTGGTTTTAATGGCATTGTGTGTCTTTCTTACTTATTACCAGTGTTGTTACAACCATTAAAAATTGTATTTGCTACCCTAGTAGTTTGAAACACAATTGCAACCGTTGTACATGCTTACAGCTGAGTGGTGCAACAGAAGGGGCGCTATTATTAAATAGACCCAACTTTAATACGGGGAAAAGCTATAACTACAAGGGGCTCCCTTTTGTTAATTGACGAGCGGAGATTCTACCTATGATCATTGGTGTGCTCCGCTGGTTCTCAGCTGGCACAGGACAAGCACAAGGCACAGGTACATGTATATCAGGAGTGAAAGTCAGCTCGATGTTAATGGTTGGATGGAGTCAGTTAGGACAGGAAGGGTTCTCTCTTCATGACAAATGGGTGCGATGGAAGGTTTTAACTGTGCTCTCTTGTCAGCTGTTTGACACAGTCTAAATTAGTCTGTCAATACTGACTAATGCGCCGATCAATTCGAAACTTCAACATCCCCTCCCCCCCCCCCGGGCATACCCCGGGCATTTAACTGTGCATCGTGCCCGGGGAGGAGGGAATTTGAACGTTGCGTTGGAAGGGTGGGGAATTTGAACCAGATTTATCTCTTGTTCTGACGTAATAGGGCTGTGAATTTTTTCGGTTTTTGCGGGGTCTGACGGATTTACAAGATAGAATTTCGCCTTTGTTAGTGAATAACTCTTTGAAAAGGGTCTTTAAAAGAAGGTTGAAGGTGTCATTACGGCATATCTCTCTCTGAAATGCATGTAAAGTGCTTGATTGAAGACCAAACTTGTCTTTGAGGAGAGGCAGTTCAGTACTAATTGGTGGGGCATTTGAGCCAATCTTCAAAAGTTCAAATGCCCGAGGGGGGATGTTGAACTTTCGTATTGATCGGCGCATAATGAGTGGGGCTTCTAACAGCACGCCAGTGCTGTCCCCAAATGTCCCCGATGTCCCTTTTTGGGGACATCGTTCGTTGAGAATTTGCCAAAAAGCTGCTTTCTGTTTGCTTTTTCGCCGACAAAGTTGTTGGCAACATCCACTAGATTTAGAGCATCAGTTTTAAATAAGAACCCTTAAAGTTACAAGGTTTGTTGAAATTGGAACATTTCGACAGCCAGGCTACGAATTTCGGACCTGTTTTACCTAGCCCTCCTTAATTTTTACGTAACTTTTGTCACTTTTTTGGTGAGATAAATATAGTTTTGTTCCTTAGACATGATGGGCTTAAAGCTTGCAGCAAATACACAGCAGTCGCTTAGCTATTAAAGGTATTGAGGTCCTTTACAGTCTTAAGCTATGCTACCAGGGTCAAGGTGATATGGGTGAAGAAAGACATTGGTAAGGAACCTGGGCGACTGAAATGTCCGGTGGGCTAGTAGATTTTGGAAGTCCGCTAGCCCGGTGGCTAGTGACTCAACAGATGTCGAACCCTTTTAAAGGTTGTGAAATTGTAAAAGGCACTTTTAGCATCAGCATTCAAGACTAATTGTTGCACATTAATTTGTTTTGATTGTATATTTTTTGGCTCATTTATTATGATGTTTTTTAACTTCCAAAAATTTTGGGGGCTCGAGCGGTACCGACCTGGGTGTTCTTGGTGCATGAAAGTAAAGGAACAATTTTTTTCAAGCTTTCGATTCATCTAGTGTTGTAACCACAAACTCCGCCAACAAGAAACTGGAACCAACAACAACCGTCTTCTGTGTAACGAAGCAGTTCATGTATGTATATATGTATCATTTGTGAAAAAAAAGTCCGAGGTCCCCCCTCTAAGCAAAGCAATAAGCACCGAACTAGGTCATTATGTATCATTTGTGAAAAAAAAGTCCGAGGTCCCCCCTCTAAGCAAAAGCAATAAGCACCGAACTAGGTCATTATGTATCATTTGTGAAAAAAAAGTCCGAGGTCCCCCCTCTAAGCAAAAACAAGCACCGAACTAGTTAGTTACATCGCAATTTCCGTGATAAAAACGATTTTAATGTTCTGGACTCGACGTTTTGAAGAGGTTTTTAACTTAAGCTAGTTAGCTTTTTTTCGTGTTCGAATCGATTGTTATTTGCATGCCTACAGCTCACGCCGAGGGGTGACTACTTTTTCTGCATTCTGGCACGGGAGGTTGAGGTGCCTAAATGTAGCACTAATTTTGTTTTGTATTTTTGGTTCATTACTAGTTCCTCCCATTTCTCAAAACCTGAGCCGTTTAAAAAGAAGCAGAGCAGAATTTGCCCTTCCCTTATCCCATGGTACAATGTCCATTCCGATGATTTGCATTGCGAGACGCGGCTCTACATAGAACACGTTAGCGGCGACATGTGTGCAGTGATAAAAATCTTTTTGTGCATTGCCAACTAAACAGCATTCACCAGCATCTGAACCGTTGAGTAAGATGTCACAGTGTAGAAAGATGTCAAACGTTTTGCAAGAAAGGTTGTTGTTGAGCCGTTCGACTGTTTACCATACATTGACCCAGTTGGCGGTGTTCATTGGACGTCATCAACAAGACCAAAATACGTCGAACGGCAAGAGAATCACTGGGAAACGGCCTCTGGACCTGTCCTCTACAGCAACTGAGGCTAGAGCATTTCGACCTGTTTTTCTGTTTGACGTTTTCGATCTCATATGGGTCGAAACATATTAAAATATGTGCGTGACTCGCGAACGGAATGTTGCCAGGAAGGGTTTAACGAACTTTGAATAGCTCTCGCGTCGCTCTCAATCATTTGCCCAAAGAAATTTTTGCAGCAATCGTGAGAACATCTTTTCTTAATTCAACAGCCAGAAGCTGAATCGATTTGAAGGTTTAGCACATGGTGAAAAATAATTTAAATCACGAAGTACTTTTCCTGATGAGAAATGTATACTTTCCAAATTAAATTATTTCAAACACAAAGAACAATGCAGTTTTTACCAAAATCATTTTTGAAGCTCTTGAGAGATTGCAAAAGTAGATTTGAGTGTTTTAAAGACGACAGAGGGATTTGTTTTTGCATGCGAACGCCTCAAATTGATGTCATAAGTTTCTGCATCAAATGGCGATTTTAACGTAATTTCGTTAATTGCATTTTGCTTTGAAATAAAAGGAGATTTTGCCAAAATAAGTATCAAGTGATTTTAGTTATACCCTAACCTATCTAACTCTAAAATATGAAAGAAATAGAATTTTCCACCCTTGCCGCGGAATTTTGATTTTGTCTGATTCTTACACTTACAGGCAGGCGCTCTTAAAAATCTTAAAAATGTTTAATGTATTGACGGCTCAAGGCTTGTCTAGTCTTTGTAATGTTTAATGTATTGACGGCTCAAGGCTTGTCTAGTCTTTGTCTGGCTCAAAGCAACGAGATAATTTTACGAGGAGAGAATATAGAATTTTACTCAAAGGGAATGCTTATCCGAATGTCAGCAACTGAAAAATGGACATACATTTCGGGCATGAGATTTACTTAAAAGGAAAGTAAATTACACTTGTGTTTGAATGTATGAAAGTCAACTGGTCCGTAGAGACTTTGGCTTGAACAATGAACAATTTTGAGAAGCTGTCTCTCATTGAGCTCAAACCCCTACTCAGCAATCTATCTAATCATAGTTTACCTAATTTCAGCAACAACATTTCCCATTTTCCAGCAAAGATGGAAACAACGCTGAAGCCTCGAAAAATTTTTTTCGGGCTTAATTCGCAATTGCTTGAATTGCGATTACAACAAGGAAGTTCACATCTTCATTTCGTTTATGGGTCTTCATAGCTCAGTTGGTAGAGCACTGCAGTGCAAACGCTGAGGCCACGACGTCGAATTTCGTTGAAGCCCCGAAAATCTTTTTTTTTTCGGACTTAATTCGCAATTTCTTAAATTGCGATTACAACTGCGATGGTCACATCTTCATTTCATTTGTATTTCCGCAGTTCCCATAAATTTCATTCTATAACATAAAGAACTCGTAACGCGTTTCGGTGGTTCGGAACTAAAAAGTAAATTATTTTCTGATCTAGGGATTTAAAATAGTCCCCGCTAGTTACTGCTGGCATAAGTCCATGAAGCCTTTGATGAGTCAAGTCAGGGACCTCATGGGAGATGCCCCTGTGTACATTACTTTTGATATCGATGGAGTCGATCCAGGTTATGCACCTGGAACAGGTCAGTGTCTTTTCATTAAATTGTGCATGAATGATCGTGGTCTCTACAGGTTTCAAATTTAGTGATAGCTAACGGGATACGACGGCCCCAATTTTCAGGGGGTGGGGGGCAGGAATAGTTCAGATGTGATTACAAAAGCAAAATACAATGAAAATACATATACACAAGTTACACCGTTAACCTAACCGTACTTAAGTACGTTAACTGTTTCAAAAAATTGAAAATCCTTTGTATGGAAACAAGTGAGACATAGATTAACTATCAGCTAAAACAATAAAATTTTGGGTGTTGAGCGCTCTATACTCCGTATGGGCATTTAGAGTAGTGTTACAAAACTCATACAGACTTGCAAATTGGTCTAGGTAACTAAACAAATGAGAGCAAACACTGGTGTTTATTGTTTTCTTAGCTAACAGTTTTGCCCTTGAAATGACTGTTCCATGGTGATTTAGTGTTTCGATAGCCGGAACGAAAAGTCATCTTCGGATCTAGATTCGTTGCACTAAACAACAGAGCAGGGACAGAGTGGTAATGCGAGTACGGTATATATGTAATAAAGTATTAGCATTTAAAACAAATGCTTTCGCTATTCTCCGAGATCCCCAAGATCCTCACTTCTCTCTGTTGCTAACCAGTAGAAACGGAGGCTCCAGAAAGTAGTTCGGGATAGAGTTGAGAACGCTACGTATCATTCGTGGTAGGCTTTAAACCCGCAAAACAAGGAGGTGTTGTGCAGCACAGCGGCGATCAAGTTTAAGCCTTAATTTACTTTACCTTTACTTAAGGTAAATTATGCACTTTCCCCGCCGATAATGTGACGTGTTTGTCACCTCAATCATTTCAGATTATTCGTGATATACTTTCTGCAAATTTCTTGTGGGTAACTAACAACGCTAAGCTCTTAAATAACTCAACCAGTGGTTGCGGATCTTCAGACGTTCAGCTCAGTGGAAGTCGATATTACAGGTGGATCTCGATCAACTTTGTTGGTTTCTGATTTTCTCGATTCGTTGTTTGTCAGTTGGGTTCTGAAGTTCTCAGGTAGCGTGTTATTGCATACTCGTAGTAACTCAGTGAACAAACTTGGGCCGAAGATTATGCTCTCCTTATATTTCAGTCTTACCCCGATCTCAAGATCCCAAGTAACCATGCAAAAACTGCTAGACTTATTCATCTAATTTACTTTAAGGAACACACGAAATTGGAGGTTTGACGTCTATTCAAGCCTTAGAAATAATCAGGGGATGTAAAGGAATGAATGTCATTGGTGGAGATGTGGTAGAGGTATTTAAGTCTATTTTGTTCAGTTTCTTTCCCAGTCATAAAAAGTACAACGTAAGTATATATATATATATACCACTTTAAGTGCAAAATACTGGTACTTTATAGCTTTACTCGATCGCGAGACGAAAGAGACACTTACGTGCTATGTTGATCGGATACTGAGCTAACTCATAAATAACAGAATAAGAACGACGACATGAGTAGTGATGACAACAGTGAAGATACCTAATATAAAAATACCTTTTTCCCTCTATAAAACACGCCTACAGTGGGTGAGTACAACGTGGATGTTGTGTTCAATATAACAAGTCCAAGATGACTTTACGGCCAAGTCCCATTCAGAATTTATACGCATACTTAAAAAAGAAATAGTTCCATTTTTAAGGTCTTCCCCTGAAATACTTGAATTACTTCATTTGAAAATAAGAAAATGGCCAGACTCGAGTCAAGTAAAATACAATTCAGTCCTGTGGTTGACTGGATGCACGTTTCACTGAGGAAACTGGGTTGACCTGGCTTCTTATGTTTACTTATAAGCGTATAGCATGGACGTATAAAAAATATTTTGCTTTCTGTAATAATGGTTTTGTTCGCATCTAAAATGTTTTATTGTATAACTGCACGAGGCAACGTTTTATCCATAAGCATGGGGGAAGGAGAGATCGTCTTGACGTTTATCGCGATACAGTAATAGATGACAATACTTGGGTATCAGAACATTATAATGGCAGTAAGTTTCTAGTGCACAGTTACATAACTAGGGAATAAATGAACATTAACAAAAAAAAACCTAACGACCCACTGATGAGTTGAACCGGCTCCACTACACCAGTAAGCGATAGCGTTCACTGTATTATTCTTGGTTGGACTAATTACATGTCTGCTCATACACTCCGCCAGTGAGGGTTTTGTTGATTATCTCACTCTACAGGTGTCGCCCTCGTTTGACGTACACGGAGCAACATCTATCCTTGCAGCGAATTTGCTGTTTGAGATGCTGTGCGTGCTGCCCGGAGTGATCTACAAGGACACACCTGCGTCAGACTTGCAGTTTTAAGATGAAGAACAGAAAATGTCTGAATAATCAACTCAGACGATCGTAAAAATACTCTATGTAGCCTGTAAATCTCTGCAGTAGTAAATTTCCTGTTGTTGTTTTCCATAGGTTGAGGTGTATCCACACGCCACCGGGCTCCCTTATGAAGAAAAATCGTAGAAACGTTGTCTGCAAACGTAATCATTTAGAGAAAGCAATGAATAAGTTTATGGCCTTAACTTCAACTCCATTTAACATCTTTTCTTCATTTTTCACCATTTTTCTTCGTCTCTTAATTTACTAGCATGTTTCTGGAAACCTCCCCCCCCCCCCCCCCCCACCCCAATGTAACAAATTCATGAGCCGTTTTTACTGCTTAGGTCAATCCTGATCCAGAAATACTGCTATTTGTTTAATGTGAAGTACTATGGCAACCACATGCGCACTGACTTTTGCTGGGTATGGTTCAACGCCACTAGAAATATTTCTAGTCTTTCACCAAAATGCATTTTCGTTTGGGCACGATCTAGCCAAGGCATTTAGTCGATAACGTATCATTCAACAACCGCCATTTTCTAAAAGTCTTCATTCCTAAAAAAAATGCCCGCAGTATTTGTGTTTGAAAACTCGAAAAACTTGAAAATATTAAGAGATGAAAAAATATAACAATGGCGATTGTGCGAGCGTTCAAACAGTTACAATTGCATTCACAAAATCTAAGCTTTATCTTGAAACACAAGAATTAATAATAATAATAATAATAATAATAATAATAATAATAATAATAATAATCTATTTAAGGTTGAAGACGTAGGAGATAGCAAAATAAAGTGGGAACTATAGATATAAAAATCCAGCTAACACAGCGTGGCCTTCCGGCACAAAGGATCAGGAACTCTCCCGCTACAGTAAACACCACCTAAAGGCTCAAACAGTCTCACTTCTATGATTGCAAAATGACGTGGGCTTAAAACGACTGCGATTCCGCCTCAAGAACAAAGTCGGAACGGTGTTCGATGTGATGACCAGTTAGCGTCGACTCTGTGGATGGGGTGGCCGTGACAGGCACTTCCTAGATGACATGCTGTCATCCATTCTATGGAAAGACACCAGCAAATTAGTTTGGAATGGAACTCATCCAGTGGAAAATGGACAGACAGCATATTATCTGAATGAAATCTTCCAAATGCCAATTTTTAAAGGATACTTCCAGCCGAGTGAAGACTTCCACTTTTTGTGAGCTGCCTTCAAGGTACTTGTTCTCTACTTCTCAGTGTTTCAAACATTCGGTCTATTGCAACCCTCAAACCGCAAAAATATGGCTGGCGCCGTTACCTGTGGCGATATAAGACCGTCGTGTGGTGCTAAATTAATACCAGCTGCAGAGATTACTTGTGACGATATAACACCGTCGTGTAGTATCTCAAACGTTGAATCGATGAAGCCACTATTATTATTATTTAGAGGGTCTGCATGTGGTCAACTGATAGCTGAGAATTAGCCAAAATTTTAACTCCCCACGTAGCCAATCGAACCAATCCGAACGAACATTTGATCGAATTCAATCAAACTCCAATCGTTCGACTGTTTTTCGATTGGTTCGGCAATCGAACATAATCGAACAGAAACTTTTCGGTGAGTTCGATTTCCGAACTTACAAGAACCAATCGAACTTAATCTACGCGATAAGTTCGATTTCGATCGGTAGTAAAACGACATAAATATCGTAAGCACTGTAGTATTAATAGAATCGAATTATAAAACAGAGAGATTTCCTTCTTATAACTGTGTGAGCCAGGTGTAAAAAACGTAAACACTTTTCAATCAGTCTGCTTAAACCTTTATTGTTTTATGGTTACTGAGCAAATTTTAAAGGCACGGCAAACTAAATTGCCTTTATCTACCCGGGATTATACTGACCGGTGATTACTGTAGCTTTAAGTTGTTCAACTAGCTGAGAAAAGACAAGCTGAGAAACGTTCAGATAACTGTCAGCTGAGAAGGTTGACCTTTTTGGCCTGGATAGAGGTGGATACAGCGTACAAAAAGATATTTTAAGCCACTTTTACCCTTGTCTGGAGACAGCGTTAAAGCCCATGACTATCCGTTACCTGTAAGAGCTAAGGCTAGCGTTACTTTTAAGTTGCGTGACCACGCAGACTATGCTCCCGAGAGGCCTTACGGTCGCCTTACGACGAATAAAAACGGCGCGAAAAGTCGCGCTATTCGACGAGTCTTCACTCTTGACTTTTAGAACTTTTAACAATATGGCTGCTTTGTGTGGTGTTGTCAAAGTAATTTTAAGTTTCTTTCGCCATGGCCAAGAGGGTGCAGTTGAAAGACATAGAAGTCGTCTAACAGCAAACTTCGATGAACAACGAAATATTTCCACTCTTAAAAAAACATATGTGCGATTTTCTTGGTATAAAGGAGCAGGCAGACAAGTACGGCTTTGGGACGTATATGAGCTAAAGTTCTATCGCGGCGGTAAGAGCGGCGGTAAGGCTGAAAACTACGCTATCATTACTCAAGGTCAATGAGAGCTGGAGTTTCCGAACCTTATTGCCGAAGAAGGAAACAGCGAACTCCACGGTACGATCTTTTATATTACTTTTTCCATGTTCTATAAAAAACGCAGTGGCTATTGGTACGGCAACCGTACGGGGACTTCATTGAATTCATTGAATTTCTATGTAATAACTGATTCTTGTCAATCCAAAAAATTATATATACCTTTAGAAGAATTAAGCGATTCTAGGTCATTCTAGTGAGCGCTGTTTATTTATAAGGCCAGACTAATTTGCGTAGTTCTTTTTTACTACACGAACGACTCCCTTGGCGGCACTCGATATATATATATATATAGAAAAAATAACAATGTAGAAAGGCTGCCAGTGGAACCACAATCAGCAGGCATGTGCATTACTTTCTGGTCCTCAAAGTGCATTACTTTCTTATAGGACATAAGAAAACAATTAGTTGTGCGGGCCTTCCTTACGTGTCCTCTCGCGTGATTTTGCCCGTATAGGGTTTGTAAAAGGAGATATACTCCATGTATCATAGTTTAGATGTTAAGCTAGCCAATGAAAAACACCAGTGAGCACATAGATGGGACTATTCAAATAAGCTAAACTGACAAAAGCGAACGGTAAAAGTAATCACTTAATCAGTATTTTCTCGCCTTTTTCAAGTTTGCCGTTTCCCTTAATCTTTTCAACGCGACGAGGCATTTTGTGGTCGTGAGCAACTTCTTTCAGTTTCTGAAGTTTACAACCTCAAACCATGGGTCTTTGTTCCCCTTGACCAGCGGTCGGGAAACGAGCGACCCTGGAAAGTTCTGATTGGAAGTCCGAAATATCGGACTTCCGGTCGAATTGCGCACGCCTACAATCTCGGACTTTTTAACTGGAACACTTGGACCACCCCTCCCGCACCCCAAATCAAGGAAGGAAAATGGCACGTTTTTCTCTTCGCGCCCCTTCAGCGTTGATTTTGGAGGGTAGGGGGGGTTTCTGTTCCATGTTATTCCGTCCGAGATTGTAGCTTTCAAAAACGTGACTCAAAGAACTTCTTGGTGTTTTACTTCCGGTCATTTTTATTGTTTTCAAAACCAATCAAAATCGATCCTACAACGGAACTTTGGAGAGTCGCTCGTTTCGTCAAGCTTGCGTAGTCAGGAACGAAGGTTCGAGGTACGAGTTGGTTGAAGTTTAAGACTAAATTTTTAAATATCAGGAGAGCTGCCACCTTTCACGAGGAAAAGTTTGAGATACCTCGAATTCGAAGTAGCCAGTTAGTGTGAAGCTAATTCCTAGAGGAAAGGGGTCTAAGGAAGATGGCTTAGAGCTCTTCATCGGTGATAAACAGTATGCCTTAAATCTCCAAGACAGGTCGGAGTCACTGGAAAGTGAACGGAAATCATCGAATGCTACTCGACACTGGTCGGCTAATAAGATGGGCAATGTTGCTAAGATACAATACAGCAAAAGCAAATAAGAAGGGAAAGTTAACTGAGATCTGTCAAAATTAACTGATAGCTAAGAAATGACTCAAATTTTAACTGATAGCTGAGAATTATTTATTCTTTTATTAACAAAGAAATTTAAATTCCTCGTAATCTATTTTCAAAGACGTGAAACTGCGGTCATTGAACTCGTCCTTATACTTTTACACACGGTTTAAATATTAAAATAAATGAAAGCAGTTCAGTAACGATATGATAAACTGCACCATATTTTCAATTAATTTTATTTCATTTTCATTTAATTATCATCAACGACAGAAACGTGCACTAATTTTATTAGGCACCAGACGGTGAATGCTCAGTTGCACAAGCTCTTTTCACAGCAGGATAGCTCACATTCCATTCCTATTTCTGGAATAGATCCACCAGCGCAAACCTTCTG
The DNA here is from genome assembly GCA_964030785.1 of Siderastrea siderea. Classification (NCBI taxonomy): domain Eukaryota; kingdom Metazoa; phylum Cnidaria; class Anthozoa; order Scleractinia; family Rhizangiidae; genus Siderastrea; species Siderastrea siderea. The sequence continues at coordinate 44,269,716 of OZ034969.1, read as the reverse complement.
GCACGATTGCTCTGTAAAGCACCCTTTAAGAAAACTGGTCTTTTCTTGAGAATGGAATTCCATCATGCCACATCGGTTCCAACCAAAGGGGCACTGACGAATCTGCTGCTGATTGGTACAATCTTCCAGTGACGTGGAACTGGTACAGTGATGGCATGACAATGACTGTACAGTTCCCCCTTACAATAATAATACAAAATATGTAGTTAAGATCTATAACTCAAGAAAAGTTCCGATAAAAATATGAAACTGAGTAAACGAGATGCCTGCAACTTTACCGGTCAGGGACTGCGGAGCCGTGGAAGGCGGGGGGGGGGGGGGGGCTTTAGTCCCTATACCAATTTTCGGAAAGACGTAGTCTTAAACAAGAAAAGTTTACTGATTAGAAGATTTACCACTACCGACTCCAGTGGTAAGCGAAGCAGAAATTTTCGCCAAAGATTGTGGTTCGCAGTGGCATTTCTATACAGGAATGTTACCTGTATAGCGATGGTATGTTTGTTTTAACTTTAGTAAAGATAAAGATAAAAATGATCAAAATGGCTGCCTACTCATGTCAATATTCCGCCAGAGAATGCTTTTTCTCTAATGCGAGTCTAGAAAAGTTTTTTTACAGTCAAAGTATGGTCCACTGTTCTATTTTGTAGGCTAAATTCACAAAGCCATTTCCGCAGAGATGATTTTGCCACGAATGACTCTTGACACTATGGGATGAATATCTTCACACAAGAGTAGAATCGGAAAATCTTTGTGAAATCAGAGTCAGAGGTCAGAGAGAGTTTTCTTCTATACAGCCAACCAATTGGATACCTTACAGAACAGTAGATTGTCAGCTGCTAGTGGACAACATGGTGCTAAGTTAAGGAAGGATGTGCCCGTTGTAAAAATACAAATCTTACCTCGTTTGCAACGGCGTTTTGCCTAACAGTTCGCAGAATTTAAGTTACTAAGAAATAAAATAGCTCCTTCGTGATTTGATGGAGATTGAAAGCGGGCGCCAGTGGCATTTAATTTTAGCCCACTCAAATGAAAAAATGCCCTGCAGTCTCTGGGACAGTAGAACAGCCGACGTAGATCATGGAAAACACGTTGACATAATTTGACGAGACGAATCGGCGACATTTTTCTTCTTCCGTTCTTCCGAACTATAGTTGCGTAAACTACAGTTTAGGACTTGTTCATAGCACAAGATGAGCACGTGCTCAGAGCACCAGAGAAGAGCGTGCAAAATCGTACGCAATGCTATCATAATGCCCCTTGGACTCTTGCGTGCAAAGGAAGGGACCCTCAGAAAACTGGAATCAAAAACAATTTATCTGACAAAGAGGCTGGGGAGAGAAGTAATTTTTGAGCACGCGTTTGTGTTTAAAATGAGAAAGACCTGCTGAATTTTGGTTGTGTTTCTTTAAATTACGATTTTGAAAATCTAATAAAAGACAAATTCTAGTCGGAAAAAAACTAAAAATACTGGTTGAGTTTTTTAACTACTCTGCCAGTTCTCTAAGACTATAATTGAATGAATGAATGAGTGAATGAATGAATGAATGAATGAATGAATGAATGAATGAATGAATGAATGAATGAATGAATGAATGAATGAATGAATGAATGAATGAATGAATGAATGAATGAATGAATGAATGAATGAATGAATGAATGAATGAATGAATGAATGAATGAATGAATGAATGAATGAATGAATGAATGAATGAATGAATGAATGAATGAATGAATGAATGAATGAATGAATGAATGAATGAATGAATGAATGAATGAATGAATGAATGAATGAATGAATGAATGAATGAATGAATGAATGAATGATAACTTCATTTATACACGGTGAAAAATATCAGTCTTACATAGAAAATACATTTCCTTCTCTTGACGTTCTAGGAGTGTTCTGTGCACAAGAAAAGCCATTTAATTTAAATTTCAGCACATTCGTCACCCCAAAACGTAAAACTCTCCATGACAGTGTCCCTTTAAGCACGCGCGCAAGAGGTTTAATTCACTTGCCTTCACCATTGCACAGGTCATAAAAGCAGCAATCTCCCTGGCACTCGACTCCTGTTTGATTACATGGGAACACATTCCCCTCACAAAAGTCCTCTGAAAAACAACCTTTGTGATGGAAAAATAGTTACGTTAAGAAAAAAAATGACATTTTAAAAATGCGCAACATAGCCTGCGCCCGCCGAGGACTTTTCTTTTATTCACCAAGGTGACTCGAACTGTAAATACTGACATCAACAGAACTCCAAAATAATCAACTATTGTATTTTACAACAAGGCATACTTTTTATATCGTCTGTTTTTAAGTTACAATTGATATAGCAGGAAGGCTTTTTTTTGCCACTTCAGCAAATTACGTTATTCTTTTGAATTAGGCGTTGACAGTATTACTTCTTGGCAAGGTATTAAACAACACTGAAATTTCATCGCCGACGAAAGTCATACGACGAGTTAAAATAATATTGAGTGTATTTTCAAAATAGAAAAACATAAGAATAACATAATCTCTTGATTTCTTCCATCTGTTGACATTTCATTTCAGGGGTTTTCAAAGGAATCGTCCTCGAAGTTTTAAAGAAGTTTTGAAAAGTATCCAATGTTTTCATTTTGCCTTTTGATATTACGTTTCAGAGGTAGTGATAAGCCGTGTGGCTTATCACTACCTCTGCGTTTAACCCTCGACTGTCATGTTTACTGGCAAATAACGTAATTTTTACCTTCAACGTTTTACCCACATTAAGACGTTTGCATTAGTGGAACGCTTCCTCCGGCTGAGGGAATCACAACAAGGAATAGTACTACTTCCTTACTAGATGGGATATAAAGTTCTTCACAAGCCTACCTATAGATCTGGTTAAATGTCGAAGACTTCAAATGTGAGATGGTGTGTAGAAAAGTGTATTGCCTAAGAACGAACGGCGCCTCCATATAAAAATTCACAAGTTTTAGAATACCAGAGTATTGGATGATGTCCTCCCTGTGGTTTTACCTGATATACTTAGTTTGTGCTTATCTACTCTCACTTGCAGTATCTCTTTTAATTTACAGAAGAGTTAATGCATTGGACACAATTATGTTTTATATTTAGTGCGGGCGTTAAAAAGCTACCTTTGATAAAAATTTTGGGGACAGCACCACTTGTATCCTTCACTTGCACTTTACCACAATATGTACTCGGCAGTTGTCTTGGGCATGTGGTCTTAATCTGCTGTGAAGAGCAGTCATCCATAGATGTGCTACTACCACACGTGTAACACTGCAAGCCTTGCACTAGTAAAGAAATAAAAATAAACATAGCAGGACTCGACAGACAAACGATTGTCGTTTTACTTACATAAAACTAATTTTGAGAAATCTGTTTTAAAAGCCCTGTTTTACAAAGGCGTCTGATAAATCCCCCAGTGACAAAAGATCCAAGAATTATCTCGTTCAAAGAGGTACAATTAAATACCACGGAAAGACCTACTAACATGCAATAAAGCATGCGAGCTTACGTGAAATAAGCTTTCATTTCTACAAAATATATTACTATTTCAGTCACTATTTTACCCGCTAGAGCTCCAAGACTGAGTATCGTGAGAACAGAAACAACCAGCAACTTCATGGTGAACTTGACGATTGTACCTTAGAACTGCAAACGCAACACAAAATTGCTCTGTTGTTTTGTTTGTTTGATCAGCTTATAGTTTATTTAAACGTTATTGAAAATAATTGAAAAGCCTGCGCTTTTTAAAAGTAATTTAAAATTTAAAAGCCATGTGTGTCACTTAGTTATATCATTCTCTTTCAATGTTTTAAGTCATGTTTGTCAATTATATTCTTTTAACTACTGTGAAATAAAAAAAAGCAGCAAAACAACGTATGAAAAATACCATTCGAAAAAATCCCTTAGCAACAACGCCAGATCTGTAGTTAAGAGTCTCCCCCTTAGAAGAAGTGACATCTCAGGCAAATTCATGCCACCTCGAATCGTTGGCTTTCAAAGCTCGCCAGCACCTACTGTTTTCTTCAATTTATGCATATGTTGTAGTTCAATTTTATCCTTGGTTCAATTTTTATTTTCTTTTGTTTTATATTCATTATCATATTATTAACATAAAAAAGAACAAAGGAAAAAAAAATTGAACCAAGGATAAAATTGAACTACAACACATATGCTTATGCCGGTGAAAAGAGGAAAATGGTTACTGAATAAATGCAAAGGTGGGCGTTGGTACGGTTTTTTCTTGTTTTTCGTGTAGGTATCTAGCTAAGGCGATAGAGATTTTGTAAGTCTCTTTTTTTGTTATTGTCATTGAAATGTAGGTACAGTTGTTGCATTGAGACAAGTAAATTGTTGAAAAGTTTGTTGTTCAAACATTTTAGATTAAATATTAATTTTAAAAAATTAACGTATTTGACTTTGTGTGGCACTTTAAAGCTTTTCAACAATTTACTTGTGATTTATAAAATGCATCTCAGGGACTATTATTTTACATTAATTTTTCAATCACGTGTCATAAACTATGTAGTTTCCCTTAAATAAACTAGGACAAGTATTCATTAAACTTGTTTTTGCGAAATATCATTTTTTTAATAGCCTTTAGATTCGTATTAAAAGTCCAATTGTCACCAGGTTGCCACATACGGGATTACTACCTACCTTCTCCAAAAACTTCCCCAAATTTTTAATTTCCTGTCGTATGTACTCTTCGTGGGGCCAGTTCCTTGGGACGAAGTGACAAAAATCAATCAAAGACCTAATAGGGCTGTCCCCGCAAAAACTATTCTTGTGTGAAAGCTGAAGAAACCTGTCTCTCAGACACAGTGACAAAACACTGGAATTATCTTCCTCGCCTGACCAATACATGGCACTTGAAACTTCCTTATTCCCTATATTTTTTTTCAATTGAAAATTCTCTTGAGAAAATGACAAAGAACGTTAACTCTTACTCAAAGTAAATCACAAAACAATAAATAAATACTTCGTCAAGAAAAAATAACTGTATAGATATTGTTAAAATGCCGTATTTTTCTGTTGTCTCCATACCATGGAGAGCATTGCGACTACAAAGCGACCAGTTTCTGTTCAGTTTTTTAGAATGCGGAGTTTAACACCTAATGGCGAACTGTTATGGAATCTTACGTAGCTATTACCTTTTTTTCGGACGCAACTTGATCTTTTTAATTCATTTTATCCATCGTTTGATTTGGTGAGAGTTTGAGTGATTTTTATCACTCAAGTGTATGTTAACTCACAACAAAATAAAAAATTACAACCACAAAATGGTTACAATAGAACAGTGATCCAGTGCTTTCTTAAGGCTTGGTACCCAGTAGCGACAGAACGATCATAATCATAATCATGTCCTTAGTGGGAACGCCAAAAAACATAATCACAAGGGCTCTTATGATCGACATGACCATTAGAGCAAGAAAATGATCGACCATTTTCATATGATTATGATTATTTCCGTGGTTATGATTACGTATGTCGCCCTTAACGTACCTGTTCCCACTAGATCATAAGAATGTTATGTTTATGATTATGATTATGTTTATGATCGTTATGTCGGCAGTGAGAACCAAGCCTAAGAACCTTTCTGATCTTAAAGGATATATGAAAAAGAAAAAACAAACAATTGAGGCAGTTGTTATCTAGACTGTATTCTTAATTTCGTGAACAAAATTCAATGGTGTCGGCAGCTTGAGTCGCTAGGTGGGATGTGCGCACGCACACTCCAAAAACAACGACGACAACTAATTTAAGGACATTCTATCCACTATCACAGTGCATTAGAAAACAGATGGATCAATAGCCAATAACAGATGGATCAATAACCAGACCAACCCTTTTGAACTATCAGGATTTCATGACCAGTCGCCTCTGCATTAGAACCCAAGGTTCTTTCATAGTCCCCATAATCCGCAGGAACTATATCGTTAGGTAGTCCAGCGGAATCCTATCAGTAATAAATGGCACTAAAAAAAACACTGAAAACGAACTCTAAAAGCAACTATAAAACGTTAATTGTTTTTGCAAGGCATTTTTAAGACCATAAATCATGTAATCATACAGTTCCTTATGAAGATTCGTATTAATCTTTCCGGACAGTTCCGTTCTGTATCATTCGCCTGTATTTGTCATTAAAGAAGTCAACAGACCAAACAAATACCCACCCTTGCCCATATATTCGCCCAAATACTCGCCCTCGCGAACGCCTGTAATTAGATGCCCTGATATTTTTAAAAATATTTTGTTCTTTGGTTAAAAACAAAAGCAGGGTTAAACATATTTCATGTACACTTAGTGTAGCAATCAATGTAGCACTGTAGCAATGTAGCAATCAGTGTAGCACTTAGTGTAGCAATCAATCAGTCGTAAATGCTGACGTGGATTGAGCTAAATATACCTGCTTACTAAATCGAAATTCAGGCTCAGGCTAAAGCGCGAGATGCCTCAGAGTGAAACCTAGTAGACTAAGTACTACTGGACAGAATCTCAAAACAGCGGGTCGTAGCACTGCTCTGTGATGGCAAAAATACTAAGAAAGTCTTTCACAATCATAGCGACATTTAAAATCAGCGATATCTAAAACGTTTTTCGTCAGCCACATAAGCGATAGAAATACAAAACACTACCACCCTCTTCTTTCATGCCTTTTTAGGCATAGTCGTTTAGCTTCTCTTAATTTTCATTCCCATTCATACGAATTTTTAAAAGCTGTTGAATAAAAATGGTTTAAAACAGTTCGCAGTTTCACTAGTGTTCCCGCTTAACGTGGTTCATTTAAACTATTTGTTGAGTAGTAAAGCAAAAGATGGCGTTATGTACATTTGTGACGTTAGACTCCACACCCAATATGTTCCTTGTTTTCTTTCGATAAATGGGTGGTTTCGATTTGCTCTTGCGCATAAACTATTTGGTAAAGCCTAGCCATGTATTATGGTGACTGTGCCGGGGTCTCCGGTGAAAAGTTGGTGGTGATCGATTTGCCAGTTTTTAAATTTCATGTAACTTAAAAGTAAAGGTGATGTTACGGGGGACAATTCAAAACAACGACGCAACTCACCGTCATTTTTTAATGCATGTTACACTGAATGATTTTTAGCGAATAGCGTTCTGGGAAGGCGTTGCGCAAAAAATTGACGACAGGTATGTTACACGTAACAACTTAAGCAAGATTTTAAAGCTGGCTTAAAAACTCGCAACGCAAAAATTACGCGCACCCATATTACACTCCATCAACTTTTAGCGCAACATTGTTGGGCTAAAAATCGTCATTACGAATCGTCCGGTGTAACACCACCTTAAAAGTTCAAGCGAATGAAAAAATAATTGGATCATGTGTACAATAGGTGACCTCGTTGACATGACGACCGAATATCGACCGAGCGTCGACTGATACGAGACTGACACTCTTCGACACAAACGATACTTGTTTGAGTAAAGGTGGACATGTCGGTCAAGAGTATAGGTCAGAAATTGGCCAATATGTCGTCGTCATGACTGTCGTTACGTTGCTGATACTTGGCCGATACTTTGACGACAGTCACTTGCCAAGTGTAAGCCAAGTGTTAGTGCTTGACCGTCAGGCGTTGTGCTCGATCGATTGTCGGTCGAGTGTTGGTCGAGTCTTGACAGACATGTGGAGTGTCAGTTGCCCAAGCATTTTAAAAACTTTTTGTATGTCTAAAAGGGAGGGTCTTTGTATTGGTGGTTTTGATGATTTTCATTACGCTTGGTTGTTCTGCATACATTTCTATCGGTTTTAGGAGACAAATAAATCCAATTTTTAGGGGGGGGGGGGGCGTACCGTAGGATGCCCCTTGGTATCACCGTAGTTACAGGGTGGCGGCAACGAATAAAAGAGTGTTTGGATCTAGCTAACACATTATGCAGTTTCTACCTGTGTAGATTTCGCGGACTAAGACAAACTGCCCTTCGTTCACGAATACTTAGCTCACTGAAAGTTACATGACACTTGCTGAGACATTACAGCCACTTACCTGGTAATGCACTGCTACGTCATCAATATTTTACCGTTACTCCGCCGTTATCTTACCGAGTTTCGCCGATATTTTATCGATACTTGACCGATTTTCCACTGATACTCTACCAATGCTGTGTCGACCGATAACAAGGTCAGTGTCTCGGCCGATAGTCGGCCGACAAGTTGACCACTGATAAGTCAAGTGACCGATACTCGTTCTACCCTTAAGTACTCTTTAGGTCTTTTCCTTTACATGTAGGGCTATTAAAAGTGACGTCTTCGTTTCAAGGATGTAAAATTACTGTCTTGCAAATGAAGCATACGAGACGTCAGTCCACCAGGGGATCCCCCTTGTAAACTGTAGAAGAAAGCACTAAGAGCCCAAACGATAAGTGTTTTTAAAGTATCCAGACAAAGTGCAATTCACGTACAAGATTTGAAGGAAATCGTTTTTGTGACCAATTTGGGTTGTGAGGATCTTAGAGAGACAGCCACTTAAATCCTATGAGTCTAATGGGTTATATTTGCTGTGGCCTCGGTAACACTGCGCGTCGAGGAGTATCTTTTCTACCATAATATCCGACTCTAGATCATCCACACGTGTGCAGAGAATCATAACTTATCTACATACAGAACTCCAGGATAGATAACACGCTTGGAATTGTCTCACCAAGAAGAAAATTAACTAGCATTTCTAAACTATATCCTGTTAAGGATATCCTGATATCCTAATATATACAGATAAGGTCTTCTAAACAAGACGTCGAGAAATAGGCGCGCCAGTGTTGTCTTATAAAAGCTAATTTTCTCGTTCTCCTTTTTACTCACTCACAACTATCAAAATGTAACATACATAATAGAGTTGAAATAAAAGGGCCCAAACTCGAGGTTTTTTCAAAGTGTATGTGACTGATTTTGATTTTCTTCAATTTTCGGTGAAATCTTCCCAAATTTTCACAGTTTTTACAATCTGACCAGAAGAAACTTTTAAGGCCGAAAAAAGCAAGGGTTGCAAATTCAGGTTTTTCGCTTTTTGCAATTTCGTGTTTTTTGCTTTTACTTGGACGCGGAACGTGTCAACTTCGAATGCTTCTAGAACAATATTTGGGCTTTCGACTATGTTTTAAAAAACACAGTCAAGAGGCCATGTGTTCTTTGAACAGCTTGAAGACAGCTGCTAGAGGGTAAAATTTGGGTCGTGCTCTTAATTTTTAACTCTTTGACATGAACTCTCGTCAGTCAGCTCGCGCAGATTACCAAAGCTTGCATCTAGCGCGCGGTCATAAAACTCTATGGAGCGACCCTAACTGCGATGAATGCGAAGTTCTATGATTAGTTTCATTCACATATTTATCATATCATAATTTAAATTTGGAGCCATCCTGTTACAACTAAATTAAATTTATCAAAACCGTTGGTGTGAAAAGAGAAACAATAGAACCGTTTAAACGAGGGCAAAAACTAGCTCACATAAAACGTGAAGTGATAGTATAAATACTTCCCGTCTTATTCGCGTCCAAAAACACCTAGTCTTATGAACCTTTTTTGTTTTTTTTTTGTTGTTGTTTTTTTGTTACTACTAAAAATACAACCCGTCTTTTTACTACACATGTAGATAGTGCAGTTTCCAATTAAAGAAACTCCATCGGACAATTAACCTCATTCGAAAGAGTTTTTAATATTTTAATTTAAACTTGAAGCCTTTCTGTTTTGAAAATGCTGCTATATACGATGAACTGTCAAGACATGTCAAATCTGCTTGTACTGTTGGCCATTCGGTTGAATGAGCCAAAAACTGATCAGCAGAAAACACACAAAATCTTCCGTTTCAGTTTGGAGTTAGCGCAAAATGAAACTGAAAAGCAAAGCAAAAATGAGAAGACACCTGTAACGAAGTTGCGAGATGTCCGATTTGGCTTCCAACTCAATGTCTTTCTAGTCATCAAAACTTCCCTTTTATTTTCTTATTGTTCGTGTTTGGTAAGTTTCGCTACTGTTTTTTAATAAATGTCTTTTTAGTGAGAAAGACTTGTTCTGTCGTTAGAAAGTATATCGCTTTCTGTGCGCTTAGTTTACCAGAGCGATGCAACTTCATTGTACTGATTTTCAAGGTTGTTAAAATTCCTGCAATTATGTCCTCCCGAATGGAAGAATCGATTTCCTCATTTTCTCCAAGTTAAAATGCTTCTGGAGGAATCGAATCACAACAGGTTTCTAGCTTTACCAATACCTATTTATGAGCAAAAATCTAAAGAAATCGATTTTTCAACTTCAAAAACAACTTCAAATTTGGCTCGATGATTACAGAAAGACGCTCTTAACGATAAAGCGAATCAAGGTGAACCTTTGATCTATCTTTTTTCAGTTTTTTTTTTCGCTGGACTTCTGTAAGTCGTAAGTTTAAAAGCTTAATGTATATCAGCAATCTGTTTTTAAATATGTCAGCGCTCTCGCGAATCAAACACCTTTTGCGCTTCAGTGTTTATTGAATTGATTTTCTCCATCGGTCGTTGCAGTTTAAATAGAGAATAATACATGGTCGCGTGTTCAAATCAGAATACGTGTTCAAATCAGAATAATACATGGTCGAGTGTTCAAATCGATATCTCACTCGTTCGCTACGCTCACTCGTGAGATATCGATTTGAACACAAGAAGATAAATTCCATATCTCCAAGCTCTTTATTATATAACCAAATACCAGGTGTTTACGTTTAACAATTTTATTGCAAGATGAAAAAAAAAAACTCTTCGCGACTAAGATCAGTCGAATGCAGCTAAAAATAACAATAAAGAAGCTGTTTTACAAAGCCAATAAAACTAAACAACAATGTGAAACGTTAACATGCAACTTAATTGCTTAAAGAAATATAAGGTTCTACTCTTGGCTGTTACCACTTTGACTACTGTCACTGTCCAAAACACGAAGCCTGCGAAATTTCTCTCTTTTGGGACTTTCGGTTATCATTGTGCTGGACGCCAAAGATGATGTAGTGGAAACATGAACATTGAATGTTCCTCCAGTAATATGATTACCATGAAACAATGCAGATGGGATAAGACATTCGGGTGCAGAAGGCTTCTGGCTTCTGGTTTCTGGTGTTGCAAGTGCCGTAGTAGAAGACTCACTAATTTGATGCGGGACAAAGGGCTGAGCTGCATTTGGTGTACGCGTTGACGACAAAATTGAAGAAATAGTTTCTTGTTGCCTGTCCCCTAATGTACTGTAATTGTTTACAGATTGGAGATTCTTATGTCCCGTGACTTGAACGATTTGCGTTGGTCGGACGTTGTGATCCTGAAGTGTTTGTACGAGTGTTTTGCGAGCACTATGGTTAGTAATACGTTTGTTGACCCCAGTACCCGCTGCTAATGCACAGTCTCGCATGGGCTGTGGTTTGAACCATTTTGTTTCTGGCAAGGCTAGTTTTTCATTGCTGACATGGTTAATTGAGAGATAAAACGGAGCATCGTCCACCAGGGTGTCTTCGTACAGAAAAACAGGGTTTCGCTCAGATGGAACTGTTTGATTCTCGTACATACGTGGCTTCACTGTTCGTGTATTTGAAGGATTATCGCCAGGTCTGGTCTTGGTCTGCCTTTCTGTGGAATATTCAAGGTATTGCTTTCCAGCAGAGTCGACCTTCAATACAATGTCGCCCCATTGCAAGTCACGCTGTTCTTTGCCACCGCGTAAACCGAAGTGCAGGCAGTTGTTAAACCACAGGGTGTTGATTAGTGCTTTTGGAGAGCTAATACCCATTTCTTTCTTCTCGTAGAGAATGTCTATCTCTTCTGGAGTAAGACTGGAAGCTGCTTGAGGCTTGTTTCCTTTTCCTAGGCGTTTAAGTTGTTTTTGTTTTGACTTTAGCACCTCTCTTGTTCTTGTGAAGTTTTGTCCCGTAATAACGGACTCGCTGTATTGACATTTCTTGAGGTAACGCTCAACGGAAGCAACTGATAAATCCTCGTAGAGTTGTTGGCTCGTACTCCTCGCCGTTCTTTTTTCGCACAGCTAAAATAAATCTGCTTAGGTATAAATCCAGTTCTTGAGGAGATAATTCTTCAAGCGGCCGACTTTCATTCTCCTTCGCGATGAATGACTTTACAAGTCCCAAGTCAATTTCTGTCTTTTTCTTGGTGTTTGCGTTTTCTTCCGATTCTATAAACTCGTCTACATCCCTGTCGTTGAAAGACACGAACCTCTCAGCCGTTGTTTAGCTCTTTTGGCTTTCTTGTGTGGTTGTTCTTGTTGTTTTTTTCCTCAAAATTTTCATGAACCCGAGCAAACGTGCAATGGATAGCAATGGTGCAAAGCGACGACTGCCGACAGCAAAGGCGGGTGTTGTCATAGTAACACAAGTAGATCACTGATTGGCTGATATTAACACACGTAAAATTATCGTATTTTTACGTGTGTTTGGATACGATGTTTCTCAGTGGCAGAAATTCCTGTAAAACACTGTAGTTTATATATTAATACGTATATCGTAATTGATCATGAGAGAATTTCAGGTGCTGTTGTTCTTGTTGTTGTTGTTGTTGGGTTTTTTCATGGTGTGCATTTGCTTCCTAATTCTAATGTGGGTAGAAATTGAAAAACATGTTAATCATACTTGCAGGTCCTCTAAAAATGAAGAAGGATGGTGTCCTCTTTTTTTTTTTTTTGTAATATCTTTCTTGTGCAAGAGATATTCAACTTGAAAGGACACAAGAGATGAAGTTGTAAGTGGTGACAGTATGGAGACAAATCACGTAATCAAACAATATCTCTGGAAATATTAACTGAAACTTAAATTGTTGCTGAAATTTGGTAACAGAAATGTTCCTTGAGACGGTAACGCATACTGTAATGTTTATTTTTTTTTCAGGTCCTTTTCCTGCGAGAATGACATTCTTCCGTTTAGTTTAGGCTTCGCATACACTCCTTAGTGGTACGTTAATGGAGAGATAATATGGACACTGTATGTGTTTCTAGTGGGACAATTTCTTCCCAAATGGTAATGTTTTGTCTAAAGAAGAAAGAGACTGGAGTGTTGCCATGGCAAAACCACGAGATGAGCCATTCTGTCCAGATATCCTTGATTTGGTGATTTGGCTCTATTTTGTAGTAACTTATCTAATTTGTGTGCAACACAAATGCTTTTTACACAAGCCTTAATTCGGAACACTTTCGGGCTTTTTGAGAAACACTTTTTGAAAGCGAACGAGCTGAAAAAAACCCCGAAATATATTTCGGACAGAAAAGTTTCAGGACTATTTTTGAGAAACGAACACCAGTTTATTTCTTGGCGGCTCCGCTTTTAGGCTTGGCTAAATCTATATATTATTGCTTTGCACATTATGCTTTTGTCTCCCCACTAAAATGCTCCACCTTAATTCTCCATTTTTCCCACTAAAATGTTCGGTCTCCCCAAAAAAGTCACTAAAATGCTAGGATAATGCTGTATAATCTGCATAATGCTTATTACAGAGGCTTTTTTAAATTAAATCTACCGTTTTAACAGGGCCAAACGAAAGGTAACATAGGGTCACAGGAAAGCGGAAACAAACATGGCCGCCTTTGACTCTTGAAACCTAAAACCGCTGACTTCTCCTCAGTCTCCACTCGGCTGTATTAGGTTGGCATTTGAATTTTCTTTTGAATTTCGAGTTTAAGTCTTCATTTTCTCTAATTTTTTTCTCTGAAAAAATTTAATTTTCCTGGAAAATGTCACTTAATGCTTTTGCCACACTAAAATGCTCGAAAAAATGCTAACATAATGTGCCAAAGCCTAAATTTGATCTCTAACGTGTAAAATATAGTTGTACAATTAGAGAAAACAGTGATAAGTTACGTACAGCCACCACACTTCCGACAGATTTGAAAAGATTCCAGGAGGGAGATGTTGAATCTCATTCCACACAAGCCATCTGCAGAAAGATTATTTTGACACAGTCAGTAAGAGGTTGCACGGGTGCTATATTTGCACTCAACAGTTCCGAATGAATGCCATTGATTACTTTCATTAGTTCCTCTCGGCATACAGGAAAATTCTATTCAGTTGATCGATTCAAAATCCAAATGACTCGGTCAGGACTCGAACAGTGTTATGTAAAATATGGTCTATGTCAAGAAACTCCCTTAGGATTTTGACTACTAAAACCTCAACAAGTTTGCAAAGACCAAAGCGGAATGATAGATCCATAAAGGGAAAACTTTCAGAAACAGACCAGACGCTTGAACATCAATTGCAACTGCAAGAACTACTTAATAATAGACAGCAGGGCCTGGTTGCACCTAGAAACTTAAGATTAAGCGGGAATTTCTGAAATTATTCACTATTTTCCGGAGGATTTTTTCGCACCGTCATTGTTTCCTATACTCTTTAATCCGCCTTCGGCCGATTTCTCCATAATAGCGCGCAAGAAAATCCTTCGGAGCACAAGGAATAGTTGCAGAAATTCCCACTTAATCTTAAGTTGCTTTATGCAACTAGGCCCAGGTTCCCAAGTAAATGTTTTTGTATTTCAATTTACTGAAAATACGAGTTCTGTAGGATAATTCAGAGGTTACTTTTAGCAAATACGGTTTGGTTTGAAGTTCCACCGGGTTTTTATTTTTGCTATATGTATTTGTATTGGAATTATGAATATATGAAATTCATATATTTGAACTGCGGAATGAAGAAATAAATGTAAAGAAGATCCTCGCAGTTATTAACGCAACTTATGCAGTTGCGAAAAGAAAGCCTGATCCTGCGAGGATCTTCTTTAGAGTCTCTGTACATTTATTTCTTCATTCCGCAGTTCAAATATATGAATTTCATATATTCATAATTTCATCTTCATCTTTCCCGGGTATATTAATTTAATGACCAGCTCCCAGTTGGCTTGTTAGCTCAATTGGTTAGAGCGCTGCACCGGTATCGCAGAGGTCAGGGTTCGAATCCCGGCAAGCCTGATTTTTTTAGGCTTTCTTTTCACAACTGCATAAGTTGCGTTAATAACTGCGATTATGTATTTGTATTATGTACGAATTCAGTAGCTTTTGAATCTAATGGCTCACAAATTAACTGCAGCATGTAAAGGCCCGTCTTTGCACAAGGTTTCTTACAAATTATTAGACAGCTGAAAAGCAGAGTGTTTTCCTTGCACTTGTTAGTGTGCTCCCCAGACCCTCCCAGCTTCATTATAATGGTGTCGTTGACAGGGGTCTGCCAGTGCTCGACTGAGCAAGCTCTCCGCTGCTCATGAGAGCCGAGTTCTTTGTTTCCGAGTAAACCAATAGAAACAATAGTTTGCTTTTTATGAGGGATTCGTGTTTGTTCAGCAACAAACCAATTTGCCTGTTCAATAACTACTAACTCCAAGTCCGCGTTTCAAAAAAGCGAAAGTAACCAAACAATATGTACGCATTCATTGTCTCGTGATATGTTTCGCGTTCGAAAACTGTCAACCCGTTTGGGTGTCGTGTTCTTTCCTTATACAAGAAACTTTCCTCCGCACTGGCAAATTTATTAGGCAAACCTAATAAATTGCTGAGGAAAAACCTGCAATAGAACAGCATCCAATTAAAATTAACTGTAAAGACCTTAGTGTTGTCACCGATCAAACACTTGCCTCATTTCGAGTTTACTCCTTTTTTATTACCGTGCAGACGACCTCCAAAAACAAAATAAGTCGCCGCTAATATAGGGAAATGATGTCATGAAAAGAACAATTACCACAACCTAAGGCCCAAATAAAAGGGTACAGTTTGGCAATGCTATGAAGAAATAGCTAATGAAGAAGGACTACTTCCACCAAAGTTATTATGATATCATACGTACAATCGACGTAGCTTTAGAGCGATTTTCGTCGGACCATGAAACAGTTTCTAGTAGTTAGTGTATAATAGTATCTATTAAAGTGTATTAGTCTAGTCTAATCTTTAGATCAGACTACAGTCTATCAATAGGTCTAATGACTAGGTCTATTCATGACAACAAACCCTTTTGTCTAAAAACTCACAAGTTTATTGTAATTCAGAACTGTTCAGGATTACGTTAATAAAATAATCAC
The DNA here is from genome assembly GCA_964030785.1 of Siderastrea siderea. Lineage (NCBI taxonomy): Eukaryota > Metazoa > Cnidaria > Anthozoa > Scleractinia > Rhizangiidae > Siderastrea > Siderastrea siderea. The sequence goes on along the minus strand of OZ034969.1, from coordinate 44,253,686 downwards.
TGGTCCAGCTTGCTTGAGTTCATTGCTTTCGACACTTTATTCTACAGAAGCACTCTCCAAGATCGTTGGTAAAAGTGTCTTACGTTTAAAGGGCTGATTTGTTCAAATGCGCTCACAATTGCCAACATGGTATTTTCTTTCAAGAAACCAGGGGTGAAACGAGCAATAGCTTTTGCTTGTCCAAAGACCATTTCGATGGGATTTAAATCATAACTATAGCCTGGCAGTTTAACAAGAGTAATGTTCTTTCTAGCTAAAATTCTGCATAATACGATTTCATTATGTACACTTGCATTATCAGCCACCAAATAACTGTTCGCGGGCAAGAGTGGCAGCACTTGGTTCTCTATTACATCAGTTATTAGATCTGCTGTGAAATTTCCTTCAACTGGAATTGCCTGCAAGACTCCCTCGTTAAATCCACAAACACCTAGAGTGGAAAACTTTCCAGCTCGTGCTCTGCTTTTCTGACGAAGGACCGGACATGCAAATCCTGAGTCTGTCCTTCCATATTCACTCTCATCAGTCTCGCAATTAAAGTGTGTCTCGTCGAAAAAATAAACTTTAGCTGGGTCAACAGTCCTTCGCCATTGAAAAAAAAGTTGACGACAATGGAGATTGTAGGGTGTCATCCTTTCCTGAGCCACGTGAATGCATTTCTTTCGAGTGATGCGGAGCCTTATGAACAGTTTCGCTATTGATGCTATAGATGGAACATCGCCGGGAGCCAGACGGAAATCGCTCGCAAGTATCTGTTGCAGCTCACGAAGGTAGAGAGTGGGGTACATTCTGACAAGAGCTTCAAGATATGCTGCCTTCCACCATGTCATTTGTCTTGGACGCACATTATTGCATACCGAAGGTATCAATGTTGCCCTTTGTAGGAAACCCGACAAATTCTTGACGTGTTAGCTATGGACAACGTTTCCAAAAACGTCACAATGATCTGAAGTCTTTTTTGTGTCGGGTAAGAACTTCCAAAACGGTAGCAACCGTGGTTCTGGTTTATACGCCACGACATTCTAAAAATTAAATGTCATGTTTTGAATCATATAAAAACAAATACTCGAATGTATTTGTGAATGTATAGAGCAAACAATGGAGGGAGCTGGAGGCAATTAAAAAAGACAATGAAACTTGTGTTGCACGTGCAACATATCGTAGATGCAAAAAAAATTTATTGTGAAGATTACACATTGGGGATTTTGAACAGTTTGTATTCAGTCGCACCGTGTGTACCACACATATTTGCTTTAGTATGTCGGGGAGGACATGTGGTAAATGCCGCTTACACGGCCAAGTCGAGCTGCTAAAAGGACATAAAAGAAATTGTCCTTATGCAAACTGTTCCTGCCCTAAATGTGCAAGTAACGAGCACCTCCTCGCACTTCGAATGACAGATCGTCATTCGAATGAGGACAAGGGAAAACGCTGGCGCACTAACCTGACGCAGTCCTGCACAGCAAAGAAACCAGAAGACCACCAAGCTGTACGGTTTCCAGAAATGACCGCTCAACTGGATAGTGAACCTATGTTTCCTCTGAAGGTGGCAAATTTTGAAGCAGCAAAGAAGGCAGTGGAGAAAAGCAAGCCAAAGTCAGAACAAAGGAAAGGTAAACATGTTTACAACGACTAACTATCCCGACTTAAAATTAAGGCGTTGAGTATTTCAAGGGGAATTTTGATCTTCTAGAGGACCTCGTCACTATTTTACTCCGGTACCGATACAAATTCAAGCTTTGTAACGGAGGGGTACATTGGGGTTTGCGGGATTACGGTTCTGAGCGATTTTTCTTACGGTTTTACGGTATTTTCGATTCACAACTGCGGGATTGCGGTTTCATCCAGTACGACGGTACGCGTTATTTTAGCATTTTGAGCAGGTGCGTTCGGTAAAATGTCTAATTTTGTACGGTATTTCGGTGAGGGAACTCTCCTTACAATGTTAGTAAGAGAAGGAATTTTGCGCAAGTTTCAGTGCGGTTTTCGGTAACCTGCGATCAGGCGAATTATTTCGCGCTCTCATTTACTCTCTGTCTTTTTGTGGTCGCGCGAAAAATCCCGTAAGAGAATGTAAGGAGCGTGAAAATTTGGCCTGATCGCAGGTTAGGCTATCGGTATTTGAGAGGATATCTTGCGGTTTTACGGCACGGTTTTGGAGACCCCCAGTGTTCCCTCAGTAAAAGATATGAGTAAACGGCATGTAAATAGGCTATAGCCCAGCCTATTTTTATTTGCATACTTGTCTGTGTTCAAAATAGTTTTAATATTGTCTGTGTAAGATTAGACCTATTTCCCTAGTATAAAATTGAAAAATATTGTAATTTAATTACAATTTCAGCTAAACAACAGGAGCAGCTTGAGAAACACCGGCACCTATACAACAGCATTAATTCGTATTCACAAGAAATCGCCGCCACAGTGAAAGACGTCAACCGGTGACCGTGTTAAAAACGGCAATTCAGTTGCACCAAAGACAGCCCAGACGAGAGAGACACCTCGGCGCGTCAAGCACTGCGACAGTCACTACTTTCTCCCCAACGGCTCAAGCACATCCGTCCCCTTCGCCAGTTGTTCCGACTCAGCAGCACTTTACTCAGAAGTTGGAAAACTTGAAAAAGGTCTTGCCATTCGCAAATGAGGTAAAATTAGCCTCCCTTCTTGCTCGAGCACAAGGGGATATGGATGCAGTCGTTCAAGAAATCTTGGACTCGTCTAACGATCCGGAAGTTGAGCACACTCACGATGCAGCAGGTGAAGCGGAGAATCTAAGAATCATCGACCTTACAGGCCCAGACGATGACGAGAAATGCTTCACCGAAACCACCACGGCAAAGTCCGCAGAAAGAATCAAGCAACTGGCGAGCATGCCAGTTGAAACAGCAGCATTGAGAGATATTATCAAGACCGTCGAAGAAAACGATGCAGCGAAAGCTAATTTTAATTTATATTCTTTTCATAAGCCAGAGAAAAGTGCAACAAATGTAAATGTTTTCAAAAGTATGGAAGAGAATAGATATTCGCAACAACTCTCGACCATGCAGCATGTAAACCCGCGTGAGTGCCCTTACTGCTTTAAAAGTATTTCCACTGACCAACAAGGCAGTTTTTGTAACTTCTGTGGAGGAATTTTCCCAAAAAATTACACGAGGTGGTAAAAATTAACGTCGCAACAAGTATCATATACATGTGCATTTCCGCTGTCGTAACATGACTCGAGAATCAGTAATAAAGGAAAAATAAACCACATGTTCACTGTCTATTTGTGCTTGTCCATTTTGTGTTGTTTTTCTTGTGTTTTGATTTAGACTAATCTCCTTTTGGGAATAGAAGCTAATAGACCTCAGCCGTCCCTTGACTAGCAGCAACTAATTTGGCTTAACAGTATATACTTGTACAGTAACTGTTTCACGGTCCGAGGAAAATCGCTCTATTAACTTGGTGAATACTCCTTTGGATAGTTGCATGATTTCATTAGATCCCAAATTTCTGCAAGAGAACCAGACGCCGTCACTGGATACGAGACAACAAAATGCAAAACGCGAGGGTCACGGCTTCGAGAGCTCTGCCGATCTCTGTAAGCTAATTTCTTCTTTGAAAATTTTAGAGTTGCTAAGATAACCACAATTTCTTTTACACATAAACCGTCACCTTAATTTATTCAGTAAAAGAGGTAAAAGAACTCTAACTTTGGTAGATTGGATAGCATCTCAGGGAAGGGGATTTTTATTTTCATTACACCCAAATTCCCGTCAAGGAAACAGATCGCCCAGAATGGTCATTTTTTCGCGACATTGATATTTATTTAGAGTTAAAGGGAAGTCTAAGGTCTGTCATGTTGCTTGTTATTATTCATAGACACTCAGGAAGAGCTCGTTGGTTTGGTTGAACGGGCTGCAATGCTCATTAGAGTGGAGAAGGTGGGCAATATAAACAATAAACGATGCCTGCTATTGTTTTCCCTTTGCTTCCCAAAATCACACATCTGCGCGTAATATCTGTAAACGAACCCAAAGAATTGGAAGGGTTTGCTACTGTCTATGATCCTTATCTCTTAAATGACTATCACTTTGTCAATTTTCTTCTTTCCCCAATTACATATCCGTGTGCGTGTATGTATATGTTTTTAATTTAGGGCCTCTATTGATAACATTTTTTACTTTTTCTGTGAATGCTGAAAGAGCTACCCTGATTAAAAATTAATAAAGTTATTCTCTCTCTTTTCTCTCTCGGAAATCTTCCCCCTGTGCGCTTAAAACCTGACATCAAGAAAAGCCCCATGCACACAAGCAAATTTTCTTTCACAAATTTCTTATCACAAATGTTATTTGCTCGACAAGATGATAAAATTTGTCAAATTTTCGTATGACACCCGAAAACTGGCACTACAGTTTTCATTCGTTAAAGACGAATTTGTCAAATGTCAAATTTGCTCGCGTAGATGGATCGTCAAAGAAAATTTTTGCTCCTGTGCATGGGAGTTAATGCGTAAACGGAAATAACCAAATTTTCTTCAAGCCGGAATACTATAGTGCTTAACAACTGTACAGGTGTGACAAGCTATACACTATGTAACCACTGGAAACACACTTCGCTCCAATAACATTTTACTCCTGATGGTTTTTAGCGGAGCTCGCGGAGCACCATGGGTAAGCAAATTTGGTAACCCGTTGATCCGAAAAATTTTGGTTCAGACGTCAGCGGACGTCCGTCCGTCCGTCCGTCTGTACAGACCCCGGGGGAGGGTGAGGGGAGTCCCAAGACAACCCGACCGGGGGAGGCGGAATGCAATCTTTTCTTGGTTTTTCTTTTCATGGCGGCTGGTTCCTCGTACGCTCGATTATCAATACGATAATTGTAATACATTCCTGGAATGAAGACTTGTAACAGTTCATCATGAAAAGGAAAGGATTGCTTCAATCTCGATGGGGCATATAGAAGACATTGGAGAGCTTGAAGGCAAGAAATCCTTGTTCGAGGACATACTTGCTTTTTTCAAAGGTAAAATGAAACTCGAATAGACTAGCCATGTTGCACAGTTAAAAAATGGACCAAGTTCAACTTACCATAATGCAATGACTCAGTTGTTTTCGTTTTGTTTTGTTTTTTAGTTGTTTTAGTTGTTGTTGTTGTTTTTCTTTCTTTCCCTTACAAAAAAAGATCCTAAAGATCCCCACAGAGCACGTTTGTCGGTTGTCTTTTTCGTTTTCGTTGGTCGAGGGCCTTATTTCATGGAAATGTGCCACTTTGAAATTAGCTCCTTATTTTTACAATGCAAAAACATTTTATGTTCGTACATAGAAAGGGGAAATTATAAATTAAAGTAAATAGGATTCTTGAATGGACTGAAAAATAAAAAAAATAAAATAAAACAGCGTCATTCCTAACAAAACGTCAGCATAACGTATACTAAGAGAAACCTACAAAAACACCAAATTCAGTAGATTGGAGATCCTTGAGGCAACGTATTGAATTTCATTGGATCCAAGGTTCCGGCGAAAAATTAAACATTTTCAGCTTATTAGAGTAATGTCCTCAAGTGTAAACACCGAATAAACTTGCCCATCACTACGATTATATTGTGCTGTGCAAGGTAGTTCTAACTTTTAAGTCGATGGTTGAAATCTTGACGTGTAAACATTCAAATGTGAGCTACTAAACAGTACTCTCCTGCGGTAGTCTTTATTATGCAGTACAAGGTGTTTTAACCGTAGAGTGTGCGGATAAAATCCTGAAGTACTACCATTCAAATGAAAGTTACTGAGCAGTACTTTCCCATGTATCAGAAGTTTTTTTATATTTTACGAAAGAACGTTTAGAGCGACCATGGGATTGTATGAATTACGCTCCTCACAGCGGTCAATTCTACGTGCGCAATTCTCGCGATAATTCAGTGCAAGGAGAAAGATGACAAATGTGGACGCTTTAACCGCAAAACTTAACGCCACTTTTTATTTTGAGTGGATGTTCCAAATCAAGTAACTGCCAACCACAAGTTTTCGGTTTTACCCGGGCATTTTTGAGTCATGTTCCACGGACTGCTGTACCTATTGTAGCTCCGCCCGCCTCGATTAGCTTCTGCTATTTGCGGGCGGAACCGAATCTTCATTTATGACTATTTAGTATTAATAACTCTTGTAATTAATAATTTATGTATTTTTGTGAACAAAGAAATTTACGAACTTTACCCTCGTAAATGTTTCAACAGATTCCAGTTTCAGGGCTATGAATTGATCAAATTGTAAGGGATCAAGGCCATAAGCTTCATGAACTGCTGCCGCGAGTCAACGGGTCCACCTACTGCACCCGAAGGCAGGGATGCTTCAAACTACCGAATTGTAGGACAAATAGGTTTAAAAAACACTTTTATTATGGAACACAGTTTTAATTATTAGTATTTTTAATATTTCCCTTTTTGTATTACATTATAGGTTGTATTTTAATCCTTTTTTATAGTAGTGTCATATATTTATACATATTTTAAATATTTACGCCGTAAAGTAGGTCCAGTTCAGCCGGCCCGGGGACTGCACTGATTTTACTTGTTAATAAAGCTATCTAAAGCTATCTATCTATCTATCTATCTGAAAAACTGTAAGTGACGTTTCTTTTTTTGTGTTTGACCGCTGTAAAATGGGCCTTCTTTCATCAGAAAATATTGCAGGAACATAACTGTAATATTGTCTGTAGCACGTATTCCATAGTGTGTATCTTTTTTAACATGATCAATCCTTTTCTGCTAACGCAAAAGCAAAATCGAGCATCTGCATGGACAATTACATATCTCTGTAAGGCCATCAGTAAGTGGCTTGCAATGGACCCCAATGCAATGTTATAACAATACGAACTGACTAGCTTCTATATAGATTCCCCTGTAAGTCCCACAGACTGAACTCTCCATAGCAAACTGATTCCAATAAAAATGGTACGATAAAAAATGGTTGATTTATTGATACTACCCTGAATAATATACAAACTTATAACCTCCCAACAAACTTACAACTTTCGCAGGTTTGACAAATCGGCGAACAATTGCTCCGGCAGTTGAATTACTGCATTATTACTAAGATCGCTAAAGAAAAAAAAAGGATCAAGAAATAGTCAGTATGTCCTATACCGCAGTCATCAAATGACTGATACTGCCCCGTTTATGTTTTCCCCACAAAACTTACTCTCTACAAACCCAGCTCCCGTATAGCTCCCCTGTAAGGTTAAGGTCGTACGCGACAGGGCGGACGACCCTGCTAGAAACATCTATGGCCAACATTATAAAATTTAAACAAATTTTTCTCTTCGCAACGTGTTAGTTATCGTTTACGGTCACAGTACACGAACCTCAAGTCAAATATTTTCCCTTTCTCCTCCTACTCAGTCGCCCAGTACATAATAGTGACACTCAAACGGTTCATTTAAATAAATGCATCTTTTTAGCACAAGGGCAAATGCTTTTGTAAACACATACTTAATAATTTAGAAACAAACAATTGTTTCATACCCTCGCGTTGACCGTTAGGGGTCTTTTAAATGTTACATAAGTAAAGGGAGATTTCCTGTTAACTAAAATAAAGGCATTCTGTGTATCCAGAATACGTCAAACAAGTTTCCCAGAATGTTTGTAACGATTGTATGGAGTTAGCTTGTTGCCCGGGCTTGTTGGACATTTTTAAGACATCCTCAATGCAAGTAAGTACTTCTCTCCATAGTACCTCTTTCCATTCAAATAAACAAATAAGGGAGGGCTAAGACCGGCATTACTGCAAGCACCTGATGTGCACTAGTATCCCATTCAGTAAAGAACTTTCGGAATTACTGAACACCGTTCGTCTCCCGCCACTTTTTACCTACACAAGGATTACCGATCCAAGGCCCAGTTGCATAAAGCAACTTAAGATGAAGTGGGAATTTCTACGATCATTACCTGTGTGCCGGAGGAGTTTCTTGCACGCTTTTATGGAAAAATCGGCCGAAGGCGGATTAAAGAGTATAGGAAACACAATGACGGTGCGAAAACATCCTCCAGAAAACAGGGAACAGTTGCAGAAATTCCCACTTAATCTTGAGTTTCTTGATGCAACCGGGTCCAAATGACTAATTAATTTAAAATTTAAAATAAAATAAAACTAGACCGAGTAAACTTTAACCTGTAACGCACAGGTCTCTAGGGCTCGTCATGCAATGTATTCCTTCTCGGTGAAGATGCAGGTGACGAGCCCAAAGAATGTCAATGTTGGAGGCTCACAGTTTCTCCAATGCAGTCATGTGACGGAATAATTCCACTGATAGATTGGTTATGTTGGCTTCTCTAAGAATCCTAGTGCGAAAAAAAGTAAAGTGGGATCAAAACAGGTTGCGAGATTGTGTACGACGTTTCGATCTTTCATTTCAGCCCTTCAGGCTTAGTCTGTGGTGATTAATACTATTGGGTTGACTTTGGAAATTGCATTGCGTCAGTTATTACTATTGTATTATTATTTCACTCAAGTGACATGATAAGTAATAAAACGTTAAAACGTGCAGAACACTTACAAATTCGTAGCCGTCGCCGGAAGGCATTTTAATATATCAGTTGCTAAATCAGCCTTACTGCAGTCATAGGTATTTTCAACTTGTCCTTCATTAATCGCACAATAGCTTTGACATGAAAGTCCACAGTCTGCAATATTCAATTGGAAAATAACCTGCCACAAATAGGGTTAAAAGAGACATCGTGGATTTGAGCTGAGTTTTCCTGGTAGAAACGACCTCCAACAGCCCAATTTCGATATATTACCGTTCAGTCTTAAACAATAGGCACCATTTCGAGGCTTAGGGGAATGAACCCATGTAAATCCTTATATTATTCCCCTGAGCTTCGTAGTGATGTCTATTCTAAGTTGAATTTTAATCTATCGAAATTGGGCTATTATAACTTAACGGCACTTGATGCAGTGCTAAGAAATTAAGAGACCTCAGACATGGCAGATATTTGGTACAGTCCTAGTTTTAATCCCGTATTTCAGCTTTACCTGCAGCAGACAACACATATTCCCTTAGGTTAATTTTGCAGGTTTCGGCCCAGCACCAGGGTTATATACACAGTTAATTGAGTAATTACTTGCAAAGATATGTATATCTAGTAATCGTCAACACCTTGACAGTGAAACATGTGAACATAGCTAAGCAACCACGTACAAAACATTGTGGTTGGATGGAGGCCAGAAAAAAACCTGCAATGTAAAAGAGACCGGGAGGGGGGGAAATTGCAGGAAATCTGGGTAGGAGCTATGGCCCAAACTCTAGCAGTTAGCAGCCAATCCTACGAGGCGATAAACAGTGATGTCTTATGTGCTAACCAACGCTTAACAACCCGGGAGTATTACCCATGATCCATCATCTTTCACCAGCTCCAAGCCCTGCTTCTTTCGTTTCGCAGAAAGATTTATTTTCAGGCTTGTTCGTAGGTACTCAAACGCCAAAAATTTCATTTTGCATGCACGTTTGCTTGTCAATCCTTCCTTGGTAATATCGAGTGCTATGTTCCTCGTAGCAAGTAAATTTGGCCGATGATCACATATATATTTCCTACTCTTAACGCTCATTGTTTTTTTGTGCAGAGTAGCATTATTGGAGTAATCTTAAAGTTGCTACACTAAGCTTAGACGTGGTAAACCGCACAACAGCCTAGCACGTGTACACTTCACATATCTCATCGGCATGGAATCTATCAAATCTCATCGAAATTAGGACGACCTTAAAATAAATACCCAACAAAAGAGAAACATAACCGCGGAACGCCTCAGTGGTACTACTCTCTGAACAATTTAGCCTGCATGTTAAAAGAAAAGTGTTTTACCAATTTGGCTTTGTATGGAGGATTAACATTTTAATTTACTGTTAAAACACTACTGTACGATTCATATTCTAGGTAAAACTATTATCTTACCTGTTAAATGAACTGAAAATTCTTTTGAGTCAGTACCAGCTTCATTCCTAGCCACGCACGTGTAGTTGCCCTCGTCGCTTATTTTGCTTGCTACCATTCCAATCCCGCTAGCTAGGAGTGTAGAAGACCTGAACAATGACATGTTGATGGGAGGGATTCCTTCGGCTGTGAACCATACGAAATGACCTGGGACTACTTTCCAAACTCGAACTGGACTCTTTATGGTTGGTTTATCTGTGTTTAAGACGGAGGAAAAGAGAAAATTCGTGTTGCTCGAAGATTAACCTTTAATTTAGCGCCTAACTTTGATTTCTCCAGTAATGGGTATAAACTGTGGACTTCAATGCTTGTATGGCCGAAAATCTTTCACATTTGTCTCAATAACAACTTTAAAATGTTCAATAATCTAAGCCATAGCTATGAAAACATTGAAGCTTACATCTACTGATGGCTGGTTATGCGTTTCGACTAACCGTACGCCGTTGTTATAATGCACCACCTACTTCTGAATATTAGAGCTGTATTCGAGCTTCTAGTCACTGATCAAAAAGTGTCCAAAGATGTACGAAAGGTAACATAACAACCCAGGAAATACACCGTACACCCCCTCCCTCCAAAAAAACTCGCGAGCGCGTGCTATCGGCGAGCGATCCATGAGTTAAAAACAAAAGCTCACTCATTGTCGCAATAAAAGTGAAAACACCCTTAAGGCCGCGGGTGACAAGCTGCTCATGAATAGATTTATAAGGCAAAATTTTAGTGGAGGTCTTACGTTAAAAAACCTTAGATCTTGATCGTTTAGGAGCCGATTTCGTTGAAACTTAATAGAGGGCTTGAGAATTGTTGGAAGTGCAACAAGGTTGTTTTTCCTTTGATAAATTGCGTTTCTTTGCGATGGTTTGAGCTTCCAAAGTTAAGATTTGGTAAAACGCGACTCCGTGTCCAAGTTGTCTCCTCGTGGAGAAGACAACGCTTCTTGATTTTGCCACTAATTGATCAGTTAAAACCTCTATTGTGTCACAACAGAAGCCGATTTTGTGATTTCAAGTTCCACTGAAAGTTTTTAAGCCTTTAAATTAGTAAAATCGTCCTTGTTTATATTTGAAGGCTTAAAACTTCTGTTAAAAAGCCTGTTTTAAAAAAGTGCTTCTGTTGTGACAACCTACAACACACCTATTTTACCTGTCTGCTGTGTCAGTTTAGGAAATTTTATATCCGCGCTGTGTTCTTGGACACAAAATTAGTGGTTTTAGGGCTTCCGAAGGCTTATCGAAGAAACACGAGTGTTTAAGCCAAGAATATTTTATTATACAAATTATGGATATAAAAATTAAGAAGCTATTGTTAACACTCCAGAAACAAACAATAGGTTGCATGCAAGCTAAAAAAATCGTGTGTTTTCCGTCAAAAACAAACGAAAGAAAAAAGCATTGGCGCTGAACCAATTAATATTTATACCACACACAAAATACTGCAGAGCTCACTCATGAATATTTCGCGCAATGTCGCTATCATTCGTCGCACTTCGCGCATACGCTTTAAATAAACGAATACTGATGATCTAGTCTCTCACCCGCGGCCTTAAAGTTGCACGTGGATTGCTGTACTTTGCCGTCCTTTGCCAAATAGATTAGCATATAGCGGCCACTTGGCTGTATGGTGAACGGCTGTTTTAGTCCAGAAAAAGTCCCTAAAAGAGCATCAGTTGCATTCCTTCCATCGTAAACATGGACAGTCTTTCCCGTTCATCAGGGAATCAGGCAAGTGGAAAGTAGTAAAATTTAAACAAATATTGTATCGAAGGGGTGTTGTAATAAGCCAGCTGCAAGATCGGCAGTCTCTGGATAAATCGCGGCTGATGATTCCACTGGTGTCGTTCACTTCAAAGAAGCATGGCGTGGAATGTGCATCTGTAAAAAAAGAAGGAAGAAAGGTGGAAGCTCAAACAAAAGTTAGAAGACGAGATAAAACCGACATTAAATTTAAAACATGACACACCATCCCGTTGTTTCGACGAGACAAAACTTTGTAATTTATCTACACTTATGCTTCGAAAAAATCTTCTAAATTCTACTACACAAAATCTATCGTTTCTATTACAAGAAATCTGTCTCGAACGAAAGGAACCGTCAATGACAAAAAAAAAATTAGTCAGCCTTATTATAAATTTTATGCGAATCAGAAACCTGCAGGAGTAATTGGACCGTGAACAAGTATTCACGGGACACTTTGTAGTTAGCGATTTTATCTTCCTCGGATTATCAAACGTTTTCCTTTTGCGAATATCCATTTTAAAGAATGATCCCTGAAAATTATGCATTCAGTGCTTCAATTTAAACTATCTACAGCTAAATGAAATGTATATCTGGGTATTACCATATCTGCATGGAGAAGGAAATATCACGACGTATCTTTCAGTGTCAACGACAATATCGCAATTAAACCATAGAGTAACTTTTCCATCTTCGAAAGAATTACTTTCTGTTATATTTTTCCAAGGTTGAAATCCATCCAAACTCTGCAAAGCAATAAAAAAAAAGGTTGTAAATTTCTTTTGCACTTGTCATTTCAGTTGGAAATCTAATCACCTAAAACTTCAGTTTCTCTCCAACAAAGTGGTTCCTTATGCCTATGGGCTATAATCTAAGAAAGAAATGAATAATCCAGAACAATGGATCTCAAAAAGTAAAGAGTATTCCAAAACTGCAAATTAACGAGGCCAGTTTTGACTTAAATCAGTTTGTTCAAGAAAAGTAAAATGAAAGCCTTTTTAAATTACAACAAAGTTGATAATACAAATGAAACAATTTAACAACGTAAATGTAACGGCCATATCATAATTCACCCCAAAGCCCCTTCAAATTTATATGTAGCGTAACGTTTTGAAACTGAATTGATATCAGCAGTTTTAATGGTGAACGTACCTTTCACCAGTAAAGTTTCTGCATGGCCAGCTCAGCTGCCATATTATATTATCAACCACGCTAGTAGAAAACGATATATCCACGCTAGCAGAAAACGATATATATGTTTTAACACTATCTATTATTAAAACGTTTAACATTAAGGGTCTTTAAGATTAATGGTGATGTAGAGTTGAGTGAGTTCTCGTGTGTTTAACTCGGTAAACGTCTTAGAAACAAGCTGGGTGTACAGGTTGAATTTTAAATTTTTGGCTCACAAAATAGTAATGCAGTATTTAAACCATAGAAAACAAGCCTAACATTCGTTAAGTAAATAAACATTTCGGTTTAAGCTCTCCCGCAGTTTCTTTTTGAATATTATTTCTGCGCCAGCAATTAATGTAACGAATAAAGGCCAAAATAATTTTATTCCTAATCTGAACCATTTTAACGACGGTGCTCAAGTCTACAAAGAAAGCTGCGTTTTTAGAAATAGTATTCCACAAAATTGACAAAATGCCGACTTTGAGACGGAATTGAGGAGCTAAAACAGTTAAAGTACACTAAGCTTTCTGTTATGATTAGAAAAGCTGGGGAATTTCGAAGGAACAGAAACGTTGCGTAAAGTAATAGTTTTGGGAGGTTAAATTTTGAGTTCAGGCCTGCCAATCAAATTTGCTGAAGGGAATGTTTAATTTGTTACTGAATAAGAGAATTTTAATTAAATTTAAAGTAAATTATGTTCTTCGCCTATCTTACCCTGTGCCTTCCTTTATTTTTTCCATTTAAAAGTGGTGGCGACTTGTGCAGACAGTACAAACCGCTTGAACCTTGTGCATTTACTGGAAAAGAATTGATACGTTTGACAAGGTACGGTGGTTTCCTCGGAAAGCTTTATCTTCTTAACGGCTGTCTTCCATTTTTCCATTTTAGCGACGATAATGTTAACATTTTTTTAATCAAACACGAGCACCCATTGGCTGGTTTACACAAAACATTCTGTTAAAATAATCACCTATTAAAATGTCAAGCACTCACTTTTTTAATTTGACACATGCACTAGCTCGTTTCCTTCGTCAGTCAAGAACCATTGCCTTGACTACTTTTGAGGTAAGTCCTTCAAAGGAAGGCAGTTAGCCATCCTTTCGTGCGCAAACTCGTTTATCCTTTCTTTCTTGGCAGAAAAGGAAAGAATATCTTCCTTATTCTAAAGGAAAAGTCGTTTACCTTTACTCGAAACGCGTTGATTTGTTCATATCTAACACTTCAGCGCATAACAAAACATCCACGGCATATCAAAGTTAACTCATAACTAGTAGTCTTGTGAAAAACACAGTCCCTTACACGTATAAACTATCCTTCGCGCAGCTCGAGAAACCTGTTTAGCACCTTAAGATAAAGCTTGTTTATATTTGTGTTCAAATACAACGTTCTGATAGCCACTGCTCCTCACAGGTATTTGTAGTTCATGTTCGTTCCATAAAGAGGACAAAATTTTTGTCGTAATGTCCAACTTTGTTCATTACTTAAAGTGCCTATGAACTAAATTTTTTTTTGCACATTTTGGTAGTTCATTATGTGTTAATTCCCAAATGGCAAGGGAAATTGGATAACAAGAAACAAAAATCCGTTTTTTTGCCGTTGAAAGTACCCAAAATGATCAAAATTGTGTCTCCGAAGACTGGGAACGAGTTGACCGAGGAAGCGGGCCGTATGACGTCACAAATCGCGCAATATGTTTGTCTCTGTGGTGTTTGTCAAGTGTTTGAGCGACGAAACTTACATTTTCCTTGCTGATAGTGATATACAATGAAAGCTACCGACGACTGAGGAAAACGCTAAGATTCAGTTCGAAGCGATTTCGAAGATGTGCAGTTTTTGGGTTTGTCGTTCGTGGATAAAGGCTAAACAACGGCAACAACAATCTTGCGCGAAGCGAGATGGCGAGTTGAATTGTTGGTTTTGACTAACTTTCAGCTCTACTGGCTTGACTGGCTTGAAGGAGAAGCTTCCAGAATTGAATGGTCAGTACCTTTATGTGTTAATAACGAGAGAATGACACAGCCTTGCCTTTACTTCTTTTGTTCAGAGCGTCACTGTATGTACTTCAATTATTTTACACACCGATACCAGACATGCTCAAGTTTACGGTGTACTTGTTTGTAACTTAATTTGTTCATCTTTTCATAGGTTTTAGCGCCAAGAGAAAGATAGACTCAGTTGTTCGGCTCTTTCGAATGAGGACGTTTGCAGAGAGAACACTGATATAAGCTTATTAGTTAGCAGGAAGTATTTTATACATTGAAGATAAGCATACCCAAAATTTGCTTGAAATATTACAACATGCCTAATGGCTGAGACATCAATAGTAATTTCTAAAGAGCGTGTTTTATTTATCACAATCAGCAGCTGCAAATGATTTTCAAATGGAAGTGCAGCGCTTTTATTGTTATAAATTTCAAGCCATTTATGAAGGAGCGTCTCAAAGCAAATAAATAAGAATTTTTGAGTATCGTGCTTATTTGTGGTCTTTTACTCCACCTGGAAGTGCTATGAGAATGATGACTGTGATAAATAAAGATGGACATTGTATGATACGGGTGCAAACTCAGACTAGTGTGACTTCAGCTTTGTCTTTGTAATAATCCATTGCTTCTGACTACATGAACTGGTTTGAGTAATTGCCTACACAATATTAGACCAGCTGAGATTTTTATCCTTCTGTTCAGCAATTTGCTTGAGGATTTTGGTTCATACCAATTTTGTGGAAACATGCTATGGCAGGTGAAAGCTAGTGTGCTGAGTTCTTACTGGCTTTATGTGACCACTTATACTTTCATGATGCTGGTCTCGTGTAAATAAACTTAACCATACCTGTCCAGTGATATTGGCCCCAGTTATTCAAAAGTTGGATTGCGCTATCCACCGGATAAATCTCTGTCCAGTGGATAATGCAATTGGTTTCCCTAACACTTATCCACTGGATAGTGATTTATCCGGTGGATAGCGCAATCCAACTTTTGAACAACTGGGCCTGGTCTGAGCTCCCTTTGTATACTGGTCTCATATGACAATAACTCCCTTGGGTCACTCTCAACACTGAGATTCATTGTAATTTGCTCCAGAAGTACATTTTGAAGTGCCGTTTTCATTGAAACATACACCCATTCCGATTCTATGAAGTATGACAAATGTCAAGTAGAAATTGCCCTCTTTGTGTGTGTAGTTTCATTATTTTTTTGTAATTCTTTGGGGGGGAGGGTGGGGAGAGGTTAAGGCAGCTCCCTTGGATTCATGAACCCTTTGAATTACAGTACCCTCCCAGTACACTGTACACATTACGCATGTATTAGCCATTTTTGTTGTTAAGAGATATGCTCTTCAGTAACAAATGTCTTAAGAGACTGTATTCGATCAAGCTCGCATAAACCTTTGAATTCTCCCAACACTCTCGTGTTTTCATCAGGTTTCCACTACGTAACCATGCATGCCACTATTAATGTTTGAATATATGTATTTTACTATCTTGGGCGCTTATTTAGCAACAGAATCCCCCTTTGTTACCAGTGTTTTTACACTGAGGGGCTATCCTGTGTATATATCATTATTATTAAAGCAGTACAAGACATTTTTATATGCTATGTCCGTAAATAGCATGCATAGGGCGGGAACATAGCCTATGCAGCTAACTTTTGTAAAAAATCATTATTATTATTATGATTATTATTATTATTATTGGGGCAACAAATTAAAGGCGGAGAATGAGATCGGAAAGGCCCATTTTGAAATCTCATTATTGATTTTCTGTTAGCTAATTAGGTGGCTTGTGTGGTAGCTTTCTTGGGTACAGGGAATGAGTCAAGAAGAGACTGAGACAATTCAGTGTGTGAGGAATTTCCAATCCAAAGCCTGCCTCAAAATTAAACAATGGGAAATGAAGGTCACATATTTCCATTGCCCTTCAGTAATAAAAATGAAGTAGTATATCGTGGATTTAACAAATACCACCTGATACTCAGAGGTTTATTTTTAAATTTTAAAACCCCCACCATAATAAACAAACTCCTTGCGTCATTTGTTTATTATGGTGGGGGTTTTAAAATTTAAAAATAAACCTCCGAGTATCAGGAAGTATTTGTTAAATCCACGATATACTACTTAGCCGAAATAAACCACCCCACCATAAAAAAAATTTAAATTAAAGAATAACATATCTTTTTATTATATCCAAGTTGAAATGTCTGCACATAACATAAACATTGAAGAGCTTTTGAAAGAACTTGATCCAGCAACGTTACAAGAAGAAAAGCTATTCCCAGCAACAAGGCGCCTGTGTATATACATGATTGAATATTTGAGAAAGAAAGGTTTGTACAGAGAGCTGCTAGAAACATTAAACGAAAAAAATGAAGAGCAGCTATACGTGTTATGTGAACACCTGGTGTATGAATAATTGAACAGATAAATAAAAAGATAAAATGGAAACGAATGTAAGAAAATGTCTTATAACACAAATGTGTGAATTCTTAAAACAAACAAATCAAGAAGAAGATTTTATAAAAATGTTGAAAAAAAAAACTTAGTTAATGATGATGAACCCACTGAAGAGGAAATATGTTTGGTTAAGCTTACTCTCGAACAATTGCGAAATTTGTCCGATGAGCTTGCTTAAAAAAGAAGCGAAAAAAAAAAACTTTAAGCTTAAAGTTTTTTTTTTCGCCTCATTATCTCAAATAAGTTTAAAAGCAGCATAAGCAAGAGCGGCAGCGCCGCCGCCAACAAAAAGCATCTCGCTTTGTTTCTGAAGCGGGCTGGGTTGATAATAATCGGAAAATTTAGGTTCGTGTGTAAAGGTTAATTGTTGAGAAACGCCGGCATGAGCTCTATTGTAAAGCTTGATAGCGGTGTCAGTATCAGCAAAGGATTCATCAGCTTGTTGATGTTTTTCAGCGTTGAGAGCAATCCAGTCTTGAAGTTTGGTGCGTTCCTCAGAGTACTTCTGATAAACGAAACATAACCGAACACACACACACACACAAAAATTTTTTTTATCTGATTAGATATTTGTGAGTCAAATTTGATGGCTGCCGGGTTCAACAACTGTCAGATTACGGAAGCAATCCAAAACCTGCCACCACAGTTACGTGAGATAATTTACAAACATTACCTCACCATTAAACTGAGAGAGCGAGCGGTTTTGGGTTGGGACCAAGTTCACAATGAGCTTTTAATACAACCTTTCTGAAACTTTTTTTAATTTTGTATACATCATCTGAAATATTTCTCCATTTTAAGATTTCTCTTCTTATAAAATTTTCTTTAGTTGGCCATTCTTCTGAGATTTCTTGTTGATTTAATAATACATTCTCTGTTTTGTAGTCTTGTGAGATCGCATGTTGATCTGTACAGACAGCCATGTTAAGAATATGTTGAATACACATTTGTTTAATAAGGTGTTCTTCACAACACATACCGAAGGGTTACGGAAATTCCGAAGGGTGCCGGAAATTCTGAAAGGTGCTGTTAAATTCCGAAAGGAGCAGATTTCTGTCTGACTTTTTTTTCTCGCGCCCTTCGGAATTACCGGCACCTTTCGGTATGTCTCCCACTCACGTGTGCTATCACGCTTTGTCTCACGTGTTTTTTTTTTAGTTTAACCTTGACACTGGATTATGTAATATCACGTGGAGCTCAGGGGCTTGTTGCCAAGCAAAAGCGTCGTATGTTTGTAACGTCTCAGTCAAAATTTTATTGTGACTCTGTTGGTGAAGCTGTCAACTTAGAGATGAAAATCGGCTTATGGAACCACATCTTCGCCTGAAATGGGGTAGCCATCTTCATCACGAGTTGGTAACATTATTTTTGAAACACACTCACGAGTGATAAAGCGTATTTGCCTAATTTCGGGGGGCGTGAGAAGCTCAAAAAACCAATAATAAATAGTTGCAAAAAGTGCAATCATTTTGTTAGCGTATATAATTACTTTGAAAATCTATAATTGAGTGAATTTTTTATCATACTTTCTTTGAATAGATAGTGGAATTTCCAGACAATGATCAGTGATGAAATTATCTTTCATTTTCAATCTATCAAGAAAGACCTTTTCGTCGAAAACTTCACCTCTGAGGTAAAAGCGAATCTCATCAAGTATTTTTGGTATTCGATACGAGCAAAATTTGCTTGTTCTGTTTTCTCATCGTATTTCTTAAGGCTTGCCACTGCTTTCAAAATAAGACCGACACCAGTTAAAGTTGCCATAACAGCAGGGTTTCAATGTAATTCCTCCGGCTACTGCGGCACTAATAATTAACTTGCCAGCTGAAAGATTACAAACAAAATTTTTTCTTCGAAAACCGCGGTGCAACTTTTCATAGCCATGTTTCTTATGGTAATAACCATATAAATCTTTCAGAATTTTAACTTTCTCTTTAGAAAGTGTTTGGTCGATATGGTTGAATTCGAAAATGTCCCGCATTGTGCTATATTATAAATGAAAATGTTTGTGGAAAGTTATCACGCACTTGTTTGATACTCGATACGAAGTATAATTGCGCTGTAACTTTTCCAAATATCATCATTCATATTTAGTTCAAAAGCCAAAATCCCGGACGAAGGCATTTGGAAAGAATTTGGGTTTATCGTTTGATACCACCTACTTTTTTCTGAGATAAAATTTCTTGAAGAGCTTAGAGTTCCAGTAAAAAAATTCCGTAAAGATGTTTTGAGTTTCAAAGATATATTTTTGTGTCTATGTACAGTGACATGAGAATCCGAAGAAGTGATTGGACGCGTACAATATATATCAATATTTTTCAAAATCGCTTCACCCGGCAATGAAATTATTTCGGCACCATTTAAAACAAAATTTTTGTCCCCTTTTGTTTAATTTAAAAAACCGTTTATGTGGTGAACGGAATTACTTAATTTATGCCCGTTTAAAGACAAATCTGTTTCCATTACCATTTTTCCGTTTTCAATAACAAAAGCGGTGTCATAGACACTTGGGTCAACATTTGAAATTGTTTCTTTAACACCACAGACAATTAAATGACCAATTGTTAAAAATGATGGATTACTGACTGTACAGTGCAGATCGAGATATAGGTGTTGTGGGGGTGAGCTACCCCATCTGTGAAAATTGATAACTGTTTTGGTGTACTTCTCGAATGTTTTGTTGTATAATTGGAAATTGAAATCGTAGTAGCTTGCACTGTCACACTCAACTCATTCATTTCCGGCGGAAACCATTCAACGACCATTGTGTAATAACCGACCGGAAGTTTATATAGGTTAAAACCGAGGCGTGACCGGTACTGGTTGGGTGAGCCTTTTTCAAACAAGAGTTTAAGTTGGTAAGCTTTTTTATTAACTTGATGTGGAGAATTGGGAAAATCGTTAATACCCAAAACCTCGATATTGTTTTCACTCGAAGATTCATCAGTGTCTTCCATCAAGTATCTGAAGGCGTCTCTTTTTTGTTCCGAGTTAATGATCTGAGATTCATGAATTTTTTGAGTGACAAGATCTCTCACAGTTGTTATTTCATTTTGCATAAAATCAACATTAACTGCGGATTTCGAGTCTTTGTAATCGGTTTGTAAGTTAACAATTTTATTATTATTTAAATTTAAGTCTCCAGTCATTCTGTTAGAGCCATCAAATTTGAGAAACTTTTTGTTTGTTACGTCATCAATTCTGTTGTTAACAAACTCGACACATGCGGCGTCTCTTTTGTTTGATGGAAGATCAAGATTGATAATCGATTTATTTTTCATATCAATTTCAGCTCCTTTATCCAGTTTTTTTACAAGCTGATTATCGACATATTTTTTGTTTGCTGCTTGGTCTGCCTGTACTGGGTCTTTTACGTTGTAGATTGTATTATTGTTCATATCAATGCTTGCTTCCATTTTTGCGCCTTCCTTTTTTGAAAGAAAGATATTTCTCGTGTCTTGATAGTTTATCGCCTTTGTCAGATCACCGTGGACAGGATAAGGGTTGCTTTTTAATCGCAAAATATCGTACTTATTTTCCATGTCAATATTTGCAGAACCGCTGGCACTACCCTGAGGGCCATGATCACCTTTATCGCCCTTGTCACCTTTTAAACCCCGTGGTCCTTGTGCACCCTCCTGGCCTTGTGGTCCAGCGGGCCCTTTTTCTCCTCTTGGACCATTAGGACCTTGTGGTCCTCCAGGGCCTTTATCACCCTTCGGTCCAGGAGGACCCTCAGGGCCAGGAGGACCACCTGGGCCAGGAGGACCAACTTTTCCACTTTCACTCATCGTTGTTTGGCTTGTTCCACCTATTTGACCGTTGAATTTTCCCATTATATATTTTCATCAAAATTTTTTTCATTAATTTCTGGGGTTTGTCATAGTAAAAGAAAGAATATTTTTTATCGGTGGCGCGATCTAAAGCGTCATGATCCACACCTATCTCGTCTGCAATCCGTTTGTTTTCTCTTGGAAGAAATCTGAAAATACAAAAATGGCTGCAGTTATCACGGATGTTTTTCGGCACCTTGTAAAAAGTTTGAGTGAGGTAAATAACGCAGCAGTTTCTGTGTCGCCCGTTGATAAAATAATTAATGATGCTGTTTTGGTTGCTTTCACAAACAAGATCATCAAAAACAACTATTTTTTGGGTGTCCACCGGAAGCTCTTCGAGTGGAATGATTTCATCACCATAGGCCTCAATAACCTCATAACCAACCGTGGGGTTGGGGTTGATTTTTTCAGCAAACTCCTGCAAAAGATTCTGATATTTGTTCTGGTGCAGGTTTTTTGAAAAGAGGTAAATTTTATCATACTCTAACAACTCATAAAGCATATGCAGTAATGTGTTTGTTTTACCAGAATTACTGGGCCCACAAATTAACATCCGAAAAACATCTGCTGGCATACAAGGGTGACCTTGCTTGCAGTCACTCTCGGAAGAACCTGGGTCATAATTTGGAATCTTCATTTTTTTTTTCGCTTCTATATATTAACGCTGGAAATATGTCAATGAAAAAATGGCGTCAGTTGGCTGAAGAAAAGTCGGTGGTTGATCAGCAAACAGAAGAAATTCGCCAAAAATTCAGAATGGACAAAATAAACAAAGAGTTTGGTCAGCTTACAGGAGAAGAACTTTTTAGACCAGTTACAAAAAGGCTTGATGAAAATAGAAGCACCACTGCGGAAGAAGAAGAAGAAGAGGAGGAGCAGGAAGTTCCTGATTACACAATGGATGAATTTGACGAAATCAACCCGTTTGGTGACGAATTCAGACCGGATGCACCAACTCCAGCACCATCACCACCAACAACACCAACAACAACCACAACACCAATAGAACCAACATCACTTCCACCCCCATATCAAGAATTTGATGATCTTCCATTACCACCTCCACCTTTGATGGAAGAAACTGTTATGCCGGGAACTTCCAAAGATGAAACAAGGGAAGAAACATCAAAACGGCTTAGAACTGTAAAAAGTATTCTTGCCAAAAATAGAAGTGACCCAACGTACAAAGTAAAAAGTAAAGGATCAAAATATTATGGATATAATGTGGAAGAACTAGAAGCTGAGGCATTTAAACTCGAAACAATTAAGGCACATCAAGAACATGCAGAAAAGTTACTTAAAAGGAAACAACCTTCATCAACACAATTACAAGAAAAAAAGGCGAAATTGAAACCACCAAAAAAACAAGAAAAAAAGAAATCTCCAAAACCCCTCTTGAAAAAGCTGCCATGAGCCGAAGACCTGCTTTTGAACTTTCTGACGATGAAGATGACTTTTCTAAACGGGATTGGGAAACCGAAGGAAGTGGCTTCGCTGATGAAGCTGAATTGATCGACCAACTTGATTTAAGTTTAGGATCAATAGAAGCAGGAAACAACTCGATAAAACTTAAAAATCAGGTCTTATATCTGCTTGATTCACTAGTTGAACTCGACACAATCAATAAAAAGTAGAAGAAAAAAATTATTTCTGATTATATATAAACAATGAGCTTTGACATACTGCTTGACTCGAGCCTCGCAAAACTAGAAATAGGTGGAGAACGGAATGTTTCACACGATTTTACAGTGAATTTTTATCCCCCTATCGACTTGGGCGAAGGAAAATATAAAGCTGCGCTAAACAGACTTATCACAATGGCTTACTCATGGAATAACATCGATTCTCGTTATGACAACAACAAAATTCGCTGGAAGAAAAAAACAGAACAAGCGTGGAAGACCTTAACTTTCCCGAATGGAATGTATGATTACAAAAGAATCAACACATTTATTCAGCAACACACCGGTAAAGTAGATCCGACAAACAAAGACAGTGATTACATTTTCACAATATATTTCGATATGTGAATTTATAGGGTTGTGACTTTGGTACATAACGATTGTGAGCTTGACTTTTCTCAAGGAAATTTTGCTGAATTGCTTGGTTATGGCAAAAGTATCTTGAGTGGAGATGTTGTCGGAAGGAAAGTTCCAAATATCACAAGAAGTGTTGATTGGGTATATTTGCACTGCGATCTTATCTCACGCCGAACAAACAATGTTCCAAACGATGTGTTATACTGTTTCTCAACATCAGATCTTCACGTTAGCTATCCATTTCAAAAAGAGCCGCGTCGACTTGAGTGGCAACCTGTGAATAAAGTTATATTGAAGAAATAAGGGTTTGGGTGACAGATGGAAGAAACAATATCCTGGAACTCAACGGGACAGATATTGCAATTAGTTTAATAATTGAAAAAGAGTAAGGATTTTTTTGGTATAAATATACAGTTATGAATCATCCGAGCGAGTGGGCAAGATTCTTTGACAAAAACACCGGACGATATCGATATAAACACAAAGGGTCGGGTGTGATCCGTGACACCTTCATGACCATCGGTAAAGTATTCAAAGACACTGAAAAGAACGTTGCAAAGAAAACAACCGAAAAAGCCAAAAAAACAATTGCTGAAAAGGCGGGTCAGAGAGTTGGTGAACTTGCTGTTGAAAAAGGTTCGAAACAAATACGAAAAATACTGCAAGAGCTAAAAAAACAAAAACAGTTGTCTCATCAGCAGGATGCAAATATTTTGCAAAACCAAATACCAAAAAAATCAGATACTGTTGAAAAAGGTTCGAAACAAATACGAAAAAAAAGAAAACCATTGTCTGAAGATTCGAAAAAGAAACTTGCAAATATTTTAACCAAACACAAAAAAAAATCAGACGCTCTTGTCAAATTAAATCGAATTTTGACAAAATATTAATCAAAGAAAAAATTTTTTTCTTTTAATATAACTGGCAACATGTACAGAACTCCACAATTCCTCAAAAGATCAGAAGACATTCGTATTGAACGTGAAAAACGGTTAGTAGACCCTGGGAATGGTCAACCACAAGAAAAAAGTGGTTATAAATTCGTAATGGAAGACAGAAACCATTTTTATGACTGGTACAGAGCTTATTTCTTAGTTCATTACAAGTTTGAAGCAACTGCAAATGCATGGAGGTAACATTGTAGCTGACACTGAATCTGCTCCGATAAATGGTTCTTTTTCATTAATCAAAAACATGAGAGTTTCATCAGCGGCGACAACACTTTCTGAGTCTAACAATATCCACAAAGGCATTTTCATTAAAAATCTGCTTGACTATTCAAACGATTATTCGGGAACTGTGGCAAAAGGTTAATTTTGGTATCTTGACGTTGACGAAACCACAGTTACTGATGCAAATGCGACGAATACTGGAATGCGTGACAGAGCTCTTCTTTCAAATGGTGGAAAGATAGTTGAGACAAAAATTCCTTTAAACAGATACTCATTTTTCGAAAATCTTTCCGAAACTCTTTTACCACCAATGAAAATTGAGTTTGAAATTACTCTGCAAGGCGATAAAGAACTTATTTTCCAAAACGATGGAACAGCTCGAAGAACTGTTGTTAAAAATTTTGAGTTATGGGTTCCACAACTATCTTTCCACGGTGAAGGGCAAAAATTTGTGAATGAAAATTTTTTAAAACCAAAGGAAAAAAAATTCTTGAAAGAACGAATTATGGAAAGCTCCCCAAGAACTGATACTGGTGGTACGTGTTTGTTTACATCTGCAATTAAAAATGTAAAACATGTCTTCGTGTTTTTTCAACAATATCGTAAAAAAAATTCTTACACTCAAAACCGTACTTTTTTGACACATTTAATATCGATGGTGATAACTCGGCAAAATTAACGAGATGTCGACTAAATTATGGTGAAAATTTTTACCCTGTGGTTTATTTCTCAGACAAAAACAAATTGAGAATTTACGAACATTTGCTAAAGCAAGCTCTTTGGCAGGTTTATTTACCAGCCCCACGTTACATACCAAGACCGAAATTTGACGTTCCTGTTCCGAACAAAGTTCACCAAGCCGATCTTCTGTATCTCCCACACGATCGCCCACCACGCTCCCGTAAAACTTTTAAATATGCTCTCACGGTGGTAGATGTGGCCTCTCGATACAAAGAGGCCGAACCGTTAACCACAAAAGAGGCTAAAGAAGTCGCAGCGGCTCTGGAACGGATTTATAGTCGTGGTCCTTTGAAGTGGCCGAAACTGCTTCAGGTCGATCCTGGTCGTGAGTTTATGGGCGCTGTGAACCAACTTCTTTCGAAACATAATGTCGAGGTTAGACGCGGCCGTGTGGATATTCACCGTGATCAAGCAATTGTTGAAAGATTCAACCGCACCCTGGCTGAACGACTGTTTGGACACCAATATGGGGTTGAAATGCGCCTTCCAGAAAACAAAAGATCGACTGAATGGGTGTTATTTCAGCTTTGAACAAGGAAGTCACTCGACTGACTGGTCAAAAACCTGTTGATGCCATCAAAAAGAAAACTGTTCCATCCAAACCCTCGACACCTTATTTGAGACCCGTTGGTGTGAACGAAAAAAAGCTCCCCTCCGGTTTAAGTGTTCGCTATCTTTATCAACCCGGTGAACTTGAAGGTGGCCGGCGAAGACCTACCGACCCAATCTGGTCTTTGAATGTTTACGAGATTGAAAAAATTATGATAAAACCAGACGCTCCGGTTATCTATTATTTGTTTGACATACCAAAACGCTGGTTTGTCCGCGAAGAGCTTTTGGTTGTCCCTCCAGATATACAACTACCACCAGAAAATTAACAATGAAACTCGATCGGTTCTGTGTAAATACCGTCTTCCGATACCCAGCGTTTGTCGTAGTAAGCGCTCAACCCCAGCTTTTGCTGTTCGTAAGTAACCATTTGTCCGTCCCGCATCCTGAAACCTCTATTAGTTGCTATGTCCATGCTGCCTTCCAAAGCTTTCATGAAACGCTGCCACGTGATCTCGTTTTGATTCTTCGACACCCCTTTCGTGCTGAACTTCTTTTTACCCTCAGAATCTTCGGCGTAATAACATTTTGAACAAAGAGCAATCATTTTTTTACCTTGAAATTCTTGTTTAAAAAGGCCTGGTGTCCGACTGCTCCATTTGTCCCAAGCTAATCATTCTTTCTCTTTTACCTCAAATTCTGTTTGCAGCTCTGGTTTAACGATGTCTTCCAACTTTTCTGAGCTGATTGCCATGTAATTGCTGTCTGTGTCCATCTGAATCAATTCGAAATCTTTTCTGTCCAAATATCTGTCAAGAAAGTCATAATAGAATTCAAGCATTCGAAGTTTAGCCAGTTGATATACAGCTATTCCAACCTGAAATGGGTTTCTGATTATGATCCGAGCTTTTCGGCTTTCCAGCTCATATGCTTCCCCAATTTCGTCAAGATCACTGAAATATGCGCTTGCAAGGCTCTGTCGACAATCTTTTCGTTTTTGGTGTAAATAACGTTTGTTCGCCTCTCCAAGGCTTCGATGATCTTTCCATACCCACTATTTCCTAACAGTTTGAATACCTCACCCAGCAGCGCCTTGCTTTTTTCTTTATCTCCAGTTCTACGAGCTTCAGTCACTTGCTCCACAAACCAAGTGAATATTTTTGTTGGTTGGTAATCAATCGTTCGATAAACATTTGTGATCACTGCTCCATGCTCAAGATACCATCTAAGTAGAGGAGCATATAATAATATCTTCATTGCAGACAATGCTCCCACTAACTTCTTTCCGTCTCTGCAGTTCCTTTTTGTGCGTTTAAGATAGTCAAGCATACGTTGCGGCACAGCTTCAAGAGGAACCTCCTTGTTGTAGAAGAAAAGACACATTTCCTCAAACTTTGGGTGTAAGTGCTCAGGGATCTCTATATCAACTTCTGCAAATCCGAACCATTTTTCTTCTTTGAGCCTTTGTGTTAGTATGGGAACGGCGGCTTCGTTATTGTAATGCACGACCCTTCCTTTTCCACAAGGCATGTCTCTAAGCATGGTTGACAAATACAAAGCGTTGGCGTCGTAACCCAGAATATTTTTGCAAAGACGGGGTTCCGCTATTCGATGAGACCTTATCTTTGTGACTCCAACTTCGTGGTATCTTGTAAAAACAAGGCTTGGTCCACCAACAACAGCTTCTTTCAACATATCATAAGCTTCTTTGCATGGGCTGTAAAGATCCGCGCCCCTCTCAACACATCCACGGAGCAAGTAATGTAAACTAACACCTGGAATACTTAGAGCATCTTTCAAAATATCGATTCCTTTATCGGTGTAGAAAGCACGCATCTTTTCCAGCGCCTCGAGGCCAGGAGCTACATCGAGATTATTGTAGTAACGCAGCCAGTCTGCGAAGGTACACATACCCTTTTCTTTGAACAAACGCTGGCACCCTTCCCATTCATCCTTTGTGAGAACATAACCACCCTTCAGCTTCGAATACCAATCCTCATATTTCGGAAGCCCGCGAAAATCAAGTTTTTCAGGAGTGTCAAACCATTCATACGGAAACCACGATTTCACTTCGCATTCGTAGGCTTTCACCCATTTCTCATAACTTGTACCTGGACCTAAGTAGTTTATGATGTCGAGAAAGCGAAAGTTTTCAGTCAAAATGAACATAATTTTGTTTCCATTTTTTCCAACTTTTATTTTACCTGTTATATCAGATAAACGTTCCGTGAAATATTCTCTTATAAGATTCAAATCATATCTCCCCGAGTTAAACCCAAGAACTGGCACCTGATTACACCATTTTTCTATTTTGGAGCGCTGCTCTTTTGTAAGCATATTTATGTCGTCAGGTATGAAGGCTGCTCTTACTTGATCCCTAATTTTTTTCTCACGCCTCTCAAGTTCTTCTATAAACTTGCGAACAAGCTCCGCAGGGTTTCTTTCACAGATATGAGTAGGTTCTCTGTCTAAAGTGTCACCAACGCTAACAGATATTGGTACATGTGTATTTTCGATTGTTAACATACCTGTTGGTTCCTTCCTTTGATTTTTTTCTCCGTATGCTTCGAAGTCATACAATATAGCGTGTGGATAACTTTGTATTTGAGTCTGTGGCAACTTAATATTTATTTCTCCTACTTCACAAGACCATGCCTCGATTACATGGTAGCCAGCAGCTCGAAGCTTTTGTGTACGTTCAACAGTTGCTTTAAATCTATCTTCTCGTGTTTGGTCATGATGAGTAATAATTCTATTTCGATCATGAGGAAAACATTTTCGACATCCATGCCAATAACATCCATGATACTGAAAAACAGTCTTCGTTTCATGGTTGTAACCGTCTACAGGTGCACTCTCAACCCATCTTTCACCTCCATGCCCGCAAGCAGCGTGGTGAAAGTGAATTTTACGAAGTGCTGCTTCTTGTTCAAGCCAACGAAGAGATTCCGGAGAAGATGAATGTTTTGGATAAAAAGCCTGCTCAAAAACTGTTTGTGGTAATTCAACTTTTTCGGCCGGGCATTTAATCACAGTCTTTCCTTGTGCACACGTTTTGATATGCTGTTGAAGGTGGCAACCCTTACCAAAGCAAAAGTATGGGAATGATATGGCAAAGCTTGGGCCATACATGACCCATATGTGGGAATGGTATGGGAAGGTTGAGTGCTGATACGGAAACCATATGGGGCCAAATTTTTCCAAATTTTAAGGTATGGAAATTGTATGGGAAGAAAAGCCCATGCTACCCATTGTATGGAAAAGCTATGGGTATACAGTGCCCATACGTATTTCATAGGAATGGCATACCGGCTTGCTCTGTCTCTTCTATGGAAATCATATGGCATGTCCAAGTTTGAATATCCCATATATTTTCCATACCAACCAACAGTTTCTCCACAGGGTTATCATATATGGGAACTCTATGGGACCACCTCTTAATGAGTTAGGACATACTATACATGCCCATATATATTCCATAGCAATGGCACATTGTCTTGCTGAATCATTTTTGAAGAAAAAATGTGACATGTGAGTTCCACAATTTATGTTAATTTTCTAAAGTTAACTGAAATAGTTCTTATACAGAGGACACATGCACATACAACGCATCCTTTTTAAGACTCTCTTTGATCTGACTAATCACATACAAGTAACTATACAGTAGTTGAATTTTAAAAGCCTCCACACAGGTATCTGTAGAACAGCTTAAACTAAACCATGACTTTTACTGCTAAGAAAATGGCAGGTGATATAAATAACATAACTGTTGAAGGTTTAAGGATTTTAAACCAATAATTTCATAAGACATCTTTGAACAGCAAAATCTTTAATGGTCTTAATGTGAAGCAGTTGACACTAGTCTATTAACGCATAACTTTACAGACCTCCTCACAGGTAGTTTCTCACAGTGAGAAAAACATTAACTTTAATATGGCAATAAATTATGGCTCTCCTATAAAGTAAAAAGATCACTGTTACAACATTATTAGTTTCTCAGTATCTGAAAACAGAGGCCAGGTCATGCTGAGGTGTTAAAAGCACAGAATCTATCCTCTATTAATGGCAGCTGACTGGATACTGCCTTCATTTTATAATTCATTATTTTTTGTGTTTTTAATGTGGCGTACATACCCAGCCGCCAACAAGGCCATTTTGACCTGGCAATCAGGCACGGTATAAATAATTTACTTAGAACTTGAAATGTAAGGTATGGCACCATAGTCAGTTGAGGAACTGCATGGTTATGTAACCTTGCAGACTTAGAGGATGACAACTGGTACTGGACCATGCACAATTTGTTTGTTTTTCAATCGCAAGCTATTGCTGAATAACTTTAAGGAAACATTATTGGTCAGTTTCTCAAACAAAGTTCAACAACTATTCTCAACCAAAATAGGTTTCCCGCTAAAACACTTGTCTTTTCGTAGAATACATAAACAGAGCTCACTATTGCATCTGTAGCAAGTCTCCACCAGCCATTAATTCCCCCTAAGGCACCAAAGTTAATGTATAAAATTAATTGCCATTCACCTGTCACCATACATTTCTTTTATGAACAGCATGAGCTTAGTAAACAATTTTCTGATCTATCAAGTTTTACATGTCTTCAGTCTTTTTCAATATGGTTTGGAAAATGAGCTGCATATCCCACATCAGTATCTGAAAACTTCATATAAACACATACATCAATAATGTCTTCAAGAGGAATAACATCAAATCTGTTCTGAGCTGGTTGCTGGAGACAGACAATGTGGTTCACCGGACTTGCTCCCAACAATTCATCACTGTTACAGATACGGTGACCAGTCAAGGGCATTGGTGCAATGATTGCCCCACAGGCCAATCTCAGATTATCCTTGACAGCAAAGAATACTTCAACTTGCCCATAGAATATGGTTGCTCCCCGTTGGTATGCAACGGTGAAGTTGTTTCTCCTAGAAACTCTCTTGTATGTTCTGGAGTGGAACATTGCATCCCCAGTTTCGAGTCTGGAGAAAAATGTGACATCGGAAATGGATTCCACACCAAGATATAACAGGAGGTCTTCTTCATAGGGTGCATTTCTTCATTGCTCCCACTGCATAGAAGTCATTTTTTAGGTGTGTTCTGTTAGTCCTATAAAAAAGCATGGAAATTTGTGTGTTGCAGTAGTCTCAAATTATCAGTTGAAATATTTTATTAATAAGGTACAGTCACAGTACACTGCAGATGAGCCCCCTACCCATCACCCCTACCAACAAATAAGATCTGTACGAGGTGCCATGTCTTATTATTTGTAACTCATTATACTGTAAATTTTAAGAGATGCTGACCTGTCAGTGCGTCCACACAGTTGGAAAACCACATCTTTAGCACATCCTTGAGGCATCTCGTCTATCATCTCTGGCATGCGCTGATGGCTTGTAACAGCGGTCATTATCTTTAATAAATAACAAACACCAAATACTATTTTCACTTGTTATTTAAGAAAACAAACTTTCATATTATCTATTTTTACTACATTTAACTGCAGTCATCTTAAGTCAACCAGAAGAAGAAAGGCAAGGAAACTGCACTTTAAATACAGTGTATGACAATTTAAGAATCTCTTACCTGACTTGCAATATTTTGTGTTCCATGGAAATAGCTGCTTATGTCCCCATTCCAATCTTCAAACACAAAAAGGGAACTGCACCACAAGGGACCATGGTCAGACACTGAGTTCTTGAGATGAAGGAGCATGTGTTGATTCATCAACACATATCTTGGGCCTATGGAATCAGGATTCATGAGAAATTAAGGGTTAGTTGTAAAACAAAATTAATAACTTCAGACAGTGTTCCACAATGGCTACATTGAGTTCGGTCCAGCGTATTCCTATTTCAAAACTTGTCAACCTGGTGTGTGCATCAGCGATTATTGTTCTGGCCACATTTCATATGGGATGGACCAAAGAAGACTGAAATATCTCCGCAGCTTATAAAAACTGACTGTAAAATGAGATCCTAGCCATTCTCAAGCAATTATTTTTGAGAATTTCCTTGTCTAAACAAGAGCCTCACAAATTAAAAAATGTGCAACTTGTTGCTTATTGCTCCTACTGTTTTTGTTATAAGATTTACTCCACGATTTAAATCTTTCAAAAGCGAGCCAGTTTGGTTCGACTGGATCCATGTATTACGTGGTATTAAAGTAACTTATGGTTAGTGACCTTTACTTCCCTATAATATTAACTTCCCTTCCTCCCAACATGAACTAGCAAAAGTTTCCTTG
This sequence comes from Siderastrea siderea, assembly GCA_964030785.1. Classification (NCBI taxonomy): domain Eukaryota; kingdom Metazoa; phylum Cnidaria; class Anthozoa; order Scleractinia; family Rhizangiidae; genus Siderastrea; species Siderastrea siderea. The sequence goes on along the minus strand of OZ034969.1, from coordinate 44,221,775 downwards.
AAACTCATGTTGTTTCAAGCAAACAGGAGGAGGTAAAATGAAACATATCAAACTCACTGAAGAATCAGGGAGAAACAGGGATATTTGCAGAAGGTAATGTAGAAATCAAAGACGCAGGACAGCAAAACTGACGGTAAGGTGATATTTTTATGGAATCGTCAACATATTTCATTGCTGTTTGCTTGAAACAACATTCAGTGAGAACTCAAAAGCCATGTTTCTTATAGCTCATGATTAGGCAAAAACAAATAATGACTTGACCAGATTGAATGAATCTTTTTACACAAGGGTTATGGTTGGAGTTCACTGAACAGCAACAACCCTTTTCACCCCGGTTATAAGAAAATGTTGCAACATTATCATTTTCAAGAGAAACACAATTCTTTCCAACTTTCTTGACGTAAATACCATTTTGAAAGTGTTCTTATACTTGGGCCAACACTTCAAATGACAGAGGATGAAATCTTTTTGAAAGTAACAAAAATGAAAGTTTTTTGATACTATTTAAAATCTTCCATTGCCTTCGTATATTAATAGAATTCTAAAAGGGAAATTTTGTAAATGAATGACTTCTTTTAAACACAAAAGAAACTTACCAATGAAAAACTTTTGCAGCTGCTTAACAATGGGGACTTCAACGAAGAATTGATCAGCTTTGGAAATACTTTTACCACAAATCTTGCAGTTACCAGTGGCATTTGAATCCTCTTGTTTACCAAAGTACGCCTTGCAGTAGTTGCAAAAGTAGTGCTTTACAATGTCTCCTTTAGCTTGGCTCACAAATTCGAATAGTTTTTCACTGTTGTCTTGCAGTTGTTGGGCCGAGGACAGTGAGCCTCAATTACTGCGAGCAAGTCGTTGAATGCTTCTCTTGTAAGCTTCTGCTTCATCACGAATGATAACAAAAGAACAACACTCGAGGTGCTTGAAAGTGGGGCACCTGAATAAAGGATATCATCGGCCTCTACTTGGCAATGTTCTGGAATGGATTCCGTGTCCAATTCAGTCCTTCGTATTCACTAGAACTAGAAGAGTCCCAGCAAGCGTCTCTTTCCTTTACGTAACGCTGATACGATGTATGAGTTGAGTCCAATGGTCCATCTTCGCTCAGTCTGGTGTCAGTTACCTCCTCGAAATCACAACTACTTACTTCCGATGTGTCTTGTGTTTGCTTAGCACTGCAGGATTCAACCAGGTCACTAGGCAATGTGTTTGTTGTTTCACAATCGGCTTTGTCACAATTGACCACTTCGCTATTTTCGTATTCGCGATTGTGTTTGTTGCTAATACAGTGAGAAAAAGTTGGACAAAGAGAGGTCTTACGGACGTTAATTCTATCACTTTTTCTTCTCCTCGCTGCTGGAAATTTATACGGGTAGGAATGACGCATATATTCTTTATACCTCCCTCCTCGTTTCTGGGTACCTGCACCGTCCGCCATGTTTTTTGTCGCAGCGTGACCTCATTCCCAGGATTCTCTCCAAAAAGACAATGCGTGCCTAATGCGCGTGCGTCGTCGATTTGTTGATTCCCTAGTGACAGTTCACGTGGGCTTTCGTAACCAATGATGTGAATGCCAGAAAAAGCGCGTCTCTTCCGAATTTCTCTCACATTCTAGCGTGACCAACAAAGAGCGTGAGTTTGTAGCTTTCTTTCGTCTACTAAATTGCAGAATTTCAGTTGAACTTTTCTTCGATTGCGGTCAAATTTAGCTATCGATGGCTGCACGTGAGTCAAGGAAAAGAACAGCCCCAGCACGTTTAAGAGAAGGTGAGTTAAAGTGTAGTGATCAAACATCCCAGCTATTCATTTTAATATGGCGTCGTTGTGCACTTTGTCCAGAACGAATGAAGGATTTTTCCAGTAAAGCTGTTGAACCTTAAGAGGTTTTTTGATCGTTCAATAAAAAGTAATAACTTTGAAAGTGCCTACATATTTTTTTCAACCAGTGAACTTCCCCCTTCGCTTACTTCTGAACATTTCATACGGCAGAGATTTGGTACCTTGTAAACTATGAAGATGATGGGAACTTGAGGGTGTTAAGTGAAGATGAAATCCGTCCTATCTTCGAAGACAATGATGAAGAGGAAGAAATAGAGGTTGATGACATTGTCAGCGCCATATGGGCTCCTAATGGCCAGTATTATGATGCCAGGGTCTTAAAGATAGGAGGTGAGTTTCATTTCTTTGGCCAAGTGAGCTACCAGCAAAGGGCACCTATAGCTATATATATATTTCAAAATTTTAATTTTGCCATCAGAATTGACTGAAACCTGACTTCGCAGGGCCAAATTTAAGCATTCTGAAGCTGGTGAAATATAGTTTTAGCAGGCAAAGTTCAATCTTAGTCATAAGCAGAAAGTTGTTCTGTGCTCAGTACTCTAATTTTTTATTACCATCTAACTGAGAACAGCTATGTGTAAACATGGCTGTTAAGTTGAAATGAATCATTGGTCAAATTGTGTCAAGTATTTATTCAAGATTATTACTGTAGTCTCAATGAAAGAACAATAAAACTTAAACTGCAATGCGAAATTTATTTTGATATAAAACATTTCATTTTAAACAGCTCTACAACATACCCCAAAGCAAATTGGTATGTAACAAAAAACAAGTTTGATGTATTAAAAACTTACTAATTCATATAGTTTAGAGGTGAACATGTCGCTTTCATGGAAAATCACTGTCCGAAAATTTCTAACAGTTGACAGAAATGAGCTTATGAAGGAAAGAGTGAAGCTAGAGAAGAGCCAGAAAAATGGAGAAAAGATGACAGATGCCATTCAAGTACCCGGGGCCAACCAAAAGAGAAAGAATTCAAAAGCTGCGGGTGGTCAGAAAAAGAAAACCAGAAAAAACCCCGGTGAAAATAACATTGGAGAACAGCCACAAGTGAAGAAGGTGCAGAAACAAAAAGATGACAAAGAAAATGATCAAAAAGCAAAAGAAAGGGAGGAGAAGAAAAAGAAGAAGGAAGCAGATAAACAAAGACAGGAATTCTTACTCAAAACAAGAAAAGCTCAGGCTGCAGCACAATGGGCAACTACCGATTCTCCACGCAATGGCAACCACCATGCAGAAGCAGAGGTGACCATTCTCACTGAAGTAGATCCTATTCCGGCAGCAGAATTTACACCTGTACCCCTTCGCAATAGAAATTCAGCTGCAACCACTGCCAGTCCTGCATCAAATACAACACCGGTGCCCAGTCCAATCTCATCTTCTGCCAAGAAAAACCAGAGACCGGTAGTCCCCCAACAAAACAGTGACCGTGTAGCAGTGTATTTACAACAGTGCGAGTCTGTGGCAGAAACCTGTATTGACCACTGTCTGGACGACCAGGATGAGGCCTTAGCTGATGTGATCTCCCCTCACACCAGTCAACAAACACTGCAAAGAACTTCCTCAAACTTAACGTCAACCAAAAAAAGCAAAAGCACATCGCTGCCACACAATACTCACTGTGCCACTGTCTGTAACTCTGCAACCTCACCTGTTGTATCCACAGAGTCACCTCAACTTCTCCATTCTAAGAGCACTTATTCATGGCAAGGCGAGACTCCTAGAAGGCTGCCAAACAAAGAGAAGAGCAACTGTGATCCCAGGAGGGGTTTACATTTTCAGAGCTCCCTGGTGGAAAGTAGCAGTGAAGATGAACATACTTCTGATCATTGCTTACAAGATAAACCTGATCTTCCCCAAAGCAGATGCTGTAGGGAACAATGGCTTGAAAATGAGGCGCTGAGGAAGAGGCTACAGAAACTACACAAAAGACTCAACATTACATGTAAGTAGAAATACACTAGTTAAGTGAGGGTTTTTCTTTACTTTTGACTTAAAATTACATACCATGTAGGTTTTCTGGCTGCCATGTTCTTTATTCTTTATAGTGTTTACAAAATGTCGGACAATTTGCCCTCTTTTTACTAGTAACAGTCAACGCAGCTGCACCGGATGGACTTATTTTACTGATAGTTTAACGTCCTGTAGTAAATACCTCATTGCAGTATTGTGTGCCATGTATATTTAGTGTTAAACCTGATTTTCACAAGTTAGAAAATCCCAGATGACTAAAGATTTGCATTGTTTTTGGACCATCCCAGACATTCCCAATCAGAATGTTCTGGGATGACATCTACAACATGTTTACTTTTATGTTTATTTTAAGTGCCCCCAAAATACTAGCAAATTTAAATACCATTATTGCAAGTGCAAAGTGAATGACTGCAAAGTCATTTTTGGAGAACATCGGGGGACTGCCTTAACCCTTGCGAAATGAAGCTAAGAATTTCCTAAGAATCCCTAGGAATTCTTTCCTAAGAATTCCCAGGAATTCCTAGGAATTCTTAGGAATGAAGGTGTGAATTTTCACGGTAATTGGAACATGGAATTCCTAGGAATTCCTAGGAATTCCAAGCTTTGCATGGTCTTAGATTAGCTTGGATAAAATTCCTAGGAATTCCTAGGAATTCCTAGGAATCTGAGAGGATTAAATAAAATCTGAGAAAAAAAATTGAATTCCTAGGAATTTCTGGGAATTACTGAGAATAGTTACTACTAGGATCTTAATTATGCACATCAAACAACAAACAAACTTAAAGTTGATTAAGTATTTATTCGAAAAATTTTAAGGATTCTTTACAAGTTTGTCATCCAGGCCACAAAATTCAACATTGTTTTGATTTATTGAAAATTTTAAACTTAATGCCTGTACTATAAAGCCTTAAAACCTTTTCTTGTGAATATATTTAGAGCATTAATTCATCACAGATTCAGCACTCTGGAAACAAGCCTGGAGACTACATCTTGTACTGACGCAGTGGAAACTAACCTGGAGACTACATCTTGTAATGACGCAGTGCAGCTGTGATTAAAATAATATCTCCACAAAGTTCACAAGAGTCTTTATATGACATATTGAATACTATATTTCTTGCACATACTGTATGTACATGACTTACATGTATGTATTGTTCCCTGAAATTCACATCAGTGAATACATTTTCAAGAATTGTCAACACAGTCAGTGACTGGAAGAAAATTCAATTCAACATTGGAAAAATTACTATTATTTAATTCTGAATACTTCTTTTAAATAAAGCTTCATCAGTATACACAAAGTGAATCAGACAACAAAGTCATTGTCTTGGTTTTTCTTTTTTCACAAAATATTTTGCTGTGCTCAATCAGAGTGGATTAGAGACAACTTACAATACATTTACAATTGCATTGTGTCCTGGTTATAAGTTTGAGTAGCTATTAAGAGTGACTTAGCTTTAATACTGAGAAGGCTACTCTTGACTTGACACTGCAGTGTTCTGGCCATGAGTGTCTCATCTGTTCTCACAGCAGCTGATCGTGAATTGAATATATACCTAGTAGAGCAAGACAGAACATTGTGTGATTAAAATCAGTTCTGAGTTATTGTTGTATTCAGTTAACAGTTCTGTTCTTTCAATTCTCTAGAAAATGATCTCTATTATTGCTTTCAGATCAAGACATTGTAAACTCAAAACATCAGAGTTATCTTGTGTCTTTTTATAAACTAAAGCGATGGAAACACTCTGCAGTGGAAAGGCACTGGAGAACATTATATGTGATGTTTCATTTTAACTTCTCTAAAAACTGCACAACTGTGCCATAACTGTTTCTTTAGTTAAATAAACCTGCCTCAAATGTAACTAGCTAGTTCGGCATGTAAATATAGCTTCGAATTCAAGAAGACAAGAGAGAACATGATCTTCTTAAAATCGATAATTTTGAAGCCAATCTTTCATTACAAATCATTTTCTTTTAAACTCACCTCCTTCTTAAGAGTAGATATCCAAATTTTGTTGCTTTGAGACATCATTTAAGCTTGAAAGAATAGGAAATCCAACGAAACGTGTTGAACATTTGAAATTTGTGGCGCCGGAATATTCACACCAGGCAAACTTAATCAACACGCCGACCGATTGAGTCGATTGCAGTTTCCCGATGACACTAACGATCTTTTCCCTTCTTACCAGGATATCTCTCCCAGTTGGACCACCGCGCCAAGCTTGTCTCCGCCGCTGCCTACGCTAGCTCCACAATAGCTACACGTCGTTCCCAGTGGAGAGCCTATCTGCGCTTCTGTGCGTCGTTTGGTTTGGTGCCTATCCCAGCTTCGCCCAGAACTGTCATTCGATTCCTCATCCATTTGTCTACTTACTACAAGTACTCAACGATCCTTAATTACCTGTCAGCCATTAACGTCCTTCATAGACACTTTGGCCACAATGTCACCTTTCAGGATGTTTTTGCTGTCAAACTAATCATTCGCGGTCTCCGGCGCATTTTGGGTGATGTACAAGAACAAAAATTACCCATTACTCCGGAGATTCTTTTGCGCATCCGTTCCGAGCTTATGGCCGATAGAGACTCGGGCTTCTGGGCGGCGATGCTCATTGGTTTTTACTCCTTTTTTCGCAAGTCTAATCTTGTTCCCAAATCTGCCAAAGATTACGACCCTTCAAAAACCCTGTCACGCGAGGATATTATCGTCCGCCCTTGGGGTTTAGTAATCTGTGTGCAGTGGTCCAAGACCATCCAGTTCAAACAACGCAAGCTACTCATACCGGTTGTTCACCTTCCCTCGAATCACCCCTTGTGCCCGGTGCAGGCCTACGAACGTCACTTACGCCTATTCCCCGCACCACCCTCCTCGCCTGCCTTTCTGCATTTTCGTGCGGATTACGCCACGCCCATCACGCACTCTGTATTTACCGCCAAATTACACAAGTCCCTGAGTCTCGCAGGGCTTCAGGCCTCTCACTACTCTGGTCATAGCTTTCGGCGTGGGGGAGCAACGTACGCCTTCCGTTGTGGTGCGCCTATCGAACTCATCAGTCTGCAAGGAGACTGGTCTTCAGATGCTGTGCTGCTGTACATAGCTCAGCCATTAGAACGTCGTTTGTCTGTGGCACATCTTATCGCGAAGAACATTATATCATCTTCTACCTGATCCTCCCATTCACCACCCTGTTTTTTTATTATTATTATTATTTTTTTCCTTATTTTTCTCTCTGTTTGTCTGGCGGTTTGGGCGGGCCGCATCAGGGGGGGACAGTCTCGGTCTCAGCTCCTCGGCTCCCCCTTTGATGCGGCTTTGCTTTTCCCGGCAAACAATAAAGTTTTATTGTAAATGTTTACCCTGTGTGTTTTCTTCATTAACCTACGTAGGATTATAAACTAAAGCGATGGAAACACTCTGCAGTGGAAAGGCACTGGAGAACATTATATGTGATGTTTCATTTTAACTTCTCTAAAAACTGCACAACTGTGCCATAACTGTTTCTTTAGTTAAATAAACCTGCCTCAAATGCAACTAGCTAGTTCGGCATGTAAATATAGCTTCGAATTCAAGAAGACAAGAGAGAACATGATCTTCTTAAAATCGATAATTTTGAAGCCAATCTTTCATTACAAATCATTTTCTTTTAAACTCACCTCCTTCTTAAGAGTAGATATCCAAATTTTGTTGCTTTGAGACATCATTTAAGCTTGAAAGAATAGGAAATCCAACGAAACGTGTTGAACATTTGAAATTTGTGGCGCCGGAATATTCACACCAGGCTGCTGACCAAAGCGGCTCATTCATTACCAGTTTCTCTTCACATATTCAGGATTCCAAAATGGCTGCTGCTCCAGGCTCCACTTTTCTTGCTCACTTTAAGGATTGCATTCTGCTAAGAAGTCACAACGGAACCGTTTTTTGGGACCTATGGAGACTTAGAACAAATATACCCCTGCAAAAGTTCGAAGCCTGGGGATTTTAATCGTTAAATTGCTGTGGTTGCGTGAATGTTAATACATACAATGTATGCAATCAATGCTGAACTGAACAGATATGATCATGTAAATTAACAAGGTAAAGTAAAACTGATTATTCTTTGACAAATGATTTTTTCTGTTTTATGGCTAATTCTTGCACAGACTAAGCATAACATTCCAAGTAGAAATTGAAACTCAATAAATGTGTTTATCTGAAAGTTTGAATATTTTGACGGATACATGTACTTTGTAGTAAATATAGCAGTTTTGTTTTTCGGTGGCTGTTTTGTTTTTGTCCAAACGTCAAGAGATACTTGGTGTGAGAAAACTCCAAAGCAGTTTAGCGATCTACACTTAGATAACCACTCTTAAATGCCCAAAAATAACACTAAGCTTTAACTTGAAAAGATCTTGAGAATTCTTAGGAATTCCTAGGAATTCCAAGCCGTATTAGATCTTATAAGATCTATTCCCAGAAATTCCCAAGAAATCCAAGCTTTTTAAATTGTAGGTAATTTGCATAGCTTGGAATTCCCAGGAATTCCTAGGAATTCCAAGCCTACACAGAGCTTATATCTTTCATTCCCAGAAATTCCCAAGAATTCCAAGCTTTCTTAGTCACAGCTAATTTGCATAGTTGGGAATTTTTGGGAATTCTTAGGAATTCCTAGCAATTCCTAGGAATTCGCAGAAAGCTGGGAATCCATTTCGCAAGGGTATAAACCAAATCCCTGATCATTTGTGATTTTCCCTGACATTCCCTGATGCAAACAGTTACGTATCAGATTTCCTGACATGATGCTACCAACCAAATATACTGCTACACAGGACTGTCAAACAGTCAGTGAATATCTACATGTAAAATAAAAATTTGTTAATTTTGATATACAGTGAAAACAAAGACAGTGGAGGAAGTGGTTAATAACAGACCTGCACCTGGTGTACTTGATTATTCTTTGGCAGCAGAATATGAGGTAATATACTCTCTATTTTGGCATTCTGTGGTTGTGAATAAATTGCTTGCTTTTATAGCAAAGGTTGCCATGGCTGGATGTCATGGTATGTGGCTTTGCAAGGATAGATATATCACAGAAATTTGGGAGAGCTACTGAATGTTTCAAAACATGCACATATTATTTTCTGTTATAAAATAAATGTACCTAACAGTTGGTCATACTTTTATACTTACAGATGGTAGAACTTGTGGAAGGGTCAGCGGTATACTGGTACTCCCAACAACGTGCGCACTACTCGGCCTTTAAGAGTTGGTCAGGTTATGTTAATGCTGCTATTGATATTTTCTTCACGAAAGAGAAGCTATCAGTGTCGTGTGCAATGGGGAATGAAAAAAGAACCAAGGCTGCTGAAAGCCGCCAAACTCTGAATCCTCTTATTGTTCAAGCAATAATTGGTAGGTGTATGAGTCTTTTTTCTGATCACGTTATCTTTTTGTATTGTATTTGTTGTGGTGCAAATTTTTAAACTAAAAGCTATGGCATTTGCAATATCAAAGTACCCATCCAATTATCAAACAGGCACTTTTCTGTGCCAGGCAGAAAAATAAGCAAGAAAAAGAATCAGTTAAGCACAGGCTTACCATCTTCCATTTGTGTTGCGGACCTGTGCTAGCTGTATATTAATGGCCGCTTTGGTTGTGTTCAAAGGATTTTGTGAATACGATAATTATGGCTTTTTGAACGGATGAAAGTCAAATGAAAACCCTTAGAAACATGAACACTGTGTTAATGTTTGTTATTATGGGCTTAGTTTGCATTGGCGATTTAAAGCTCTGGGAAGCGAGTTTGACCTACTCTATAAATATTGGAAAATGGAAAATCTGTTGTGTTGTGTCTACAACACAAACGGAGGATGGTAAGCCTGTGATCACTGCAAAGAGGTGCAAAAAATGATGTTTCGAAGGCTAGCCCTGATTCACTTGACTAATTGCTTGAAGTGTCAGCTTTTGAATCTCTTCACAGTGGCCAATTCGCATTATCAACTCAGTTGATAAAACCAAAATTTTCTGCTTCACTCCTCAGCGATGCAGCATCACAGTTTCTTTAGAATCTAGCCCCCATGATTCACATCTGATTGATAATAAACAATAAGCCATACAAAGTTCTTATACAATTTTCTACATTCCATTGGTAATGTTTACAATACTTTTGTTACCTGCATGCTTAAATCCTATGGTTAAATGAATTCACTTCATACAGACATTCTGTGCTCCAAACAATATCCTCGTTACAAGCATTGAATTGGGAGGATAAGCAATCCAGATTAAAAACACATTAATTAAATTTTCCATAGTTTAACAAGCATTAAATTTTAATTTTTTATTTTGCTTTTAGGTAAAGTATGTTCAAAGTTCAACAAAGAAGGTGTCTCACCAAGTCAAGTTGTGCAGAAGATAAACATGAAATGTGTTGAGGCCAGGCGCCCCCAAAGAATCCGCGTAACTGCCAGGGATGCGACCAGGCCCGAATGAACAATAATATTACTAATATTGGTTGCTAACTTAATGTGAAAGTCACTTCTCTTTTTTATGAATTAAGCTTAGAGGTGCACATGCTCATTACACTGTACATTAAGTAGCTTTAACGTTTGAAGTTTTCCAGAGTGTGAACAAAATATCATCTTTCCAAAGTGACTTTTCTTTTCTCTATTTTGTGAATTAAGTTGAGGTGAAGATGCTTACTAATTGAAGTTTAAAGTTTTCCAGACTCATTTGAACAAAATGTAATCCGTGCAGAGTGGCTTATGTCTTCAAGAATAGTTTGCATTAAAAGTATTCAAAACTGAAACACAAAGCTGTGGCCTTCCTGTATATTTAAAGTGATAAAATGGTAACAAATTTCTGCAAGTACTGTTTAAGTTACTGGGTATGCATTATTAAATAAAAGATATAAGGTCTGGGTTATTCACAATCCCATAGCTTTTCCATAGTGCATGGAATAAGGGTTGTGGATAGATGGGATTGGTATGGGATTGCCATGCCCCTACTAATCCCAGTCACCGTACCATTCCCATATAAGGGAATAGTATGGATTTTTACGAAATACGTAGCTTTCCCATATACAGAACCCCATAGCTTTTCCATGAGAGGAATCCCATAGCTTTTCCATAGTTTATGAATTATATAATGGGAAATGATGGGATTGGTATGGGATTGTCATGCCCATACCATTCCCAGTCACCATACCATTTCCTTATATGGGAATAGTCTGGATTTGTACGAAATACGTAGCTTTCCCATAGAGAATAACAATACAGGGCAGTGTGTGGGTATGATATGGGCAGTGGTGTGCCATATTAAAACCTTACCAAACCCATATATGGACCATAGAATATCCCACATCAGGTCCATAGTTGGACCATATATGCCCCATACCACTCAGTTTGGGAAGCTTGAGTAGATCTTGAACGGCAATGAACACATACATAAACTTTTGCAATCTTCGAAATATCTTTTATAAAGAAAGCATGCCCTTCGTAAATTCCAATTGTCAAAATATTTGTTAATTTAGCTGGTGGTGTTCTTCTAAGATGCCATATCACTTCACCATCCTTCAAACGTTCAGGCTCATATACACGAATACCCAACCAATCTTTGAAAATTTGTTTTTTATTAAAATGTTTTTCAACCTTATCAAGTTCATCTAAAGATGTTTTTTGGCAGTTTTGTGGAATAGCTGTAAGGTTAAAGAAACTCTTAGCAAATTCCCGTGCTGCCGTTGTACTTCGATCTGGTCTTGTACCTCGGTGTACCGCAATACACCGCCAAAGACATAAGTTGTCTCTGTAAGTGTCTAAAGCTAGCATATTACGACTATGTGAAAGGTTACGCAGCCAATCTGGTAATGGTCCTGTTCCTAAAAGTGGCTGACGGTCAAGAACAACCTTTATATCAACATTAAAGTAGGCTTCAAACACCCATTTTGTGTTCGGTCTTTCGATGTTGTCAGGGTCCTGGCATACCTTCTCCCGCTCACTCAACCATTTCTCCGCATCAGAAAAATAATCAAACCATGGTGAGCCTTTGTTAGTGTAATAAACAATAACCGTTCCATCTTCAATGTTTCGTATCTGATTACTAAAAATATGTCTAACGTAGAAAGATGTGTGAACTTTCTCTCTTATTTTTGACATAAAATCTGCTGTAAGATCACTTTCAAGTTCTCGAATGAAGCGCCAGCGGATGTAATGTCGCCCTCTTTTTTCTTCTCCCTCATATTCGGAAGTGTCATATAAATCAAGAATCTCATTCTGATAGTTTGTAACATTTCGGATATTATCTCGGGTAATTGGATCAAACTTTCTCAAAATTTCTTGTGTTTTTCTCCCCCTTTTACGAGGAGGAGCGATCGGTTGAAATATTTTAGGAATTAAAGGTTTTTTTAAACTCTTCTCCACTTTCTCAGAAATAGCTTCATCCAATATGTCCTGAATAGTTTTTCGTACAGCAGGAGCGTCCTCTGCAAGTGATTGCTCTAAAGCTTGTAACGTTGCTGGATCAAGTTCTTTCAAAAGCTCTTCAATGTTTATGTTATGTGCAGACATTTCAACTTGGATATAATAAAAAGATATGTCATTCTTTAATTTAAATTTTTTTATGGTGGGGTGGTTTATTTCGGCTAAGTAGTATATCGTGGATTTAACAATTACTTCCTGATACTCAGAGGTTTATTTTTAAATTTTAAAACCCCCACCATAATAAACAAATGACGCAAGGAGTTTGTTTATTATGGTGGGGGTTTTAAAATTTAAAAATAAACCTCTGAGCATCAGGTGGTATTTGTTAAATCCACGATATACTACTAATGATTAAATAACTTATGCCACAAATTCAAATTAAACCCACATCACCAAGACTGTGCTGCAGAAGGGTCAATTAGACGGTGTTACGTGTGGTGTGAGAAATTTCATATTATATGGTCTTCTTGAGATAACAGGAGGAGGGTCAACGAGAAGAGAGGCACAAATCTGCTTAAAACGTGTGGTGTTTAAAGAGGACCACATAAATCAAATGGAAGCAGAGTGACTTGCAATGAAAATTATCAATGCTGAGCTGAACTGCTTCGTTTTATTTGACGAAACATGTTGTACACGAGGGATTTATAAATATTCCTATAGCTATCTCTGATTAACTAAAACGTCTTGTCTCGTTGTCGGTCAAGTTTATTTTCTGATTAATACAAAATTCTCTTATCTGAAAGAAAAACATGATTTCTTTTTGTTTGGCTAATTTACCACAGGCCAATTCGACTTGCAAACAGTTCAAGGAAGGCATCGCAATCTTCTTAAACATTATCTCTTTACGACACAAAAGAATATTTCAACATGCTTTCATGGTGTAAGCTGAAAAACACGACTTTTAAGTCAACTTCCCTTGCTGAGGTGACGTGCACATGTGCTTGTTACTCTTGTCGTACCGTGTAGTCGTTGAAGAGCGAGCCACGATAGCTGTTTGATGTCGCTTCCGCTGTCATCGAGATCTGTTCTTGAATTTGGGTGCGGGTGTTTATGGCTGTGCTAAAAGGAAAAGAGCTTTCGGCCGTCAGACTTCTTGACAAAACTTCACTGCAGTGTTCAGTGAAGCACAGTGCAGTTGAGAAATGGATGGCCGCATGTTGTAGAACGCTAAACTCTGCTCACTACGTACGGTGACAAGATATTGCCATAATATGGCGAATTCTGGATACCGACATTCGACCACTGACACTGTAGTCGGTGAAGACTTTCGACAGTTTTGCTGCCTTGCTGATGTTTTTCATCATGTTGTCGAGCTTGTTGACACCGATCGGTCGTGCATCGTACCAGACTTCATCATCTTGTTCCACTGCGTCTTCGGATATTGAAAAACTGCATCGTTTTCAGGATCCAATTTCGCTATGTAAAACTTCATGGCTTTGTAATCGTCGTTTTCTTCAGTGGTTCCGTACATCCCTGCCAATATTTCATTGCTTGGGACATCACTCATACCTCCTGGGTGATGTTCTCCATCTCCGACTCACTAAGAGTTGCGATGACGCCGGCCTTGCTTGCTCTCTTTTTTCCTTTTTTTGGGTTCGTTTTCGGTGTTGAAAACTCCAATCCCAAAGAAAAAGTAGGCAGATCTTCTTCATGGGCTGGTTCGCTTACTGCCATGTTAAGTTTAACTTTCTGCTAAGGGTTCCCCCGTATTTGAATGCAAAATGCTCACTTGCGAAGAAAATGCTTTTTCTCACGGCATTTGCTCACTGACTGACTGACTGACTGACTGACTGACTGACTGACTGACTGACTGACTCACTCACTCACTCGCTCACTCACTTCCTAGACAGGGGAGCTCATGGTAGTGTTATATCTCTCAGTTAGTGTGCACGCTCTAATTATTTGCAGCCCATTTTTCTTTTTTTACGGGCCGAAGAATATAAAAATCCTGGCTCCTGTTTACGGAGGTTGTACACGTTGAAGATTAATCTAGATTAGAAAAATTCTGTAAAAGCCACTGTGAATATGATTAGCAGCGACTGTCAAGCTAAAAGCATTAACAATTTCAACTAACATGAAATTATGAATATATGAAATCAGTCATATATTTGAACTGCGGAATGAAGCAATAAATATAAAGAAGATCCTCGCAGTTATTAACGCAACTTATGCAGTTGCGAAAAGAAAGCCTGAAAAAGTCAGGCTTGCCGGGATTCGAACCCTGACCTCTGCGATACCGGTGCAGCGCTCTAACCAATTGAGCTAACAAACCAACTGGAGCCATGACCAGCTCCCAGTTGGTTTGTTAGCTCAATTGGTTAAAGCGCTGCACCGGTATCGCAGAGGTCAGGGTTCGAATCCCGGCAAGCCTGATATTTTCAGGCTTTCTTTTCGCAACTGCATAGGTTGCGTTAATAACTGCGAGGATCTTCTTTACATTTATTTAATTTCAACTAAGGCGCCTGCATTGTCACTGATAAGTCCCTAGAGTAAAAAGTAGAATCAAACATGCAAAGAGCGTGAAAACTAGAATTTAAAATGGCTGCATCAACCAAGGCATTCTATTTTCGGAAATATTAAACCATTTTAAGCCCTTTTAAACATTTTTAATCCATTTTAAACATTTAAAACCATTCTATTTTTGAAAATCTTAAATCCTTTTTAACCCTTTTGGGCTGACTTTCGTGAAGCAATACTCTTGATAGATAACGTATTAAAAAATGATATATCTTTGCGTCTTGCCTCATCTTGGAAATTTTGGCCAATTCTGCCAGAGTTCCAAAAAGTGCCAGAGAACCATTAAAGTTTACTTGCTAAATCGATGACAAGTTTTGCACTTTCCTGTAAAGTTAGAAAGGCGATAAAGAGGCGAACAAACCAACAACAGATAAAGAAGGGAAAAGAAAGAAAGTAAGGCAAAAAGTAAGGTTCGATTTTAATATTGATTGTTTATAGCAAAAAGTAGACAAAAAAAGTGAAGGTAGAAATAAGCATTACATACAACATGACAAGAACTACCTGTGTTATGAATGTTACCTTTAAATATCCAGAAACGGCGTTGAAAATCCCTCAATATTCACACGCCCAGTCGGTTGCCTACAAATCCCTTACCATCCTGGACCCCAGACCTCTCCCTGTCAGGAAACAATTGTTAATTGCTACTCAAGGAATATGACACAATAGCCGTCACCTTCTTACTCGGAAATCCCCGTCTTACTAGGAAATTCCCCCTGAGTAAAAGCGAACTAGCATCCCCCATTTCAAAGTATAAGTTGGCAGTTTGTCATCTGAGGTAAGAGAACGCAATGAAGGGGCCCAAATGTTCCTCCAAATGAGAAGACGGGTCACAAGAAAGACGAACGCTTTCAAAGTGAACATATGTTCATGTTTTCGTAGCTAGAAAAAAATTTCCCTCTATTAAAGACAACTGCGAAGCGAAGAACTGGAACGCGTGGGTATAATATACGATTACCTGCGATAGAGTTTGAAGGGTACTCTGAAATATTGAAGGCTTGTCTCTTGTCTTACAGAAATCAGGCTGGCAATCATATACTTCAGCTTTGTTATTTCATCACTCTGAAATACAAAATGCTTATTCCTTGTCGATTTAACTATATCTATTCTCGTAGCCAGAAAAATTTCCCTCTATTAATGACAACTGCGAAGCGAAGAACTGGAACGCGTGGGTATAATATATGATTACCTGCGATAGAGTTTGAAGGGTACTCTGAAATATTGAAGGCTTGTCTCTTGTCTATTTGAAGTGTACCCATTCAAGACTGGAAGTTCTGTCTCCGTGGATCCCTCTATTCATCTATCTAAAACTTTTGTTTACCGAAATCAGGCTGGCAATCATATACTTCAGCTTTGTTATTTCATCACTCTGGAATACAAAATGCTTATTCCTTGTCGATTTAAATATATCTATTCAAGACTGGAAGTACTGTCTCTGTGGATCCGCTTATTTGTCCATGTAATAAACTTTTATTGGGGCTAGGTTGGTAATCAGATTTTTTTCAGATGGACGGAACCACGGATTCACGGATTTCTCCCTTTAAAGCTCTATAATGTTGAGTCCGTAGATCTGTCATTTTGAAATAAAAAATGCATATTCCTTGTCAATTTAAAATGTATTCATTCAAGACTGGAAGTACTGTCTCCGTGGATCCGCTTATCCGTCCATGTAATAAACTTTTATCAAAGCTAATGTTGGAAATAAGATTTTTTATACTTTTTTTTTCAGATGAACGGAAGGGCGGATTCACGGATTTCTTACCTTAAAGCTCTATAATGTTGAATCCGTCACACTGACTTTACCATACCCATGAAGAGAAATGTTATATATCGACCTCCATAAGAAAACTGGCAATCAGAATATTTCTTTGATGGACGGAAAGACGGATTTACGGATTTCATTTTAATAAGCTAAATATTTAAACAAATATATATAAATATTTATATATATAAATAATACATCAATATTATTAATATGTTAATATCATTAACATAATATATATATATGAATATTTATTTATTTATTTATTTATTTATAAGCCAAATATCTAAATAAAAAATAAATAAATAAATATATATTTATATACATATAAATAATATATTAAAAATATTAACATTTCATATATATATATATATATATATATATATATATATATATATATATATTTATTTATTTATTTATTTGAATAAAATAAATTCCTTGACATGACGAATCGGCGGACTGACGGATTCCCCATTATTTTTTACGTAATAAACCCAACAAAGCCTTATTGTCAACTTTCGACTCCAGAGAGAACGGATCGACACATTTTTAATAACAGCGAATTTTCAATAAGACAATGCCATCATCAAGCTAGAAGATTGTTATGGAAACAATGTTCTTATTGCATGAATTTGTATTGATGAGAGTGCATTCTTCTTGAATGAGATCGTGCAAATGACATTTTATTTGCAGTGTTCTGGACAATAGAATTCTTCAACTTTGAGAAACACGTCTCTGCTAGCCTTAGCTAATGAAATAACTATTACTGCCACAAGGTTGGAATTCGATGGTTACGTAACACAATTGTTTAATCAGCAAGTTAATTGTACAACTATTTCTGTCACAAGGTTGGAATTCGATAGTTACGTAACACAATTGTGTAATCAGCAAGTTAATTGCACAATTCCATGCGTGCGTGCGCCGATATGTATGAGGAATGTGCCCGGATAACTATCAAAGAAAAAGGAAATGGTGTCTCTCCCTCAGTTACGTGCAAGACAGGGAGATGTATAGATCAGCAAGAAATCCTGCTCGACAGCTTAACAGCAAAGCAATCAAAGACGCTGCATCGTGTTTCTTGTCCCCCATAATACGAAGTCGTTTATCCGTCATGACTGCAACATGTGTATGGAGAGTCCAAAGAAAAGATCTGACAGAGGCGTGGAAACTAGTTTGCAAGAAGAGAGAAGAATGTAATCGGTCCTTGTTGACCCTCGAAGGCTTAGAATTCTTTTTTTCGGCAATAGGAGTTAAAGAACCCCCAAAAAAGATAAAGAGAAGAGCAATTCTGAAGAATGTAGCGACGAAGATGGTGATGAAAATGAAGACAACGGAGTTTCAGAAAGCTCACAAATATCTCAGGCAACTGAGAGAAGCTTTGCAATGGCAGCTGAGAAGAAACGGTTTCCCTCGTTTTCGTTTTGGATGGCGTTCACAAGTTCTACAGGAGCTCCTGTTTCATTGCTTCCAATCAAAAAAGTGCTCCTTTCCTGTGATCTGGAAATTGATGTCTAGATTCAAAAGACGGTGGAGAAATCCACCAAGTCTTTATTTCCCGCTTGAAAGGATCACAGCTCATCTTATGTGATTGAGCTGGTTGAAGCTTCTTTTCAAGCAACCATGAGAGATTTTGCAGACCAACTGTCCTGTCAAGATCTGCTTTCATCGTCGACAAACCGCTCAACGGAAAAAGTGGTATTCCGTCACATGAACGCATCATCAAAAAAGAAGAACCAGATCACCAATGCGTTGGAGGCAATGAAAAAGGCTGGTCTTCGCGTGGACATTTTTGACGCCGATTCAAATGAAATGCTGACAACCAACACACCAGACAAGTGCATCACAAGTGATCCAAAAGTTGTGCTATTTGGAAAACTAGAGAGGGCTATGGAAAGTCTGGGCTACAAACTGTATCGAGGCTCAATGTAGAAGAAAGTAAAAGAATCACAATACACCTACAGATATAAATGTAGTGTGGCGGATTGGTTAGGGGCGCTTGAGGGCAATGAAGACCTTATCAAGCACGGGGATCAAGTGAGCCAAACGATTAGACAGCTAATCGTAAATTTCGACTTCATCGAAGTAAAAGATGGTTGGTGTTTTTCGACTAATTCAAAAACATTCATTCAAGATGCCATTGAACAGAGTGAATTTGGGAAAGTCTCTCCTAGAGCCTTTGTGGAGTACGACCATTTCAACGGACCAAATCCGCGCTACTTTAAACAAATTCTACAGAACAGCCTAGAGAAGCACGAAATACAGCTTTTCTGCCACGACTTTATCAACCTCCTCAGATTTAACCAGAAAACGCACAAGCAAAAGGTACAGTATACATGTGTATTCAAAGTATGAAAACATAACTTAACTGTGGTGTAAAGTATAAAGTTTCTTAAATGCCAACTTCAGGTTTAACGGCCTTTAAGAACATTTAATTGATAGCTTAAATGTGGATAACCAACTTTAAGGAGATTTAAGCAACTTTTAATATTCCGTAAAACTCCATTTTCATGCTCTGAATATTTACAGCGGTTAAAGATCTCACCCCATTATCAGATAAATTGCTTCTGTGTTTTGTCGTTAGCTAAGTAAGAATGAAAACCTTAGTAAAAAGAACCGCAAAACTAATATATGGCAATGCTATTCCCTTTATAGGTTCATTGTCTCGTTGGAAGCGCCGATAGCGGCAAAACAAGCCTTTTCGCGCCAATAAGAGGAATTGTCCCTACACACCGCATTGGCAAGATAACCAAAGAGTGACATTTTAACAAATCAATGATGAACAAAGATTGCGAAGTAATGTTCCTGGACGAAGCAACAGCTGATCTCATGGACGTTGACGACTGGAAGGTAAAATCCTTTCTCTGGTAACTTAACAGATTACGTTCAGAAATGCGCACATGCCAAAAATATTTACACTTAACATTAGATATTTCAGATCGATTGTAAATAAGAGGTATTAAGAGACAATTTTTTGACAAGCACAACACAGTTTAAGATTTCACCGCTCAATACGGCCATTCAGCTAATGGAAAACTAGTTTTGTTCTCTGGTTTTGTTACATTACAGGTGGTAACTCAAGGAGGGTGGACGGCAAACGATTGCAAGTACAAGTCGCCAAAGGGGTTTATGAACAGAATTCCAATGCTGATTACATGCCAGACGCCAATGGACTTTGGAAAAGATCACCAGGCTGCCATGGATTCCAGACTCAATAAGTACATCTTCAAACCGTTACCAAGCGTGAACCCAGCAGCAATTGGGTGGTTAGAAAAGCATCCCATGGATTGTATCCACTGGGCGACAATTCAAATGGCCAGACAACAAAATTCAACCGGTGGCGAGACATCAATGACCTTAGCTGGAGAGCTTAACGATGACGAGATCAAAGAACTTTTTCAATTTAACTTGAGCGAAGATCTGGTTGATGAAACTCCTGCTAGTCCACTGTGACAGACATCGCAGTATGTTTCATGTGACATGGAATCGTTGGAGCAACACCTTGAGCACACTCGAGAAGGCAGCCTAGAATCACGTTAGCTGACGGCACTCCTCCAAACAAGGGATAGCGCAAGAGAGAGGTGGGTGAAAGATTCTGCGGAAAAGACGATTGAAAGGTATTTTTCGTTGAACACATTTAGTAAGGCACATTAGCACAATCTACCCATTACAAAAGCACCGGAAAAACGTTGCCATGATTACATAAAACATGGGACGATGCGACCTCTAAGAAAAGACTGGAACAGCGCTTACAATATACAATATATAAAGTGTGTAAAACGCCTTGCCATAGCGTCACTTGAAATTTATCATTTTTTTTCGTAATTTGCAATTTAGAAAGGGTAGTTGGTGAGCTCTCAGAAGACGATTGGGCACGTATCATGGGCAATCCTTGGACCCTCCCGGCGGACCTCGTCAAAAGACAGCAAGAAGTTTTGCCGACTCGTCGCAGAGAAGAGGACGAGAGAAAAGCTGTAAGAAGGACGTTCCAAGACGAGCATATATTGGAACGAGAGAAAGAGATGCGTGAGCTGCAAAAGGTGTTCGTGGAAGGGTAAGATCCTCAGATTGACCAAATGGCAGTAAAGTACCGCATCGAGGTGCTGCAGGAAGCATTAAAAACACTGCACGAGGATTCTGGCACCCTGTGCGACTTTGCTGCGAAAGCAAGACGACTGGCCTGTGTGAAATTGGGACTTGTCAGTCCCGCAGAGGCGCGAAACATACAAACAGTTTACGAGGCCCTACCAATGAAGGACTGGCCCGCCGTAGACGCTAACGTCCCAGCTAGTGACAGTGACGACGCGAATGAGGGCGCGGGCGTCGAGAGCGCTCCCGAAAGCTGCTGTGTTAGGGAGAGTGGCCGAGAAGAGGAAGATGAAAGGCAGATATTTACCACGCAAGTACCCTCTTCACAACGCATGCAGAATGAGCCCGAACAGCGTCCGTTCCTGGTTCACAAGGGTAGAGGAGAAAAGCGCAAGAATACTCTCTCCCAGCAGCTGAATCGTCAGATAAAGATTACAAAGTTCTTTAGCTTGCAGCTGTGAATCCAGCCCACTTGTATTGTTTTAGATCAGATTTCAATACAAACGAGTAGAAACAGGCATTTATATAAGTCAATTGAATTGTAAAGTAGCCAACAAGGCTATTTCATGAGCACGACCATTACATTTTCTATTGAAATATGTATACCTATGTTATGTTCTACGGTAATTAATAAACGTCAAGTGTGCAGCAAACTTATGGTCTTGTTAGTCTCAGTGTTCACATCGGTAGAATTAAATTGCTAAAGACAATCTTTCGCGATCATGTGGCAATGTTCCAAGGGCCTCCAGTTCACTGATTGGAGCACGTCAAGTTCTTCTCGGAGAATATCCAATCGTTGTACCGGCGACAAGATCGTGTCTAGAAATAGGCTATTTCTAGCAATATCACGATCCTCAAGTTTAATGGCGATAAAAAGACAAGCAGAATCAGCTCTCTAAATGTAGACCTTTTCCTGTTCGAAGTTCTGTTCAAGTGTCGCCAAAGTCGACTTTCTGCCAACAAAACCGTGTCTTTCGGGTAGTCACAGGCACAAATTTCTTCCAAAAATTCCCCAGCAAATTTTAGATCGCTCAAAGACAGCGCGGAATGTTTTTCTGCAATCCTGTCCATCTTGCTCGTTCGGCGCAGCAAGGAAAGAGGCAAAATGCCCTATGTCGTCCGAACTTATAGCGAAGAAAGATTTCCAAGCATGCTCTTGGAACCGAAAACGGTATGTGATTGGCAGGGCCATAACCAATCACTGCTAACTTGGGATGATGCTCAATCTTTTAGAATATGATCCAAATTTTCTTGCTGCCCTGCTCAGCAGTGAGTTAGGTGTTCTTCCCTCGTGAAAATGAAAATCGGGGTCCCTGAGAATTGCTTTCCACTGACCGAAGCCGTATCGCTTAAGTCCAAGTTTTAGAAATTTGCCTTCCTCTGGAGTAAACATCACATTTTTTCTTCTCGCACCAATTTCTGTTTGTCTAGTGTGTTGTGTTTCAGTGGTCGTTTCGCCTTCGTCGGTTAAAGAACTATCGCCTTTGTCACCATAGTGCTCTTGTGAAGAAGTTGATTTGTCTGAGTCTCGAGCGCACTTCCATTTCTAGCTCTGTTCCCTTGTCGCCGTGTACCCTTTCCAAACATTTGTGCGCTTTACTAGCGACCTCACGCGATCGTTGTTTTTGATAGTGAACCTTTGCTATGACTGAGCTGTGTCTCTGGTCTTCGGAAATTGTGCTTTGCGCAGTGCTGCTAAGATGTCTAGTACTTGCCGTCTCGACTATTTGTCGATAGCGAGTCGGATGAACGTACTTGCCTGTTGCATCGAAAACCAGTTTACTCATTAGTTCTCCTAGCTTGTTGTGTTGTCCTCCACTTCTCGTCACTAAAACATAGCCACAGTTCCACTTGAGCAGAGGGCGAATGTGATTGATGTAGCCATCTAACACTTGCATGCTAGTCTCGGTCAGGGAAAGAGAATCAAAGCCATATTTTCCTGCTGTTTTGAACATTTTCTGATCAATACATCCACCGTTACTTTTAGCTTTGTTCACCATTTCAACAGTTAAATACTGATATGTCATCAGGCGCGAGCCTTTAACCTTGATGAACAAATATACGGCTAGAACTTTGGTAGCAAAAGATAAGCCAAATGGGGATATCGAACCTGGATTATCCTTGCATGACTTCAGCACGCGTTCGTGGCGCGGCAAGTATCGCCCCACGACTTCCAAGAGTTCTTCGAGCGTGGCCCAGTGTCCTTTGGCTTCTAAGGCGTCGATATTGAGTTTGCTCGTCCACTGTAATCGCATCATCTCGGAGACGGTTTTGCGCACTTTTTTCAAGTACAGCTCTGTACAAGATAACCCTCTTAATACCGATTCCGAAGATCCATTAACTTTTCTGAAATCCCCCAATTCTGCAATGGCATCCAAGTAGCCTACGCGCCCTGCATGCCTGAGATTCCACTCGTCTTGTATCATGTCAACAAATTTGAAAAGGAGATTAGGCGAACATAGACTAAAGTCAACGATTTCAAATGTGAGATCCTCGTCTTCCTCACAACAGAATTTAAGAAATTTCAAACACCTGCTGACAATTAGGTGTGCTTGCCGATCACTTTTACAACCACCACCACTGCTGGTAAGCCAGGACAAGAAATCTTGAGCGATTTTGCTTGACATGTCAAAAGAGAGAGCTCGTCTGATTTTAAGCGGAGTCTTGTGATCATTGGCGTCATTTTTGTTGCTTTGTTGTTGGCATGCTTCAGTCTGAGTAATGTTTGGCTTTTTGTTGCAATAAAAGTACCCACGGTGTTTGTTCTTGGCATGTTTTCTGCAGCCTCTTAATTTGTGTGGTAAATCCATCATGCTTACAGCCTTGCACTGGGCAGTGAAAAAGACGCGTTTGGTAGTTTTGACCAGTCGATTTCCACTCCTCTTTTATTCATCTCTTAAGATCTGATATTGTGAAGTTTCTCACGAGACTACTGTATTTAAACCAAATAGCTGACTTGGTATCCTCTCGATATCTGGCCCGTTTTGTACACAATAAAACCAAACAAAGGAGCAGACAAAGGAACAAAGGGACAAGTCTCATCTTGTTCAAACCTGCCCTAACGTGATTAAACATGTATCAGGCAAGCCAAGGTTAAAAATTACATTTGCCCTTGAGCATGTTAGACTGACAAACTAAAATCAGAACTTGCGTTCCTGTTGACCAAAACTAAATAAGAACCATCGTTCCCATTTAGTGAACCAAGTGAAAAGGGAATTCTAGTTCCTCTTTAACTTTAAGCGGATCTTATTAGCTCCAGTATGAAAACGGAACAATTGTCCCCATTGCTTTGGAAAGGAACCACTTAATACATTTGGGAACGACAAGCCACGATTAGGAACAGCACGTTCGTAATTATTCATAATAAAATACTTAAGCGGAACAATGGTTCCTCATTATTGAACTCCGGAACTTAATGTACTGGTTAAAAGGAACAAATTGTTTGAAGGAGAACACTGGATAAAATCAGAACCATTTAAAAAGAACCATTTGTTCCTAAAAACATCAGAACAGAACAAAGAGTTCCCTTTATTCTAAATAAAAAAGGAACTTCGTGTTCTCATTTATGACAAAAGGAACCCTTTGTTCCAAATTCAGACATCGCTGTTCTTATTTTTGATTTCGGCCTAAATAAAAGTTCCTTAAGGTGTATTCAGAGTTTGTTCCTAAAGCGAGAAGAGGAACAAAACAGTAAAGCTCGCGGAACAGTACCATTTCAAGAAAGCCATTATTTTTCGATTTGTATCAGTTAAAATCATAATTTGAAAACTTGCTTAATTAAGGAATATGCCAACAAGGCGGGCAAAAAAATATCGACAAAAAACGTTGTCTTTAGAGCCAAAATTTCTGCTGTCATCGATTTTGGGGAATGTAAAGATTATGATGATGATGACGACGATGATAATAATGTACCTTATTTACTTGTACATGTATTAATTCCCCGGGATGTTTAATTAATAATAGGAAGTAGTGAACCCTAAAACATCATAGGGCATTGCTTACTTTACTTGACTGTCCAATAGTGGCAGTTACTCAGAAGGAGTAGCTTACTGGACTAAATATGAAATATTATTTAAATTACTGTAAAAGCTCTAATAAGTCCTGCTCTCTACAAATAAATTATCTGCTTACAATAATTATGTCATGACGTTGGGCTTGAAAATTATTTTATGTTTCGACTGATGCCGGGGATTATTTTACTGCCAGAGGAAGATGCGAAGAAGTGCAGCATTATGCATGTAGTTACCTACGTGTAATTCAGGTGAATCAATTCATTCATCTATTTTAAGTACCAATCAGTCGATCAATCAACCACTCAACCAACTGGCTGATAAATCAGTCAATCAGCCAATTAAAAAATAAATCATTCCGTCAATTAATAAATCAATCAATCAGTCAATCAATAAATCAACCAATCTGTGACTTCGGTGTTGCCAATGCGAATAACAAATGGTCCTGAGTAATCACTAGTGACTTTATTTGATGCACAGATTATGACTAACTCTCTTACTACCCCAGACCGTGATGGCAGTAGATCTCGAGACTTTAGTTCTTTTTCGTTTGATAATTTGTCACCAATAAGTACTGTTACTGATTGCCACAATCTGGTGCCAAAGAAAAACAAAAGGAATAGCCCCTTCCTAAATCATTTCAGAATAGTCTGAAACCTAACAGGCAATGAACTGACAAAAAGGGATGACTGTGGTGAATCAGTCAATCGATATAGTTTTCCCCATAAAGAGAATTCAATCAAATAGGTCTGACTCTTCATTCGTGGGATAGTAGTGGGGGGGGGGGGGGGTACTCCCCAAAAAAAGATATGGGGCAGGGTGTGCTCATCAGATATTTTGAAGTAAAGCCCTAAAAGGTGTACTCCAGGATTCATTCCATTTTCACACATCATCCACTTAGTAGTACTGAGGGGTCAGGCAAACTAATCAATGACATCAAAATATTAAGTAGAAAAAGACAAAAAATATGTAACCTTATTTCAAAACTGCTCTTCAAATTATTTTGGGTACGCACATTTAATAAGCGGTGTTGGAGCATTCCAAGCTGTTGGATAATGGATAAACTCGATTTTTAAGGATGGGATGGTTGCGGACCATATTAACACAAACAGAGTTTAGATTGGTCTCATGTAAACACTTCATGCCAGTCTGA
The DNA here is from genome assembly GCA_964030785.1 of Siderastrea siderea. Classification (NCBI taxonomy): domain Eukaryota; kingdom Metazoa; phylum Cnidaria; class Anthozoa; order Scleractinia; family Rhizangiidae; genus Siderastrea; species Siderastrea siderea. The sequence continues at coordinate 44,195,983 of OZ034969.1, read as the reverse complement.
CTTTCAGACCGGTCTCATGTAACAAAATCGTACCAGTCTGAGTTTGCACCGGTCTCATGAAATCAGGGCGTTACTGCTCCTGGATCTCCGAGGACCTATGTGTTTCCATAACTGACTCTGGGAGTGAAAGGGTTAAACATTCTTGAGACCTGCTCGACTTTAGGCTAAGGGGGTGTTTACATAATATCAGCATGATTTTCATTCTGGTACAAGTTCCTCCCGATTTCCTCTTGTTTCTCTGTATTTATTTAATTACAGCACAAAATCTCATAACTGTACAAGTCATACCTGTGTGAGCTTGCCCTAGTAGAGGTACTGGGTCACAATTATCACCGTGGTACGGAAACCCATACATGGTATAACTGTTTGATTCATTCTACATCACGTTTTAACCCTTTAACCATCAAGAATAAATCTTACATCACCGTGAAAAGTGGATTTTGTAACTTAAGTGGGTATAAGGTTTTCATTACATGTACCTACCCCAATGGAAGTCTTGATGGAACACTCATGTAAATGTTGTGGTTTAATTTTATCCTTGGTTCAATTTTTCTTTTCTTTTTCTTTTTTTGTGAGTACTAGGATTGCCAAATTTTCTTTTTTCGAAAAGGCTGTTTTAGCCACCCAGTCTTCTATGCGTTTACATGACAATATAAAACAGATCATGCTCAAATTCCACACTACAGAAATTTGTGCTTGTTCTCACACATTTAAAGGCAGATGTTTTAAATATCTGGTATATTTGAATGATTTTGAAACTGTTTAACTGTGCTTAATTATGTTTGACTGGGTTCAGAAATTGGAATCAAACACTGCTGTATGCATATTATTGGTTTAATTGTGTCCAACTACCGAACCCAAATTAACCCGATCATTACATTTGACCCAGATCATTTTACTGAACAGAAAGATAGTACGTAAGCTGGGATAATTATATGATTGATATCTTCCATGTGCATACCTTCACTGTAAGAAAAGCTGCATCACTGATCACTGCTGACATATACATGCCTATAAACAGGAGTGCTCAACAGAGCCAATATACAAAATATCCGCTCCCCAGGCTTTTCGCTGCTGGCTGGAAAAATTTATGTTCTGGCAAGGCCCTTGCTGTTGAGGGTCCTTCAAACAGTTGATTGATCGCGTAGTTTTTATTTAGGAAAAATCCTGGCTGGTAACGTGTGTTTTTTTCAGTGAGAGCGGTCGAGTTTTGCAATGTCTCCTGGGAAATATGTCAACAGGCTATACATGGCTGGTAAACACACCTGGTGCACACTCCGGGGATAAAAATACCTAACTGGGCGCGACGACAGGCGACGCGACGACAGGCTTACAATCCTTTGTTTGTGTGGTGAGGTGTGCATTAATAAGGGACGGTTTCGGAGGATGGTAGGCCTATGGCGCGACATGTTGCGAGTTGATTTGTTGCGTTATGTCTTTCAACTTTGTATTTGACAGCTGTCAATCGATTTGGAAGCACATGAGGAGTTTCCCTCATCTCACCCGCGAATTCAAGGTCAACACTAACCGTCTCTGGAGAAATCAAAGTTTCGCTGTTTCAGTGTATTTGTTCTGAGGGCTTTTGGCGTGCTTCTATTGTTCTATCGCAGTGTTCGCGTTTCTAATTTTATTTTTTGAGGAAAGGTAAGTTTCTTTTCCTTTATCGCCAATTTACGTGGATAAGTTTGAATTACTGTTCCGAATTCGCGATCTGACTGTATGATTGATTTCTTCTCTGGTGCTGTGTGCCCGCCATTTCTTCAGGTCAAACCAAGTGCTCATTCTACCGTAGGAAGAGAAGTCTAAAACAAAGGTAGGAGTCATCACATCTTGCTAAAAGTCGATAATTTATTGTAGAGCAAACATTTACATGGTCGTAACTGCTTTCATCTGTTCTGAAACCGTGTGTCTGGATGTACTGTAGTTTCAGGGTATGTTCTCATTCGAATCCTTTCAAAATTGGTTACCACTGCACGCTATACATTTCATTTCGACGATATCTTTTAAACACAGGCAGATGTTAAACGTTCGGATAAGCTATCTGAATTTTAGAGGTGTTTTGTGGAGGGAGGAAGAAACGGGTTATCTACTTTTTACGTAATAAATTACTGGCTAAAACATCAAGGCTCTCCAGTCGGGATTTCACTCATGATTTTGATACAAATCACATTGCGAGAATCAGACATGTATGCCTAAGAACATAAAAAAGTATTTCTGGTGAAAAGGGTGCGCTAAAGGCACAGTATAACTGCTCGACAAAACAAATCTTATTCCCTGATATTTTTGCCTTAGACCCAGACTGCGGGCATATAATTATGCTAAAACTGTTGTCCACCCATCACGGAAAACGGAAAACGGAAAACGGCTAATATAAGTGACTAAAAGCCAAAACACACCATTTCTGTACTTTCCTGGCAAGAATCTGCACAATTTCATTTTATGGGATTTCGAGAAAAGTCGCATGTTTCTCTCCGCAGGGTGTCTCGAAAACTCAGAACTCGTAAACACAGATCTCGAAAACGCAAACCCTTCAAAAACGCCATCTTCCAAAATTCGGACAGACTGAGTGATTAATATTAGCCTATACCAGGAGCATAAATTAAAATATTCTTACAAGGGCTTTTTTACCGTGACAGACATTTTTCACTGTTATGTAATGGCTTGCAAGAGCACAGGTCCGAGAATGTTAACATTTACGAACTATCGGTCACCGAGCCTTGCTGGTTGAGTTTTGTAGAGTTTGAGATCTGCGTTGTTTCGAACCTCATCGCGCGCGTGGGACTGAGTTTCGCCACATGCGGTAAACATTACATAACATTAAAAAAATATCTGCCACAGAAACGATGTCCCTGATAAGAATATTCTTTGAAAGATTGAGTTTTCCAAGGGTCTGTTTTTTCGAGGTCTGCGTTTTCGAGACACCCCTCTCGCAAGCGAACACCTCGCCATGGCTGTTGCCGGATGTGCGAATAATAACCGCTTTTACAAGCGAGTCTATCTTTTCGTCGTGGGTCGAGGGTCGAGGGTAACATTTTCCCCCAATATTTGTAATTAATGAAGAAAAATCCAACCGAATTTAACCTTTTTAACATACGAATTACACGTGGACATTAGATCTTTTTTTACGTGGACATGGCATGGTCCCCAAAAAAATATCGAATGGGGTGGGGTGGGGGGCGGGGGGGAGGGGCGGTGGTGTGAGATAGTGATTAGCACGTGGACATCCCAGATCGCTTTTGAAAACCTGATTAGTTTTTCAAGAATTACATTTAGAACCCACAGAAGCCAATATTGGATCTAAATATGGTATGGTTAGATTTCCCGTGTTACTGTATCACCACGAATTGAAATAACGTGAAAAAAAAAAGCGAAGAAAAAGAACGATGTTTTTATAAGAACAAAATAAAGTGTTGACAGGCCAAACGCAGCTTATATGCTCGTGCTAATGTGTTTCCTTGACCTTATAGTTTAGCTTTCACGAGTATATCCCCTAGAGATTTTCCTTTTTGGTATGAGATTATAGGGGGTCCTTTGTATATTTCTCTTAGCAATGGTTGATTTTGAATTAAGTGCCATTTGCTCATAAGGATGTTCTTGAGATTAGGCACAGCCTGGTGGAATGTTGTAACGAAAGGCAGGCACTCTCTGTCTTTGATGAAGTGCCGACTTGCGGGATATTTGTGTACAGGCTGGTGACATTTAAGGAAACCAAGAATGTATTCTCCGGGAGTTTTGTCCTTTCAATGAAGTTTAGAAAGTCTGTTGTATCCTTAAGGGGTGTAATCCAACTGTCAAGGAAACTCTAGAGTTTCCTTGACAGTTGGAACAATAAAAATTTCTTGGGCAGAATCGGTCACATTAATTTCATTTTTTTCCCGGCAGAAAATGTCGACAAGTCACAGTAGCCATCGTAGTTAAAATTTTGCAAAATGCCTTGAGTCAGTTTACTAAGAACGAGTGTTTTGACATACATATGCCATTACTCAACAAGTGATTCGCAGCGGCAAATTGCAAAACAACGCTAGAGGAGTCGCGAGTTTTTAAAAATAGAATACCTGGTCGTGATTTCCGGTGTCGGTGATAAAACTCCTTTGTGTGTAAAACAGCATAAAATCGATGTTTGCGGCATGTACTAAAACCAGGAACACTGGAACACCGGAACACCCCGGAACACCCCGGAACACTCCGGAACACCCCGGAACACCACGGAACACCACGGAACACCCCGGAACACCCCCGGAACACCCCGGAACACCCCCGGAACACTCCGGAACACTCCGGAACACCCCGGAACACTCCGGAACACCCCGGAACACCCCCGGAACACTGGAATTTGACGGTATTTCCGCACGGGCTAGTTAATTTACTTGTAACAAGTAAACATGCGGTTAATGTTTAATGTTTTAATGGTTAATGTTTTTCTTTCAGTGCTTTGGCTTAAAGGCACGGCGCCACAGAGTTAAATCTTGAGAAAAGCAGTCACTTGAGAAACACATAAGTCGTGTTTGCGTGAGTCACGGAGTGTGCGTGACATCAAGTACCTTTACCGCGTCATCTTTTGCTTTTTAAAAACCACATGCCGGCTACGCATGCATATATTTATTTTGTTCCGAATATTCCATAAAATAAACCCAAACCAGTTCATGAATTGCATTTAAAAGAAAGCCAAATCACGCCAAAATAAAGAGTAGACTAAGACCATCCCATCATGTTTCTCCGTTTAGCATCGTCCGACGAGCTTTTGTTAATTTCCCTGGCGCGATGACGTGTATTCCGTGCTTTGACACATTCTTGCTGAGATTGCAACTAACGTATCGATAACGTTTCGATTCCCAAAATAAACTCAAAACAAAAATTGGGATATCCGGAAAATAAGTCGTTGTTTTGTAATATTTAACACATTCCGGGTTAATTGTACGACTTGTACTCGCTCCGAGCCAAACGCTTGAGTAATACAAAAATAAATATTTCACACAAACAGAGAGCAGAGTATTCAAACAAAAAATAGGTGAATGATTATTTATAGCTACAAGCGAGTGATCACGTGAGCGACATAGTAGTAGTTTTAAATAGCTTGGACATGTCCAAACGGTCTTTGTTTTGGCTATCTGATTATATTTAGCCCTCTCTTCTTGTAAAATATGAAATGAAACAAAACTATACATTTCAGAGAGCAGAGTGTTCATGTTAAACGCGTGTGATCGGCTGATCGCTATTAAAGATTAAATCTTGCGTGACCGTGACAGAAGAAGCCGGCTGGGCCGCGAGTGTCTGGTTGGATTAGCTTCGATTTACCGACAAAAAAATATCTGACACAGATTATGAACCGTTGCACACGGTTAACTATGAGTACGCATTGCGGTTCTACTTTCTAATGACCAACTGCTGACCACGAAGCCCATGTGCGATGGAGAGCATGGAAGAATGGCCGGATTGTTTCGTGGGTAAGTACAATGAATCATCCATATTCATCGTCTTTTATGTGAAAACAAATGTTTGAAGTATTTTGGGAAAGCATTTTAAACAAGATTTTGTGCTTTTTTCAGGGGAAGATGGGCCCCCGGAAGAAAGAGGTAGTGAAAGGTAAGTTAGTTCGGTGACTGCTATTATCCGAAGCTTTATTTCGTTTGTGAGCTGAGAAAGTAGACACATTTTTCAGATTTTTCAAGTGACATATTACTTACATTTTGTTCTGATACCTGTTTATACCTTACCAGGGGCAGAACTAAAAAAGATGCGATAGTAGTTGAAAGCGAAGACGAAGACATAGGCAGTGGCACTACAGATGACTGTGAGGTAAGCTGTGCTGCACTTTATACTCTTTTTCCATCCAGTCTAAATAGTGGATGAATACTTTGCTCTCAACTACGCGATTGTTCCGGCTATTTGCTCAGTCCCTACCGTATTTTAACATCGAAAAAACAACAAATGCTTTTAAATTTCAACAGAAAGACGAACTTGGTGACTCTTATCAGGAAACGGACTCCGATAATCTGTAAGTAAAGCTTACATGTTTTCTAACAAAATGTTTTTCTTACACATCAATTGCCTTTATTATATATACTAGAGCGAATTAGCAGTATTTTCCTTTCCTGAGAAAAATAATATATTTACACTGTAAAAGAAATGGTATCTTTGACATGTGAGGATATTGATTTCGACACTGACGAGTTTCTCATGTTTGAATGCTTTCATCAATATTAAGGGGAAACATCTTGGGACCTTCATTCGGAAATTTTCGGCAATCTTAGGAAGTCTTCGTAAAATTTCGGAAAATGTTCGGGGGGGAGAGGGGGGCGAATTCCGGCCCCCCTCCATAACTTCCAGAATATTTAAGCAATCACAATGAAACTTACAGGATATATAGTATGTCCAAAAATCTATACTGTTTTGGTATATGTCATGTGGGATGATGATGTCACATCATGTGACATTTACATCATAATGTCAAAACATCCGCCATCTTGGATTTCAAAATTTTTCCAAAACGTCAGAAAATTGCCCAAAATTACTGGAAAATACTCAAAACCAATAAACATGTGCTTAAAATCCGTAAAAAGGAGAAACCAATTGCTTTAAATCTTTTTCATTAATAGAAACACGAAAATTACAAATTTGAGAAAAGATGCCTGTCAAAATGGCGTTGGCCATGGTGACGTCAAGATAAATTTTAGATAAAGTCGCAAAGTTTGGCAGCGTTTGGTTGAATATTGAAAAAGTTAAAGGCGTTCAAAGTCAGCGTGGGCTCTTCCCCCCCCCCCCCCGGTCTGGTTAAAGTTAAGGTCTGACCCTAGCTGTATCATAAGAGTCAAAGGAAATATTTTAATAATATCCTTTTTTCACTATTTCCTAATAGTGATGTGTCTGTGTTTTTTGTTGGTAAGACTAAATTCGCCACTGAGGAAAAAACAAAGGCAAAAAGTTGAACATCGTCAAAACAATGCAGCTACTGCTCGCAAGATATGCTTTCCAGCTGAGAGGTATGTGAATTGAATTGTCAGCAAGTAATCTACCTTATTCAAAATAATTTTCGTCAGTATTAATTTTCTCGATTTCAAAATAATCGAGTAATTAAGTACGCATGAAAAATATATATTGCGCGAAATGTAAACACGCGAAAATTAATACCATGTTATTGTATTAAAATAATAAAAAAATACTTTAAAAATTCAATTTTGGAACTGCAACTATCTACCTTTAAAAATATATTTTCGTCTTATTTTTGACTAGCACCCATCCTCTGATTACTGTTTCGAGCTTGTAAGTTGGTTCAAATTTCTTTAGTTCAAACAATGAAGGTTCTGTTTAATTGAGCAAGTCTGACGACTGATCCATAAAACACTGACAAAATCGCGAAATTTAATACACTTTTTCTATAGTTTTTCTTGCAATCGCGAAAATTAATACTCGTGAAATTCGGCTCTCGAATTTTCTCGAAATTATAATTAAGTACGCACGAAAATTAGTAAGAATAAGGTAGTCAACGAATATCTATTGATCTTTAAGTCATTTCCAAGCAAGAAACAGCCAATCAAGGAATTCGGTTTATCCTTAATAAATGCTTAACAAACAGTTGTCCATATTTGATAGAAAATCCTATGACATATTCTTTAATCGATACCATGTATCAATGTCTTTCTTTTCAGAAAATATCACCATGATGATACGCGACTTCCAATTTTCAGTTTCCTCCGATCACAAAATCAGCTATCCAAAAGAGAAAAGGAGAATGCTGTCTTTGCAACTTTAATGACTTTGGTGGAGGAAACACCTGACCCTTCTCGCATCTGCACTATTCAACCCAGAAATGTTATGGAAAACCGGTCATTTTTAGTGGACACCTCCAAACTAAGAGACATAAATGACTTACTTGCTGATGACTCAGGGTCTTGGATTAACAATGGGCAGCATAAGTTTCATTACGAGCAGGACAGCGATGGAGTTTTCCAAAGGGTTGGTAGAAGGGCATCATTCAATACGAGTCTTCTCAGAGAGCCATGGGTGACGTTGCATAGGCATTATTATGACAACAGAGACTCGAAGGACAGCAGTGAATCTAGAGACTTTCACAGGATTATATCTTTTGTGACAGGTAGGGTGTAATAAATACTAATTTATATACTCAACCTCAGGGTAAGGTATTTCCCTACGTAGAGTATATGATGTAATCTACCATCACTTACTTAGGGCGCGTTCGTTTTTGGATCAATCCCAAATAAAAACAATTGAAATAATGCGAGATAGCATTCGTTTGGCTGTTCTTCACATTCTGTACGTATTACCTGGATTTTCATTCCGGCTATTCTTCTCCCACGAGCAGAGTAGCCGGAATATATTCCCGAATATATTCTTATTCCAGAATATTGACAAACGAACGAGCCCTTAAATTAAAAAAAAACCTAAATGAAATTTGGCTTTTGGACTCAAGTATTTCAAATTGGTAATGTAGCTGTTATTTATAATCCACAGACGACAAAGGCAATAGGCTACCACGCACAAAGGTGGAATACCAATTCACTGACGAGGAGCACAGATTTACAGTACGCCAACACGCGTACGGCAATAGTAAGCAAGGAGACAAACCCTATGTCAGAACACAAAGCAGCACCATAACAAGTCTTAAAGAGGAAGTATGTAAGAGCCAGCCAAGGATGGCTATCGATAAAGTGGCTGAAGATCAGGGTGGTATGATGGGTGGCCATAGTGCTGGTTCTTGGCCTAGGGATGTCAAGCAGGCTTACAATCTGAAATGCAATAGCAAACCTCGCAGCACAGTAAGTGGAACTGATCCTTACTTGGCACTTGTAATGCAGTGTAAAGAAGAAGCGAAGGATAACAAAACAGCGTACATCCGGAAAGTTATTTGTGCACCGGAACCAATAGTGATTCTGTCTACAGAAGAACAATTGGACGGCATGGAACGTTTCTGTACAAATGGTGCCAACTTTGGTGTGTTCTCCATAGATCCAACGTTTGACCTTGGTGCCTTCAGTGTAACCACTACCACGTACGAGCACTTAAATCTTCTCAGCCGTCGCAGTGGGGTGAACCCCGTGATGATAGGGCCATTGATGATTCACCAAAAAAAAGAAAAGGCGACATACAACATCTTTGCAGATCACTTACTGAATTCAAGACCGCAGCTGAGAAACTTGCAAGTTGTTGGAACAGATGGTGAGGTAGCCTTGTCTTCACCATTCCTAGAAAAATGTCCCAATCTAATCCATCTTCTTTGTTTTAATCACTTCAAGAATAACGTTGTCCATCAGCTGAAATCAATCGGAGTTGATGAAAGTAATAGAAAGTGTATCGTGGCTGACATCTTTGGACAACAACAGGGGGCCAGATTTGAAGAAGGCATCGTTGATTCCGAAGATGAAGAAGAGTTTCTAGTCCGACTTGATACTCTCAAGAGCGTGTGGAGTGAGCGGCTTGGGTCGAAAGGGCTACAATTCCATAAATGGTTCCTAAAGCACAAAGCTGACGCAATGAGAAAGAAGATGCTGCCTGTCGTACGACAGAAGGCAGGACTTGGAAAGCCACCGAAACCTTATTACAGCAACAGAGTAGAATGTGCCAACAGCCTTCTTAGTAGTGAAACGGATAACAGAGAGTCCGCCGTTGATGAGTTCGTCGCTAAGATGAGAGATCTAACTGAAAGGCAAGCACGGAATGTTAGATGAGCTATTATCGATAAGGGGCCGTTCCGTCTACATCCATCTTTACGCCATTTGCAGCTATTAGAGGAGACGTGGATTGTGATGTCCAAAGAAGAGAAAGATTCCTACGTTGAAATGGTCATGCTGTCAGATGTTTCTCAGTTTGCAGATGTGGAAGAGCTTCAGTCTAATATCAGTGAGGTGCAGAGATCTGATGATATGGGTGAAGATGTTTTGCCGCTTCTGTCAGATGCTGGAGACGTGGTGGATAGCTCTGATGCTGTCACTGAAGATGTCACCCATGGTTTGTCTTTACTAGCCAATGCAGCACTGAATGTGTTAGATGACTACGAAGAGCCTGCAATATCAGAAGTTCACCGAAGTGAAGAATTGTCCTTGATCACGTTTCGCGAATTCAGCCAATATTTGGAAAACCAGCCTTCTGAAACCATCAAGGGAATCTATGAAAAGGCTGTCGAGCTTCTTCAAAATCCCAATGCAATTGTCCGTGCCCCCGGGTGCGATGTGAAGGCAAGAATGGTGGAAAGTCGAAGATTGAAGGAAAGACCGCATCTTGTTACGCCAGGGAAAGGAAAAGGAGAATACAAGTGTGAGAAGAACTGCCCGCATTACAATGGCATTAAAATTTGTTCTCACGCAGTTGCAACGGCTCAAGCAAATGGCGAGTTGTTAGGCTTTCTTGAGTGGTTTCGGCAAACCAGTTCGAAGAAGACTACTAACCTGTCCTCAGTAGTCAAAACAGATATGCCAAAATATCCCGGCCGTAAGGGCGGTGTGCCATCAACAGCACGAAGATCTTGTAAGAAGCTGCCAATTGCAGAGCGTGTGAAGCGAACATACACTGCAGGTGAGGTGCCAAATACAAATCCCTTCTTCATGAAACAAATGAACACACGAATTAAAGTTTGTCAAGGTTGCAGACAGTCACTGAAGTCAACCAATGGTGAGCTTCAACCACCTCCATATGATTATTGTGTGGCGAGACAAGAACGGCGACCTTACACTGATCGTGCCAGTGGCCAGCTGCGTACTCCTTCCCGGGAATCTGATTCTCATTACCATCTGCGTGTGAAGTGCATCAAAGCTGTGGAGCCCTCATTTATCTGCACCTCTCTTGTAATCCCGGAAGATCTACCATTAACTGACACCCATAAAGCTTACATAAAGGAAGAATTTCAAATTTCCTTGGACGATTAAATGGCACACCATGCCTGACACGGAACATAGAATTGAACGTTCTTTTCAAGTGTTCAAAACTATAAAATTTAAAGTAGTGTCGTTCAGTTGTTCTTTTGCTATCCGTTTTCCATGATGTACACTGATGATTTCTTTCAGAGTGTAGGTGTTCGTGTTGCCCATATTTGTATACTTGTGCCTGAAGTTCATATTCATAGAACTGGAAATTAAGTTTCGTAACTGTAATGCCGAAAGATTTTCCACTAATTGACATCCACAAGGCTTACAGTACAGTAGAATTCGGAATACCCTTGAGAATGGCACACCATGCCTGTCACGGAACATGAGAATTAAACGTTTGGTTTTTTAAGTGTTCGAGTTATGATATTAAGTAGTGTCATTCAGTTGTCACTCTGAGATCAGTTTTCCATGATGTACACTGATGATTTCATTCAGACTGTGGGTGTTTTTGTTGTTTTCAGTTATGTACTTGTGCCTGAAGTTCAAATTCATAGCACTGGAAATGAAGTTTGTTAACTGTAATTCCGGACGATTTTCCACTAACTGACATCCGTAAGGCTTACAGTGAACGATTAAGTGACAATCCATGCCTGTTACGGAATATAATTTTAATAAGTTTGTTAACAGCAACCGTTTGTTTTCGTTCTGAACTATTACTATGATCTGAAGTTACGCGTGTAACCGAGGAAAGGTTCCACTATAGCATGTGATCCGTTATTTCTTTGCATTAAAGTGTTTTAGTCATATTCTGAAGTCTCCAGCTATTGTATTGTCAATAAAATGTTCCTTTCGTGTTCGCAATACATTTATAGCATCTTGAAGTGGAATAATGAACACTGAATACTTGAAAATAACTATTTCAGCTTTCTAACGCAATAATAGTACCATGATAACGATTAAAAAAATTTCAGGGCACAGAAAAGTGAACAACCGATAAGGAGATGCTTCAAATTAAAAGTCAGTAATCAGTTTGGATTATTTCGCTTCACCCTGATCGACCCGATAAGCACGAAAACTATCGGTAACAGAAAACCCTCTATGCAATCATGAAAGGCAAACCTGTAACCAAACGATACGTACAGGCTGTACTATTTTATAAACTGACACAACAACAAAGTAGCCCCGTAAAAATGTGACTCTTCCTTACCTTAATACTTTCAATGCATATGCTATCACTGCAAGACAGCCGCCATGTTTTATTTGCCGAAATGTACGACGGGCATTGTTATAATTACCGCTGGAATCTGTATTGCTTGTTCGAAAATAAGCCCTAACCTTAAAAACACAACAATATGAAAGCCAAAATTACGGCTGTTTAAGTCTTTAGGTACGGTTTTCAGTGGTGTTCTGAGGTGTTCCGCGGTGTTCCGGGGTGTTCCGCGGTGTTCCGGAATGTTCCGGAGTGTTCCGCGGTGTTCCGGGGTGTTCCGCGGTGTTCCGGAATGTTCCGGAGTGTTCCGGGGTGTTCCGTGGTGTTCCGGGGTGTTCCGGAATGTTCCGGAGTGTTCCGGGGTGTTCCGTGGTGTTCCGGGGTGTTCCGGAATGTTCCGGAGTGTTCCGGGGTGTTCCGTGGTGTTCCGGTGTTCCGGGGTGTTCCGGTGTTCCGGTGTTCCGGTGTTCCGGTGTTCCTGGTTTTAGTACATGCCGATGTTTGCAGGCGCTTTCCCATATTGCAAGTACAGCAGTTTGTTTTGTTCGATTCGACTTTAGCACGACGTTTGAAACGAACTCTTGTCGTGCTACACGGCAATATTAAGACTTGCGCATGAATTTCGCCCAAAATGGTGTTTCTTAACCATATTTTCTATCCATTTGAAAAGCTGGCGTGAGACTAAATTTAATTTTCCCAAACTTCGCTTCATCGCGCCTTAAAGTGCCTATGAACTAAAAAATTTTTCTCCTAAATATGATAGTTTATGACTCCCTCAGTCTAAATATGTAAGTTTTGCTGAGTAGAACCTTTTGCATGGGATATTTTTCCAGCCGCAAAGTTCAAATTTGACAACCGAATGTGTCTCCATTTTGCGCGCAGCCAAAACGATCGCATTACAAGGCTGTGACGTCACAAATCGCGCAGAAGACAAGAGTGTTATGACTGACAAGAGGGTTTCCAGAAGAGAAATTACTTTGGAGTGACTCGTGGGCCCAGGATTGTAAGCTACAAGGGCAGGATTCGCACAATGAGAGCATGTGTGTGTCATTTCTCAAAAGGAAACGAATTAGGGAGAGAGGCGGACTCATTTGAACCGTGTTCGACTCGGTAAGAATTCGATTCGACCCGCATTACAGAGCTGCTTCTCGGAAAAGCTGCAGCATTTGAATGTCGCGTTAATATATGTAACTTCTGCCACTGTTGGATTAGTTCTACTAGTAGCAATTATCGCAATTCAAGATAAAAGATCGGAATAAAGAAGGTTTTCAATATTTGGCCACAAAACTATTGCTATATATCTGTCCACTATTACCTAAAAGCATCCAAGATCTACAACGCATAACTAAGCTGCAAAGTTTTGTTTACATGTCCGTTTTTTTTTGGAAACCACATGCAATACTTTTCTCAAACTGGATGTTCACCATAGAGTTTGAAGGGATAACAATGAACGGAACTGTCTTGACCGACGACGAGACAAGACGTTTTAGTTAATCACAGATAGCTATAGGAATATTTATAAATCCCTCGTGATGTTTCGTCAAATAAAAGGAAGCAGTTCAGCTCAGCATTGATAATTTTTATTGCAAGTCACTCTGCTTCCACTGCATTTGATTTATGTGGTCCTCTTTAAACACCACACATTTCAAACAGATTTGTGCCTCTCTTCTTGTTGACCCTCCTCCTGTTATCTCAAGAGGACCATATAATATGAAATTTCATATATCACACTTAACACCGTCTTAAATTGACCCTTCCGCAGTAGTCTTGGTGATAAAGGTTTAATTTGAATTTATGGCATAAGTTATTTAATCATTTTTATTACTGATGGGCAATGAAAATGTGACCTTCATTTCCCATTATTTCATTTTGTGGCAGGCTTTGTATTGGAAATTCCTCACACACTGAATTGTCTCAGTCTCTTCTTGACCCATTCCCTGTACCCAAGAAAGCTACCACACAAGCCACCTAATTAGCCAACAGAAAATCAATAATGAGGTTTTAAAATGGGCCTTTTCGATCTCGTTCTCCACCTTTAATTTGTAATAATAATAATAATAATAATAATAAAATAATAATAATAATAATTTTTCCGAAAATTAGCTGCATGGGCTACGTTCCCGCCCTATGCATGCTACTTAGGGAGTTAGCATATAAACTTCTTCTACTGCTTTAATAATAATAATGATGTATACACAGGATAGCCCCATCAGTGTAAAAACACTGGTAACAAAGGGGGGTTCTGTTACTAAATAAGTGCCCAAGATAGTAAAATACATATCTTCAAACATTAATAGTGGCATGCATGGTTATGTAGAGGAGGCCTGATGCAAACACAAGAGTGTTGGGAGAATTCAAAGGATTATGCGAGCTTGATCGAACACAGACTCTTAGATATTTGTAACTGAAGAGCATATCTGTTAACAACAAAAAAGGCTAATACATGCATAATGTGTACAGTGTACTGGGAGGGAACTGTAATTTAAAGGGTTTATGGATCCAAGGGAGCTGTCTTAACCTCTCCCCATCCCCCCCCCCCCGCCTCCTTAAACAAAAATAACACAAAAAATATGAAACTACACACACAAAGAGGGCAATTTCTACTTGGCACTGATTTCTGCCATACTTCATGGAATTGGAACGGGTGTATGTTTCAATGAAAATGGCACTTCAAAATGTACTTCTGGAGCAAATTACATATTCATCTTAGTGTTGAGATTGACCCAAGGGAGATATTGTCATATGAGACCAGTATACAAAGGGAGTTCAGACCAGGCCCCAGTTGTTCAAAAGGTGGATAAGTGTTAGGGAAACCGATTGCGTTATTCACTGGATAGAGATTTATCCGGTCGATAGCGCTATCCAACTTTTGAACAACTGGGGCCAGTATAACTGGACAGGTATGGCTAAGTTTATTTACATGACACCAGCATCATGAAAGTATAAGTGATCACATAAAGCCTGTAAGAACTCAGCATACTAGCTCTCACCTGCCATAGCATGTTTCCATAAAATTGGTATGAACCAAAATCCTCAAGCAAATTGCTGAACAGAAGGACAAAAATCTCAGCTGGTCTAATATTGTGTAGGCAATTACTTAAACCAGTTCATGTAGTCAGAAGCGATGGATTATTACAAGGACAAAGCTGAAGTCACACTAGTCTGAGTTTGCACGCGTATCATACAATGTCCATCTTTATTTATCACAGTCATCATCCTCATAGCACCTCCAGGTGGAGTAAAAGACCACAAATGAGCACCATACTCAAAAATTCTTATTTATTTGCTTTGAGATGCTCCCTCATAAATGGCTTGAAATTACAATAAAAGCACTGCACTTCCATTTGAAAATCATTTGCAGCTGCTGATTATAATAAATAAAACACGCTCTTTTAGTCTTTAGAAATTACTACTGATGTCTCAACCATTGGGCATGTAATATTTCAAGAAAATTTTGGGTATGCTTATCTTCAATGTATAAAACACTTCCTGCTAACTAATAAGTTTATATCAGTGTTCTCTCTGGAAAAGTCCTCATTCGAAAGAGCCGAACAACTGAGTCTATCTTTCTCTTGGCGTGAAAACCTATGAAAAGATGAACAAATTAAGTTACAAACAAGTACACCGTAAACTTGAGCTTGTCTGGTATCGGTTAGAGTAAAATAATTGAAGTACATACAACGACGCTCTTAACAAAAGAAGTAAAGTCAAGGCTGCGTCAATCTCTCGTTATTAACACATAAAAGTACTGACCATTCAATTCTAGAAGCTTCTCCTTCAAGGCCAGTCAAGCCAGTAGAGCTGAAAGTTTAATAGTCAATCCCAACAATTCAATTCGCCATCTTGCTTCACACAAGATTGTTGTTGTCGTTGTTTAGGCTTTATCAACGGACGACAAACCCAAAAACTGCACATCTTCGAAATCGCTTCGAGCTGAATCTTAGCGTCTTCCTCAGTCGTCGGTAGCTTTCATTGTATATCAATATTAGCAAGGAAAATGTAAGTTTCCTCGCTCAAACACTTGACAAAAACCAAAGAGACAAACATTCTGCGCGATTTGTGACGTCATACCGCCCGCTTCCTCGGCCAACTCGTTCCCAGTCTTCGGAGACACGATTTTGGTCATTTTGGGTACTTTCAGAGGCAAAAAAACGGATTTTTGTTTCTTGCCATCCAATTTCTCTTGCCATTTCGGAATTAACACATAATGAACTACCAAAATGTGCAAAAAAAATTTTTAGTTCATAGGCACTTTAATGATCGCGTTCTTTTCGCCAATCGTGGATTTTATTTAGCCTGTCGCGCCTACCGCGCCAGCTTGATAATCGTGTCATTTTGCCTTTCTAGCTTTTTGTGAACGCAAAGGTGCAAACGAAACATCGGTGTCATTTCGCGTTTTTTCACGACTCGCAGGAAGGCATGTCGCAAACATCATTGCGTGTTTTCGCATGTTTGCAAAAACGTAAAAAGTTTCTGTCACGCAGTCAATAACAAAAGCATTTAAAAATAAACGTTATCGGCTTCTCCTTTGACATGGAATAGTCGAATAACTATATTATTTGGTGTAAAAAAGAAATATGTTTCGGCATCAAATCAACATTGCAAATTAAATCATTTAGAAATTTCTTGCAACTTGATGACAGCCACTCGAATGTCAAACTTCGACCCGGTTAATATGCAAATTCGGTTTTTGCGCTTTACAAAACATTCGCTTTCAAAACCCAACTTTCGCTTCCAAAAGGAAAAATCATCGACAGAAAGCTTTCCATGCCAAAACATTTCATGAAAAAAAACAATACATTTTCTTTTATAGCCTAAAATGTTCGTGCACACAAGTTTCTGTAGACTGCATGTCTCGAAGCGCGTCTCAAAGTGCCGCGCCATCGCGCCAGCCGGCTCGTTTTCGTGGAGAAAAATAAGGAAAAAAATTAAATATCTTGCTAAATAAGTTCACATTTAACAAGTGACGAGTGCATTTTGATACTGGATAAACGCACTCCAGGTTAGGTTTGCTCTGATAGCACTTGAAGTTCATTCAAAACATTCCAGAACCGAACAAAATATCTCTCATTCTGCCTGTGAGCGGAAACGATGTAAAGAACAGTCAACAATGCTAGGATCAAGGAGCGCAGTAAAGTGTCAAAACGGCATATTTTAAATCACAAAATAATTGAGGAAAATGCGAAATGGCAGCTAATTAAATTAGAGCGCAGCACTTTAGTTGCTCTCGTTATGCTCTTTTTACGTACCTCTCATGTTTTTGGGCATCAAGGATACGTGTTAGATAACAATTGAAGGGCTCAAAGCATAATCGTCTTATGTCGAATTTTAGCCGGTTTTAATTTTGTGCTCTAAGCTGCTTCAATTTGTTTTTTGACCTTCAAAAAACTTTATAGGTAGTGTTCTTTGAATGAACTGAAGGTCCCATGCAAAAATTGACATTGTTTAGAGGAAAACAATAATATTGCAGGCCTAAAGTTCGACATAAGATGGTTATGCTCTCAGCCCTTCAATTTATGTTGACCAATGAACTGCTGCTTCCTGTTTGGGTCGTATAACAGATTTTCAGTCAGTCAACCAGGAAGAAAGCAAACCCATATCCATGGCGGCACCAAGTTCTATAAAGGTGACAATAAACGAGAAAGAGGGCGCCTTACCTGGAAACCGTGTCCGAGCAGTGGGAATGTGCTTTTATAAACCTGTCAAGGATCTCGTCACTGACTGAATGAATAGACTGTGCAGAAACCCAGACAATGCAAAAGACACTTCGTGCATTGAAGTGCGCGACAGACAGCGTGTGAGAGCTACATTAAATAAAAGTGTTTCGAGCTTGCTTGCCTCCTATTTCGATGAAGGATCAGTCAGGGAGCCGACATGGTAAGTTTTTTAAACTAATAAGTTCCTTAAATTTGTATTTTATGACCTTATGGAATAATCTGTGAACCACTGTTCTTCATTTTTTTTAAAGCCTCCTTGAAGACGCAAAATGGAGTCGTGGAGACACCGGAAAGCCTGCAAAAGCTCACAAAGTGGCAATTTCATTTCACGTGGATCCTGCAAAGATAGACCTAATTCGTTATGACTTCCGATTATACAACGTGATAGTTGGAGAAATGTGTACTGACTAGCAACGATCTAGCAACGGTCGTCTTCAAAAATTCTTACATTTTTTCATTTTCCTTGTGTATGCAAAAAAATACCTGATGCATTTTCTAGGTGGCAAAGGATAGGAATCTGTCACAACAGTTTTTTTATTTAAATTATCTACCTACATTAGAAGTTTAGAATTGTGCACTTGCTTAACAACAGCACTGAACCGATCAGCAATAAAACGCCTTTCCTTGCATTTTTCTTGTGTTATGTTCGAAATTTCAAATGGAAGCTGATCTGGGATTCTCCTGACCCCAGAGATCCGTTTCAGTCAAGAACGAATAAAACCTTCTTCGACGGTTTACAGAAGCTCCAGACCAAAGAGCGGAGTCACTGTTTGAGAGTAAGGGTTGTAAAGAGGTTAGAAGACATAGGACATATCTTCCTGTGGAGGTAACTTGAACGTGACGTAGTTATGCTAACTGGTTAATAGTTATCGGTGATAGCTTAACCAGTGGAGACGTCTTTGTAATTAATTTCTTAAAAGGTTTCAAAATATCGAAAACCAAACCGAAATATCAAAATATCGAAAACCATCCGAACTTCTTAATTTAACTGAATCCAGAAGCCATTATTTTTAAATTGGCAAGGCAAAAAAGGTGTTCGTTTCACTCGTAGAAAGCTTCCCGGGATTTTTTAACAACTTCCAAAAACTTTTACGAAAATGTTCGTTGTCTTTTAAAACCAGTTGAGAAGTGTTTGTGATTTCTTAAGATGTTCCAAAACATCGAAACTTTTTAAGTGAGCTTGTGGAGAAGCGTTTGCAATCTCGAGGGGGGTTTCAAAACATCGAAACTTGCTGGCTTAATTAGTGGAGAAGTGTTTGCGATTTCTTAAGAGGTTCCAAAACTTCGTAACTTGTTAAGTGAACTAATAAACGATGAAAACCATTTGAGTTCTTATTTTAGCTGAATCCAGAAGCGACTGACATTATTTCAAATTTGGCAAAGCAAAATAAGTATTTGTTTCACTCGTAGAAAGATTCTTTGGATTTCCCAATAACTTCCACTGAAAAAAAAAAGTGTTGTTGACGGTACTACTTAGTGAGGAAGAGTTTCGAAACATCGAGTCATGTTCGTTAGCTTAACCTGTTGAGAAGTGTTTGTGATTTCTTAAGATGTTCCAAAACATCGAAACTTTTTAAGTGAGCTTGTGGAGAAGTGTTTGCGATCTCGAGAGGGGTTTCAAAACATCGAAACTTGCTGGCTTAATTAGTGGAGAAGTGTTTGCGATTTCTTAAGAGGTTCCAAAACTTCGTAACTTGTCAAGTGAACTAATAAACGATGAAAACCATCTGAGTTCTTATTTTAGCTGAATCCAGAAGCGACTGACATTATTTCAAATTTGGCAAAGCAAAATAAGTATTTGTTTCACTCGTAGAAAGATTCTTGGGATTTCCCAACAACTTCCACTGAAAAAAAAAGTGTTGTTGACGGTACTACTTACAATAGTGAGGAAGAGTTTCGAAACATCGAGTCATGTTCGTTAGCTTAACCTGTTGAGAAGTGTTTGTGATTTCTTAAGATGTTCCAAAACATCGGAACTTTTTAAGTGAGCTTGTGGAGAAGTGTTTGCGATCTCGAGAGGGGTTTCAAAACATCGAAACTTGCTGGCTTAATTAGTGGAGAAGTGTTTGCGATTTCTTAAGAGGTTCCAAAACTTCGTAACTTGTAAAGTGAACGATAAATAAACGATGAAAACCATCTGAGTTCTTATTTTAGCCGAATCCAGAAGCGACTGACATTATTTCAAATTTGGCAAAGCAAAATAAGTATTTGTTTCACTCGTAGAAAGATTCTTTGGATTTCCCAATAACTTCCACTGAAAAAAAAAAGTGTTGTTGACGGTACTACTTAGTGAGGAAGAGTTTCGAAACATCGAGTCATGTTCGTTAGCTTAACCTGTTGAGAAGTGTTTGTGATTTCTTAAGATGTTCCAAAACATCGGAACTTTTTAAGTGAGCTTGTGGAGAAGTGTTTGCGATCTCGAGAGGGGTTTCAAAACATCGAAACTTGCTGGCTTAATTAGTGGAGAAGTGTTTGCGATTTCTTAAGAGGTTCCAAAACTTCGTAACTTGTCAAGTGAACTATAAATAAACGATGAAAACCATCTGAGTTCTTATTTTAGCCGAATCCAGAAGCGACTGACTTTATTTCAAATTTGGCAAAGCAAAATAAGTATTTGTTTCACTCGTAGAAAGATTCTTGGGATTTCCCAACAACTTCCACTGAAAAAAAAAGTGTTGTTGATGGTACTACTTAGTGAGGAAGAGTTTCGAAACATCGAGTCATGTTCGTTAGCTTAACCTGTTGAGAAGTGTTTGTGATTTCTTAAGATGTTCCAAAACATCGAAACTTTTTAAGTGAGCTTGTGGAGAAGTGTTTGCGATCTCGAGAGGGGTTTCAAAACATCGAAACTTGCTGGCTTAATTAGTGGAGAAGTGTTTGCGATTTCTTAAGAGGTTCCAAAACTTCGTAACTTGTCAAGTGAACTATAAATAAACGATGAAAACCATCTGAGTTCTTATTTTAGCCGAATCCAGAAGCGACTGACATTATTTCAAATTTGGCAAAGCAAAATAAGTATTTGTTTCACTCTTAGAAAGATTCTTGGGATTTCCCAACAACTTCCACTGAAAAAAAAAAGTGTTGTTGACGGTACTACTTAGTGAGGAAGAGTTTCGAAACATCGAGTCATGTTCGTTAGCTTAACCTGTTGAGAAGTGTTTGTGATTACTTAAGAGGTTCCAAAACATCGAAACTTGTTAGGTGAGCTTGTGGAGAAGTGTTTGCGATCTCGAGAGGGGTTTCAAAACATCGAAACTTGCTGGCTTAATAAGTGGAGAAGTGTTTGCGATTTCTTGAGAAGTTCCAAAACATCGTAGCTTGTTAAGTGAGGTTATGCACACGTGTTTGCGATGTCGAGAGAGGTTTTACTGAAAACCGCTCGAAAACTCGCTGGGTTAATTAGTAGATAAGTGTTTGTGATTTCTTGAGAGATACCAAAACATGGAAAATTGCCAAGTGAGCTCGAGTCTTGTTCGTTAGCTTAACCTGATGAGAAGTTGAATCCATCCAGAAATGACTGAGATCTTGAAAAGATGTTGAAAGCACAGAAAGGGATCTCCTTGACTCTAGAAAACTGCCCGGGATTTCTTAACTTTCAAAAATTGTTGTTTGTTGTTCTATTTAGTTAAATATCGAATAGTGTACATTAGCTTAAACTTATAAGAATTGTTTGCGATTTCTTAGGGGTTCCGAAACGTGGAATTAAGTGAGCTTGAGGAGAAATGTTGGCTTAATTCCTTAGTGCCGATGATAATGGGATTTTCTTTGCCTTGCAGGTTTTGGAAGTGCAGGTTTGGACAAACCTTGTCACTGTTTTGAACTTATCGAGAGATTCAGGTAAGAAAGAGCCAATACACTGTTGTTTTGTTCTCCACCAATGAACTGTAAAGCAAGATATTCCTCATCTCGCCCTCTACGTCTACCGTTCAATATTCTCAAGTTCTCCACTAATGAACTGTAAAGCAAGATATTCCTCATCTCGCCCTCTACGTCTAGGGTTCAAGTCTCTCAGGTGCTCCACCATTGAACTATAAAGCAATATATTCCTTATCTGCCACCGTAAAAGTTTCTCAAGTGCTCCACCACTGAACTATGAGACAAGACATTCATCATCTCGCTCTCTATGTCCACCGTCGAAGTCTCTCAAGTGCTCCACGCCTGAACTACAAAGCAAGAAGTTCCAAAACTAGCCCTTTCCGTATGCCATTCAAGTTTGTCAAGTGCTACACTACGGAAGTATAAAGCAGGGCATTTTCGTCTTCAGTCTTAAGATGACGCCCTTGTGTGTGCAGATATTCAAAGGAACACCACGGAAACTGAATACATGACTCTGTAGGTGACTGATTCTTTTTTGTTATATTATTATCAATGGTGTGCCGTTTGGTAGGGGGTAGGGAGGGGTAGGGCTGAAGACTTGGCTGTTGAAAAAAGAGGATATAGTTTTCAATTATTTCACAACTGGGAAACCGAAGTCTCTTAAATAAACCGAAGTCCCAATCCCTGGAATGCAGTACAACGTTACTAAAACGATCTAAGCCGCTATTGTCGGCAGCTGATATACTATATATATGATGTTTTGGAGATAAAGGGTCTTTTTGGAATTAATTTAAGAATTCACAATTCGCAAATGAATTTTAAGCCCGCGAAAAAGCAAGGTTAATTCTCCGTGGTCAAAGTATTCCCGAACTTAAAACGACCCGATACCACTTCGCGTGCCGCATCAGACAATACAAATCTCCTTATTTACGTGTGGCTTCGAATTTAACTTCTGATCTTAACTACACATAAAACGTGCTGGCTGGAATTTTAAAGAAGGCAATTTTGCTGGCAACTTTCTATTCTAAGCAAGATCTGCTTGCTGGGAAACTGCGATTCAAACAAGCGGTGGAAAATCAGACGGCAGAAAAAACAGTTTCCTTGCTGGAGACGTGAAACTATATAATAGAGCTTGCTGGCAACAAAAGTCGATACCACTCTGCTCGCTGGCGCTGAGGAACAGCTATTTTTTTCCCACGGTAGTTAATTATTAAACACAGAGTACGCGACATGCGTGGCAATGCCATCAAACATGACTTAGGAGGTTCCTATAACATTTTGTCGTTGAGCACTCCTGTATAAAGAAACAAATACAGGTCTGAGTGGAAACACTGCGAGTGGCAACATTGTTTCTGACAATGGTATGTGTAGACATTAAAATTTTGGAAACGGTAATGAGTTTCCATGGAGGGTACTATGTTTTGAAAAGTGGAGAGCTATTTTTGTGTTTTGCACGACTCTTGTGTACAGATATATAATATGATGCCTATAATTTATTAAGGTCGTCAAAGAACAATTTCCATACAAGGAAATCAGCTAGTACTTGGCCCAGCCACAAAGGTGTGAGAAGACTTATGCCTTTGCTGTTCACAGGTCTAATATTGAAGTTGATACAGCAGCATACACACATTTGGGTTAACTGTAAAATTCCGAGAAAAAAGCCCACCATGCACAAGCCCCACAAAATATAATCCCTTAACTCAAAATGCAAATAAAACCTCCATTAAATAGCTCCTCTGTATATAAGCCCCCAGAGCTCAAAGCACCAAATGAATGAATTTTCCTAGCCGATTTTAAAATGCAAGTATACTTCCTACCGAATATGAGCCCCTTCAAACTGCATTTAAAACAAATATAAGCCCTGGGCTTATTTTCGGAATTTTTAGGGTGAAATACAACTTTTGGACTGTAATCAAGAAGGTGACTTTGTTTTATGGGGCCTGTGCATGAATAATGTTCACTGTATGAATCACATTAATTTTCCGAGCTTAAGAAATATCAGCCATCAGTGTTCTTCATTACTTGTTGAGAAGATTTATGTTGCTGGCAGCTTCCAGAGCTGTAACCCTTTGTCTCTGTATAGTGTAAGATATAACTGCGTTTCATTAACCGAAAATACTTCAAATGAACCTCAGAATTCTCAGAATTCTCAACACTATATCTTCTGGCATCTATCCATGATTTCAATTAAATTTTTCTTCCTTCTGTATTAAAAAATAATGCATGGGGTTAAACATATATAATGTATATTATATTGAAGATCCAAAGTAATATTACTGTGGAGGTGACGTTTAAAGTAGATCCTGAAAAGTTGAGGGAAGAGAGTGCAATTTACAAGAATCTAGAACCTGGTTGTTTCCAATATGAGTATCGCAAAGCATTAAATGATGCCGCTTATGAACTTGCTGTAGAAAATCCACAGTTGGTACACAAAAAGGGAGAATTGCAAGCATTGGAAACGAAGAAAATTGATAGTGATGGTTATCTGTACGAGAAAAAAGTCCAGGTCAGCTGATTTATCTCTTAAGGAGCCACCTCCTGTGCCCTCCAAACTAACCTCATCCTTGCGGTCAAAAAGAATCAGTGAAATAGAAGATCTGAAAGAAATAAAAGCAGAAATGACGTTGATTGAAAAATCAAGATTTAAAGCAAGGAATATTGATAATGACGAAGGAGCAGGGTGCTTGACACAGGAGATGAAGCGAAAATTGGAAGATGAGCGTACATTGCTGCAGAAGAAAGAAGCAAAATCCATTCTACAAAAGAAAACGAGAGATGCCAAAGAACATATTGAAGACAAGGGTCAACTGCCAACCACTTCACAAATCACAATTGGCAAGTTGCTGGTTACAAAAAGAAAGAGTGACTTGCAACAGAAAGATGACGTCACTGATGTTGATCATACCGTTGAAGAAAAAGGCATGCATGGTTCAAGTTCTGGACCCCAAATGGATCAACCAGACTCGTCACAGCAGAAGAACAATGGAAATGGTAATTTTTTATAGATGAAAGCGGTAGGCCAAAGGATGAGACTTTCAAACACTATCTGAGGCAAACAAAGAACAACTTGAGTGACAATTTCAAGGAGCAAGACGGTCTTTACATATCCCACTTAAACAACATTTCTCTGAAACAGTTCATTTCTTTTAGATCTGAACTGTGTCATAATAATCACTTAAATGACTGTAAGGAATGTCCGTTGTTGATTGAAGTTGCTGTTGATATTTTGCAGCCTGGGGTATGTGAAGTTTCCAAACTCTATAGAAAACATTTTTCCTCAACCTGCCGCTCGTCAAATGCAGTGAGGAGATTCATGCAGCTGCCAGTTGTGATTTTTAGTGTTGGTCAGAGGAGTGGAATGCAAAAGTTGTTTGTTGTCAAAAAACAAGAAAATATCGATTACAAGAAAGTGGTTTGCTTGATTGAGAAGTTTACGTTGCAGCCAAACCTAGAAACCGGAGGGGGGATTAAAAAAGATACTTTACTTCCTCTTTGTAAGTTAGCATCAACAGAGAGTGACAGAAAACTAATTACATTTGCCGTTTGTGAAGCAAGTAACTATTCAAACAAAAAAGCTGGAAACAATCTTGGCATGCAAGGTATCACCAAGTTGAAGGAAGTAAGAAATGCTTTAGAAGAAGCACAAAGTATAAGACAGGACGTTGCAGACCTTGCTATGGTGAGAGAGAAATCAGCTCTTCATTCTCTTGGTTTGTATATACCCTGTGATAGTGATGCAAGTGACAGTGATTCTGAGAGTGAAGCAGAAATTACAGGAAAATCTGAAGGTGCAATTCAGTGGATCAGTGATAATGAAAGTAGCAGTGAGTCAGATGTGAGTGAAGAAACTCGGCCAAAAGAGTCGGAAATGTCGGTTAATAAAGGCCCAGATAAGAACACCCAACAAGAGGAACAAGGAAGAATGTCTACCAAGCACATGGACCCAGACAAGGGACTGAATAAACAACCTCACATATTTGCTCCAGACCATGACCATGTATTGCTTATCCTTAGGGAGAATCAGTTTAATTGGTTCTCCTTTGTTGAAGAGTTAAGACTTCTGACGCAGCAGTACAGCAACGAAGTTGTCAGTCAAGTTGTTCTTGACTTCAGTGAAAATCTTTCGTCAATGGACTTAAATGATGATGAACATGACCGTGTAGAAATATCTAGACTAGCATATTTGGATAGTGAGAGGGTAGCTGTTGAAAATGAGACTGGACTGACTCAGAGAGTGATGATCCTGAGGATTGGGTAAACTTGAATTTGCAGTCTGATAAAGGAAATCAAGTGTTGTTGAAGCAGAGAGAAATAATCAAGAGAATGGCTAAGAGGAAGGAAGCAAAAGAAATTGCTGAAAGAAATCTCTTAAAGCAGAGTAACTAAGATAGTTGATTCCATTTTAAACAGGTTTTCTAACATTGGTAAAGACATAGAACATTTTGTGTCCAGCAAGAGACATGGGGCAGATTCATGTCGAAGGAAGGGAGTGACAACATTTGATGGAAACAGAAAGAGAGGCCCAAAAGCATCATTCCGTTCAATTCAAGAACACTTACAAACCAAAGACAACAGCAAGATTGGATATGGAACAATTGTTCAACTATATGCTGTTTGCAACAAACGAAAGTTGTCCTCCACGGGGTACAAGGGTATGGCAAAAATAGCTTGTCGTCGAGCAAGAAAGGTGTTTGCTTTAAACTCAACCCAGATGCACATTACAGCTGCTCAATGTATAAGATGCTTGACAAATTACAGTTAACTGATGGGCGTGACAAGATTGAACAGAGACGACCAAGCTGGGTTTCGGCTGGACACTACTCATACACACTACCACCACAAAGCACTGTTTTCCGAAGTTCAGGAGGTCACAACACGTACAGATTTCGTGAATAAATACTCCTCTGTCCTGCAAACACCCTCGTATCTGTTTATGGAAACTTGCACAACTGAAGAGAGAGCTGCATAGATCAGCTGGCATGGTAAAGAACCATTTTTCATTTAGAAAGAACCCATCACAACACGCTGCTGATTTCAAGTTCCTTAAAACAACTCAAGAGTTTAAGACTGACAACCAATAAACCTGTTGATTGTATCCGGGTTGATGGAGCCACTGATGAGCGACCCTCTATTCTAGAAGTTCAATTTCTGTGGACAGAGGTTTACCTTGTTGAAGAGAAGATATGTACTTGTATTACAGCACGAAACAGTGGAGGACGTTTCTTGAACAGAGTTGAATTGGTCAATGGTTGCATTGCAAGGGCACACAGAAAGGCTTTATCCCCTCTACATTGAATGGGTCAAATTTCAATGAAGATGGCCTCAATGAAATGAAGCTGAAAGAAAATTTGGAAGCTGCCACAGAGGTATACATTGATAGAGTACAAGATGCTCCCTTTGGAAAACCCACTATCACGTTTTTCAAGGGCGCTAACGATGAGAATGCTACATATTTACAAGAGCGGAGAGAAAAATTGTTGAAGTTTTTGCATGGTTCAAAAAGTGCTAAACCAGAACTAAAAAAGGGAGACCCGGTATTTTACCAATATTGCGAAGAGGTGTGGCAAGTTCCAATTGATCACCAAGTAAAGGGGCTTCCAGAGCAATATGTCTTCTTTCTGTATGCTTGCTACAAGCTTAACTGCATGCACCAAGTGTGCAAAAAAGGCATTCCACCTTCGGATCCAAAGTGGTATGATGATGGCCCAAGTCTCTGTTGCCTTAATTTTTAATATGTGGACTGGAACTTTTCTTTTAGGTGTACCTGTTAAGCTTTCCTTTTTGTCATGTGTCTGTTGCAGCAGAGAAGCAGAGAACAACTGGATATTGTCCCTGTGGGAAACCAGATGATGACTTCATGATTGCATGTGATGAACAGGGGTGCAAGTATGAATGGTTTCACTTTGTTTGCGTGGGTCTTGATGGCAAAAGTATTCCTGATTCCGCCGCTATTGGTGCATTTCGATCCTCATTATTATTCCGACTATTAGATGTTGATCCTCACAGGTCCGCTTTGTGGTTGATCGGCTGTTGTGGTTTTTGATCGTAGGTATCCAAGCTTCAGGAATTTCGATTCCACTATCTCTATTGATGTTATTAGGATGAAGTCTTCTCAACACGTCAGTTTCAAGGGATTCAGACGGCCTCCTCACCACCAGTGTTTACAGAAAGCCCACCCACACTGACCAATACCTAGCCTATGATGCACACCATTCTCAGTCAGTGAAACATGGTATTGTTAAGTGTCTATGTGACCGAGCCAAACACCTCATAACAAATCCATCAGTTATCTCTGAAGAAAAGAAACATTTATCATCAGTACTTGTTTCAAACGGATATCCTTCGTCCTTTGTACGAAAGCTCACAAAGACAACAAGACCAACAGCCAACATTAAACCTACACAGGAATTTAAATCTACTGCGGTTCTATCCTACATAAAAGGTGTATCAGAGATTCTTCACCGCTGCTTACAACTACAAGGCGTACGCACCGTTTTCAAATCAGACACAACTCTTAGGTCTCACTTAGTGCGACCGAAAGACGCCCTTGAACCAACTACACAAGACGGTGTCATCTGATACCATCGTGTGACAAACGAATAAACGTTCATCTTTCCTATCTTACACCACGATGAACAATAAACACATCTTTAATGACATGTTATTGCTCTTTTTTTCCATCATATGAATCAGATTTCCCTAAGGAAAATTGTACACTAGTAACTGGGATGTAGGGGGGGGCGGGCTGGGGGGTTAGTGGTGGGAAATATGTAGCAAATTTGCACTTCCCTCCAAACTGAAGTAAGCCTTAAAAGCATTGCATACTTAATACCTTATGCAACACGCAAACAAAGTGACATGCAACATGCAAACAAAGTGACCAAATACATCCATTAAATGATGTTTTAATTTCGTTATTATAGGTGGCAAGTCTCCCTGAAAATAAAAAAAGAATTGAAGAGCTCTCCAGAATGAATTTAAAAAAGGAAATAAAATAGTTCAATGTTACCTTGTTGTCTGTTTTTATGTTTTCAATGAAATTTTTTAGAAAATTCATGTATATGTTGTGGTCCAAAATTTTCAATGATCTAAAATTTTTGAAACCAGCTTGATATATATTTCCCTTTGTTTCAGATTATGATAATTAATATAAGACAATACAAAATTGAAAACCAAACCGGTTTGAAGCATTTTGAACCAAATAAAAATTGGAACCTCAGCATATACTTTCACTGGTAGGCAGGGACAAGGCCATTGGAATGATAATTTTTCCCTGGGGGTGGGGACATTCGCCCATTTTTTCGAGTTCTTTTGTCCAAGTCCCCGCCTTTTCCCGGATTTGGCGGGGGGATTTACTTTGACTGGTGCATATACATCCATGACAGCAAAAACTACACGAGGATGCATACCAGTATTTTATAAGAAAAAGTTTCCCTGAAGTGCTAAAAGCAAGAGGGAAAAACTGTGTTCACTACAGCCAGTAATTGTGCTCAGGGTGTTGGCTTCACAATGAGCCCGTGCTGACTGCCATACAAGGAACCTTAAGATACGGTGACTACGGACTACGGACTACGGACTACGGACGGGAGGCACTTTAGGACTGGGACGAGACAAGTGTTCTGTTGTCCCCACTGTCGCAAGCTCACGACGGTGTGTAGTGGAAGGATTTCACGTAGTGCAGCATGGTGTAGCACGAGGAACTGAAGATGGTATGAAAAAGTAGTCTAAAGTTAGAAAATGGAGGTGTTCTTGTACTGTAACACTTGAACTACAAACTAATACGCATTTGGAACAATTTCAAGTGCTTGTTAATTCAGAACAGCGAAAAATGTACGGCTTACTTTGTTTACTGATTTTGACCGCCCCATTGTTTTCCAGAATGAAATTAAATTTGATGCTTTGAATATAGCTTGTAATATCAACTGTTCTCTTTGCTCTTTCTAGACACAAATGGCTTCACTTCAAGTTGAGAAGTAATTAATTTAGTAAAATATGTCAAATTTGCTTCTGAAGTAGTTTTGCAAGCGAAGTAATTTGAAAAGGGCCCTGAAAATTTGATTAAGCTTGCATCGAGCCTCACGTGCAGTTACATTTTGAATTGTGGTGCGACGATTACAAGTCAAAACCAGAGCATCCCGATTCTTTTTAAAAGATATTTTGTGTCTGTTTAGTGTAGAGTTGACCTTCGCTCTTCGTTCGTAATCTGTTGCCTGTAGTCTGCGGTTTTCGTATTTTTGCGTCACTTGTTGTGTACTCAGCCCAGTGTTTCAGCCAAAGAAAAACGCACGTCCAACCGTAGTCCGTAGTCTGTAGTCACCGTATCTTAAAGTCCCTATCGCCCTTGAGACATTTCCATCATAGTTAATTGAGGGACAAAAACAAAAGCGAAAGCTGCAATTTGTTGGTGGATAACAAAATTGTTGCAATTTATGTTGTAAGTGCTATAAGACCGTGGTCAATCTTTTGCTTTTTAAGTTCACACTACAGATCAATACCTTAAGCAGAATGTTTCTATTTGTCAGTTGCTCCAACATACACCATACCAAAATCTAATGGGGTTTGTGCATGGTCAAGGCCAAAAATGCTAACAAAAACATTCAACAAAAAGTTTTTCAGGTTCTATAACCATTACCTTGTATTCACTACTGCAAATCTGACAACAGGAAGTTTTTGTCCACGGTATTCCTAAGACTTCCTTATTCCTTGGGAGACTTGGTCTCCCAAGTCTCCGTGAACAACGGTTAGCAAAAATATTGTCCACAGTTTTTACGATATTAGCCAGTGATGCCGGACCTGCAAGCTTACGCGATTTCATAACAGTAAGGCGCTCCACTTATAACCTCAGGGGCAACACAATCGTGGACCTTCCAAAAGTAAAATCAACAACTTATGGCTTAAGATCGTGGAGATATACTGCATTG
This sequence comes from Siderastrea siderea, assembly GCA_964030785.1. NCBI lineage: Eukaryota > Metazoa > Cnidaria > Anthozoa > Scleractinia > Rhizangiidae > Siderastrea > Siderastrea siderea. Next base: position 44,165,502 of record OZ034969.1, on the reverse strand, counting down.
AAAATGCATTGAACGCATTTGCATTGCATTGAACGAAAATGCATTGAACTCTATACCAGACGAAACAAGAAAGATCAAAACATATGCGGTTTTTAAGAACAATTTAAGAACATTGAACCTTACGGGACTTTGACCGAGAAGTGTGACAATTTTTATTATTGTTATTTATTTATTTATTTATTTTTTCAAATACAATTTTTACTATTTTACTGTTTTCAATAATATTTTTATATTTCTATATTTTATTCTTAGTTAGACAAAATGTTATGACACGTAGTCATTCTAAAAATATGGATCAAAATGAATGTGCCATGGAAACAACAGTTTGTTGAGCAATCGTACCATGTACATAGGCTTTTGTATTTGAATGAAACTGTAATGGTCTAATGGCTGAAATATATTTATGACGAATTCCGGACGAAGTCCAGATAATTGAAAAGTCCAGATCATCGAAGTGTGACTCTACATGTATTTCCAGTTGAGTGTTTATAATTTGTAATCAGCTTCTTTTTTATCTTAAACATTTTTAAAGTTTTTTCAAGTAAATACAGAAATTAATAGATTAGGGATATTTGGCAATGCCACACTTAAAATCGTATTGTTCCTCACCAAAAAGCTATCCCCTTACAATATGCCAATTAATCATTCACCTTGCCTGTCGGAATTGAGGTCAACGACTCCATTCCTTATAGGTGACTGTCCGAAATCCGTAGTTGCGTTACACTATGCGTCACGCATCTGGTCACATGCTTCAAGTTTATGATTGACAGATAAGTCATGTGCGGGAGGGTGAGAGAGGAGATTATTGATTGTAAAACGTGAGAGGGATCACGAGTAAGTCGAAAAAGATCGTTAAGATTGTTTTCCTCGATAGTTACGAGATTGTGAAAGATACAGTCCTCTGAAGGAAATAAAGATTTGTGAAGTCCTAGATGAGTGGATTTCTACCACAGTGGTCCGCCGAGTCCGATAATCGAGCTTGAAGACGTCGACAAGATTGAACACGTGCGCGGACTGGAAATATGTCGGACGCCGAAGCCATAGCGAAGAAAGTTAAAATCAGAGCTGCCCATAGAGGATCTGCGACGAAACTTCTCAATCGTTTGAAAGACAGGCTGAGTGATGAAGAAAATCCAGTGGATAAATTCTGGTTGAAAGAATCAATTCAGTCGATGCGACTGAAGATAGAGTCGCTCAAAACATTGGATGACCAAATAATTGACCTTATTGCAAGTAGAACGGCCGAAGGTGTCGAAGAGCGTATCGAGAAAGAAATTGAGAACAGTGATGGAGTGAGAGCAGAATTGAACGATATCGTGATGAGAATGGAAGAAACGATGAGTAAATTTGATCCGCCACCGCCGATAGTTCAGCCAAGCGCCTTGTCACCGCCCGCTCAAGCTCATTCAGACATGGCGTCAGGAATCCCTCAGCAAAGCAAGGCGAAAGCAAGACTCCCCAAGCTCGAAGTAAGGAAATTTCATGGGAAGATCCAAGAATGGCAAGAATTTTGGGACGCTTTCGAAAGTGCCATCGACAAAAACGAAAGTCTAACAGCCGTCGACAAATTCTCCTACTTGCGAAGTTTAGTCACTGAACCGGCCAGAGCCACCATCGCGGGTTTCTCCCTGATAGCAGCAAACTATGCGGCCGCTGTTGACGTTCTGAAGAAGAAGTACAGTAAAGAAACTGCCATACAGCGTGCTCATGTGAATGACTTGCTAAATTTAGCGCCGGTGTTCAGCGATAAAGATACATCTCGTTTGAGGAAACTATATGACAGTTGTGGCGCTCATTTTAGAGTTCTGAAGGCGCTTGGAGTGGACGAAACTACCTTCGCAGCTGTGGTAGTTCCCGCCGTTTTGCAAAAGTTGCCCGAAGCATTTCGCTTGACTATCACGAGAGGAGCCGACTTTCTGAACTGGTCAATGAAGGAGTTGTTGAGCGCATTTTTAAAGGAGTTAGAACTGAGGGAAGACCATTACTATGCAGTGTCCTCGGGTGGAAATACGCAGAACAGGAAGGACAGCAACACATTTCACACAAAGCAGGAAGTTGAGAACTGTGCATTTTGCCTTGGGAGACACGCACCAGCGAACTGTAAGAAAGTGAGCGATGTGAATGCACGTAAGAACATTTTAGTTAAGTATGGTAGATGTTTTAAATGTGTGCAGCGGGGACACCGAGCCCGAGATTGTAAGTCGATTGAATTATGTAACAAGTGTGGGCGGTCCCACCACATTTCAATTTGTGATAAGCAGGATAAGCCAGCAGTCAGTGAATTTGAAGTTAGACCAGAGGCTAACCCTACCACTACTAGCCCTAGTAGTTTTCATGTTGGTGCGGGGGATCGTGTAGCCCTACAGACTGCCCGTGCAGTCATCACCGGGGAGGGTCAGCCACAGAGGGTTAGAGTTTTATTTGATGCCGGCAGCCATCGCTCCTTTGTCACAGCCAGAGCTGCTCGGCTTGCGCGGCTTCCTGTAACCAGGCAAGACTGGCTTGCAATAAGTACGTTTGGGCAATCCTCAAGGGATATGAAGCTAAGGGACGTCGTCCAAGTCAAGGTGAGTCCTATATGGGGGGAGAGTTTCATTAACATGGAGGCGTATGTAGTTCCAGAAATTTCTAGTATTCCAAATACCCATGTAGAATTAGTAAAATCTGATTACCCCCACTTGAAAGGGCTGTGGTTCTCTGATGTGAGTAAGGAAAGGGATGAGATGGTTATAGATGTATTGATCGGGGCGGACTACTTTGTGGCAATTTCAGAAAGGATGCACAATTAGGGGTAAGTTTGACGAGCCTGTTGAAAACAAGGGAAAACAAGGGAATCGAGTGGCGATTTAACGTAGCAAAAACCCCATGGTGGGGAGGCTTCTTCAAGAGGATGGTGAAAAGTGTTAAACGATGCTTGAAAAAGGTCATTGGAAATGCAAGACTTTCCCTTGACGAGATGTTGACAGTCCTTGTGGAGATTGAAGGAACCCTTAATTCAAGGCCCCTGACTTACGATGACAACAACCCATCAGAGGAGGTTCTTACCCCATCCCATTTGATTCATGGAAGAAGGATTCAGTCATTGCCAGAGGTACTAGAGTCAGAAGAAGAGTTTGGAGAAAGTAGTGCAACATATACCAGGAGGCACAAGTACCTGACTAAGAAACTGCAACATTTTTGGAAGAGGTGGCAGTGGGAATATTTGACTGCCTTACGGGAAAGTCACGAAAGCAAAACTGCTGGGAAAGGAAGATCGCCTAAGGAAGGAGATGTCGTGGTAGTACATGAAGATGGAGTGAAGAGAGGCCTTTGGAAGATGGGAGTGGTAGAAGGGTTGATTTGTGGACGCGACAAAGAGGTAAGAGGGGCACATGTGAGGGTAATCACCAAGGGGAGGGATGTTCATATAACTAGGCCTGTACAGAAATTGTATCCGATTGAAGTTCATGCTGGGCCGGATGCAGGTAAGAGACAAGACAGAAATCAAGTACAACCAGCAGATCTGCAGGGGAGCAGTCGGCCTCGCAGAGTGGTAGCTTTGGATGCTGCTAGAAGGATAAGCAGCCTGGCAAATCAGGAAAACGACTGACCTTGTGGCTGTATTCTTGACTCATACGAGTCAAGAGGGGGGAGAGTGTCACGCATCTGGTCACATGCTTCAAGTTTATGATTGACAGATAAGTCATGTGCGGGAGGGTGAGAGAGGAGATTATTGATTGTAAAACGTGAGAGGGATCACGAGTAAGTCGAAAAAGATTGTTAAGATTGTTTTCCTCGATAGAAGAAGAAGAAGAAGAAGAACCTTTATTGATTTATACCGCTCAGGGTAGCCCCTTCAGATGCAAAAAGTTGTCTGTTATCAATGGGAGCCCTGAGCGCAAAAGTAGATACAAAGATAGTTACAACGAGATTGTGAAAGATACAGTCCTCTGAAGGAAATAAAGATTTGTGAAGTCCTAGATGAGTGGATTTCTACCAGTGACAACAAAATCGTGAAACATTAAACAAACAAAAAAAAACAGGACTGACGAGTTTTAATTCACCGACTTGCAGATCCAGCTCGAATAGAGCTCGAATAGAGCTACACTCAGACACCAGATTGGGTGTTTGAAGGTTAGAAGTGATTCATGATAATTAAGTATAGTGCCATATTATTCTTGCTATGTTTAATAACACAGAAAAAAAGGTCTTTCTGAAAAACTGGCAAAACGGTTGAGAAATACTCAGACACAACATTCAGCACTGTGTTTAAACATCTTAAATGTGGTACAAGTAACGTGTTAGAAATGCATTTTTTATAGGTGCATTAAAAACAGCTAGCTTTTAAAGAGTGGTATTTGATAAGGTTTCCAGTAATGACTAATAAGGGTGTCTCGAAAACACAGACCTCGAAAAGACCCCAGACCCCAGACCTCGAAAACACAGACCTCGAAAACCCCGACCTCAAAAACGCAGACCTCGAAAACACAGACCTCGAAAACGCAGACTTCGAAAACACAGACCTACTAAAAACCACTAACGTGTCAAAAATACTGTAAACAATGACAGCCTTTGCTAGCGAGCGAATTATGGCTGAAATAAAAAATTATAAATCCCCTAGTTTGTCGTGGGTGCTACGAAAACTAAGATATATTAAAATCAGAAAAACCATTAAAATAACTATTGTAGATGTACAATGAGCACCAGTAACTGTCATGATATGTGAGACACTTCGCGCGTGGTGTTTTCTTGGTCTTTCTTTAGTCATCACTCCTTTCGGCTCTTGGCTTTGTTTTTCTACGCAATCGTGCGATGAGTGCTAGTTCGCAACAAATTTCCCCGTCGAAAGAGCGGTAGGAATAGTTAAGGGCCTTGATTGGCTTTTGCAAGCTGAATTCGGGTGTGTATTCTCTTTGTTGCGTGACGGATGTGTACAATAAAAGAACATGATCTTCGAGTTTGTTCTTGGGGGTGTGACCGAACAATAGCTTGCTTTCAGCCATTGAGGTCAAAGGTCGGCTATCGCACGTGAGGCAGAAGTAAGCATTTTGGCGCGAAACTTAAGACACATGTTTAGATTGAGGGGTAAAATTTTCGGCTATGTCGGTTTTTCGAAAGTTTAAGCTTCCTCAGCTATTACGAAAAGGGCCACCTGCAAGCGAAATTGGCGAAGACTTTCCGCGCTTCAAATGTAGTGAATTGCCGTTAAAACAGAGACCAGGACAAGGTTCCTTTGGAGATGTTTACACGGCAGAATACAGAGCTTCAGGAGATACGAAGTGTCACACCGTTGTCGTCAAGAAAATGCTGCAAGTGCTCGATCAGGAAGAAAAGAAGCTATTCTATAAAGAAGTTAGACTCCTCAACGATTTGCAACACCCAAACATTGTGCAATTGAAAGGGGTTTCCTTCCAGCCGCTTGCTATGATGCTCGAATACATCTACTTCGATTTCAAGCTCTTTGGTCACGATGATTTGCATGCACATTCCCTCACAGATTTTCTGCTGCAAATCGACAAGTTTAACTGTGAAGGATTGTGTGAGCTACTTAATCATGCAGCAAAGGAGGTTATCGATGGGCTAGCTTACCTTCACTCGAAAGGAGTAGCCCATAGGGATTTGAAACCTGCAAATATTCTGATAAGCAATCAGCACTATTGCACATTGTCAGACGACAATGAAATTTCGCGACAGTTTGAATCCAGACCTGTTGCCTGCAAGCTGACCGACTTTGGGGAAAGTCGTTCCCTGCTGGTGCAAACGCAGTCTTTTGTTGCCTCACGAACAAGCAACATTGATCGAGGAACAGTTGTATACGAGGCACCAGAACTTTTCGTGAAGGAGATGGTCTTATCTGACACATTGATCGGTGATTTCATGCTAGCAGATATTTGGGCCCTGGGCATGATATGTTTTTCAATTATTAATCCAAGCGTTAAGTACCCCTACCGTTCAGAGATCAGATCGGTGGGAAACATTTCTTCCCTGTATGACGACAAGTATGCTGTTGAACGCGCAACCGTCTGGAGAGGTTTAGAGGAGATATACAGAGGATGTGCAAACTTCGACAGACAGTCGACTATCCTTAGAAGAAGCAGCGACGATCCATTGCAGGGAAAGCAAGAGGGTATCAGTCGATCTGGACGTTGTGCACCTGAAAGTAAGTCAAGCAACAGCAGTGCAACAGTTCAACCACCGACTTGCAGTACAACTGAAGGGCAATACCGATGAAAAACCAGCTGAGCAGATGGAATGTGCGTTGAATAACGACGGAACTAACGCGTGTGCCTTTCTTTCTGTGAAGATCGCAGACGTTATACTAAGTGAGGTGGTAACAGGGATCGAATTTTTCGCTGAGTTGGCCGAAGCTATCAAGGACACTATTTGGCACCTACCGGAAAGAATAAATGTGCATCGACACCTCCACAGAATGTACGACGCACTGAAAGCGTACGGAATTCTGAGGGAACAGAAGGTAGTGACATCTCTGTACGATTTTTCTGAGGAGTTACCATTTGCTGACACAGTGTTTTCATATGAAGGCAGACGAAAACTGTACTCCAAGCTCTGCGAACTTGGGTGTAATGACATCCTTGCTGTCTTCACATGTGAACCTTTGGTATTAACTGTTGGGTGCCGTGATGGCAAGCCTTACGTGATCGACACCCATCCAGTGACGTTGGCACCTGGGAAAGGTGAAGGCCTCCTGATGACCGGAAAAAATAACTCCTCGGACGTTTGGCTGTCACTCTGCATTTGGCTATGGAACAGGTTGCATCACCAAGGCGTAAAACCAGACGCATGCCAATCACTTGCAGTTGTTACAAGTAAATCTAGGTAAATGTTAACTGCAGCTCCTTATTTTTGTTTAAATGCTTTGAATTATTATATTTTTCATTTGCTTATTAGTATTAAATATTCCCACTCCAATGCTCCCCCAAAGAGGTCCACGCATTTTGCATGATTTATTATTTTTTAAAACAATGGGAAGGGTGGTTCGAACGTTCCAAGATTTAGACTGCAACATCTCTACTGCTGAGATTTTTAAAATTATCGTTAAGCGCTATTAGATAGCAATAGACATTGCGTTTATAAATTCATGGGCCATTTATTATTATAATTATTATTATTATTATTATTATTATAATTATTATTATCGTTATTGTTGTTGTTGTTATCTCGCCTCAATATAACTTTCCCCTTACAATATTTATCATATAGTTGTGAAAGTGAACAGCCTGGTGCGAGAGGACCCGTCGCTGGTAGTGGACGTCATGGGGAAGGTGTGAGTGAGCAGTCAAATCCGAATTCACCAGCAGCTGGCAGTAAACGAACGAGAAGAGAAGAAAGTGAACAGCCTGGTGTGAGCGGACCCGTCGCCGGTAGTGGACGTCACAGAGAAGGTGCGAGTGAGCAGTCAAATGCGAATTCATCAGCAGCTGGCAGCAAACGAACGAGAAGAGAAGAACGTGAACAGCCTGGTGCGAGCGGACTGCAACATCTCTACTGGGGAGATTTTTAAAATTATCGTTAAGCGCCATTAGATAGCAATAGACATTGCGTTTATAAATTCATGGGCCATTTATTATAATAACAATAATAATAATAATAATAATAATTATTATTATTATTATTATTATTATTATTATCTCGCCTCAATATAACTTTCCCCTTAAAATATTTATCATATAGTTGTGAAAGTGAACAGCCTGGTGCGAGCGGACCCGTCGCTGGTAGTGGACATCACAGAGAAGGTGAGAGTGAGCAGTCAAATGCGAATTCATCAGCAGCTGGCAGCAAACGAACGAGAAGAGAAGAACGTGAACAGCTTGGTGCGAGCGGACCCGTCACTGGTAGCGGACGTCACAGAGAAGGTGCGAGTGAGCAGTCAAATGCGAATTCATCAGCAGCTGGCAGCAAACAAACGAGAGGGGAAGAAAGTGAACAGCCTGGTGTGAGCGGACCCGTCGCTGGTAGTGGACGTCACAGAGAAGGTGCGAGTGAGCAGTCAAATGCGAATTCACCAGCAGCTGGCAGCAAACGAACGAGAAGAGAAGAAAGTGAACAGCCTGGTGTGAGCGGACCCGTCGCTGGTAGTGGACGTCACAGAGAAGGTGAGAGTGAGCAGGCACATGCGAATGTCAGCGGTGGCCGGTGTCCCGCGGAAGTCGTTATCGTGGACGGGCCAGATGAATGTTCGGTCAACAAATTCGCTGCAAATGGCAGGCGAAACCTAAGTACGCGTCCTGTCATTATTGACCTAGATGAGGAAAAAGAGCCAACTTCCTCTTCATTGCAAAAGAGCAAAGGTGACATCAGCTGTCCTGAAGCAGACGCTGTTAGCTGTCTGTCTATGTGTGAGGTATGGTGACATCTTTGTGCTATGTTATGCGTGAGATTGTTTAAGTGCTGGGTGTATTCTAGTGCTTGTGCAGTATGTGGAACTGCCAACTTTGTCATAATGGAGGTAAAGTTTAGCCCCAAGAACTCAAATCACAACCACTCGAACTAAGGGGAGCTACAAAACAACTCAAAGAAACCATCGTTCTCAATACTTAGAGACTGTATTAGCCATAAAAATACTTGGATCTTAGACCATCGCAACCGTGGTATAATGAAACGTTTTCCTGTGAGCTAACCGCCACTTCAAACAAGATGACGGTTAGAGAGCCACTGATCTAATAAACATTATAGACTACAACATTCTTTTGAAGGCAATTAAGAATCTTTCAACAAACAAGCGCTGATAAATCTAACGAAATATGCCAGAGAGCTAGCAAACACAATGGCATAAATGTCAATGCAGTAACGACTCCAGAGAGCGAGTAAACCGGCGGGAGTCGTGTTTGGCCTGTCACTTTTAATATTTTCAACAGCGCGCTTTGCCGGTAGTTCTGCTGTGAGCTCATCCAGACCCAAACAAGCCTGTCGCCAGGAAGTAATTGACGTAGAGAGAGCTACTGCGCATTTTTCTGAGATGGTACGTTCCTAGTTTTTTTTCCCCGAAACTTAACCTTTATTTCTTTTTTTTGCTCAGGGCAATGGTAAAAACACAATCTCCGATTCTGATAGTGACGAAGAAAGTATTTCTAATCAAGGAGAACCGGTCCTTACACAAGCTGCTGAAAAAACAGGTTCGTCTAATTTCTTGAATTTCAGGGCTCTTGGCTTTTGGACTTTTTTGAGTTATCTCTTGTTAGGTGGTTAGATTAGATTTCGTGCAAGTAATTACTCCGTTATTCGTATATTTTGCAGAACCAGAGGTCAGACCTGTACAAGTATCTAATAGCTCAGTACCTGCAACCTCCCCCTCTCTGTTATACGGCAATGATAAAGATCTGCCTGTTTTTGAAGTTGGTAAAAAGGAATGCTATACCATAAAGGAAGCAGTCAAAATACTACTTATGGAACACGAACAAAAATGTAGTAAGACCCCACTTCAAGTGAGAAGGAACCTGTCGTTTCTTGTTGACGTCAGTAAACTGGGATGTTGGCAAGATGTCAAGAGCGACATGAACGGTGTTTGTCACAACAACTTACGAGTAGCTACGTGGACAGTGGAAATAGATGCAAATAATCACGTGGAGATCTTGGAGAAGAAGAAGGTTGAATTAGCTAGTGACAACGATTTCCACGTACATATTCATTCAACAAAGAACAAAGCAGGTCTCTGTCATTCGATATTTCACCTTTTGGACCGGGACGAGAAGATTGTTAATTCCACCTGTTTGCTTCAATACTCATTAACTGATAGAGATCGGTTAATTTTGACGTGCCTTCCCATGGAAACAGCAAGAGCGGGAAAAAACCCTTCTACCCAACCCAGAAGAGTACTATGGAAGCGATTAAGAGAGAGCTTGCCTCATGTTCGGCGTCCGTTGCTTTAAAGAATGTTTCAGATGCCTCAGGTGGTGTTTTGGGTGCACGCGAACCTGGAGAGTTACCGAGGTCAAGAAAACAGCTTTATGATCTTAAGAACAAAATGAAACAAGTAGATCAAGTAGACGAGCTGTTACAATATGCGAAACAGCTTGAAAAACCAATCGTACTTGAGCACCATGACGTTCCGGAGGATCTTTGGGTACTTTCCAAGCCACATATGACTGCGGATCTATCAAGGTTCTGTACTTCAGAGGTACTAAGTCATCCGTTCAGTGTGGACCCCACCTTCAATTTTGGTAAATTCGAAGTGACGCCGTTTACCTACAAACACCTCTTCTTGAAATCCAAGCGGACTGGCACAGCCCCGGTCTTTTTAGGACCAACAGCAATCCACTACAGCAAGCAGAAGGGTGTTTACAGCAAGATAGTCCATGCTGTAACTTCCAATACACCGAATCTCGCTGACAAAGGGAAGGGCTACATAACGGATGGAGAAGACGCTTTGTACTCCGCTTTGAGGGAGGTTATGCGCCAAGCGACTGGTTTAAGATGTTTCAGACATTTCTACCAGAACTGTCGTGACAAGCTTCACAAGCTCGGAATTCAGAAAAAGGAAGACCAAAAGTTTTTCCTCGAAGTAATCTTTGGCAAAGGTGAAGTTTCTGATGGCATCCTGGATGAGCAGAGCTCGCCGCTCACCTGGCAGTTTCCACGGAAGAATGGTTCAACATGAATCTAAATCAACGAAGCGATTACGTCCTTAGGTTTAACAAAATGTCTGTCGAAGAAGCATTGAAAGGAAAGACCATCCCGATTTCTAATCTACCTGACGCTGAGCAGCCAGAGTGCCAAGAATTCTCAGAAGATGTAACAGGCATGTTGCAGTCCCTAAACAGCTGGACAGATGGCTTGGTCAAAACCATTGTCAAAGAAGCAGAAGCATTGCTTAATTGTAAAGATGCTGTACAAAACATGCCATCGCTAACGGTAACTTCAAGAAAGAAGTATCTCGTGGGGACTCAGAATTGCAAAAAAGGGATGTACGAATGGTACCGTGCACAGTGATCATATTAGTTGCACTTGTCCATGTTAGCACAGTCTCTGCATTGCCGAGAACGCAGGAATACTGAAGGAGCACTTAAATTTTCTGCAAAAATCATCTAAGCGCAAAGCTCCTTCAAAGAGTGCCCTTGTGGAACCGTCTAAGGAAGCCCAAGGCAAAAAAGGAGGTAGCCACAAAAATCCTTGGAGACCAAGTCGGGCCAAGTCCACCCAGGTCACAAGCCAGTCAGCAAGTGAACGGCCATTTACCGAGATCCATCACAACAACAACTCCTTTATTCTTCGCTTTTTAGATGATGTCCCTCAAGCTAATGAGTGCAGACAGTGTCGCGTTGAGTTTCCCAGAAGGAAAAAGATCATCCCCTTCGATGTTATACTGTCACATGAAGAGAAGTGGTACTATCCGGATAAACACCATCCAGGCCGCAAACTTCCGTCCACCAAACACATGACGAAGTACTACTGTGTCAAGGGCAGCTGCATCAAAAAGCGATTTCCGTATTACGATTCATCGTTGCTGGAGATACCTCCTGAGGCAAGGTCTCGTCTTCAACAGTCCCACTTTGACCTCCTTCGACGGGAAATCGACTATGACGAGTGAAGAGTGAAGATCTAAATGTTATTTATAAATAGAACGTGCGTATTGTTTGTATATCAAGAGCTTCTAGAAATTGTGAGGTACAACCCCTCAAGGCCTCAAGCCCAAGCAAGCGAGCAGTTTACTCTCGAAAACAGCAGCCTTGCAATTACGTCTCGAAGCATTTTCTTGTTTTTCTCTTGTCACTTTTAAATAGTATTCAAAATTTACCTGTGGCAAGTTATGGTTTTGAAAAGAGACCCGACAGTAATTTGTTTTTATTATATTAATTATACACTATAATGTGTTGGAAGAATTATAAAATAATGTTCAGTGTGCGTTTCTTTTTGTGCTCATGATAGTGGCATTGAGCACCGAACTCTGATTAAGATAGAAAGCTTTGTTCCATTATCATATCATTTTCATTAGAAGGAACGGTAATAGCTCAGTGTAATCGAGGCAGGATGCTAGAAAATGTGCTGATTTGTTTAAGAGGCCAAGAAATCCTGACCAAATGCAGTTTTTGTTATTGTTGTTTGTTTGAACTGTCAAGCGAGAAATATTCTTGTCAAGTTGTTGGCAACATTTACCCATTTTATCTTGTTATCGTTAAATATGGGCTGAGTTCTGTTATTTAGGAATTTTCAAATAAAGAAACCTTTCCTTTGCGAACCCACATTGATTTTTTTTCAAATTCATTTATTTCAATTTGTTTTTATCGAATGCCGATTTCCGTTACCTGATTACCGTTGCGTGACATCTGGTCATCGATTTTATAATTATTATCTGTTATGATAGGTCAGTGAGTTTCAATTGCTTTCGGGTGCATTTGTATTTTGTACTTTGACTGATCCACTTCTGTTTAGGCCCGATTAATACATTTCATTTTCATATCGACTTTTGGATATCGAGGTAATTGGCAACAAACAGTTTCTAAACAGGGGATTTATAAACATTGTTTACAGTATTTTTGACACGTTAGTGGTTTCTGTGTTTTTGAGGTCTGTGTTTTCGAGGTCTGCGTTTTCGAGGTCTGCATTTTCGAGGTCTGTGTTTTCGAGGTCTGCGTTTTCGAGGTCTGCATTTTCGAGGTCTGTGTTTTCGAGGTCTGGGTTTTCGAGGTCTGTGTTTTCGAGGTCTGGGGTCTGGGGTCTGGGTTTTTGAGGTCTGTGTTTTCGAGACACCCTGACTAATAATGCACTTTTTCATTCCAGCTAAAAGCAAAGCAACACTGGATTGATCTGATCTTATTTAATAGCAAAGGGGCGGGAATACCAGCCAGAAGACACCTCCTGATTTTATCAGGTGGTAACCAAAACACAGCAAGCACCTCTGAGTAAGTTTTTTCCCCATTCCAACCTCCATTAATTCCAATTTGAACTTGTGCTTTGTAGTGCTAGCTGCCACCAATCAAGTCGTATCTCTATCCCCTGTAATTCTTCTCTATTCAGCTGAAAGCTGTCAATTAAACTGATACAAAAGGCACTTAACATGTAACATATATTTTAAACTTTATTGAACCACTCTAACTGAGGAAGCTATGCCTGTTTCTGCGCAATTACATGACTTTGATGTATCTGACTTCTGTTGTCAAGTTAAACTTAAACTTTCTTTTCCTGTCTCAAGACATAATAATGAAAGGTGTTTGTATTGTTCAGTAAAAAGGTACTGAAGGTCAATGTCCAGGACATCACTTATTGTTCTTGTCGACGACCCATTATTCGCCAATCAGCTCGGAGAATTCCAAAATTAAATTCAAAGTGGCCTTTTGCAAGGTTCAGCCAGGTCTGGTCTGCAGGCTACCAAAGCATCATTGCTTATTTCCAGCAACAATGAGGAAGTTGAAAGGTATGTCTTTGATGCACCTACATAAGATAATCTTTTATTTTTACTGATTCTACACAAGTACCACGTAAATTAGCTGATGTACACGGTACAACTTTGTCGCACGTGATATGTTCACGATAAGCCAGTACGCATGAAATTATTATTTCATGTAAATCAAACCTACAACTTTCTTATGAATGCTGTCAACATGTAGTATGCACATTGCATGTAACAAAGTTGTATCAAGTAAGTCTATAATAAGTTATCATGTCTAAATTAAAAAATTACCAATGTTGCATATTAAATAACGATAATCTAAAATCCCGACAAAAAGGCAATGTCTCTCAATCAATAAAGTAACCAATTTTTCCATCTTGGCCTCTGTACCACAAGGTAAATTAAGTCCAAAAGTTCAAAATTTGGACCCATCAGTGTGGTCCTATTATTGACCTTTTGTATCACAGATATTTTTTCCCTTTCACAGCTGAATTTCTGTGACCAGGTTATAATTGTAATGGTTTGAATGTAAATACTACTCACATTTTCTTTCTTTTTCTAGAGTGACAGGGAGAGTATTGCATTTTCCCTATATGAAGAACGAATCTCACAGTGACAACAACGGAGGAAGGGAGAGAAAACTTGTGTGTTTTGTGGGGAGGAACAAGGTACCCATACATTGAGCATCTCATGCCAGAAAGGTTGATAATTATCCAATTACTGGATAAGTTTGAACATGCTTGAACATGAAAGCGGAACCTTTTTCACTAGAGACACAGCAAACAATTATGAGCTATAGTACTACATTTACTTAAAAAAGCACCTCTCCTGATTAGGTGCAGCCCCTGAATAAGTACTGAACACGAGTGCAAAAATACATATGTAAATACATTAAGTGCTGCCATTGAATAAGCGCCGCAACCCTCAATAACAACACAGCCCTTATTCCAAGTATTTGAGCTCTAGGGTAGTGCTCAATTGAAGATTACAAAAGTAAAGGGGAGGGGTTACAAGTTTTCTCCAAAAATGATTCTTTTAGATGATTGTTAATAAAGGGCCACCCCAATTAAGCGTTGTCCTTGAATTAGCACTACACTCCAAAGATGAAAAATTCAATAATTACCATAATGGTTTGTTGACTAAATACGGTAATTATCATGGCATATTATATGTATCAACTAGATAACATACACTTAAATTTAAATGGTAATTAAATGGTAACTTTCTGTTGATCATTTTAAATTAATTGAAATGTTTGTGTGCAATTACATCACCTCTGAATTATCATGTTTATGTAACTTTATTAGGTTTTCCCGGTGTTAAACCTTCTTGAAAGCAGGCCCGCATAACAACTGAACAACAGTTTTCAGCACCATTGGGATAACATTGGTCAAACTTCATCCCTGATTTGTTTGCAATGACGTGCAGGACTTGTTTGTTTGCTTGCTTGTTTGCTTGGACTAGTTCTTACGAGTCTTTAATATTGCACTGGTGATCTCAAATAATTATTGGTGTTTAAAGCAGGAGCATCTACAGTGTAAGCTATGGTTCTTTGTTTTAAAATAGTGTTGCTAAGTAACATTTATACATTGAACAGAGGGTGTTCGTTGCCTTGGCGGCCAGATATCTAAATCTATAGGAGGAACTGCTAACTGCTCATGAAGAACGCTGCGTGCAATTCTGAGGAAAGCTGTCCTTACCAAGTGACCCAGATGGGTCAAGGGCACGACATTCTGCATAATGACTAATGTTATAGTTAACAATTTTGTTATTGCTGTGCAGTTCACAACAAATCTGTTCACAGCAAATTATTTAAGAATTACCTATAGTCATTAATTTTCTCGAAAAAATGTTGACTGTCTATGATTACTACTTTTTACTTTGTAGATCCATGCATCCACAAACCAAACCCTGGACGTTAAGGGATTATTCTTGGACATTATAATGGAGAATGCTGCAAAACAGGAAAGACCTCCATTTGCCCTACGCCTGCAACTGGACACACGGCATAAATTGAGAGAGAAAGGAGCAGACCAGGTTATTAGACTAATAATTCAACGACAGAATATCCCTTAAGTTATAGTTATAATTGCTGTGTTTATAATGAAAAATTGTAATGCGAAAATGCATCTCGTGGAATACATAGATTTTTGCAAACTAGCAAATGTGGATACTAAAAACAAATGATTTATACACGTCTAACCCACAAATTACACATCAAAAGATAATTATGAAAACTACTCCATAGATAATTTTAATCATTAAAATAATGCAACAATATGTTATGAAAGAATACCAAATGAGGAAACCTGACTGCCAAATGCCAAACCTGACTGTTGGATACACCATAAATGCAAATTCTGGTAATTGTATAAATAATTTAACATTGTTGGAATATCATAGAAGATATGGTCAGTTTAGTCTATCATCAATAAGTCGCAAGTGCAGCAAAGATTACACAACAATCCTTGCAAAGTACGATACACTACATGCATTTGTTGTGGTATAACAGTGGCGCTCTACATCCAGGTAAGGCAAAGACTCGAATATTTAATAAACTTAATCCCACGCAAACAATCTAAATCGTCAAATAATTAACTAGGTAGATGTCTATGCATAGAATGTTGACATACACCTTGAAATATCGTTAGTTTACCGGTTTTACCGATTTTTTTCACGCCGTTGCGATTCTAATAAGCATTTACAAAAGTAGGTAAGAAAAGCAAGCGTAAACGGAAACGGAAGTAAAGCGTTTGCTATTCTAAAGGCGTAAGCGGAAACGGAAGGAAAACGTCGAATCTTATATAGGCCTTTTCTTAACAGTTGCAATACGCGGAATAGTAACCTGTCAACTACCTTTACCAAGGCAGTAAATGACGTACGAGACAGTGGATTGAGCGTAAGAAAAGCTTTTTTTTTTTTTTTTTTTTGTAATTTGTTTATTTTTTTTTCAACAACGGGTTACAATACATACAATAACTTACTTACATTACACGTTACAATACATTACTTATACTTACAACTTAACTACATGACTTATTTACAATACACTACTGGAAGTATATAGCTTAGGATAACCTACAGTACACAACTTACGATTATATTACATTACTTCTTACATTACACTACAAATTTACATTTTTCTTAAAATTATAAAACACAAAGACAGCGCAGTGCATACAGACATTATATATGTGTAACAACATACAGTTCAGTAAATTGCCTTTAATTGATTAGATAGTTGTTCCAAAAAAAGAAACAAGAAGTGCCGTGTGCTTGCCAGCTATTTTAAAAAGAGAGGAGGTAACCTAACAAATCTTTCCATTTGTCATAATGAAGGTTGATCTTGTTATTTTCTTTAGCAATTAAACGTTCAGAATCAAACACTGCTTTCAAAGTTTTTGTGAAACTGATTGCGCTGGGAAGAGAGTTATTATGTTTACATCTGAAAATATGTTGTTTTCCTAATAAAATTAGATGATTCTTTAGAAATACATTTTCAACTGTGTCGGTGATCCCTAGGATCACTTCTCTTTCAATTAGCTCATAACCCCCCAATAGATGCTTAACTGATTGCCAAAAGTTTGCTACCAAAGGACAATGGAAAAAGAAGTGGGACATGTTTTTCTCAGAGGATTGGCAGAAAGAACAGAGAGGAGAATTGGACTTGCCAATTTTAAAAAGGAAATCATTTAATGGAAGTATTCTATTTAGTATCTTGTATTGAAATTCACGCGTTTTGGTGTCTATTGCGCATCTAAAAGCATTGCTATAAATTCTTTTCCAGTCAAGGGCTTGCTCTGTAGAAGCATATGAATCTTCGAATTTCTTTTTTGCCGACGGACTAATCGAAATCTTTGACACCAAAATATTGTAGATTTTTTTAGAGGACAATTCACTTCATAAAAGGGCATCATTGCTTGAGTACAAAAACACATCGTCCCATATATGGTTAATTTTAATGAGCACCGATGGAGGATCGTTGGTCATCACCTTTTTCCATTCAGGTGGAAGGCAATCATAAAGACCATTCAAAAATAAGAAATCCACGGCATTTAGATTTTGCAAGGTGGTATGTGGCTTAACATATATCCCGTTAAAAAGGTCTCCTACTTTATGTAGCCCCAAGGAGAAAAGTTTGCGGTTAAAAACTGATTTCTGTCCAATGCAGATGAATTTGTTGTTCCATAAGATCTGGTTAACGATCTCATCCATTGAAGAGACAGGTGAGGCAGTTAATTTTGTCCAAGTTGCGAGACATTCCCTGTAGTAATCGGGGAGGTCCAATGGGAGCTTTGTGTACTCGAAGTTACAGTGGAAAAGTAAACTGCCCCCAACTTTGTGAAGATAATGGTCGAGAATAATTTTCCAGGAACAGGGTGAATCCCCCAAATACTTTTTGATGCATACTATCCTTTGCGTGTCAATGAGAGACTCGATGTGCGGCATATTTAACCCACCGTTCTCGACACTGTTTATCAGAGCGAGCCGTTTAACTTTATCCTTGCCTTTCCACACAAAATTATACAGCACCTGATTGACCTCTTTAACAAAGGTTTTGTTTGTTGAGACAAGGGAGAGGCGATAAAGAATTTTAGGAATGGCGAACGACTTGATTATTTGTATTTTCCCTAGCAAAGTGAGACCTCTCCAGTTCCAGCTGTTAATTGACTTTCTAATCGATTTAATAATAGTATGAAAATTTAACTTATCTGAGAGCGTCTGATCATAAGTGAAATGTATCCCTAGAATTTTGACTACCTTTTTTATTTCATCTATTTTTAGTTCTTCTGCAGAGATTTCAGGGGTTCCAAGCTTCATAACCTCAGTTTTTCCTCTATTAACGTTCAAACCAGAGTATTGACCAAACAACTCTAGCTTGGCCAACAGGCAGTGAAAAGATGCGCTATCCTTTAGAAAAACCGTGAGATCATCAGCGAAGATGATAAGCTTAATTTCGTGGCCATCAACGTTTATTCCCTTAATGCATTCGTCATTTCTAATATGAATCGCGAGTGTTTCTAGGACTAGAATAAACAGATAGGGTGAGAGAGGATCACCCTGACGCACGCCGCGTGAAAGTTTAAAAGGTTGTGTAATAAATCCATTATTCATCACACAGCTGGAAATATTTGAATAAAATGCTGTAATCCAAGTAATAAAGGATGGACCAAAATTAAACTTCCTCAGGGCGTGTCTAAGAAAATTCCAATTCACTGAATCAAAGGCTTTTTCGAAGTCAATTGCAACCAGTAATGAGCCCATATTATTTGATGATGTTAGCTTGATAATATCGTCAATGGTTCGGACAGCGTCGAAAATAGTTCTTCCCTTAACATATGCGTTTTGACTATGATGTATGATTTCCGGCAGAACTTTTTCTAATCTTTTAGCTATAGCTTTCGTGCCAATTTTTACATCGACATTGATCAAAGAGATTGGTCTCCAGTTCTTTACTTGCCGTCTATCTTTATCTTTCTTCTCAATTAAGACGATAAGCGCTTGCTTTTGGGAGGAAGATAATTCACCATGTTTGTATGCGCAGTTTAGACAATTAACTAGCAGGCTACCCATGAGCTTCCAGAAACATTTATAGAATTCTACAGTTAGTCCGTCGTTCCCTGGTGTCTTGTTGTTTTGAAAACTCGAAAGAGTATTAAAACACTCTGCAATAGTTAGCTCTCCTTCGCATAATTCTCGCATTGCTGGTGAAAGCTTAGGTAGGTTCCCAGAATTTAAGAAAGGACAATTTTCATAAGTTAGCTCTTCGGAGTTCTTTATAGAGATCTGAATAAAATGAGTGTAATTCGTCCATTATGCATTTCGGGTCAACAGTAATATTACCATTCTTACGTTCGAGTTTCCTTATAGTGCTTTTTGTCTTCTTATTATTTTGTAGATTAAGGAAATACTTATTATTTTTCTCACCTTTTTCATACCAAGTTGCCCGTGATCGTATTATTGCTCCTTTCGTGATGTAATCGTATTCTTTTTCGTATGCGCTTTTTAAAACGTCAAATTCATTTTGTGTATCATCATTTGGAGAATCAGCTAATTTTTCCTCAGCAATTTTCAGTTGAGTTTCAATGCGTTTTATTTTTTCCCTTCGTTCTTTTGCTTTCGCTTTGCCATAAGTAATGGTCTCCTTACGGATATTGTATTTTAGCCAATCCCACTGAACTCGAGCATCGTCAGAATAATTAATCTCCTCAATCCAATCAGGAACAAGCTGCTCAATCAATTTAATGTATTGTTCATCATCGAGTAGACTATTATTAAATTTCCAAAAAGATGGACCGTGGTTTAAGTTCTTTACGCTATCAATATTCAAAATAATTGCGGAGTGGTCACTTTTGACGGAAGTTAAAATGTCAACATTTTCTATGTCGTCCTGTAGAGAATTGCTGATTAACCAAAAGTCTAATCGTCTTTGAATTAATGGATTTTTCTGTCTCCAAGTGAAGCGCTTTTTGTCTGGGTTGCGCACTCTCCATATATCGACCAGGTCATTTTGTAGCATAATATCATTTAGGTTCTTAATGCAATTCTTTATGGAAGGCCTTCCACCCGAACAGTCAAGATTTGGTTCGAACGTGGCATTAAAATCACCTCCAGTAATAATATAATGTTCAGATTGACATACTTTATCTGCGATGTGAAAAGCAATTTCATCTAAAAACTGACATTGTTCAGAAGCTTTTGTTGGGGCAAAGATATTTGCTAGAAGAAACGGTGAATCCTGAATTAAGGTATCTAGAAAAGCGTAAGAAAAGCTGCCCAAAAGTGAGGGACAAAAAAATCAACACTGCAGGATCGATTAAACATCCACACCCCGAATAACCATTTGGTTTGTACATCAAACATTGGTCGCTAAGCCGATATTAATTCACAAATCTAGGAGAAAACACGATAAGCACTCAGCAGGGTGGCTGACACATCAGTTTGCGTGGAGCGTTTTCGTGGAGAAATGTTGTTTTGTCGATGTACGAAAACTGGGCCAGGTGTACGAAGACTGGGCAACTTAGGCGTTTTGGGGAAAATGGCATAATTTTGAACATACGTCGATCAAGCGGCCAATCGTTTTATATATTGAAGGTAAGTAAATGGGCTATCTTTAAAAGAAATTTCAGAAATTTTCGTCTCGCAGACGAAAAGAGAGAGCGATTACAAACTAAAGTGTACGAAAACTGGGCAACACACTGTAGTGCATTGTGTCAAATGAGAATAGCCCACAAAGGAAATTCTTTCTAGAAGAGTCTAAAATAAGTTTTCCTCTAGTAAGAATCTATTCTATGTCTTGGAAATTATATTTTGGGTAAATGATTTTGTAATTTGTTTAATCTATGATCGCAAGAAAAACTTCTGAAGCTAGTTTTCATATCGATATAGAGAAAAATTATATATCGCTGTTACTTTTGAATCAGTCGATAAAGGGAAAATTAAAAAAAGCACTGAAATAAAAAAGACAGCTAACAATAATTTTTAATTCAGGATTTGACATAAAGCAGCTATTATGACACATCCTGGCAAAATAAACCACATGGTGAACATTTCGGATGGTTTTTAATTAGATTAGAATGAAATGAACAAGTGAACTTTGCAAAACAAAAACCAAGTTAGCGCACGTGGGAAATGAAAATAGTACACACAAGGAAAGCTTTCACGTCGAGTTTAAGGACTCTTTTTGCCTAACAAAAAACAATTCTTTATCCCAAAACATGATTTTATTAATAACTCAGATCCAAGCAGGCGAATGGTTGCAGTTGTTATTTGCATAAGCTTACACTTTAACCCTGAAACCTGATCTTTTTGTAGCAGCGATGTTGTCTTAATTTTTTGTTCGTTTCATGTCAAAATTTTGCTGCTATAGAAATAAATGAAAAAGTGGCTTTCTTTTTAATGTTAAAGGGATGGAATCAGTTTTAAAATCTTTATGAATTATGCTGTTATTCCAGGTGGGAGTATTTTGAACCATGAAGGAACATGTCTCTGAGCATGTGTTTGGTTTTTGTATGAAGCGCCTGCATGTCTGAGTGCTTTGCACACTTTCTGCTAAGGTTAACTTCTCTATTTTCCCTCATGTTAAAGAAGTGGTTAAAATAAAAGTTCTGATGAACAATAATTGTGCATTTTATTGGGAATGGACACGCTTTTTCTCATGAGAAAGATATCTGTTAAGTTTGCTGTCTTCGTGATTTTGACTGCAAATGGTGCACGGTTAAAAATTATTTAAATTTTGTTTTGGAGCTAAATTTGACAACAAATTTTCAATCCTGACAAATCCTTGTAATTAAAAACTCACTCACTTACTATCCTTGGTGGCATAAAAAATAACAAAGGCTGAGAATTTGTCTCTATGTACTGTGCAATGTGTTTATTTTTTTCAGGGCATTTTTTTTTTGACTGAATGCTGAAAAATGCCCAGGGAAGAAGGGGTGTGGACAAAACCTGGACCTGGGCCCATGGGCCAGCCCATGGGCTACCCTATGGGCTACCTTATGGGCTACCCTATGGGCTACCCTGTGGGCCACCCCCCAATTTTTTTTTCAATAAAAATAAAAAATCGTAAACATAAGAAAAAATAAAGTAAAATTAATTTCTTATTAATTTATCAATTATTGATATTTTATAAAAGTTGGTGGCTGTGTTGGATTAATTTATTAATTATGTAGTCAAGCAGAAACATAAAAGAAATTAAAACAAAACAAAAGATAAATCACAACCAAACAGTGCAATGAATCCGAGCTACGTGTTTATTCGAGGCCAATTTTTCTCTGTGGAATATGCCAAACAGCACAGGAACACATGCTGCGAATTAGTGAAAGGTGTGTTTTTAGAAAAAAAAATTCAAATATAATACTGTATACCTACCAACTTTTCGGAAGTCAAAGGCGTGAGATTTTCACATGGATATTAGCCGAATTTTCTAAAAAATTATGACGACCTTAGCCTGCGTAGCTGGCGGTATTGTCTGCGAAGGTAAGGTTTTGGTGGCGGAGCGGCCCTGAGCGGCATCCAGGCTCCGCCGCTCAAATTTCATGCAAACAACCCCCCCCCAGCTATGCAGGCTATGACGACCTCCGAACACTACAGCACCAATGTTCAGACATTTGTTGCCGAAGACTCCCGAAGAGGTTCCGATAATTTCCAAAGATTACCAAAGTCGCAGTAGGAAGCTCGAAACCTTGGTGTGATCTTGTAAGCTTCTTATTGAGGACACACAAGCAACATTTAGCGCCGTTCACAGCTGGACTATTTTGTTTGGAAAGTGAACTCCATTTTTCACGCAATTGTGAATCAGGAGTGAGAAATTGTTCTTTACGCATGTGATCACTTGTACGTAGTCAGTGGACATGCCACGTTGTGGTTTTTGTTGATAGTACCCTGGTGTACAGAATAACTGTAACACAACATAATATTGACACGGCATTTCTCTGTATGGTTTTTGGCCTCATTGCCCTGAGACAGGGTATCTGATTTTAGGGAAGTCTGCCCCATCCAAAACGGGGTCTGAATCTGCCTCAAACAGGGTCTTAAGGTATTATGGTACCCCAAAATTGACCATGTTTTCGAAAAATACACTTCTGTCATTTTCAGATAGATACTATTCAAACCTCTCTTTTACAAAAAGTTTCAGAAAAAAATGATTGTTTCTACGCAAAGTTATGGACGAAAAAAGATTTGTGGCATTAATTTTCTTTAATCATGTGTTGACAGTTATCTGTCAACAATGCTGAAAATAGCATGCGACATAACAGGGGCCGATGTTTTGACACGCGATCGATTGCGTAGCAGTTCCCGCTTATTTCAAGTGTGTCTACAAAGTGGCTTCGATCATATCTGTGAAAGAGAGAGAGAGAGAAAAAAGATCGAGCGTTGAGGAATTACTTGCGCTTCCTGACTCCTCACTTGTCAGTGTGATAAGCTTCGACTGCCAGCTCGCTTTTCGTAACGCGAACGGCAAAAAACAATCCATCCATTCAAATTCCATAACATTTCTACAAAGCCAGATGTATCAAAGAATCAACTTGGCGCAAAAGACGGCATGTCAAGGAAAGTACGGAATTTGTCTCCAGTAATAAAGAAGTTTATTTTTCCCAATTGCTCGCATTTCTGACGGGATGTTCTCTCTTAGATCTTGAGCCGAACACGTGGCGGCTTCTTCGCAGATTTCAATGTGCTTTCCTTTCGCCTTTCCTTTCATCTTTCAGGTCCCGGCTTGGGTAGTCTTACCCAGCTCAAACGATGATGTCTTCGGCATTTTACAGCCGACGTGATATTATGACTTTAAAATTTCCGTTTATTGCGTTTGAAGACCCTTTGAACGGCACTCGTACCCAACGAAAGTCGCTTTCCATCATAAAAACACGCAGAATTTGACACCATTCTTGTCGGCATGTTTGTGCTATTGTTGTAAGGCGATAAGTAGAGCCTCCCCTCTGTCAACCGCAGGTAATTATCCTGACACCTAGGTGTTTTAATCTCCTTAGACTGGAAAAAGTTTCCAAATCATATTTTGGCTTTTTTCTCGAAACTAATTTTTCAAGAATTTGGGCGCGCATTTTAAGTTCGCGTTCAGCGAGTTTTCAACCATTTTAGCTCAAATTTGGCGACAATGTTGCCACATAATTTGTCACTAAAACCGTGTCTCCGAATTTTATTTTTTGCTTTCATTCAAAAGTTATGAGCCGTAAAAGAAAGAGGAGTGGTGTTTCTTCGAACTCCAAAGTTTAACTGAGTGCAGAAAATAAACCAGGCCAGATACAAAAATTCCGAGACACGGTTTTTGAGACAAAAGTGTGAAGAATTCGGCGCGATGTTCATCTTTCTCTCCAGGTCATTCTCGACTGGAGCGGAACCGACTTTGTGAACGATGTACTTTTTAAAAACGTAGTCTCTATTTTCGAAACAGTTGTCTTTTTTCTTTATCTAAATACGTTTTCGTAATCTTCAATTATTAAACTTTCAGAAAATATATAGTTTGTTAGGGTCCTTGTGAAACGCCCGACGTTCAAACGAGGAAAACGCAATGTTGTCATCTGGGGTACCCTGATACCTTAAATGAAGCGTTTTCCCTACACCAAGCTCACAAACAATTGTTTTGGGGGATGTGCCCCCTTGCGGTTTCACAGCACGTTTTCTTACTGGGATCCCAACAGATGAGTTCATGCTGTCTTTGTTTTGCACGTTAACCGTAAACAGCACTCGTGTTTGTCACATATCCAGTGTGAAAAGTCGACTTACCCCTTTGTAGACATAAATAGATGGTCAAAAATGACTAAGTGACTTATGGCGTCTTGAGATCTGCAGTGTTCTGCCTTATGTCCATGGGGAACAAAACAATCTTGACACCAATATGATATCCGGACTGCTTGAAACATAATAGCACGCACTGGGTTTGCATCGGACAAACTTGGAAAAGCTCTCTAAAAATTTTCTGAATGGATTCACCTCGCTTGTCTGAGGACATTTCGTAATCCATTGTTGTTAGGGGATACTCTTCACCGAGTCAACACTGGTCAGCGTATAAAATTAGTTTGGAATTTTGGAACTCTAGTCGGCTTATGTAATGACTCTTGAAGAGGCGTACGTGCGTGTGTGTAGCCTGTTCCAGGTGTTCAGATAGTGGAGCGCGAGCGAAAAATAAAGTCTCCCCTCGTTTTTGTCCCGCTCTTTCGCTTGCTTTCTTTTTCGCTCGTGCTCCACGATCTGAACGCCTGGAACAGGCTAGTGTTGTCTGTGTGTGTTGCATCAGAAGTGGTAAGGAGGGAGTGTAATTCGCAGTTATCACATCACACTTAATTAACGAGTTAAATTCAGCAATGAGGTTTTCCGGTAATGTCTCATCCACAATGTCTAGACCAATTTGCAACAAAGTTGTGCCAATGTTTCGATAGTCAGCTTTGCGCTTCGCGGCGCAGTTAAAGCTCTAGTTGGTCCTCCTTGCGACCAATCTTGTAAGCAACCAACTCTAGTTCAACGATGCAGGCTGACGACCGCCCCGCAAAAGCATGCGAGAGGAACCTTACCTCTGATGGGGGAGTTGCATAAAACGAAATGTCCGGTGTACCTTCTAACACCAGACAGTCAGTCAAGTTAAAGTCACTATGATAATAACTGACGTTAGTAGTTGTCCCGCTCGTTGTTGCGGCTTCGGCCGCTCATGGCGGCTCCGCCACAAGAACCTTACCTTCGCAGACAGTACCACCAGCTATGCAGGCTAAGGTCGTCACAATTTTTTAGAAAATTCGGCTAATATCCATGTGAAACTCTCACGCATTTGACTTCCGAAAAGTTGGTAGGTATGCAGTATTATATTTGATTTTTTTTTCTAAAAACACACCTTTCACTAATTCGCAGCATGTGTTCCTGTGCTGTTTGGCATATTCCACAGAGAAAATTGGCCTCGAATAAACACGTAGCTCGGATTCATTGCATTGTTTGGTTGTGATTTCTCTTTTAAGTTTTGTTTTAATTTGCTTTATGTTTCTGCTTGACTACATAATAAATTAATTAATCCACCACAGCCACTAACTTTTTTAAAATGCCAATAATTGATAAATTAATAAGAAATTAATTTTTGATTTATTTTTCTTATGTTTATTATTTTATTTTTATCGAAAAAAATTAATTTTAGGGGTAGCCCACAGGGTAGCCCATAGGGTAGCCCATAGGGTAGCCCATAGGGTAGCCCATGGGCCCGGACCCAGGTTTTGTCCACACCCGGGAAGAAGGGTGGCCACGCATAAGTTTCCTCAGGAGTCAGTGGGTTAAGATTTGAGTCTATTACCATGAAACTGTGTTGTTAGGATGGTTTTTAATCACAGAATGAGGTAACTGTAGTGGAATTGGTAGGGAAAATGGAACTCAAATGGTAGTGGAATTTACCAGGCAATACACGAACTTTGATAGCTTTGTTCCTTGGCATCATAAAATATCGTGGATGAGAGCATTAGTCGACTGCATACACTGTATCTGTTCGCTAACAAGATAAAATCAGAGCTACTGACTGCTACTGCAAAGATCCTGTCATGGAACAGCTTCCTTAAGCATGTTGCAAACTCCCTAATCCAACATTTCTCACAAAACGCCGAAAACAGGCATCATATCATCAAAGTAAGCTCCAACAACAAACAAGATTCCACTGCCATCTGGATCTCTGTCCCTTAACAGCGACTTAACAACACAACTTGTCGCTGAGTTCAAGTGCAAGCTTTGAAGATGTTTAGTTCATCCAAGTGTCAACATAAGAATACTAGAGAGAACAATGAAACTATGCTTTCTTAGTAACACTTAAAACAAAACACCATTATTAAGCAGGTCCAACGTTATTTACAAATTTAGCTGCCCCCTTAGCTTGTAACTCTTCTTATGTTGCCTAAACAGACAGAACTCTCTTTCTTTGCGCATATGAACATGCACACTCAGGTAAACAAGTGCTATTTACAATCATTTACATAATTGCAAACCTTTCGCGTAGTGTCAAACCTGTGAAATTGGCAAAATATTTAAGTTAATGCAAACACTCCACCTTCCAATTCTTTGAACAAAGAACTTTTCTCACAAACCATTTGCAATAAGACCATGGTATTAGACCAAGATAATAATTGGAATCTCCTGTATAAAAAGCCTACTACATCAAATGCTTGTCACCATCACTCAAAAAAGAATTAAAGGATTAAATCTCCTGAGTATCGCTATTGCTCGTTTTTCCTTTCACTTGTGTATTGCTACTATGTGAAACCTTTTGTAGTATTTAAATCAATGACCTTTGAACATTACTTTAATCTGATAATGGCATAGAGAAGAACCAAAATATAACCAAATTTCACATCAAACTTGTATTTTCTTGTCTCTATATTAAGCACAAAATGTGGTTACTCAGATTAACCTTTATCCTATATTTGTTCATTTAAATATGTAGGGAATTTACTGAGTGGAAAGAGAGGAGATCAAATGATTTCACGTCATTTTTAGTGGCAAAAAAATACCATGCTAAGTGCTACAAGAAAAAATGCTTTAACTTTTTATGGATTACAAATACGGTGAACAAATTTCGTCTTTTCATCTTTGAATGATACCCAGTTCCCACGTGTGCTTCCAACTAAAAAGTTGGCTAATATGGGCATTTTAAACTTGATTTAAAATAATTAATTGCCCCTAGGAAGTGATCTGGTTTATGTTACAGATCAGGTGTTGCATTTCACGACGACATAAGCGACTTTATCTGTGTAGCACCCAGGGAGTTGTTCATTCTATTGGGTTTCTTTGTACTGGGTCGTACGTTATTTACCCGGTTCTTTTTTTTACCATGAGTCATAAGCGTAAATGTCTAGGTTGCAAGACCTTGCTGTCTCGTCATTCTTTTGGTCCAGCTTCCAGTAAATGTGAGGGTCGGACGCTGCAGTGCTTCAAGATCACATACAGGATTCTACTGCTGTTGACGAGTTCCATGATGCTGCTGCAACATCTGTTGATGAATCTCACGATGACTCTGTTGTGCCAAGCGAATTATCTCTTTCCCTTGAAGCCCAGCGGTCTCAAAATGCCAAACTGCGTGCAGAATTGGCCGCATTACAACAGCAACAGGAATTACGAGCGCTTGAAGAGGAGGGGGTGGTGCTCCGGAAAAAGCTTCAGCGCCAAAAAGCCGTTCTTTCAAAATCTTCCGTTTCTGCTGTATCTCCCGCTCCTGCTCTCACGGATCCAGTTTCTACGACGGAATCTCGCCCTCACAAGACTTTGGATGACTTACGTCAGGATGAAACCCTTCAGGACCGTGTTGCACAACGTCTAGCGCAGCTTGAAGTAGAGGACGATAGTTCTTCTGAGAGTGTTGACGATCAGGATGATGCCTCAGATGACTCAAAATGGGCTGCTCGGCCATCGGCCGGTTAGTCATTACATTCTGGAAAGACTGTTAAGCCTACCAGTAAAGTGGTTTGCCCACAGTTGTGGCCTCACAGCGAGCTAAATATCGCTGCCTGTTCAAAAGATATCACTTACGATAAGTTATCGTTGGAGGAATTTGTGGCGAGCTACACAACCATTCTGCATTCACGCACCCTATCGCCTAAAGAAAAACAAGTGCACGAGGAACATTTAATTCACTTAATGTATCTAGCCATGACCTACGAGTGGCAGGCCGTGTTGTCTTATCATGGTGCAGTTTTATTAGAAATTGAGTGTGGTCACGCTGTATGGGGTGATTCGTTTCATCATTTGGATGCTCGTATTTTACAAGGGCACTTTAAATCGCCTGTTTGCCCCTCTGCCTCTAAAGATTCGCGGTCCACGCTGTTTTGTCAAGATTATCAACGGGGACTGTGTACCTTTCCCAGTGATCATTCTGGCTTGCTGCAAGGCAACTAGCTTTTCTAGTTATTTTATTTATGTTTTGTATTTTAATAATGATGCTGAAAAACCCTTTTCAGGGATGCTCAATAAAGTGTATGTATGTATGTATGTATGTATGTATGTATGTATGTATGTATGCATATTTGTGCCACGTGTTGGGTATGTGATTGAAAGAAGCGTGCTCATAGGGAGAACTCGGATCAATGCCCTTTACGTCCATCTCTGGAAGTTGACGCCCCTTCGGTCCTTGGTAATTCTGCGCGACTACCGAGTGCATGTACCCCGCGCAGGGTGACTTTGCCCTCTTCGTCTTCTTCTTCGATTTCCTTGCCTACTCATAGTCAAGTCAGTTCCATTTTGGAATGCCCTCGAGACTAACTCGACGACTCATTGGATAGTGACATTTTGGACCATGTTTCTTTTTTGCGAAGATTCTCTCCGTGACTCGATAACTCGTGATTGTTTGAGTGCTCCTCACGTGACTCATGACTTCGATGACCATTGTGTTTTTGTGCGTGACTCTACGGATTCTGCCGTTTCCGTTTCTCAAGACTCGTCATCTTTCGCTATTGTGGAGCATGCTCTTGCTTATGCGATCTTTTTACATGACTCAGTTTATGCCACGGGCGATTTTAATTACTGCGTTTGTCGTCTTCCTGTTCCTTCTAAGCTGAACATACTGCTCTGGCGGTCCCTGCTTGTCGATTATGACGATTTTACTGTGTGTGACTATCTTGACTTTGGATGGCCGGTGGGTTATGTTCGTGACTCCTTACCAGTTTCTAGCCAGCAGCGCAATCATCAGGGTGCCTTGTTGTATCCAGAGGCTGTTAACAATTATTTACAAACTGAGCGTTCTTATGGAGCTGTTCTCGGTTCCTGCACCTGCAACCCTTTCACATGATGTTGTGCTTTCACCGTTGAATTCTGTTCCCAAGGGTGAGTCTGAGTGCCGGATAATT
Source organism: Siderastrea siderea (assembly GCA_964030785.1). Lineage (NCBI taxonomy): Eukaryota > Metazoa > Cnidaria > Anthozoa > Scleractinia > Rhizangiidae > Siderastrea > Siderastrea siderea. Next base: position 44,135,859 of record OZ034969.1, on the reverse strand, counting down.
GCGGATCTGAGCTGGCCGGTGGGCTCCTCCGTTAATGATGGCATTCCCTCCAAGCACTATCTCGGCATTGCCTTCCAGTTGGTTTGCCCTACCGTGGATGTTGCTGCCCGTATTGTAGCGTTAGATCCTGATTGCTCGCTATTTAAACAATATTTGAAGCGGGTGTATCGTCAGCTTCCTGTTGACCCGGGGGACTACCATCTTCTCAGTTATTCGTGGCAAGATCAGCTATACTTTGATACAATCCTCCCCATGGGTCTGCGGTCTGCCGCCATGGCTTGTCAGCGGGTCACCAACGCCGTTCGTTACATGTGCTCCTCGTGAGGTTACGATATTCTTAATTATTTCGATGACTTCACGGGTGTCCCTCACCCTGACACTGCACTTCCCGCTTACAATTTCCTTGGCGATCTCCTGCGTGATTTACACTCGAAAGAGTCCGTACAGAAAGCGGAGCCTCCTTCCACTAGTATGACAATTCTGGGAGTCCATTTTGACGAGGATCCTCATAGAGGTTTTTTGGATGCTATTGGAAGCCATGGTTGCTGTAGACGCTTTATCAATCTACATGTATCAAAACGTGTGAAATTTATTTAACTTTAAGTCGTTCCTGTGATGACATGTTTGATCCTGGAAGAGAATCAAATGCAGCGTTGTTGTTTTTGACACCTGCAGTCTCGATTTGTGTTGATTTTGTAAAGGCAGTACCCGGCACGTTTCAGGTTACGATTAATTTTAAAAAATGTAATGTGGGTTTGTGTTCTATCGCAGTGCGAAACATACTCGGCATTTATGGACACCATTGCTGGATGCAAGAGGCAAAAGCAAAAACTTGAAAGGCAGGAGCATACGGCAGAAGAGAAGCAGAAACATCGTAAAGAGTGGAAAAAGAGAAAGCGCAAGGCCAAAAGGGCAAGAGCAAAAACTTGTTCAACTGCTGATAAAGAACACATAACACCAAAGACCACAATGAAACTGTTGCCATTTCAGCCTAAAAGATAACGCCATCACCTGCACCTGTCATCCAATCAAAAAGAGAAGTGAATTGATGGTGCACTAAGTGCAAGGAAAATTGGAAGTGGAGAACTTCCTCAATTGACCCCAAACGGCCCACAATGAAGTACAGTCCAAGCGATCCTATGGTCAGTCACAAAAACCATCGCCTGCAGGTCCACTTAAACTAAGAAATCACGTTGCAGTAAAGAAACACCTTGTGAAAAAGGAGACGAAATTGGAACTAAAAGAACTACAGTGGAACCCCGGTACAATGAACCCTATATAACAACACGTCCTTGGCATAGTAGTGCACGGCACTTGCAAACCTTAGTATACAGAAGTTGTAGGTCGCTCTTAATTCTAGTTAGGTTAAGTGTGAAGTCATTTGCAGTGCTTCACCCTATTCAGTTTAACTTTAATGTAGTACAATGATTCCTCAGATGACCAGATAAGCCTGCTTGGAAAGGAAGGGAAGACCATAGCAGCACCAAATAGCCCCACTGTCAGAAACAGCCAAGACGAAAGTGCTCTTGCAGAAATGACAGAGGTAGTTTTCTTGCCATGGCCCTCGCCACTGTCCAGTGACTTGGCGCTTCCATCCATAAATACCAAAGAAGGAAATGATCCTTACCATGCAGCATATCAGTCAACAACTCCCCAGGCTCCTCGGTCAAAGCCTACAGCCCAGACCCCACAATCACAGCCTCCATCCCTGTCACCACAATCACAGCCTTTTTTTTCAATTAAATAACATTTTATTAAACAAAATTTACAATGATTCCACTAAGACAATACTCAAATATGTAGTAAATAGATAAGTTGATTAATTAGTAACTAGAAAGAATAAACTAATTGAAGGGCCCGGTGGAAAAGGGGCGTAAGTGACGATTTGAGGTTAAAATCGAAATTGCTCCTATTTAGCTGAACATTGGCACACAGGCTGGTTTTCATGTGAGGAACGCTGTTGTGCACTTATTTCGTGACCTGAGATCTAAAATTTGAAGAATTAGCGTATTACTTTTGCGTGAAAAGTGTTGTTGAACTGAACTCGCTCAAGTGATGCATGAAAGATTTCTTTTGTTCTCTGCCTGAACTAAAACAAAGGAATTCAACCTAGAATCCGCGGTCGTGTTGTTTTCTTTGTGTCAGTTTTAAGCAAAAGTAATACGCTAATTCTTCAAATTTTAGATCTCAGGTCAAGAAATAAGTGCGCAACGGCATTCCTCACATGAAAACCAGCCTGTGTGCCAATGTTCAGCTAAATAGGAGCAATTTCGATTTTAACCTCAAATCGTCACTTACGCCCTTTTTCCACAGGGCCCTTCAGTTGTCTGGCAAGTTTAATTTTGTTTGCGTTACATGATCGAGTTTTGATTACCTCCGTTTTATCTGTCTGCGTTGTACTGAGACTAGTGTTTGAAAGCGAGGAGACTGGGTTCCATCGTCCTTCTTTCGAATGATTCGATACGAGTACGGACGTTCGGTTGGAGCTCCTGCAAAAAGCGAAGTAGAATTGCGATGCAAGAGCCAAATTTCTAGCAGGAAAGTTTGTTTCCGCGGTTTGCAAAGTGCCTGGGGCATCATGAAGCCCAGGAAGGCTCAACTGGGCGCTTTAAGTCTCAAAGAACCGAGCTTAGGGCATAACAGAAAGCCCAGCTTTGTAGATCGTGAAGAGTCTCCAGCAGGGAACAAGGTACAATTCTGTGAGTTTCGGCATTAAAAGAACCGGCGGACAAAGTTTTTGGTGGAGATTTTTCCCTTGCTGGAGACTTATATGTTGTATTGCTTTGGCTAGACCGTATATGTTTCCCGCCCAAAGTGGTTACAAATTTCCCAGAATGCATTGCAAGGAAAAGAAAGTTTAATCTTTGACAACCTGCGAACTGGATACGTCTCTTCACGAGAAACAAGCTATTGCAGACTGATAAAAGCGGGATAACATTAGAAAACAAGAATTGCAAGCTGCTCATCGAGAAAAAGGAACTATTCTGATATCTGTGTTGTTTCCATAACAGTTTACACAGGGACTTTGCCAGAATTGTAGCACGTATTGACATTGTCATGTTATAAACATTGTTCTGTGAGAAATATTCTAGCGGACGGTCAGCAAATCAATTATTCGCATAAGTATCTGCTACAGAGTTGGGAATGCAACTAGGAAGTTGGACAAAAACTGTATTCGCCAGAATCGTGAGTAGAACCTTCACATATTTCTTTCATGCTTTGCTGTGGTTTGAGAATTTCGATTCGTTTTGTCGCGTGCGAACCAAACAAAGGCCGTACTGTACTCATCTCACTTTGCTTATGAAACACATTCGTTATTATTTTAGCTGTTTGTATTTGAAAAGTGATCGAACAATGTTTTGTTTCATGGGGCTTCGTTATATCACAACAATTATTTGTTGATTCCTTTCTTCTGAGATATCTCTACTCTGTTTACATTGTGACATGTCAGCGCGTTGTAGCGCGAAAGATTTTATCTTATCTTCCTTGCTTTCACACGTTTTAATTTCTGCTATACATTCCATTGTGTAAGAAATTCATGCATTAGACTTTATTTCAGCGAGCAATATTAAATGCGAATCAACTTGTTTTTAAGATCTACATTCTTTCCTATCATAGATTCCTTTTTTTTTTTTCTGAAACACTTTTTGTTGTTAACTGTCATAACTACCGGTATTTCCTGAATGAAGCAAGCATTGTAAGGCTTTTTGCTAATATAAGCAATCATTACCATAAAATTTCTTTATGTTTACTCCTTGTTTGTACTCTCGCTGTCACAAATTATTTTATTATGTAGTTGTCCAAGAAACTTTGAACCCTAAGTCATCTGTATCTTTAAGCAAACCTTAACCCTAAGCAAACTTAATAATCCTAAGCACACATTAACCATAAGTAAAATTGAACCCTAAGCATACCGTAACCCTAGGAGAAATTTAACCCTAAGCGCACCGTAGCGCTAGGTCAAATTTAACCCTAAGCACACCGTAACCCTAGCAAAAATTTAACCCTAAGCGCACCGTAACCCTAGGTCAAATTTAACCCTAAGCACACCATAACCCTAGGAAAAATTTAACCCTAAGCAATCCGTAACCCCTAGCTCAAATTTAACCCTTAACACACCGTAACCCTAGCTCAAATTTAACCCTAATTAAGCTTGCCATTACATGTGAATGTTAACCCCAAGGTCAGTCTTAACTGTGAGTTATTTGGTGATAAAGGGAAGAAGGACGATGGAATCCAGTCTCCTCACTTTCAAACACTAGTCCCAGTACAATGCAGACATCTAAAACGGAAGCAATCAAAACTCGATCATGTAACACAAACAACATTAAACTTGCCAGACAACTGAAGGGCCCATGGAAAAAGGGCGTAAGTGACGATTTGAGTTTGAAATCGAAATTGCTCCTATTTAGCTGAACATTGGCACACAGGCTGGTTTTCATGTGAGGAACGCTGTTGCGCACTTATTTCGTGACCTGAGATCTAAAATTTGAAGAATTAGCGTATTACTTTTGCGTGAAAAGTGTTGTTGAACCGAACTCGCTCAAGTGATGCACGAAAGATTTCTTTTGTTCTCTGCCTGAACTAAAACAAAGGAATTCAATCTAGAATCCGCGGTCCTGTTGTTTTCTTTGTGTCAGTTTTAAGCAAAAGTAATACGCTAATTCTTCAAATTTTAGATCTCAGGTCAAGAAATAAGTGCGCAACGGCGTTCCTCACATGAAAACCGGCCTGTGTGCCAATGTTCAGCTAAATAGGAGCAATTTCGATTTTAACCTCAAATCGTCACTTACGCCCTTTTTCCACCGGGCCCTTCAATTAATTAACAAATAGCTACTTAATTACAGGATACAATATAAATATACAGATATACTCTAATACATTTTAAAACATGCACTTTTAAAGGACGTCACGAGTACAACAGAAGCCTTCATCCCCGCCCGCTCAGTCACAGCCTACAGCCCAGCCCCCCAATGATCACAGCCTTCATCCCTGTCACCACAATCACAGCCTCCATCCCCGCCCCCACATTCACAGCCTCCTGCACAGTCACAGCCTCAAACCCTGCCCCCACAATCCCAGCCTCCTCCCACCAGCCTTACTTGGTCTTGCAATGACTTGGGATTGTTGAGCTATCAGGTCACCAATATCTATATCCAACCTTCAGCTGCGCTGGAAAGTCAAAGTAGCATACTAAACATTTTAAGCAGGCTAGATGAAGATTCTTCCACATCTAGTGCCAGTTTTTCTCAACTGATGAACACTCTTGGACTAAACGAGGCATTGGGGCCACAAACCAGCGTTCCCCATTCCATCCATTCTTTTCTGCAGGGTTTTCCTTTTGTGTCCCCTACCTCTTCTTCTGTTCCCCCATCCACTTCCGAAATTGTCCCAAACCAGGCCACTCCTGCCACTCCAAATAGTTCACAGCCCCACCAATTACCAAACAAGACAAAACCAAAACCAACTGTCATGTTCACCTTTTATCCATGATGTACCACAAAGATGAACTTGTAAACTGCAGTTATAACGGGCAGAATGGTAAGCGGCCTTTAAACACGTTGACAAGAATGCTTTTACGAAACACTTTTTTTAATTACTACCCCACAGCTAAGGAACTGAAAGAAAAAGAATGGCAAAAATGTATAAATGCGATAAAAGTTTATCTTTGGAAGTATATTAACAAACAAAAGTAAGTTTGCCTTCTTAAACTACAGTGAAACGTGCATTACACTTTATTACAACACTTCACTTGTATTCAGCGTACACCTCTATTAAGCGGATGTGGACTCCCAAAATCTTTCGAGATACCTGCATTAAGTGGACACTTCAAAAGTGACTTTATGGCATTGCTCCCCGCTTTGAAGAGCATGTTTTCCAGGTGATTTAGTAATTACACCCGGAACGGCCAGTTGCACAAGGTTTGTGATAATGCATGTCAAGTACGTGGGTAAAACAAAGGTTAAGACTTAAGAGGTCAATAGTTAACTTTTGTTTTGCAATTGATCAGAACCTGTATTATAGGGCGCCAAGGGTGTCTGCTTAATACGGGTTTCACTGTAGAGCAGTTTTAGGTGTTACTGTTTTATGGTGCTTTATCTTAAACTTTGATTTAATAATTGTACATGTTAAAAAGCGTATCTTATGAAGGTGTTTTTATCAAGTTGTGAACTTTATTTTACCAATTGTACATTCTAAGCAGCACGTCTTACGAGAGCATTTTGTTATAAACTTCTTTTTATCACTTGTACATTTTAAAGGCATATTTAATGAAGGTGCCTTGCGAAACTGTGAACTCCGTTTTATCACACATACTTTGTTAAGAGCCTCCCTTGTGAGGGTGTTTTATGAAGTTGTGAAGTTGGTTTTCTGAATTGCACATTACTAAAAGCGCTGCCTATTGAACAACCTGCATCTTTACTCAATGGCGGGGCTGCACTGAGAGTTTATCTGTTCACAATTTTACAAAAAAGTTGTTTCCTAACATTCACATTTTAATTCTGTTACTTTGCAGGGGCTGGGTCTTGTACTATGTATTTGATGGTGCAAACTTGAGTTTATGTTTCAAATAAAAACCTTTTGACGTGGAAATATTGACAATTACCTGCCACACTACACAAATTTACCATGCCTTTTTTTCTAAAATGAAGTGCCACTTTTATAGTAACTTTAAGTCTTCAATGAAAAGGTGCTGAATTGATTTTTTTTTATATCTACATCTCTAGTTTGGCAAAAAAAAATACAGACTTGAAACTGCGAACCCCTTTGGCTCTTTTAAAAACAGCCATATGTTTGAGGTTGGCTCCTGCCCCATCTTGAGGCCCTTTCGCATGCGACCTCTCATAGTAATTGAGGATGGTTGTGTATCTGAAGTCATTAACAGAATGGCTGAAGTCACCCATGCATTGTCTACTTTTGTACTGAGCCGAACAACCATCGGTAAATTCATGCATCATCTCTACCTCCAACAATAAAAGAGATCGCTTCGTTTAGGGAACGAATGCTTCGAGCATTCCAGATGATTAAAAACAACTGGGTGAGTCTCCTGTGATGCAATATTGAACTTTTTCTTTACCAGGGTTTCTCCTGTGATGTACTTTTTCAGTCTCAGTGATTACAGAAACAGGGTCTGCGAAATGTTGTTTTGCCTATTTTGTTATCGTCTTTTATGTCTTCATATCAGGGCTTTAATTGTTAAGTTTCAGACGCACTTCTCTGGAATGAAAGTGTCAAATCGTGTTTTTTGTTTGTTCGCCGCGATCCAGCATGCTTTTTACTTTGCCGCATTCTTTTACGATGATGGAAGGCTTCCGTGAGCTGTCCACTTTTCTATGCAAACGTCCCCGTGTAGCTTCTTCTCCAGAAACAAAAGCCAAAGTTGTTGAGGTTGCCACTCTAGTGTCGACACTACGCTTACGTTTTGTATCTCTAGTGGCTTTCGCTGCATGGTCCACATGCTCCTTGATGGAAAAACTCCACTCAAAGTGGCATTTTGTATATGCAGGTGGTTAACAAACTGCATACGAGACATACTGACTAGAAATTTTGCCACTATTTTGCCCAATCTTACCTTTTTTTTCCTTCTGACTCAAGCAAACTCTTTGTAGCTGTTTTTAGAGATACTCCAACTGCAGTAGATAACAGACATTCATTTGCCAACACGTGGCTGATTTCTTATGCAGACAAACCTCTTAAATTTTTGTCATGTTTGCTAATCGATTAATTGTTTGGTTTACAACAGTCAATACAACTTTTGTCTGATAATTCAATGATCTAATTACATTCCATGTGGGCAGCAAGTTCCTAGTTAAATCTTTTCCTGAACACCAGCAGCAGCGATTAGGACATATTTATTCAATGAAAAAGTCATCAAGGAAACTTCATAGACGAGTTTGCAAAGAAAAAGTACTATCCGAAAACTATTAAGTCCCATCTCATTATCTGATGAGTCTTTGCCAATCTTACTCTTTTCGCCCAAGTGGAAACATTGGCATTCACATTTCTACAGAGGAAGTCCTTTCTTTGAAGGCGAAAGTCACAAGATAATCTGGATCTTTACGCAAAGGGTGTTCCAAACGACACTGGAAGAAGATGGAAGAGGGCCTCCTTGCTTTAATCCCTCTTGGGCCAGTTGTCAGCTGCACATTCGCCAGAAGTTACCCAAAGCCAATACACTCTCATAAGAGACTTTTTGTTGGTTGAAATATTGATTGACAATGCTCAAGGGGCCGGTGCCCTTGCCAAATAAGAAGTTGCAGGAATTCAACAGAGTATCCAAACATGATGACGAATATGTTATTCTTGTGAAGAAGCATGGACACGTGGTCCATCCAGAATTGCTGTCAGCCCGAAATTGTATAGCTGGATGAACATTTTTGTAGGAGAAGTATGCTCCAAAGTTTCTGGTGTAACTGGTAGTTCTAAGAAAAGGGTGTTTTAAACATGGAACGGAGAAGCCTTGAGATCCAGTCAAATAAACAAGGCTCTAAAATCGGTATAGAACAAGGTGGGTATGGAAGGAAATCCTCCTTTACTCTGTTTAGAAAGTCAGCTCTGTCCAAAGTGCACACAACAAGTCACAGTAATGAAGTGCAAGGAAATCTTGCCGATTTAATGGCCCACAATATCGACACCTTGGAAATTTTACCGCTTACACAAGAAGTCTAAATCATTGGTTAAGCCTCACGTACCATCATGCATGGGCAAGTTCAGGGAACCCTTGACCAGAAAAAGGATTCTCCAACCAGCTTTAGAAGAACGTGCATCCAAAACTTCGAGAGTTTCTTGGACTGTGGACATGGAAGATTTAATAGACTGTTTTCAAAGACGAGATTAAAAACAAAGCTGTTTCGATAGAAGACGTGAAAACCAAAATTTCCAAATACGCACAACTGGGGAATAAATACCCAAAGAGAGTACTGGACAAGATAAGGGTGCCGTGGCACTTCAGAAGCTTCCGTCGAACTCCACAGCACAACCTGAGACAGAGGAAAATTAAAAAATTATGAGACACTCAATCCTGCAAAGAAAGTGTCTCACTGTTGGAAAAGCAGAGGAACAAAATTTGCCACAGCAGAAACGTTTAGCCAAGCAGCAGATGTTGAACAAATTAAGACCCACAGGAAAAAAATGAAAGATTAGAATTTTAACTCGTAAAACATGAAAAAGCTGAGTCATGTTTACAGAAGTACCACAACGAGAAACAGAAGAAGTTGGCATCAGGAAAGAGTTAGCCACAGCAGCAGCTGAGATTTGCATGACAAAACGCTGCCCAAACTGCAGTGCTCCTGCAAATACTGAGAGTTAAACTGGAATGATAAAAGACACTTCAACATGCACTTCAAATTGCAGTCTCTCCAGAAAACTCTAAGAGCCATACTGGAGTCACCAAACAACCCCTAAACACTGCCTCAAACAGCAATGCTACCAAAACAGTCGGACAGAACACAGGTAAGGATTCTTGTTAGCCCCACATCCTGTGGGGTGGGAAGAGACAGCAGCACTGTTAAATAAATATCTTCCTTACGTTTCTTTTTCCCTTAGCGATGTCATGGCTGTCGATGGGCTGTCAATGGCTTATAACGAAGCAATGTGGCTAAGCAAATTTGGTAACCTATTGATCCGAGAAATTTTGGTTGTTGTGTCAGCGTATACCCACTCGTGCAGACTCTGGGGGAGGGGAAGGGGAGTTGCAAGAAAAACCCACCGGGGAAGGAGAATGCTCTTTTCTGGGCGGGAAATTGTGCTGTGCCAGGTTGGGCAACCTGCATTTTTCTTGGCAGGAAACCACATGACCATTGTTGCTTGCTTGTCACTTTTGAAGCTTACTTAGCGAAGTAATTGTTCGACGGTACTGAAGCTTTAAACTTGAGAAAACATATAATATCTATAAATGGAAAGAAAAAGTATGAAAGAATGCTCCATTGCCTTTTTGGTGGAAGGCGAAAAGTTCAAGTTACGAAAAATTACCTTTGAGGACTTCATCTTTGTTTTTCTTCACAGCGGAGAGCTTGTCCTGTTCTGAAAAACAACCGAGTAAGTGAATTTTTTAAAGGGATGAAGGTACATGATTTTGAGCATTATGGTCAAAGAAATTACGGTTTCAAATGGGATCTTCATTTACGACATTAGAAGTGTATCATTTACTTTTTACTTATATTATATTAGTAAATGTGCTGAATTTTGATAGATGTCTTCTTGAATATTTTGCTATGCTCAGCCAATTTCAGTTGCATGGACGCATCTACAATGCAGGAAGTGTAACGCAAATTTCATTTAAGTGTTAACTTATGGCCATCACCTGACAAAGTAAGAGCAATCAAAGAGTGTGGAGTACCTGAGAGCAAAGACGCTGTGTGAAGCTTTCTTGGGATGGCAGGCCAACTGGACAGCTTCATCAAGAACTATGCAGCCATAGCACCACCACTGTACCAGCTAACCAGATGAGAAACGAAATTTCACTGGGGAAAACAATAAACAGCAGCATTCAGGAAGATTCAAGACAGCATCTCAAGTGAGAAGACTATGGCTTTCTTCGACCCAAGCAAGCCCATAATCCTCTGTACAGAGGCACGCTTTAATGAAGGCTTATCAGCAGCCCTGCTACAGAAGACAGAAAGAGGCCTAAAACCAGTACACTTCATCACCCGAACAACGACAGAGACCGAGAAGAGGTACAATCAAACCAAGAAAGACGCTTTAGCAATCAAATGGGACAAGGACAGGCTGAGAATTTACTTACTTGGAGCACCCAGATTCAGAATCGTAACTGCCCACAAGCCACTAGTACCTCTGTTCAACAAAGTAAAGGCTTAAGTGCCACCCAGAATTGAGAAGTGGATTATGGAAATGCAAGATGTGGATTATGAGTTGGGTGTGCGGACCAGGGAAAGATGAAGCAGACCCCCTTAGACTACCTTTCCAGACACCGTCTGCCTGAAACAGAGATGACAAAACTGAGAAGATTATCAGATGGATCATGAATGCAGAGCATGCTGTAGTTATTACGCGAATCAGAGAGGAAACTCGGAAAGATGAGGTCACGCAGTGATCAGCCAAGAGGATTACTGAAGGAGACTGAAAAACACACAAGAGAGACAAAGACTTTGAACCCCACCTACATGCGAAACAGGAGCTATCGATTGCAGGAGGACTTATCTTCAGAGAACACCGAATAGTACTACCACCAGCACTACAGAGGAAAGTGGTCAAACTAGGACACAGCCTAGGACATTTAGGAAAACCCAAGACCAAGGAGATGCTGAGGGAGAAATACTGGTTCCCACTAATGAACAGCCTGATCTACATGGCCATTGACCAATGCTGAGTGCCAAGTAGCTACAAAAGAAAACAGAGAAGAACCAATCAAGGTGACCAACATCCCAAGCCGACCGTGGGACAGGGTATCCATAGACCATGGTGGACCATACCCAGATGGTCACTACAATCTCGTCATGATCGACAAGAAAACCAGATACCCAGTGGTAGAGTCAGTACCATCAACCAACTTCCATACTAACAGGGAGAGATTGAAGCACATCTTCGCCACCTATGAAACTCCGAGGAGAATTGAGAGCAACAATGGACCCCCATTCAAGTCTAAAGAATTCAAGGAATTTGCAAAGCAGGAAGGATTTCAGCACCACAGGGAGGGTGACACCCCTTCATCCAAGAGCGAATGGCGAAGTAGAGAGATGCATGCAAACCCTAAACAACACCAAACAAATTGCAAGTCTGCAAGGCAAAAACCGTCTTGGAGGCATAATGCAATACAAGACATGTTTATCGCCTACAGATCAACACCGCACCCAGCTACAGGAGTCGCACCTTTGAAGCCTTAAGGGGGCAGTTGTGAGAACTAAGCTGGACTATGTCGAACCTGAACTGCAGACAACAGAGAAGGATAACATCATCGACCATAGAGATGCAGAGTACAAGCAGAGAATGAAACAACAAAGAGAAGGCAAGACGAGCGAAAACAATCTGCTGCTAGGAGACTATGTGTTAGTCAAGCAGCCAAAGAGAAACAAGTGGAGCACACCCTATGAACCTGTATTCTATGCCATGTGTAGCATCCAGGGTACCCAAATAATGGCCAGACGTGTTACAGATGGACGAACAGTTTGCAGAGATGCCAGCCAATTCAAGCTACAATCTTGGACAAAACTAGTTGAGACACATGGTTCAGTACCCAAAATTATCCCCTTAGTTAACTTGTTTCAAACAACATACCAATTTATTTGCACCCCCTCTCCCCCTATTCAATGTTGACTTGTGAGTTTGCCTTTGCAACCATACATTTCCCAGTGCCCAAACAACATTGATTAGTGGGAGGGGGGCTTGAAATCCAGCGGATTACTGAGTGACTGATTATTTTTCACTTTAAGAAGGTGTCTCAACAGTTTCGTCCAAGATTGTAGCAAATGCCATGATTAACACCACAGATGAACCAGAGGTGAATGAGGAAGCACAACTACCACCAGTAGTTCCAGACTCTGAGATCCAAGGAAGCAGAGCCCCACCCAGTGTACCGCCCTATCAAACAACAACCAATGCAGAGACACTGCGAGAACCAACCAATGCAGAGATACCACCAGAACTGAGGGCTGAAACGACACAAGGAGCAGAACCTGACCAGCAGTAACTAGACCCAGACAGGAAAGACACAAACCAGCATGCTTAAAGGGCTATGTGCTAGCTTAGCAAGAAGGATATTTATTTAGTTTGATTTCAGATTCATCATTGGATTTGAACATTGTTAGAGTTAAGAGCTTTTGTTAGTTTGGGAGGGATGTAGCATCCGTTCCTCCGCACGTTGTGCCATCCTACATTGTATCACGTGATATTGCAATAAAACAGTTCTATCCAACATGGTGTGTGATTATTGATGATCCTACACTTTGTCGTTATCTTCAAAAGAAACCTTTATTTTGTATTAAGAACTAACAAAGAAAATATGACTCAACCATGAAAGTCAATAATGCCCTGTTAGTCTGCGTGTTGAAGTTACATAAAAAAGTTTACTAAATGGGGTTGAAAGAAAAGCAAGCCCGAGGGCGTCCACTCCTGTAGTACTGATCAACTGTTCGAATGACCTCGATGATAATTTTCTGAGTTTCTTGAAAGAAGATTGTGAGGCGATTTGATGTTGTGTTATTACTGTATAATAGAGTGGTCAGCCCATGCTCCTTGGATGGACATTAGATAAATATTCTACCCTGTATATAGATTGCTTTTTCCCAATTCGACTGGTATGCATACACTACCTGACCTGAAACAGGACAGGCAAAAACACCCGGAGGGTCAAGAAAACCAGGTTCCCTAATGAGGCTGGAAATGGGAGACACAAGGAAACATGCCAACACAATGTGCACGGAGCCGATGACGTTTTGTAAAACAATGTCATCAAATTTATCATCCCAAGGGGGCATGAGTTCTACATCGCCGTTCAGTCTCCCTAACTGCCTTGACCCTGCCTTCACCCCGCAAGTTAACATTTATTCTAATAACCAACAAACAAACATGTAACAAGCACCATGACTACGTTAATTACCGTGGGACATTAAAATTCCGTGCAAACCAAATAAAGCTCCCCAATTTTTCTGTCCTTCAAAGCCCCTGCCTCTTTACGTGGACACTGATTGGCTGACTAGGTATGACCTGATGTTCTAAGAAACGGATTCGCCATACAGAAGTCAAGTGCTTTTAGCTCTTCAAACGATGCATTAACCCTGTAAACGATTTGCACTTCAAACAATTCAACACTGCAAACCAAACGAACCAAGTTTGTAAACGAAAATTCTCTTCTTTATGGCTTCCCCCCCACAAATATGTAAAACAGTAAAATAGCATTGAGCATCATTTAGCTGTTAATCGCATAGCTAATAACCGTAGCCTTAATTCACTCGAATAATTCCGCATCAACCTTTGCAGCAACACCAACACGAAAGGACTATATGTGTTATTCCAGGTGACATCAAACATCACAACCGTATGTCCTGGATAATAAAAACCAACCAACTGCACACGCTTACCACCTGACATACAAATTTTGGATTTTTTCCCTATGCAAAGACTAGTATGCTGTTTCGCTAATGCTCGCCAGTAAACATGGTCACCGTACACCTAAACTATCTTCCTGCACCTCCTTTCCGAAAAATCCCATCAATTCTCCCTGACACATCTCCATCAGAGACTCACTCTCTACCAAACATCACTACTAGGGGTGTGTGTGTGAAAGTCATATGACAGGCATGTGAAAAGTGTGTGAAAACATGGAACCATGTGAAATTCTGAGAGATTCACATGCATGTGAAGTTTTTGAGAGTTTCACATGCATGTGAACTTTTTGACAAGCATGTGAAATTTTGGAAATGCATATGAAATTTTTTTCAGGCATATGAACTTTTTTCCATGTACGTGAAATTCACGTAGTGCATGTGAATTTTATTTCACACATGAAACAATTTCGTCATGCATGTGAACTTTTTGACCCGCATGCGAAGTCTGGATAAAGGATGACGAAATAATTTTTATACGCGTGTGGACTTTTTTCCATGAAAACCATTTTTTTGTGCATGTCACAGTACATTTTAAATTTCATGCCTTTTAATTAAATTCAACTGCATGGAATCTAGTACATTACAACTTATTACATTATTGCAGCTTACTAATATATGGTGAACAGAGCACAGCAGAGTTCATGTATGTCCATGAATTGTCATTAACTTTATTTTAAAAAAAATAACTAAATGTTAATTCAATACATATATTTACATAAAATTGACAAGTGTGCAGTTTGTAATATGCAGTCTTTTTTTTGTTCGTTCAGTGCCCAGAAATTCTTGGCTTACTTTTGTGGTGGACTTAACAGGACAATTTTATCAATATTCTAACTAAATAATGGTTCTGTACACTTGCAACTGGATTTCACAAAACTTACAGAAGTTTCACACATATTGCCCTGCATGTTTCAGATCAATTATTGTTTGTGACTATTGTATGCAACATACGCAAATTGTAAAATCCAAATGAACAAACTTACAGCTACAAAAAAACTGGTAAAAAGAACTTTAATTATCCCTCTTGAGATCTCTTGAGAAGCCACAGTACGTGGGGTGTCTCATCATCTATTGCGGCGCTGCAGTTATTTAGCAGCCAATTTGGTATTTTACACTGTTGAATGACTACAGTTTGGCTTCTCGAGCAGTTAACAAAATATTCTGCACACTTACGTCATCTTCCTTAGTTTGCTATGTAAAAGAAACTTAATGTTGACTACAATTTGACTGCCGATCTTTATTTTTTAAAATTCAGCGCAATCCTGGTTAAACAGTTCCAAGTCCCAAGTGAAGCCAGAACAGATCACGGCTAATGAAAGCAGATATGGAATGAAATGTTTACCAACTCACCAGACTGCTTCTTGTTTCAAGTTTTATCTATCAGGAAAATTTAAAGCCCCTACGAACAACCCTCTGCATAAACAATCTTCCTCTGTGCATTTTACAAAATTTACAAACCTCGTTATAATTGCAGCCCGGCAAAATTCGAAACTTCTGAAAATTACAAGCACTGAAAGGACCTCTTTCTTATTCAGCGTGCTCTCAAGTTTCAATTACTGACGTTGTGGTCAACACCATGCGATCAACTTCTATCGGACACGCAATGTTTCAAAATACTTCAAAAGTAAATTCTTTGTTTTCAAACATTTTTTTTGTAAAGTACTTCAGTTTTCCTCAAAATATTTGTCCTATAGTGTTTTACACGTTTTGGAGCAAAACATAGCAGGAGACTACACGAGATATGTAAGCTGATACTCATGGAATGCCATTTCTGTTGGCTTAACTCTGTTCAATCGCATCGTTACTTTGGTGGTCAACGGTTGAATCATCGAGGTTGTGTTTCTGTTCGTATGTTTCTCATTTGCCTCAGAAAGGTTTCAAGAAGACATCAAGAAACGAACCTAGATGTGCTTAGATGAAATGCAAACAACAATGCAGGATAAATGTGCTTAGAATGAACTGCAACAAACAGTAACATTTTGAAATGACAGCTTTCCTGGAAAACTTTATGTTTACTGATTTTGAATGCCACTGCACTGTGAGACTTTGAACAATATCAACGTAAAATTGATTTCTGGATTTACCAGTATTTTGTGGACCTCTAAAAACGAAGAATGTGGGAATGTTCAAGTGTTTCGGCCAGTGATCCAGCAGGGTATATTTCAACCTGAGTGAAAAAATATAATTTGCGTCTGAATTTTCTTGCCACTCTACCCGGTATGTCCACTGATCAATATTTCTTTTTGCAACAAATTTAAGAGAAGCTGGTGCATTGTGTTTTTGATTCCTTGCTTCCCCAAAAATGTTTGTTGGCCAAACTGTATCTTTCTGAGAAATAATCATGCACTGATGGGAGCTTTCGAACAACTAATTTGTCAAAAATGTTCTGTTTTGTTATGTTCCAAGTGAATTTATACATGTACGTGAGACATATTGTAATTGTTAATGCAATAAATTGTCACTTAACTGCAACTGTCTGCACGTGCTGTTTATCGACTCTATCAAGTTCCACAGCCTTCAACGTAAGTTAAAATTGATGCTATTGCTTTCGTGAGATAAGTCTTAATAATGGTAAGAATTTGAGCAGTTAAGGGCCACA